>OZ029915.1:12592711-13792711 GCA_964023275.1 Norana najaformis
TATTATTATTATTATAATAATAATAATAATAATAATAATAATAATAATAATAATAATAATAATAATAATAATAATAATAATAATAATAATAATAATAATAATAATAATAATAATAATAATAATAATAATAATAATAAGACAATTTATATAGCGCCGTAGCACAGCCGAGGCCGAAGAAAAGGGCGTTGTACAAGGGTTCAAAAATCAACTGCAGTCATAAGTCATAAGTCATAATGACATCATGTGTTCTGTGGATAAAGAGATAGGGAGGCGGTGTTTGTTCTTCTTGACTTGTCTGCTACTTTTGATACTGAACATCATTCCCTTGTTTTGCATCGTTGCTGCACCAAAATCAAGCCGCAGTCAGGTCATCATCCAGAAATGGTCTTAAATCCTTGCATTGGCTTGCAGTTGAGCAAAGGATTTATTTCAAATTCGGGTCTGCATTTATAAAGCATTAAACTCTGAACAACCACTATACTTGATATCAGTCCTCATTCTTCAGACCTATTATTAATAAACCAGATCATCTGATTGTCTTTCTCTGGTTGTGCAAAAAACTGGAACTGTTTCTGGTAAACGAGGTTTTTTCTGGACCTAAATTTTGGATCTCTCTCTCTCTCTCGCTCTCTCTCTCTCTCTGTCTTGGCATCTGTTTGTTCTGCTCAGAATCATGTCATTTTGGTCGCAACTTAAGACTAACCTCTTTTAGTTGGCTGCCTTTCTGTTTCAGCGGACTGACTTGCTAGATATTGACCTGACTACGGCTTGATTTCGGAGCGCCATCGTTTGACATCTTGTGCAATAGACACCGGCGCTATAGAAGTTTCTAGTTATAATTACAAATCGTATGCAAACAGGACTGGAATTGTGGGTCAACGGGTAGATATATTGGTCTGATCTGCATAAAATGCAACACTGATTAGGTGAAAGCTACACTCAACACCATCTATGGCCACATAATATGTTTACCATGCTCATTTTCTCTGGGCAGGAATCATCAATTTTGAGAAGTAAAAGGAAAACTCTTGTTTTAATCAGTTATGCAAAGTCATGAAAAGCATGGTCCTCATTAAATCTGGAAACTTCTATAGCGCTGTCGTCTTCGTCTTAATTTGGAAGGCATCAATCGATGGTTGCTTCTAAGGAAAATCAAATTCCGACATCACAGCCCTTTGGACAGAGCCTATCCTAGATCCTGACCGAGACGCGTTTGTATAGTCCCATATAAATAATCAATATTTAGCTAAATAACACAAATAGGCCCTACTGAATTGAACACCTGCCATTACTAACGTATAGAACGGAAAATGCAACTGTGGTGACAGTTACGGAACGTATGGCGAAGCAACGAAGGAAGCCTGTTTCAAGGATACGATCAAGTGTGACAAAAACTTAGCCTATCAATGTGGAAATCAACTCGCTAATGCCGTCTATCGCAGTAGGCCACGTTTCTTCTTGTGTCAGATTATTCTAAGAAACCGTATCGATATCAAATAAATGACTACCTGTTATTAAAACTTTTATGCTTTTATAATTATCTGAACATTTATGTAGTGTCTTTTATTAGGCAACCCTCTCAAAATGACCGAAATATGATTATACAGCATCGTTATCGCAATATACAGGCATTGACTGATGGTCCCTTCTGATCTAAAAGAGCTATAAAACATAAAAGCCAGATAAACCCCAGACATGCTAAAGAATATATAAAGGGACAACTACACTGACAGGCATATTGGCAGCTATAGAGAAAGCTATTGTCACAGCGACATGGACACTGAGAATGACAATGATAGAAACCTTGCAGAAACAATGGAAAAAAGATTTTACCAAAAGCATTATATTTTATTCTTTTATAAAAACTCTAGGAAGTGTTGGAATATCAACCAGCTGGCTTCGTTGTTTTACGTTATTTTGCATCATATCGATTATCAATTTAAATCAAGTTAGCTGAAGCTGCTGCCTTCAAGCGAGTTTTATCAATTAGGCTACTATATATTCAATAAGAATAAATTTTTCTCAAATTCCATATTAAAATTGTCCTGTTGAAAGTTTACTCATAATCTAGTCTAATCGTATGACTTGTATAGCGCCGTCATCCTGATGCCAAAGATATCAATCGATGGTCGCTTCAAGCGATATCGTAATAAAAGTCATAATTCACTGCAGAAGCCACATTGAAAACCAATAGGTCAGAGAGACCAGAAATTAGGCCATGGTGAGTAAGCAAGTTGAAACAGATGATGTGTTTGCCTCTCATCCGAAGATCCGTAAAACTTCGGAACAGCGCTTCTCAGCATTTTCTATCCATATTCGTATTTATCCTTTAAACTAAGTCTTGCTTTCGTCCAGTTTACGTTTAGACTAAGAATCCAATGAGACTTGTTTAAAGCCAATCTTGTTTAGGTTGTCCTTTTCGCCACTATAAGCAGGACTGCACGAGCGTTTGCTATTGTGCAGACGCCCAGTGCAGCCTTGCAGATGGAAACTGTCCACAAGGCATTTGCAAACCGGGATATAGCGGCCAGCGATGCGACCAAGAAGGTATTTTCGACAATTTTTCTGTCTTTTTTGCATAAACTCTGCCTTCTTTTTCAACGTCTATTGTATGCTTTTTGCTTTTTGATTGTCTGATAGGCATAGGATATGTCCCTTGTTACAGTCGTTTCTCATTGTTTAATTGCTTACGGTTCTCTTGTCGCAGTCTAGTGTAGTGCTTTATACGTCATCAGACATCTTGTCTGTCTGTCTGCCTATTTTTCTAACTGATTTCCCGTTCATATACTTTTCTCACAGTTCTAAATGTTTCAACTTAAGATAAACTGAGCATGTTTCTTGTTTCTGTTTGTGACAAGAGTTCCAATTTATAGTAGAAAACTGTTCCAGAAGGACAGTCAAGCGCATGAGAAAGAAGGGTGTGCCTAAACCGTGGTACGGTAGCGCGGGACAATCAGGTCCCCACCGGTTGCTGACGCACCGTTTGTCGATCCGGTTGGCTTGAGACTGGCGACAGCAATGTCCTTCTGATGTATCTTGGGCCGGGTCGACTATAAAGGGGCTTGTCCCTTGAGGACGGTTTGAATGTAAATCAGACCTCACCCGGGTCCAGGTGCAGTGTCGTTTGCATTTAATTTAAAACAAAATTGAGAAATTCAGCAAATTGGTCACGACCGGACTAAACACTTCGACAGGTCTGCGAGAATAGCGTTGCAGTTGTTCAAGCGCATCAGTGTGAGCGAGGGTCACAGCTAAGTCATAAGATAATGCCAGACTAAGCCATAAGATAATGCCAGACTAAGCCATAAGATAATGCCTGACTAAACATAAGATAATGCCTGACTAAGCCATAAGATAATGCCTGATTTTGTGCAGGAGGTAAAGGTGATAAAGGCAAGTCCTGTAGAGACAGCTGGCATGACATGACTCACCATCGATATGTCTTCATCGAGGAACACATGAAGTTCCAAGATGAAATGTTGTAGTTCCCAGTCTAAGAATGACACTCCTGTCACCTGATTTAATCTTGCAGCGGTTTAAAGACATCCATTTCTATATTTCTATCAAAATGGCTCTCATCTCTGGTAGTTGCATGTGCTTTGTCGAATGCCGAGCGCAGCTGATTACCATCGGCGCGTTAGTGGACCCTATCTCAGACTGGATATATGCAAGATTTACACATGCGGTCAAAGGATTGAGCTCACCGAAAAGAACTAGTACCGTACTGGCCTCTTTGATATAGTTGCCGCGATCACGGTCCACCCATTATGAATAAGTGCAACCTTTCCAACGGTTGACCAACAATCCCTTAAAAGGGACTCATTCTAATCTGCAAGACGTTGTGATCCATCGTGTCAAACGCTGCACTGACGTCAGGCGGAGCCAGCTGTTTGTTATGTGCGTTACAAATTTCGGAGTGAAGCCACAAATTCGTCGTCTCAGTTGAATGATCTTCGTTGAAGCCGGACTTTAGCTTGTTGTTTTATACAATGCAAAAGGTGACTATTGCCTGGTGCATCTTTCTTAGTCGTTTTTCATCATTCTGCTGAGCGTCTGAGGTTGTACAGTTTCACCTACCATACTGGTTAGGATAAGCAGTAAGCATAGCTCTTATAATACACTCAAAAATGACACTGTGATGCTGTTTTGCATTGCTACCACTATTCATGCAAGTTACTCAGAGTATAGGGATAGTCATACCTCACAATGTGCTCTTAAGATCTTTGTTATAAGCACGGATTGAGTATCAATCATCAGAAGAGTTGGCGTTCGATTCCGTTTTGCAAAGTCAACTCTCTTTTCTATGTTACCAAGTTTAAAAGACGACGGACAGTCTCGGAATAGATAAGTCTGATAAACACTTGATCCATGCTCGATTTTCTCTGCATCTGGATCGTATCCATAGTATAACAAGAGTTCGTAACAAAGAATGCTCTACCTATTGTTGAGCAATGTAACGCACTGCAGATAGCCATATTGTCATATTTAATGTTAGCATAAATGTAAAGTCTGTTTGCGGTCAGATGGAAATAACTGTGGTCTGATTTTTCAGACTACTGCTTTAACACTCCCTGCCAGCATAATGGATTATGTGAACAGACTTCAGATGGAGGCTTCATATGCAAGTGTCGATTAGGATATGACGGACAATATTGTCAAGGTATTTCGCAATAAATTATAGAATGCTATGCAAATTTGGCATAAAAATAAGAACGTTCGTACATTCGTATTCTCGAGATTTCTACAGCATCCAAAGAAAGTTAAGTCGCGTCAACCAGCTTATTAACAGGTCAAGATTCAAGAGTAAGGCAGGCAGACAGTCACACTGCTTTGGTGGATGGCGTTTGGTATTGAAGCGGAAAGAGAGTTGTGTAAAACACCGTGGTGCATTATTACTTCTTTTAGATTTAGTATGAAATTAACTGAGTGAGGTCGTATTTGAAAAATAGTCGTGTCATACATTCTTTCTATTTTGCAATTTACAATCGCGAAATGCTAAACAACGGAATAAGCAAATGTAAAGCCACAAAATTACTTCTATTAGTTTCTCGGTATCGGTGAAGAATTCGACCATCTCCGTGAAATTCGTAAATTCTTATTTCACCCACTTTGTCCATGCGCAGTCTCTCGTTACGTCTTTAGATTATTATCATAGTGTATTAGGTTATATTAAATTATATTTAATCAGATTAGACTGGTTTGGATTTGTCTTGATTGGATAGAATCAGATGGGATTTTAGATTGGATTAGAGTGGATTAGAGTGCACTCAAGTTGGACTAGATTCGCTTTGATTGAATAGAATCGGAGAGGATGAAATTTGAGTTTCGATTGGGGTTTGGATTGGAACGGGGATTGGATCATATCAAATCGGAACGGAGCAGATAAGATGAGATCAGATTAGATTAGATATTCAAAAGCTGGCTGTTACAAGATCTTTAAAGACAGGATCTTTGGGCGCATGTTTGCGCGTAAGAAACTTCTAATGTGTTATTTATAGGCACACAATTAAGACTTTGCCGGTCTTAAGAGTTTAATAGCGCAGCTATATTACAGTATGCTATTACAACCAAATATTTGCTTACGTCATATTAGCCTTCTTAAAGCATCAGCAGATAATTAGCCTTCTTTTAAATGGTGGAGGCATAAGTTAGGTTGTAAGTTCTCTTTTTTAAACCAGCCGTTCAAATGTCGCACTTACGGTGCGAGATCTGAGACCTGCGCACAATCGATGTGACTGCATGATACGTTTTAGATGCCATCGACTTTGCGCTTCCTCAGGGACTGAGTGGACAGGTGGAGCAAGATATCTTCAATGGATCCACAATGACGACCCAGCCTCCTACGGTCAATCCTAATGTCCCCACGTACCTCGGGTGCTACAGTGAGTCCACGTACCAGGGATCCCAACAAATAGTCTGGAAAATTAATGACCCAGCGTTGTCAACAATCAGCCAATGCGCGTATTATTGTCAAAAGAAATTATTCACTTACGCTGGAATGAAGGTAAGTAGAACAAAATTTACAACATCAAAGTTTACAACACATTTCTGAACTACGTTCGTTGTTTCAAAAGGCATTAGGTTGCCGCTTAGTTACAATATGTTTCAACCTGCGATAGAACCACGCCTCTGATCAATAATAATGATTTGCAGACTTATATTGAATAAGCGACTATATAATAACCATACTTCTTAAGCGTATTACTAAAGTTTATGTCCTTCGCGCTTAGAAAATCGTGAAGTGAAGGTAAATACCTACCTAGCAAATTTGAAGAAGTTTCTGAAAATTATAGCTCCCATAATTGCGATTAAAATGTATTACCTATGTAGTAAAGCAAATTATCCCATATCCCACAAGTGAGACGTAGGGCAGGCACTCTCTCCTATAATTTTCTATAGAAATTTTGAACTTGTGCCCTCTGAAATATCTGTCGGCAACAGCTCCGTCCGATTCTCACTGGTGAAAACTTACGCCCCTCCACAGACTTTCCGCGTTTCTTATAAGTGATTCGGATGCTGAAACAGGTGCCCGCTGTCTGGATTGCTGTGTAGGTGAAGGTATCCACTATCATCTATATGATTTCTTAAGGAATGGATTCTCAAAAACTTCGTCTTTTCGTACGCCACTGTGTCTTTATATATTGCATGATGTGGTACGAATGAGATCGACCTGCTTGCCAGTTCTTGCAGTCCCTTCTGCTATCGTTACCTAAGTAGAATGAGAGCATAATTCATCTTTTCCAGAGTCGAGACTATCTTAATTAGCCAACATGGCTTCAAAGAAAGAGACAACTGGACCGCAAATATTAAGAAACAGACTTCTGTCATAGCTTTCCAATGTCCAATGCACATTTGAACGTTTCCTTCCAGGTTTCTCTGTCTTGCGCCGTCTGATGCCTATTTAGCACCAATATAAATATTTTGTCATATTTTTTTACCAACGACTGTTAGCCTAAACTTATCTAGATCAATGTGATAAATCTGTTTTATAGCAAGGGCGGGTTAGTGGAAACCCGCTGTATGTTGTACGTTGGTTGTCCCTAGGGGGACAATATCCTACCGACCGTTTATGACACTTGGTGCCAATTACACTGATATGTTGAGTAATAAATCATCATGATATAACTTGCAGGATGGAAACATCTGTCAATGCGTTCAAAGCTTCGTTTTCGGATTCAAATCATCTCCAACCAAATGCGACAAACCATGTCCTGGTGAGGCTCATCGAAAGTGCGGCGGCGCTAAAGCCTACACCGTCTATACAGGCAAACATTCGCTTTCTTCACTTCAGCAGATTGATACACAAAGTCCAGATGTTTAGATGCTCACGTGATTGCGCTTCGAATCAAGTTAAATTAATTTCTTGCTTCGTAAGTCCAAGGGACAACGTTGGTGGCTTACAGCACGGCGATATGCACTTTGGCTTTCTGTAGACATCACAAGGCGGTTATTAAAGTAGACTGAATCGTAAGCAAATGATCGTATTCATGGGAGTATGGAGCTTTTGCTTTGTAAAGTGGCAGAATACTTATGATGATACAAGATACTAGCTAGAAAAACTGCATTTCAAAGTGCACTGCATAATCGAGAGAAGTAATGCAGAAGTGCGTCTAATTCAGTCGCTTTAACAGTCTGTCATCTCCAGCACAGCTGCACGTAGGAACTGCAGTCGGTCTGGCCTGCACAAGACAGCCTACGGTTCATACATATTCCTCCTCAGTAATTGCAGATCGTAGTGGTTGTCGTTCGCTGGTCATTTCTAAGGGAAGCTCGCCGGTGATGTGGCGAATCTAACAAAAATGAACAGATGAGGTTGGCACACATAGCTTATACATTGTTCAGTTGAGCACTGGAAGCCAGTGGAAACTGCAGAGGGAACTACATAATCATGCGACCTATTCGGATAATAAGTTTGACTCGACCTATTAGAGTGATTCTGTAGTTTTTATAGACTTTTAAACAGAAGAGAATTGCGGTGATCCAGTCTATAGATGACAATCTCTTATCAAACAAATATTGCATGAATGTATGTATGTTCGGCATAGATATGTAAGCATGCATGTAAGTATGTTTGCATATATATATGCATGCATGCATGTATGTATCCTTACCAACGGCAGCTCATAATGATGGCCACCACGCACACATGCATAATGGTAGTAATTCGTCGGACTGGACAGAAAATTCACAAATAACTAAATATCTAAAGTGGTTCTAAATAAAACTGAATGAATGAATTAAATAAAGAAAAGACAAAAATGAAATGAATAAGCACACTTTCTTATATAATGCTAATGTCGTGTCGCTGGTCCGCGTGCCTGGAACAGCCTTCCGGTATCCATTCAGGAGTCCAAAAGTGTCAACCTCTTTTAAAAAAACAGTTGAAATTCTATTTACTTCATAACTCTTAGTACTTGGCCTGACTTTTGACTTTGTAAAGCACCATAGAAGTAGCATGCTACTAACGATGCTATATAAATTGTCGTCATTACAATTACAATTACAATGTAGTTTATTTAGAACATCTTTTAATAAAATACACCAATCTTGCATTGCCTTTGACCACCCAAACATAGCAGTAGGTCTTAAATATTCATATAAGTGAACGACTGGCTTTTCTGTCAATTGATTTTCACTATAATTGGAAATTATTTGTATTTTATAGCGTGTACAATGCACTTCTATCTCTACGAAAACAAACAATGCGAGTCTAGATGCAACTGCTTCGAAGGCCAGTGTCATGTTTCGACGGGCATATGCCCCGACCCACTGTGCATGAAAGGATGGACTGGTCCGAAATGCAACGAGGAGGCGTCAGAAGGACCTGAAACAGGTGCGTTTGAGGACGAACTTAGACCGGTCTATGACTCAACCTAACGCACGCTCAACGCTTCCTCTCGCCCATGTGATAATTTTTGCACCAGCCAGTGTCATACCACACCAACAAGCTTCTAGACGACTAGAATACACGGGCTCTTTCTCAAAACTTGTTAAACTCCCAACCTGCTGTGGCGCCTGCTAATTAATTAAGCCACTAAAGCCCCCAAAACTTCGGCCCATTCATATTATACCCGTTAATAAATAAATGAATCTTGCACATAATTGATAATTTTGATAGACTTTATTCATTTATAGCAGTTTAAATAAATTATCATGGCATAACATTTTGTTTGCCTTACTGCGACCTAGAACGGTATTACAAGACAGAGTTTCTATCTTCCACTATCAAATTCTACCTCGTCGAAGATTCATTTCACTCCATATTTGTCTGTGCCTTAGTTTCTCGTTCTTATCATATTTATTAGGTTATGATCTTACGCTGGTTTAATCTGTCTGGTACTGCTTATACCAGTTTTTTCAACGGAGGTGACATGACAATGGCATTAAAATACATTGACCTTTTATAGTCACATTTGTGCAGCAAACACCGATTAATGTCAATAATGCATGTATCTAGTCAACTGGGTTTGAATTGTTGCCTGGTGCTGCGCCTTCCAGAAACTGCTAAGAGGACTCACAAGAAATAAGTTTATGCGATTAGACTTACATTCATATGTAATAAAATAATTATAGAAACTGGCCAAAGCAGAATTATACAATTAACTACTCTATACTTAGAGAAATTATAACAACTTTGGCGAAAAACAAAACTCACAGAATTGGAAATTGGTGGAACGCAAAACGGTGAGTTTCTTTCCGGAACTCATTCCTTATTAAAGCTTCTCATTGCCTCACAACTTGTACGCTATAAAACCTGGATTGATTATTCCGTTGCCCCAGCTGAAGATATGACCATGCATGTATTTGTAATATGACGCTATATAAATTGAATTTTGCAGTTCAAGAGACGTCCGATCAGCTGAAGCGCAAGGGTCTCGGTGTGGCACTTGCCATTTGCATATACGCTGTTGGTGTAACAGGGCAAATGATCCTATGGCTTGTTTACACGATTCGCAGGCAGAGGCACTTACAGTGAGTCGACTACTGACAAGCTATCATTCATGCTTCTCCTCGAATATAATACACCGTTATTTGAATTAACAAATTTAGACGTAGTCCTGATCACTGTTTTCTTTAAAAAGAGTTCATTTATGTGAAATATAAATCACCATCGACGCAGTACGCATAACAAGGCAGGCAAATAGTTAGAACTGACGTCATCTTTACACTCTAGCAATTTGACTCAGATGTTTGCAGACGACACTAGTCACCACGTCAGTCGCTTCAATAGTCGTCACCTTCATCTTTGTTGGCCACAAAATTCTCTGACTTTCAAAAGTCAAAATTATACCCACGATTATGTAGTCTTTATTTTTTGTCTCATCATCATGATCCATGGGCCGAAAGCCCGTAGGTGTCCACTGCATGCATTGTCACTTGTCTCCACAGTTCCCGATCTTGTGCTGTTCTTATCAAGGCGTGCAAGTCTTGCTTACACCAATCTCTTATATCATCTGTCCACTCCCTGTTAGGTCTTCCTTGTCTCCCATTTCCCTCCATAATTCCCATCATCACGCTTTTTAGTTTTCTACTGTCATCCATCCTGCATATATGTCCAAACAAGCGTAATTTCCTTCTCATTATTACTTGTATTAGATCTTCTTTTATGCTCAGTCTTCTTCGGACCTCCGTATTTGTTACCTTCATTGTCCAATTCAGATGTAATATTCGTCTATAGCAGTACATTTCAAATGCTAATATCTTATCTTTATCCGTCTTTTTGATTGTCCATGCCTCACATGCATACAGAGCTGTACTAAACACACATGTTTTCAAGACGTTTAGTTTGGTCTTGTGGCTGATTTTCCTGCTTTTCCAGATGTTGTTTAGCCCTGCCATAACTCCTTTTGCCTTTACTATTCTTGCCTTGATGTCTTTTGCGCAATCATTATTCCATGTCATGAGACTTCCTAAGTACACAAACTCCTTTGCATTTTCAATCACTTCATCTTGCACTTTAATTTCCATGTCTATTGTCTCCTTGCCAAATACCATTGTTTTTGTTTTATCCACATTTATTTTTAGTCCAGCATGTTCGGCAAGTAGGTTCTGTCCGCACACATTTTCCTGCAGCCTGTCGCAGCTGTTCTCCATCAGGTCAATGTCATCTGCAAATCGTAGGTTATTGATGAATTCTCCCTGCACTGAGATTCCAGTTCCATTATCTTGTATATCCTGCATGACTCTTTCCAAGTAAGTAATAAATATACTAGGTGAAATTGGATCTCCCTGCCTTGTCCCTATTGTGGTTGCAAACCATCTTCCTAGTTCCCGTCCCACTTTCACTGCAGATTTTGATCTCTTTCCAATGTTCTGAAGAATCCCTACCAGTCTGTCGCCTACTCCATATGATTTCAGTATTGCCCAGGTAACATCGTGCTTGATGGAGTCGAATGCCTTTTGGAAGTCCACAAAATAGTTGTATATAAGCCTGTTTTTTCGTTTGGCTTTTTCTGCAATCAATCGTAACATCAGAATTTGTTGGACTGTACTTCTATCCTTTCTAAATTCTGCTTGTTCATCTGACATGTATTCTTCAGTTTTTGCCTTCAAACGTCTCAACAAGATTGTCATAAGCACTTTTCCCATGTGGTTTATTAGTGCAATAGTTCTGTAATTCTTACACAATGTTAGGTCTCCTTTCTTTGGTATTGTTACAAGTACTGACTTTGTCCATTCCTCCGGTATTCTTCCTTCTTGCCACACCTGCTTGCATATATTGTGTATTTCTTGTATCAGATCCTGCCCTCCAGCTTTTATCATTTCTCCTGTTATTCCATCTGTTCCAGGGCTTTTATTGTTCTTCAGGCGGTTAACCGCCCATTCTACCTCTTCATATAGGATGTTATCATTCTCATCATCTTCAGCTGGTGGCGTCATACCTTGTAATTCTTCGATTAGCTCTTTGTTCCTTCGCTCCTTCACACTGTATAGCTCGCTGCAGTACTCCGTCCATCGTTCTCTAATCTTTTCCTTGTGCATCAGGATATTTCCCTGTTTGTCCCTAATTGCTGTCTGTTTTGGTTGCCACTTTCCGTTTATACTTTTTATCAGCTTGAACACTTCCCTTGTTTTATATTCCCCTGCATATTGTTCAATGTCACCGCACTGTTTCTAAAACCAGTTCTGTTTGTCCCTTCTGGCTGATGACCTTACTGTGTTACACAGTTTTCTGTACTCCAGTGTTGCCTGTTCTGATTCCTTTGCCTTCAGTCACATCTTCCTTTTTTCTTTTGCTAATTCTAGTGTTCGTTCACTTATCCATTTCTTCTTTGGTTGTTCTGCTAAAGGTATGACTGCTTCAACTGACTGCTCTATGATCACGCTGAGCATGGCCACCTTCCTTTCCATATCAAGTTGTTTCATATCTGCGTCTTTAATTCTCTGTGCTATTTCGTCTTCATATTGAGCCCGTACCTCCACATTGTCAAGAACTTGAATGTTTCTCTTCTTTACATATTGTTGGCAGGGTATGCGCCTCAGCTTTAGCTTCAAGTTGCAGAGCACCAAGTTGTGGTCAGACGATATGTCCGCTCCTCGGAATGTTCTGCACAGCTTTACTGGTGTTTGCCATCTTCTGTCAATCAGCACTAAATCTATCATGTTGGTGTGTTCTCCATCTGGCGATGTCCATGTATACTTCCTGCAGTCCTTTTGTTTGAATTTGGTGTTGCAAATTATCATTTCATGTTTAGCAGCAAATTCCAGCAGTTTTTCTCCTCTCTCATTCCTTGTTCCGTACCCATATTTCGACATTATGTGTTCCCAACCTGCGTTGTCCTTGCCAATCTTTGCATTCCAATCTCCAGTTATGATCTTGATGTCTTTCCTTGGCGAGTCATTCAGGGTGTTCTCCAGGTTCTCATAAAACTCTTCAATATCTTCCTCAGTGCTATCTGCTGTTGGTGCATATATCTGAATGATCGATATGCTCAGGGGTTGTCCACTGAATCTAGCTGCAATCATCCTGGAGTTTACTGGCTTATACCCTAGTAATGCTGCCCTAGCCCTTGAGTTCAGTAGAAATCCCACATCTCTCTGGTGTTCATGTTCCTCCCCTGACCAGATCACTTCTCCGTTGTTTAACTCCCCAGTCCCTGTCCATCTCATTTCCGACATACCCAGAATATCCCATCGATATGCTTCCATTTCTTTCCTCAGCAGTTCCAACTGTCCTGCAGCCCACAAGGTCCTCACATTCCATGTTCCAACCGTAAGTTCATGCTTCACAAGTCTCAGTTTCTGCTGATCTCTCCATTCTTCGGTAGCCAACTTTTCGACCCAACCCCGGTCGATCGGTTGGGGACGCGGACCTTGTTTGCCCGGGCGACGTCCGAGCCGGGATCCTCTATCTATGATTGTCATTGCATTGGATTTCCTTCGTCTGTTTCCTTTATGAACGGAGTATCTGCACCCATCCGTTCGACCCTTGCACTTCTCAATGAAATGAGTTCCAGGCTTGGGACTGGCTCTGATCCTTGTGGCACCAGAGGCGGCATTGCCGCCCACGTTAGCCAGCTGTTTCAGGGTTCCTGCTGAGCCTGTCCACCTCGCGAAGCGCCCTAGGTGGTATTTCGGCCAAGACCTTCACCACTGATGGCATAGCCTCAGCAGGCATTCCCTTACTTGGCTGTTTTCACCCCCTCACCACGTTGAGGTGTGAGTCGGACTTTGTCCGATTTTTTGTCTATGTTGTTGTTATTGTTACTATTACTTTGTTCTTACAACACTGCCAACTGTGTCACACAATCCACCATCATGTGCTGTACTATTATATTATACTATAATATGCTTTATCAAATGAGTTGTACGAAAAACGTTTATAGTCATATTCTGCTTTCAGGCGCCGCAAACGTGATGTTGAAGCAAGAAGAGCGGTGACGAGAAAAGGGCCGGAGAAGTCTAAATGAAGTCAGTCGAATAGCAGGGGAGTTGGATCAAAGTCAAGCACAAGGCAGTCTCGGACGAAGACGCATCCGCCGTTTCATGCCCACCTGCCGAATTCACAGAAGATCTCATACTCGATGGAAAGATGCAGAAATAGAGTCGGAGTAACGGAGCCAAAGGCAACCTCGAGACAAAGAGTATCCAACATAAAATTCATATTTGTATCCTAAAGTTCAAAGATCTTAGGCTTAATCCCGCTGTTTGAATCAGCAAAGCTGACAGGATTAGTGAGCAAGGTGTCTGTAGAAATGGCGCCGAGTTGCAATCATTAGCACTAATAATAATTGGACGTGCAAAGGATTAGTTAAGGTGGCATCAGAATAATATATATCCTAGCAAAGAAGTAGAGCACGAGAGTAACGTTGTAACTGTTGACTATGCTTTAAAATTAGTCTCTGTATAGGTATGTAATAGTAGTCATGGTCCCTATTGGATGAACATTTAAATTTCTATATGAGCATTAAATGTGATTTTTTAATTCTTATACTTGTGTTGCTAACAATTGCAAATGCCTTATATAAGTAAAGACTATATCGGTTGCTGTTCTGATCAAAGATGCTGTCACATTCAATGTGATAACAAGATCTTTATTTGAATCCATTCTCTTTTCTCTGTTGACATTTCACTGATACTGTCGTAGGTTCGATTTACACAATCAGACTACCGCTCAAACATTCAACTTACTGGAATGTTAATTTTAACATGTCCGCACAAGAATAGATGCTGACCTTGAATAACAATCAGATTTCTTGAATGTATGATACTGAGACGATAATTAATTCGTGTTGGCTTTGATCACTTCCGTATTTGATCTCAAGGACATGAAGACTCCATCTTAAAGTAAGTTTTTGCTTCAGAAGTCAATAGGTGCAATTCATAGAATGCGCTTCCATTGAAAATTAAGCAACGTATTACGACTCAGTCGAACGCCAATCCCAACAAAGACCAAAATGGTGAAAGGTTTCGCCATCTTACAACTATGGCATTGAACCTACAACATGAAATTGGAATAGTATGTGCACATGATGAAAATATGCCAAAATGAAATGTGCTAAGATGTAGGTTTAACCACGGCCTTCTAAATAGGAACAGGCCAGCTACAACTATCTGTGACGTCATCAGCGGAGGCTCACTCAGAAGGCCGTGGCTCACTGCTGTGTTTATTCGTTAGATAGCAGTTACCATTATACTTATTTATTTATTTCTTTATTGGTGTAGACAGTTGAAATTGACCGTGTCATTTTAAAAAAATGCATATTGAAATATCAATAATTGAAAAAAGAGAAAACAAACCAATTAATGGATGATGTGTTTTAATGAGTACATTTAGATCATTTTAAAGCTAACAAACAGTGCACTGGAAAACCAATAACCAGAAAAAGAAGACAAACTAACTAATGGATAATGTGTACAGACAAGTACATTAAGAACTATCTAGAATAATTTAAAGCTAACAGAAAATGTACATAAAATTAATGATAATCCAAAAAAGTGAAATCAAGCTCATAAATGCATCTAATGGATCTGTTTGTGAGCTTGAGTACATTTAGAACACAAGAACTTAATTATAAGCAGGAACATGTACTCTACATTAATTTTCACAAATACACTTATATTACAATGACAAAAATTATGTAACATTCACTCATCCCAAACATAATATTGAATAACTGTCATAAATATAGTTTTAAATAAAAACGTTGAATTTAACTCGTGCTTCTTAGTATAGGTCATTTTCCAACAAGTGTTGCCAATTTCCTTTTACTTTTTTCCGACTTTTCAGGCTTCTTTTTGTCATTCACAAGTTTGGTGTAGTTATTCAACATTATGTTTGCAGCAGTGAAAACAGATCTATATAAAAGTTTTGATGTTGCATTACCACATTCACAGGTGTTATTTGTGTGATTAATAAAATCCAAGCTAATACGGACGACTAAATCTCTCTGATTTGCTATGGATAAAAACTCAGTCTCATATTTCTTGGAAATAAGACAATTAAATACAACCAAAACATCTGAAACAATATCAGTCAGAAACTGGGTCGGCCATTTAAGACCCCCCCTGTTCAAAATTTCAATATAAAAGAATTTGTCGTCCAGGTTTTCATTGAATTCACATAGCAGCTCTCTATCAGTACAGAGTTCATACTGACACAACTTACAAGTGAATATTTTACAAACTTTATGTGCAATATAGCCAGCAATGAAAACAATGCAAGTTAAGTCCCTTTCATCTATACAGCCATCACTACAATCGTTTACAACATCAGCAAAAGCATCAGGTATAACTGCATCTGCAGTATAACTTCCTTGATCGTCCACGTCGGACAGAAATTTAATCAAATTAAAATCACCACACTTGGCAGACTTCAAATGCAAGACACTGATGAGCTTCAACTTTTTTTCTGACTCTATAATCTGCCTTACTGATATGTGATAATTTCCTCCAGACAGCTGTCGGTACTGAGAAAATCGGTATTCCAGATTATCAGTCTGGAATTTTCCAGGAAGTACATAGTTAAATTTGAATTCAACCAGCAAATAATGGATCAGCAAGTGCATAGATCTGACAGTATGTAGAAGAGCAAAATGAGTCTCTTGCGACAAAGAGCCATGTCTGCCCTTGCACTTCATTGTTTCCCAGTTGTTAAGCCACAAAACAATCCCTTCCATAAATTTCAGCCGTTCATCATCAACAGATCGGAATGGGTTACTGTCTCTGTCACGCAAATGTCGCCCTTTATGTGGATCTTTCACATTGAAAAGTTTCCATAATTTCAAAATTATTTCAAGGAATGTTTTAGTGCCATCAACTGATTCACTCAGTGCAGGAAAGAAGCTAAGTGCTGCAATAGTCTTTTCATTAAACACTTTCAAAACCAAGCTGACCTTTTGACGTTCAGTGCTCGATGGGTTTAAAGCCTTATGTGTTAAATTTGGAGCCAGTCTGACAACCCGGGTTTCTTCAAAGTTATGCAATTTTTTCAGATCTGCAAAACAAGCTCTGTGAATTAAAGATTTTTTATCAAGATCAGGAAATGTAAATGTTTGACTTGCATCAGCTTGGTTTATCCAGTTGTTCCTAATGCATTTAAGTAAGTGAACAGAATCAAACAAGAAAAATAGTTTAATGGTGCTGTCAAATGGGTTATCAATAAATGGCTTCAGCTCGTTTCCACCACACAATAGTGTAAACATGTTTCGATTAATTCGATTATTGTCAGAGATAATACACAACACTCTGTAGCCAGCATCATGTACAGCATGCAACACTTTCAATGTAATTTCCTTCAAATATGCAGCTGTCATGTTAAGAACTGGAACAAGAGATACCACCTCTCTGTCCTTACCAAGAACAGATGCAATCATGAAGGCCTGCACTGTTGTTGCATGCTGTTGCGAGTTGTTGCTGGCAAAGCCTTGAATATTGCCACCTTTAAAAGTTGCTGTAGGCTCAACATGTATCTCATCCAACATCAACGAAACAATTTTCTGATATGGCTCGAGATACCGAGCCTTGTTTCTCAAATATGCACTATGTACATCAGTTACAGAACCTGCATTAGATGATGACAAACAAGATGTCAGACGTCGCAAATATGACTCATGAGGCAATATCAAAACGCTTTTCCTAACAAAATCATATGCTTTAGGAGAAAACAGAAACAATTTACAAGCCCAAAGCATCATTTTTGCACTGTAAGTTTTACGTGACATCAAACGAATGCGCAGTTGCTCAGTCAAAAAGTTCAAAGAAAATGAACTTTTATCCAACTGTGTACTGTCAGCTTCATCACATAGCTCCTGAAGAACAGCAAGAGCATGCTCCACTCTGGACTCAGAGGTACACTCGAAATCACCCTTCATAAAATTACTTATCAGTGAATCTAGTTTTGACCAACGGTCAAGCAATTCATCAGATCCCAAGATCCATGACAAACGATCACCAGATATACGAACATTATCACAAAAAACAGAAACTTTTAAATTATTTACAATTTTAACAGCGACTTTGATTTTAGGACATTCAGTAGTATCAAGTAAACATATACACACATGACTGTCTGATGGAATAACAACAAAATCAGGTTCACGTCCAATATGAGCATTAATCCCAGAACGTAGCGTGTCAAAAGAATCAATGGTGTCATTTTGTTCCCAGTCCATAAATACCTGTTGATCCCGTTTAGCCAGTTCTGCGTGTCTGTCTTCTGGTGTTCGACGCTTTTTTGGTGGCTCGGTTGAGAGGTAAGATGGCAAAATTGGAAAAATAGACGGATATGCCTCTTCAGCAAGTTTAGGATTAGTCCGCTTAACACTTAAAACTGATCCATCTGGACGCTTTACACAGTCTTCAGTTACTATAAACTCTGCTGAAAAATGTTTTATGCATACGACAGCATCTTTGGTAGGAGTGAAATCCTTCCGTGGAATTGTACGGATCCATTTAGTCCGCTGCTTCTCGTCATTTGGAAATCTGAATACAGTGACATAATCTGTTCCTCTGTAATTTGAACAGCATTCTGGAACACAACACTTTCTAGGCATTTCCTGCAACATCAAATAGATAGCTATACAGTAGAAATAACAAAAACTAAACATTCCTAATGGCTATTGTATTATGAAGCTTACAGCAACAATGATTGTGTACACTGTCTTGTTAACAGTGTACACTATTATATGCCAGAAACAATGACAAGGTAATTTATTATGATTACATTATAATCAATTAATTAATTAAAATACACATAAGTCGAACTTTAATTTCAATCTCCTTTCACGCCAACTCCAATTTGCAGTCTCACTTCAAGTGTTCTAATATCTTCTATTATCGCCCTCTGCTCACTCGGAGCACAATATCGTAATTTATCACCGATCTACTTCTAAAAAATTTCTCCCTCCTGACGCAGAAATTTAGTTAGCACACTACACGTTAGCCCCAGACAATTTTTAACTCCGAAATTAACTTTTAGAACATAACTTTTCACTTACATGAACAATCGACCGTCTCGCGCAACTTACCACAACTTTTGGAATATCGAACTGCTTCGTTTAATAATATGAATATATTCAAAAATTCTTAAGCTAGCTAACAAAAAAGACAATAATAGACCTATTAAACGTTTTGACAAACAAAAGTACTCACCGCAAGTATTTTAAATAAAGTGCGTTTTCTGTTGTAAATCTTGTACACGCAATCTGCATGCATGGGCCTCCGTTTGACACGTCACAGCATAGAGATTGAATCTAGTAGCAGGCCTGTTCCTATTTAGAAGGCCGTGGTTTAACCCCCATTTGCGTCGGACACCACCAAAGCTTAGACGTTCGTATTTATCACGTCTTCGTCCATACTATCTCCTGGCAGAAACGAATTCATTCAGCTAGAAATGACATTTATTTAGTTTGTATCTTGCATACAAATACAATGAAGTTTATATCAGTTGGTATTCCAGTAAGTAAAAATCTTATTTAACTCCATTGCCGTCTCCTGCCGCCGTGTCATCGAAACCGTGTCTGACCTGTGTCTCTATGTGACTCCGATGGTCTGAATCTACTCTGAAACTGCTTGACTTCGTACCCATGCTGCCTTCTGGGAGCAGAGGGCAGTACTTACACAGGTTAACTATCAAAAGGGCTAAATTAAACAGGGCTAAGTCCAAAGAACGCAATTAAATGGCGAAATTAAAAGGGCGAACAGTAAAAAGCTGAGTATATTGAAGGCAAACATTGAAAGGACGAAAATATATAAAGCGACTTTCACAGCTTGAACTACTTTTAAAATAGCCCCCCGTTAGCAATAAGCTTGTCTTGTTCTGTATTAGCCACACGTTTCTTGTTCACTGTATTTTTAAGGAAGCTTTTCCTTTGGCAATCACAAAATAAATGACGAAATCACGAGTTTGAAATTTTTGCTAAAAGAATTTGTTCGCAATAAGACGATCTTGTGCCTCATTGGCCAAAATTTCATTGTTCATTATGTTTCTAATAGTTATTTCTGAGTACAATCGAGTAAGAAATGAGTTTAGTAGGCCTAATAGTTAAAAGTAGCCAAATTCATGATACTTTAGATTTTGGTGGATATTTTAGGACTTTCAGCAATAATATCTGTTTTACATATACAGAATATCGAAGTGCATGGTGCAGGGCTAGATGCCGTGCAGATGTCGCATGCGAGCGAGCATAACCATTTTCCAAAACCCCAACAACTCTGTAGAAGAATGGCATCGCGGGTTTTGTCAGCTTCTTGATGCTACTGTATCATCCAACGATTTGAAAATTTATCTATGCTCTGAAGAAGGAAGAGAGGTTGAACGGAATGAAAATAGAACAATACTTAGGCCCTACCTAGACAACAATCGCCGATACAAAGAAGAAGAAGCATAAGGACTACGTGTGGACGTCTGCAAAGGGAATGGGAAGGGTAGTGCCAAATGCGGACAGATCTATGCGGACAGGTGGAGGAAGAGCTCCAACATTGGTCACTCTTGTGGACGTCCTTTGTGGACGACCCCTTTCAGGAGTTTATGGTCTCTTCTGTACGCACTCCATGAGGCAATTGCCTGTTTCTTTCGCTCGCGTTTAAACCACTCAACACGGTGCTTTTACACTTACCATATGACATTGTGTAGACTAATATCTTCTATAGCTTATCCTTGAAATGTCTTCTTTATCACTTGAAAATTCGTTAGATTGCAGCGCAGATTTATTATATTTGCACAACATGCATTTCCCATTCCATAATATTATATTGCTGCAGTGCAGATGGTTCAGTTGGAATCCCCGTGCCTAGCTGTCAACACTGAACAGTCAGTTAATTGTTTCAGTAATTTATTTGAATTTCAGTAATTTATTTGAGCATTCTGCCTTTTAGAAAAACATATGCTAATTTTCTAAATGAAATCTTTTATTAAATAGTAGACTTCCGTTTTCGTTAATGCCCAGAATAGATCACAGGTGAACTACGTATAAAACCCGTGGATGTGTGAAACAATGTAGTAGCCTATATGTAATACTACTTCTACCGGATCGTAGCCAAGGTTTCTTAAATAAGCTTCGAGCATTGAACAAGAGATTGGTGACGATCGGACATGTGTAATCTCACATAATCGTATGCATTTGTAACTTTGATTTATAATGAGTTGCATTTAGTGCCACTGATCTGCATTGTGCCAGGAGGAGATTGGAGACGAGCCTATTAAAGGATGTAACGCACAGTAATCCACATTTAATGACTGATTGATTGTTGATTGTCCGTTGAGCATTTAGCATTGAGACGAACCTGCAGCTCCTAGGTACGTGCTGCTGTTCGGAAAAAACTCTCGGCAGCGGATTGTTCGTGTTCCCTCAAAAATACTGGCCCGAAACCGGTAGAGAATATGAAACTCAGAATATGGTAATACGTGTATGGCCAACCCTTAAATTTACCCATGGCACGCGAAGAACATATGGTTTTTCCTTAATCATTCAAAATGGCGGTGGTACTTTAGCACGTAGTCCCATGTTGCACAAAACCAGCGACAGATATAAACAATATGACCTACTCCGAAACGCGGACCCAGACATATAATGGACTCTGAACGCATTTACCTACATACATTCAAACCCATACATATGGATACAAATAGACAGAGATTGCCGTTTTCTAAGTTTGTTCATCAGATGTCGGTAGGTGCGTCGATGTCTTCGTCGTGGTTGAAGATTGAGTGTCTTTGGGAGGGTCTTTGGCGACGGATTTCCGGTGGCGTCTGGTGATTAAGGAAACGACGACCATGAGGCAACCAGACACGAATGCCCCGCAGCCGATAATGGCGAACGCTTTGTTGTAGTCGTGAGTCACATCGAAAACCCAACCTACACACAAAACGCTTTATACACAGACTGGGCCAACAGTCGAGTTCAAGCCATCGAAAGGTTTAATGTCTTGTCGTTACACGTACTCGTAAATAGTAACTAGACTTGTACTTTATCATGCTTCTAGCGAAGCGAAGATGTAAAGAACAACAGCAGGTTACAATACGTAACTGATAACTTGGCAAAACAGCGAAATAACTTATGGCTAAATCACGACTGTCAAACAGAAATCAACGGAAAAGCTTTGACTTAAATTTGATGTTCTAACAAGGTCGATAAGTAGACTAAACATGGGTGGATAAGACTAAATCTGTGTGGTCACGGACATCATGTGGTCAAACGATAATCTGTTCAACTGCTAGTATAGGATTAATTTACTTATCAAAGAAATCTGCAGAAAATGTCCTACTTAGCATAGTCTTGAAAGCTAGGTAAATGTTCGCAAGAAGTAGTTTTAGCACAGGCTAGTTTTCCTCTGAGCTACTTAAAACTCGTGTTACGTTGTATTTAATCAACGGCGATTCCAGAATTTTAGGAAACTGGGGCCACTTAGCGAGCGCGGAGCACAGGCTAATATAGAACTCTGGAAGTCCAGAAGCAAAGCCTCTGGTCGAGGGTAAGGGGCAAAGTCCCCTTAAGCTGAGGGTCTATTTTGCAAAATACGCAATTTTGGCTATTGTACTTGCAATATTGTAGTCTTTCCCACAGTTATTCTACTCGACATTTCACAGTTTTCTACATGATGTTCTGCACAGCCTAACAAACCAGACAACATCTGTGCTCGACATTTGTACTACAGAAGTGACATATAGAGATCCATCGCATCTGCCATTTCGATTTTAGAGCTTCACTTTGAAGTTCTAAAGTGTCACTTTAGTAACGGACTCTGAAATAACTACTTGATGGTTATACAGGTAAACAGCTTTAGCCGTGATATGTGACGACGGGTAGCCAGCTCTCTTCCTCCGGTGTCATATTCCCACGGATAGTATTCAGACCATGTACTAATTTTGGCTTAGAGCTGAGTTTGCTACGCAGCGCAAGTGAAGCAGAAGGCTAATCTGGATAAATCTTTTTGCCCTAGCAGGAAGTCATTTTGTACACCAAACCTCTGCATTTTCACAGTCGGACCCGCCAGCCACTAGAGTCGGACTAGACCATCGCCATAATTCAAAAAGCTCAGTATCGAAGCAGGATTTGATATTGAGTTGAATATGTATTAGTACAGGTATGTGTGCACACATATATATAATAACAAATGTTGACATAGAACTTATTGGCTTACTTTAAAGTGAGAAACTTTAGACGTGCTGTGGGTCTCATTATTAGATTATTAGGCAATTAGAATATTAGATTATTAGGCTCCATTTTCATATAGCATTTGGGGAACTCGAAAACAACGAACTTTTATATATAGGCCAAGTCCTGCCGACGTACATGGGAAGGCAAGGGGTTGCTGACATCGGAGCTGGTGGTTCCTTGAACGAGTCCGGCAGTCCACTGAGCCCAGCCATATTCTTTTAATAAAAAAACAAGTTGATACGGTCCAGGCTATTTATATGCTAAAGTCTCTCATCAATTACCTCTGAACTGGCGTTCAGAAATATCTAGCGACATTAGGAGGCCAAAGTCAATTTGTTGAAACCTTCGGTATTAGCTGGCTGCAATGTTTGCGTAAACATCATAGCCAACAGACGAACATATAAACTCAATCTTATTCTGACAAGACTCGATTGCTGTGACTTTATACTCTATGATGTCTCTGACTAGGCGCGGATTCGTCTAACTAGAGTCAATGTTCCCTCTAATTTTTTTTCGTCATGCGCGCACTGGCCGACAGCGTGAGCAGTGACATTTGAGACGAGCTATGGTCCGTGTAAGAACGAATATCTTTTGGGCTTAAAATAAAAGGCTATAAATTTGCATTCTATTGAAATAAAAGATGATCAGGACAAGTTAAACTTATATTAAGATTATCTCTAGTTTGTATTTTCGATCGTCCATAGAGGACATTAAAGCAAAGACTTACTTTCGAGTTTCGACCATTCCTACCCTAGTCTGCATTTGTACGCATTTGGCATTACCTCCCATCTCTATTGCCAACGTCCGCACTCCGACGGAGCACAAAGCCCTATTTTTCTTGCAGGGTTAACTGAGCTATGTAGTTGATTACTTTGAAAATGCTACAACCAGAAGTGGGATGTAATTAGATCCAACTCGGCACGGACTGCTGTCGGACTGAAGTTGGTGTTTAAGGCATAGAGTGTACTGAAATAAATTGGATTGGGGCATCCGCACTGGGCATTGCCCCTCCCCTTGTCTGGATTTGGGTGACCTCTCCTTTCGCCCTTTTCGGATTCCTTAATGGTCGACCCTTTGTGCAGTTGCCAACGAGTGTACATATGATCAAGGTTGATTTCTTCCAAGGCACGTCTGTTAGGTTTAAAAAAACCTGTATGGTTGCGTCCTGGAGCATCTTGAAAATCTAACAAATCTGATTACTGTACTTCTATAATGCCGTTATCAAAATGCCCAAGGCATCATCTGATGGTCGCTTCAAATGAGAAATCATAAGCAAAACCATAATCCATAGGAGAAGCCAGGTCGAATTCCTATGTTTCAGAGCAACCAGAAGTTAGCCTAAGTGAGTAAACGAGATGAAAGAGATGAGTCTTAGTTATAGACCTGAATGACATCAAAGCATTGACCAACGAATAAACGATTGCAGAAAATGCCGACTTTCTGCAAGAGAATCGACATAAATTCTGTGTCAGGTGTCTCTTTAAATATAATCCAACTTATATACACTCTACCGTTTACCACGGATGTAGTTGTTATATTGACATGAGCGTTAGCTTTCGCGCAAAATTTTCCCACCCACGAATAGACTACAAAGTCTCGTCACTTACCTACAACACACTTCATGCATCCCAACCACCCTATCTTCGTCACTTATTTACAATCCAGCCACTCCGTTAAACTCGATCCCCTTCTGCCCTAACACTTCTGCGCCCTCCCATCACCTCACCCTGAAAATTTAGAAATCGCTCCATAGTCATAACTGCTCAACCACTCTGGAATGAACTCCCTCCAGAATAACGACAATTATCTGACCCATCATACAAACTCACCATCACTTCACCCCTTGAATTCTCTGCCCAAGTCTTTCACTCAAAACCCAAGACACTCCTCTTCCGCAGATTTTATCCTGATTCCTCTTCCTCCCTTTGTCTATCCTGCAGCTCCAATTCCAAACACCACCCACCCTAGCCGTCTGATACCTGCCTGCCTGCCTACCTACCTGCCTGCCTACCTGCCTGTCTGCCTGCCTCTTGGATCTTGACTTGGAACCAAACCTTTCTTGCCTATCGATTTTCTCTTGACTAAGCGCCTGTGAATAAGCTGGTTCCCGCGACTTAGCTTACGTAAAGCACAGTAGAAATCCTGAGTTTACAATTACATTTACGATGACGCTTGTAAGGATTTTCTCAAGCACAGCCGCATATTGCAAACAACGTAGGCCTATTAAAATTTGTCACGATAGGTAAAGCCTCCTTCAATACCACGGTTTGCGTTCTGTATCCAGTGACGGCAGTTCAGTCTCGATTTTATTCGTTTAACCATTCTGTCTTAAACAGTTCACAAGTTGTTTTCCAAGCCAAAAATCCGCTGCCGGATACTTTTTGTCTCGAATTCAATTTATTTAATCGCAAACGGTCGATATATAAAGAGTATTGAGCTATAAAGTCAAGTACAATAGTCTACAAGAATATAAAATAAGCCTACTAACCAACGGTTTCTGTACTATATAAACATAGGCCTACTTACATAGCAGACCGAGTCATACGATATATCCGCGACCACTGACCAATAGATGGAGGTATCATTCATGCTTTGCCCCTGGATCAAGCATCCCTCATAAAGAGGCTAGAGTTCAGAGTTCAAACAGCGCGCGCACCGTGAGACTGATGACAACTAGTGACCAGCTGTTTAGCCAAATGTATTATGTGGACCAAGCGGGAAGGAATTTTCACATCATGTGCGGCCATATGGCTTTGCAATATAGGGTATATAAAATTTCGCCGTCTGAGCTAAGTGGGGCAACTATGCCAGAAGCTGTAACAGTGAGCTGAATTTAACTTTTAAGTAAACGGAACGCTGACAAAATGTGTGCGCTGACAGAAAATTGTTGTGCGCGCTCTCCTCCAAACTTGTGCGCGCGCGCGCACGCGCGCAGCTTAGAGGGAACATTGACTAGAGTCACACACCAGGATGCCCTACGGTGTCTTGAACTTTCTTAACGCGCCATATCACATCTGTTCTTCGTTCTCTACACTAGCTTCCTCTATAGCAGAGCATCCGTTTCAATCTGGCACTCCTCATTGACAAAATGCGCGCAAATCATCTGCCATCTATGACGACACCATGTAGCTATGTTAATTACCTATCCTGTATTCGATCAGCATCTTTTGGAAAGAATATTGTTTCTGGTACAAGTCTTGTCTTTGACCAATGTTCATTCACAGGAGCTGGTCCTTCCATCTGGAACTCCTGGCTTCATCATGTTCGCAATACAGAACTCTGGAAATCCAGAAGTAAAGCCCCTGGTCGACAGTAAGAGGCTATCTTTTGCACTAACAAAATGTGCCCTTTTCCAGTCTGCGAATGACTAATAATGCTTTCTTTCCGGGTTTCAAGATGCAGTTCTGACCTTTGTAGGGAAGTTATTATTAAATTACAATTGTATTGTACTTTATCTCCATATATAAAGCCCTTACCAGTCAACCAATCAACCAGCTTGTTTGTACATGCACATATATCAATATATATATATCTTTTGAGCATTTACATATGGTGCAAGTTTAGAATATCTTCTCACCATCTGGGTAATTTCAAATTCTTGCATAATTCACACAAGATCACATTCAACTTCCCTCAAGCAAATGCTACTCACCAATGAGGGGTGGTGACACGAGTTTTGCAAAACCTCCAATAAACTGGAGAATTGCCAAACACTTCGGCAGAAGGGCCACACCCATTAGGTCAACTGCGACAACGGTAATGACAGTGACTGCAAAACCTTCAGAATCAGAGCATTTATACATCGGCATAATGCAACATTTTCCAGTCAATTCCATTTTAATCTACACTGTAGTACAACAGCGCATAGCTTTGCGAAGATCTGTTCATCATTACACGAATTTCATGCAGTCTGCGGAATGTTACACTGGAGAGTTTTGTTTCATATCCAAATAAGTTGCACAGTCCCATGTTATCTCAGGCTAATTCATACTGTACGTATATGAATTTTAAAGCGTCTCATGTTCATAAAGGTAGGACCTTCAGAGTCTGCTGTTCATAATTAAATGAATTTCAAAGTCATATTTATATATAAATTAATTTCAGAGTCATGTTCATATCTACATATAATTATAAAGAATCGTAATTTCATATCTAGGTGAATTTTAGCGACACCCATGTTTCGTATCTAAATGAATTTCAAAGAGTCTCATGTTCATACCAAGATGAATTCCAAACAGTACAGCAGACGTCATTGTCCCGATGATTCCTGGATTGAGGAAGATGGCGACGATCGACAGAAAGGCGCTGAACATTCCGGTACCGAAAATCAGAGACGAGAATACTGTTGGAAGGTTTGCGATGAATGATACGGGCACCCTGATTACTAAAGTCATGAAGCTGACCAATGTCACTGCAGCAACTCCTTGGTCACGGCTAAGACCCACGTGGATTGCTCTATTGACAAAGTGCTGCGCGTAACCGATCGTACAGAACACGTGCAGAAAGTAGGCAGCGGCATAAATAGAATACCTGGCGTGCCGCAAAATGGAAAAGTCAAAGGTTTCTTTTAGGTATTTCCAAATCACCTCACCGGATATGCTTGGTGGGCTGGTTCCAGATGTGTGCTTGGACTGTGAGGTGAATCTGTTCGGCGTGCGGAAGAATAGGCAGAGTGGAATGCGTTGTGCGTGAATTGCTCCGAGGATGAGGAAGGTGCCTCGCCAGCCGTACGACTGGATTAGAACATTGGTCAGGTTGGCCCCCATTATACCCCCGACGCTGTAGCCGAGCCAACCGATTCCGCTCGCCAGGGCCCGGTTTCGACTGAACCTCTGGTGGACAATTATACCTGACGATAGCGCAAAAAGGCCACCTCCTGATCCTAAAATAAACAGAACAGTAACTAACTCAATAAAATACCAAGTGACAAAGCCAAATAAAACTATCCATGCTTTAGTCCTTTGTATGATTGTTCCTCTAACTCATTCGAACTTGTTTAACCGGTCGGCGCATTTTAGAGCCAAAAATACCATTGTTATTCACATATGGAATGAGGGCAGATACCCAATGCGTTTACTTGGTGCATCATCTCAAACCACGAATTCTTTGTTAAGCCACAGACCCTGTAAGAATATCTTGTCCAGTTACATTGCTGTCTATTGTCTGAAGGAAGTATATTGAAGAATATTTCGTACCGAAATATTCTTTAGTTTCCAGAAAATTCAACTAAAGATCAAGGTTCACAGAAGCCCATGTTGAGCTTAAATAAGCTTTCCTTTTCTCATTTTTTCTTTCCTTTACTTGCATTAACTTTCAATCACATTCTATTTTTTGATGCTGAAGTAATCCATGGATATTTAAGTGAGCGCTTGTATGTTTACCTGCAATTACTCCATAGGTCAGATAGATTGTTGTTAGATTCGGCGCCAGAAAGCTGAAAGACATTCCCAGCGAATAGAGCAGACAACCAACGACGCCTGGCAAACGACATCCGTACGACTGTATGGGATAACTGGCGAACAGAGCTATGAATCGACAACAGAAACAACAGGAATCGAGAAAATGAAATCATGTGTCCAATTTCAAGAACCTCAGAGACACTCCAGTCATGGGCGCCCGCACACGGAGAGAAGATTGGGCGATTGCACCTTCTCGGGATTAACCTATGAAGACACCAGGTAGGAACAACGTCTATATCCATGGTTGGCAATACTTACAACCGCAATGTAACAAGCAATTTTGTCTCAATCGATGGCAGCCGCAAGAAACAGGCACACCAGTTCACTACATAGTCTGACCTCTAAAGTTGGGACTGAATTGAATGGTGGGTAAGAAGAGAAATAAAGATTGTGGAGAAATAGGAGCCAGAAAGTATGCGAATCGATAAAAAGGCGAATGATAGACCCGCGAATTTGGAAGAAGCAGTATACCACTGCCAAAGATGATCGGGGTCTCGTGTTTCAAACCACTTAGCTTATAAACCTGCATATTTATGGAGTTTAGGCTGCAGTGTACTGAATAGTTTCATGCATAATGTCTAAGCAACTGCAGACAGCAATTCGCTTAGGCTGTCTTTCATAAACAGCGCATGAAAACAAAATTCGAAATCAGATAATACCTCTCAGAAAGAGAAAATTGTCTTTAGGGAAACATCACATGCCTCGAGCAAACGATAGGGAGGTAGAATATACGTTGAAGGAGCAAGGATAGCAAGTTTTTCGCACCGTTTTTATCATCGCATCGTATACTTAAGCGCCGGCCCCTCTATGGCTTGGCGTACCACATCATGCTTTGCGATGATTACGCCTAAACTTAATGCAACGTACGCCATCGACGAACCAGTTTCTGTTCTAGTTATTTATGCGATATGATTGTGTGCTAGATTGGACTTGAGAATACGTTTACCTACCGACTATGGCTTGGAAGAATCCGTTAATAGATGAGCACCATCCGACAGCCGCTGTCGTTGCCTCAAAATGTTCCACGAGAAACGGGTAGATGACTCCAAATCCACTTAAATCAAGGACAGCTATTGAGTTGCTAAGAAAAACACACGCCACTACACCCCAATCAGACAAGCTTTCCTTTCCTACGACATTCGCCTCGTTGGCATTGCGTTTTTTTGGCGAGGAGCTCAACAGTGGCTCGCGTTCGCTGTGCTCTGAAAAACCGTTCTGTTTCTTCATCGATGAGTCTTTGATTCCAAGATGTAGACCAATTGACGAGGGCGCGGACTCCAATCTTGAGGGAAGAGATTCCACAGATGTGGACTGCTTTCCGGTATTTCCACAGTCAGTTTCCATGGCTCAAATTAGTAATGCTTCTTTCGACAAAACTCGATTATAGCCTGCAACGAAGCAATAAGCCTAGACGTGCATATTTGCAGTTCTAGACAAGACTGAGATCTTGTATCATTATTATTATTATTGACATCTTCTTGCTTCTACTACTACCACTACTACCACTTCTACCACTACCACTGCTACCACTATTACGGCAAAGTAGTAAACTGCGGTGTACCAGATCTCATAGTTCAAGACTACGTACAGTAGGTCGAATGATGTTACGGAAACAGAAACATCGAAACAGAGACTACATCGCTTTCCTGACGCATATTCGATGGCCAACTCTTTGAATTGTCGTTCAAGACGCTCGCGATTGCCGATTACATGTACGCCCACTGGTCAATGGTGGCCTTAGGCAGTCATAGACGTCAACCTGGTACATCGTTGAAGGTTTTCGATCCATCCGCTGATCATCAGCAGCACCAAACTACATCGTCGCACAGTTCTGGTGTATGTATGAGTCACCTTGTACTTTGATCTAGCAAAGTTTATGATTGTTTAATTGGTACGTCGTGCCCTTTGGCTGATGGTTAACAGCACAGCGAATTGCAGATGCCTTGTTAAGAAGGCGTGGACTATATAATGCACATAAGAGGCTGAGAGAAAATGGAATTTAGAATTAACTCCACCACAGTCGTACTCAGGCGGCGCCAGTCCCAAGCCTGTTTAAACAGGAGGGCGACGCTAGTCATCTTCGTTATGACGCAGCGTCCTTAAACAGCAACTACAAACAATAGCAGAATATGCTTTCATGGTGCTCGAGGAAAGTAGCTGTCGTTGGAGGGCGCAGTCATCACCTTTTTGACATTTCACAGCTGTTAGCCATTGGCCAATATACGTCTTTTCAATTCAAGGCAGACATACGAGAGTAAATACACAAACAAGCACAAAGAGTCAAATAAAGTCAGATCGAACTTTGAATAATAAATACTTGAAAGAGATTCTTTTCACATAAAGAAAGATCTAAATCAAGATTTGTTTTTGATGACTTGACAGACGCGGATTAGGTCTACATTGGCCTACATAAGTCGAACGTGAATGGTAAATGCTGGAATCACAGTATCTACTAGTTAGGCGATTCTAGCGATTTATTTAAAATACATGCATTCGGGTAGACATTAGCCCTTTATCAGCACCTAAGCAATTATAATTGTTGTACTTTATTCTACACTTTTACTTATTATTATTATTACTATTACTATTACAATCTAAGCTGGAAGCACTTATAATTTTATTGACGCACTGGGAAAATAAAACATAAAACGTTGCTTAAGCATAATTTGATGTGAAGCTTTTAGGACCGCTGGTGAATAAGTGAGCGAGTCGATGGTTGATATAGTGAGTTAATGAGTGTGTCAGTGAGTTAGCTCGTTATCTAGTCAAACAGACAGCCTTTCCTTGTTGGGTATTCCCCATGCAACGATATCCGTCGTCTGGTGAGCAGGTGACTTGCCAGAGAAAGGTCACGCAATGCTAATAATTGTGCTGAACCTCAAACGATCGTCAAAAGTTGCTTACGATTAGAAACGAAGTTACCAGAGTTTTCTATGAGAGAAAGTGGTCGACAAAGTCATGAAGAACCTCAGTATTTTTCGCTGAAGTTTAGTACGGCCTCGCTTACTATATTTGCTCCCATCCTGATAACTTCTGGATCTGCCAGTGGATAGCCCACATGGACATGGATAGTGATGACACGTGAGATGATAAGGAGAAGCAGGCTATTATGGAGAAATGTCCGGACAAATTCTCTGAAAAAGCATTTGATTTCGTTGTGTAAGTAACTCATTTTCATGTCAATTTGCTGATTGATGGATTATTTGAGCAATTCAATCCATATCAAATAGGCTATTTAATTATTATTTTGACGCCTTAATATATAATACGAATCAGAAATGTACTAAAAAGGTAGCATATCCCACCAGAGAAAACAGACAACTCGCTGCTTAGTCAGAAAGTATTGAGTACATGTTTGCATAAAAATTTTCATGAGGCATAGGATTATTCATTTGTTTTTGAACGCCAGGACAACATACGGCTGCCCCGATAAAGACGCGTGGTGAGGGATGGTACGACTGGGTGGCTGCAGTAATTAGTGCTGACGTGTATGTGCAGAAACACCAAATCGACTTTGCGGTTCCTCAGAGATTGAATTGAGAGATGGAGGCAAATATTTTAAATCGAACCACAATGGCGACTATGCCTCCTACGGCCAATCTTAACGTGGTTCAAAAACGTGTTGTATGCTTTGATTTTGCATTTGTTCTCCTTACCCAGCGTAAGCGAGAAACTTCTTTTGACATTTATAAGCGCAATAAGTAGATCTTGTTTCTCATTAGTTTCAAGTCTATTGTTCGCTGTATTTTTGCAATTTTTTCTTCTTCTGAGTATAAGCGAGTTAGAATTGAGTTTATTAGGCCTAATAGTTAAAAATTTCCTAAATCAAGGTATTTTAGTTCTTGATGGTTTTACTTTAGAAAAGAGAAGACATTTTATTAATAATATCTTTTGCACATGTGATTTGCAAAAGCGTAGTGCAGGGCTAGATGCCGTACACAAGACGACGTATTAACCCCTTTACCGTGGAATAAATTTTTTCAATTCTTTCCACACATGTGTATTTATTTTTAGGTATTCTTCAAAATAATGCATGTGATTAAGGAAGACTGGTATTCGTAATTGTAATATTCCAGAAGTCTTTCTTTGCTCTGAGAAACATAAAAGTCAACATATAATAATTTTTTTAAGTAGCCCTGTAGTGCTCCTTATCAATTTATATAGCGCCAGTTTAGTATATTCGCTTTGTATGATATATTCCAAAGCATGCTGCAGGAAAAATCGAGAGACTCCTTATATTCCGAAGATAAGGAGTCTCATTCAATGGTTTTGTGGACCAGTATAGTTCAATTTTCCACTGGATCCGTCGTGTCAGCAACTGAAACACGAGTTCTAGGTGTTCCTATAGGCCTAAATGCTAAGCGTTGACGTGGCCCGATTTCATCTCTTGACCACGCAGACGGCGAACTGCTGTCCTAGGCCTACTGAACGGTTTTCTGGCTATCATCACTGTCATCATTTTCTCACACAACAGTGTTACTAGAACTAGAACTTAGTTAGCTATCGTCAGTCACTCTCATCGGGGAAACTATCATCACTTTCAACTAATAAACGATGTATTTCTTTGTCAGATAAACCACGCTTGCGACCAGTCATTTTTAGTGTGAATTATATAATTTTATTTAGTTGGCCCGCCCAGCGTAAGACCTAATTTTTAATATAGAAAGCCGTTATTTTAATCGTAAAGAACAATTATATTTTGCTAATGCCATTAGGACGAATTTATTCGGCATACACGGTGAGTGAATAGATGCATATCGTGCGGACGAGTTAACTCGGGGATCACGCTGCACAATGGGTTCCCGCTGGACGAGTTAACTCGGGGTTCACGGTAAAGGGGTTAACGATGTCGCGCGCTAGTTAGCATAACCATGTTCTAAACCCCAACCAACTCTGTGGAAGAATTGAATCGCGGGTTTTGTCAGTTTCTTGACGCCTATCATCCAACTATCTAAAAATTTATTTGTGCATAAAGAAAGGAATCTAGACAACAAACTCCTAGATAGGGAAGAATATGCATAAGGACTACATCCGGACGTCTGCAAAGAGAATGCGAAGTAGGGTGTTTTTATGTACTACATGATATTTTCAACTCAAAGATTTTTTACCGGACAGGTCGAATTATCATGCCAATTTATGTATACACCCCATAACCGAAATTATATCTTGATAACTGAACATTTAGGACTTGCGCAAGCCGACTGAAATTAGGAACCCAGTGATCTTCCAAATTTTGGCCAAAATTTGTGACATGATGATGTCTGTTCTTCGGGTTTTTTGTTTTTTTATTATAGTAATTATTATGTTTAATTAATGTGTCATATCACAGGTTAGATGGCAAATTTGACTAGAAAAAATTGGTATTTGGTTGATTGGCAGTATTGAAGATCACTTCGGTTATGCGAAGCTACCTACACGAGAAGAGGTTCTAAAGGAATCAAAGTCTGGATGACAGCATGTAAGAAACGGTCGCTTTGACACTTCCAATTTGCGAAAGAGCACGGATTCCAACGAGGGCTAGAGTCATGTTTGGGATGAGCTAAGACATCTTTACAAGGAATGGCAATACCTGCAAAAATGTATTTCGAGGAAGTCTGACACCAAAGAGGGAAAGCGCGAAGCGTTCAAGGATTCCTTACAGGATCTTTTTGATATTGCGCATCAAGATGCCATGACTATAATCAAGGTGGAAGAGGATCGGTAGTTTTTGAAAGCACAGCGTGAGAAAGGACGACGCGGTTCCATGGTAAGAAGCAAGAAGAGAGCGCTGGCAAGATAAGCAGCAGTTGCACAGCGTGAGGAACGATATCGTTCAACCGCAGCTGTAGCGACTGAGGTTTCTCTGTTGGAAACGTCATCTGAGGAAGAGGCGTCATCGGATAGTAGCTGTTCAGAAAAAGAACTTTCAAAGCGGCCAAAGGGAACAAACTGTATTTAACTGTGGTGTTGCAGCAGCTCTAGATCGCACCAAACCAGGAGCAGGAAGGCCTCTCACATTTTCTCAGCTCTCGCTGCATCCAATCTATATGCAGCACCAGCTGGTGAGCTGATCATCAGTCCATCTGTAATCCACCGAGCAAGGAAAGATAACCATGCAGCCCTAGCAGCTGAGATTCGTGAATCTTTCGATCCCAAGGTCTCCCTACTATCCACTGGGACGGCAAGATCATGCCAGATTTTACAGGAACTGGATGAGGTTGTGTTGATCGTCTTTCAATAATGGTATCTGATAAAGATGTGACCAAGCTATTGGCCATCCCCAAACTCCACTCTGGGACTGGATGCGTGTATGACCAAGGTCACAAATCGTGGCCATGTGTTCGACACAGCGGCGAGTAACACGGGTTGCAAGGGGGGCGTATGCAACAAGCTGGAAACGGAATTAGGAAAGTACCTCTTGAACCTTGCCTGTCGACGTCATGTTTTAGAAATTGTTCTGGAAAAGGTGTTTTCACTTCATGATTATTCAAGGTCTCCAAAGTTGGAACCATTCAGTCACTTTCGTGACTTCTGGCCGCAAATCAATCAGGTCAAGTATCACACAGCAATGGAGGATAAAGACGCAGAACAGCGTGTCAAAGAAAATGTCATCACCTTCGCATTGCAGCAACTGAGTACAACGACTTCGAAGAGCTACTAGAACTGACCGTCATTTTCTTAGGAGGAATTCTACCGAAAGGAGTAAAGTTCAGGTGCCCAGAGGCATTTCACCGGACTCGTTGGATGGCGCCTGCGATCTATGCGATCAAGATGTGGCTTTTCAGACAGCAGTTTCCCATTCAACAACGCCGGAGCGCAGACGGGGCATCTCGACAATCCTACTCTCAACAGATGTGAAATCATTTCTTTGAGTGTTACTTTTTGTGACCACAACCTACGTGAAATACTGGTTCACCTGTACATAAACCGTTGAAGCCCCAAGGAACGATCTTCAATTCTAGAAGGCAATCCATACTTACCCAGACAAGGAAGAATCACAGGTCGCCCTAACAGCATTTTCCCGACACCTTTAGTATTTGATCCAACTACAAAAGCCCTACCCGATTTCTTCATCACTTCTGCCACCAAACTTTTTCAGATCCTCGGATTGGATGACGCTTTTCTTGATCAAGACCCGCAACAATGGGATTCAGAACAATCATACAGTGAGGCAAAAAACATTATATCCGCCTTAAGAGTGACGAATGATTTGGTGGATAGAGGAGTTACTCTCATGCAGTCCTTCAATGAAGCCCTGGGCTGCAACGAGGAAGAGAAAGAATTTGTTCTGCAAATGGTCGAATACCATCGAAACAAATTCCAAACAACATTGAAGTGAATAAATAAATGACAAATAACTGACTCTTCTTCTTTTGATTTTGCCTTATTTTCTATATTTAAATGTTGAAATTGTTTGGATCTTTGAAAATTACAATGTACCACATTGCCTTCTAAGTGATAATTCTTCCGGGGCTTTGCGCAAGTTCTAAATTTATTCTGATTTCCATCTAATTTGGCAAATAACAATGTTTCTCAAGGTGGAATACAAAAACAACCTGGCCGATATTAATTTTGAAACCTCAATTTTAAGACACGCCCTAATGGGAAGGGTAGTGCGAAATGCGGACAGATGCTGGCAAGTGCAGGGAAAGGTCTAAAATAGGTGACCTTTTTCAAGAGTTTAAAGAGCATGCACAGTATGTGTGCACTCTGTGAGTCAATAACCTTTAAATTTCGCTCGCATTTACACCACTCAACACGGATCCTTTACGGTTCTTGTAGACCTACCATAGGTGTAGACTACAATCTCTTTTTAGTTTAGCCTTTAGTTGTCTTCTTCATCACTTGAGAATTCGTTAGACTGCAGATCTTTTATATTTTTCATATTCCATAATATTATATTGATGCAGTAGCCTATAGATGCTTTAGTTGGTATCAAGATGCCTAGCTGTCAACACTAAACAGTCAGTTAATCGTTATAATTTTACAATTACAGCCGCTACAATTATAATTTATTTCAGCATTCTGCCTTTTAGAGAAACATATTCTAATTTTCTAAATGAAAACACATTAAATAATATTCATCCGTTTTCGTTAATGCCCTGAATATGTCACAGGTGAACTACAGATAAAACCCGTTGAGGTGAGCAATAACGCAGTGTATATAATAATAATTTTAGCGGAGTCTTAGCAAACGTCTTTTAAAGGATCCTCGAGCATTGAACGAGGAAATGGTGCCGTTCGGGACTGTTTACTCTCAACTGTGATCTAAAATGAGTCATATTCAGAGCCACCGTCCTGTACTGCTCTGAGGAGATACTGAAGACGAGGCTCTTTAAGAATGTAGTACGCAGGAATGCGCATTAAAGACCGGTTGATTGTTCGTTGATCCGTTCTCATTCGGATGTACCTGCAGTTCTTAGGAACGTGCTGCTGTTCGAAAAAAGAACATCTCGGCAGCGGATTGTTCATGTTCTTTCACAAATGCTGGCCCGATACTGGATAAGGACAAGAAACTCAGGGTATGAAACTCAGGATTTGATATTACATGAATATCCAACCGGCACATTACCCACTGCAGCATAGAACAAGGGTTATTTTTGAAATCCTCAAAGCAGGTGAACTAAGCCAACAACCAAAATGGCAGTCGAACATCACCATAAAGTACTATGTTGCACTCAACCTGCGTCGGAATAATGATAAGCTCTACTCTGAAACGCACTCCCTGAAGTAGAATGTCTCTGAACTCAAGTAGGTCTACCTGCATGCGTTCACATGCATACATATAAATATAGACAGAGATTGTCGCTTTCTAAGTTTATGCATCAGTTGTCGGTAGATGAGTGGATGTCTTCGTCGAGGTAGAAGATTGAGCGTCTTTGGGAGGGTCTTTGGCGACGGATTTCCGGTGGCGTTTGGTGATAAAAGCCACGACGACCATGAGGCAACCAGACACGAATGCTCCGCAGCCGATAATGGCGAACGCTTTGTTGTAGTCGTGAGTCACATCGAAAACCCAACCTACACACAAAACACTTCATACACAGACTAGGCCAACAGTCGAGTTCAAGCCATCGAAAGGTTTAATGTCTTGTCGTAAATAATAACTAGACTTGTGCTTTCACATGCTTCTAGGGTAGCCACGATGTATAGAACAACAGCAGGTAACTATACCTAGCTGATAATGGCAAAACAGCGAAACAACTTATGGCTAGAACGCGACTGTCTAACAGAAACCAACGGAAAAGCTTCGACCTAAATTTGATGTTTGCAGAATGTTGATAAGTAGACTAAACATGGATGTGTAAGACTGAATCTGTGTGGCTACGGACAGCGAAAAGTCAAACGATAAACTGTTCAACTGTTTAGGACTAATTATCGAACAACCCTGGACAAAATGTTTTACTTATCACAATCTTGAAAGCCAGCTAAATATCAGCAAAAAGTGGTTATTACACATAATAATTGTCTTTTGGGCCATTCAAAACTCATGTGAAGTTGTTTTAATTCAAGACCATAACAGGCTTTTAGAAAACGGGGGCCATGTGGCTAGCGCTGAGCGCAAGCCAATACATTAACAATTGCTGATCCTTCCATTTGGAACTTTCTACTTCATCATGTTTGCAACTGACTTACCAAGACTATCTGCCTTTTCCAAACTGTTTACGGTTCTTAATGCTTCTTGTTGCCAGGCTTCAATGTACACTTCTGAACTTTGTAGGGAAGATATTATTAAATTACAATTGTTTTGAATTGTATCTCTACATCGGAAGCCCCAACCAGTCAACTAACGAGCTTGTTTATACATGTATATATGAATTTATATATATAGATATATCTTTTGAACATTTACATATGGTGCAATTTTAGCAGATCTTCTCACTGTCTGGGTAATTTCAAATTCTTGCATTATTCACACAAGATCGCACACAACTTCTCTCAAGCAAATGCTACTCACCAATGAGGGGTGGTGACACGAGTTTTGCTAAACCTCCAATAAACTGGAGAATTGCCAAACTCTTCGGCAGAAGAGCCACGCCCATTAGGTCAACTGCGACCACGGTAAAGACTGTGACTGCACAACCTTCCGAAACAAAGAAATTCTACATTAGCACAATATAACATTTTCTAGTCCATTCCATTTTAATCTACAATGTAGTGTACTACAGTGCATAGCTTAGCGAAGCATTGCTCATCCCTAAACGAATTCCAAGCAGTATACGGAATACCAAAGTGTATAGTTTTATTTCGTATCTAAACAAGTTGCAGAGTCTCTAGTTATCTCAGGTTAATTCATACATATGTGAATTTAATTGTCTCATTTTCAGGGATGAAGGATTTTCTAAGTTTCCTGCTCATACTTAAATTAATTTCAGAGACATATTCATATATAAATTAATTTCAGAGTCATGTTTATCTATAAATTAATTACGGAGTCATATTTATGTATAAATTAATTTCAGAGTCATGTTCATATCTACATATAATTATAAAGTTTCAATTTCTAGATGATTTTTAGCGACACTCATGTTCGTATCTAAATGAATTTCAAAGAGTCTCATGTTCATACCCAGATGAATTCCAAACAGTACAGCAGACGTCATTGTCCCGATGATTCCTGGATTGAGGAAGATGGCGACGATCGACAGAAAGGCACTGAACATTCCGGTACCGAAAGCAAGAGACGAGTTTACCATTGGAAGGTTTGCGATGAAGGAAACGAACAGCTTGGTTGCCAAGGACATGATGTTGACCCATGTTACTGCGGCAACTCCTTGGTCACGGCCGAGACCCACGTGGATTGCTCTATTCACTGTGTGCTGCATGTAACCGAATATACAGAACGTGTGCAGAAAGTAGGCAGCAGCGTAAATAGAATACCTGGCGTGCCGCAAAATGGAAAAGTCAAAGGTTTCTTTTAGGTATTTCCAAATCACATCAAAGGATATTCTTGGTGGGCTGGTTCCAGATGCGTGCTTGGACTGTGAGGTGAATCTCTTCGGCGTGCGGAAGAATAGGCAGAGTGGAATGCTTTGGGCGTGAATTGCTCCGAGGATGAGGAAGGTGCCTCGCCAGCCGTACGACTGGATTAGAACATTGGTCAGGTTGGCCCCCAATATACCCCCGACGCTGTAGCCGATCCAAGCGATTCCGCTCGCCAGGGTCCGGTTTCGACTGAATCTCTGGTGGACAATTATACCTGACGATAGCCTAAAAAGGCCACCTCCTGATCCTAAAATAAACAGAACAGTAACTAATTCAATGAAATATGAAGACTAACTCAATGAAATATGAAGTTGCAAAGCCAAATAAAACTATTTAAAGAAGTTTATTTCATGCTTTCGTTCGTTGTACGATGGTTCCTCTACTTTTCTCGAACTTGTTTAACTAGTCGTCGCATTTTAGAGCCATTAATACCACTTTTATTCACATGTGGCATGAAGGCAGATAGTCAATGCGTTTACTTGGTGCATCATCTCAAACCAAGAATCATTTGTCATGCCACAGAACCTGTAAGAAAATGTTTTCCATTTGCATTTCTGTCTACTGTCTGAACGAAGTATATTGAAGAATATTTCGTACCAAAATATTCTTTAACTTTCGAACAATTCCACTAAAGACCAAGGTTGAAAAGAAGCCCATGTTGGGCCCATATGTGCTTCCCTTGCCTCAACTTTCCTTTCCTTTACTTGCATTAGCTTACAATCACATTATATCATCTAATGCCGAGGTAATCCATATATATCGAGGTGAGCGCGTGTATGTTTACCTGCAATTACTCCATAGGTGAGGTAGATTGTTGTTAGATTCGGCGCCAGAAAGCTGAGAGACATTCCAAGCGAAAAGAGCAGACAACCAACGACGCCTGGCAAACGACATCCGTACGATTGTATGAGATGACTGGCGAACAGAGCTACGATTCGACAACAGAAGCAACAGGAATCGAGAAAATGAAATCATGTATCCAATTTAAAGAAACTCAGAGGCATTCTTCAGCCATGGGCGTCCGCACACGGACAGAAGATGGGGCCATTGCCCACCTCATTCCCACCTCAACCGCTGTCACTCTGGTCAACAGTTTCATCCTCTCCAGGGTTGATTACTGCAATAGCCTGCTGGCAGGTCTGCCAACTTGTCAGCCAGAGCGGATACAGTCAGTGCTAAACTCTGCTGCCCGCCTCATCTATGGTCGGACACCATTCAATCACGTCACTGATCTGCTGCGTGACAACCTGCACTGGTTGCGTATTCCTCAGCGGATCACCTACAAACTGTGCCTAATTACATACAAGGCTCTTAATGATCTTCTACCAGACTATATATCCGACTTCTGTATTCGAACAGCCGACAACCAGAACACATATCAGCTATGATCCTCATCGAGGAATCAACTGCATGTCCCGCGTTCTTCCACGAAGTTCGGCGAACGTTCCTTCACCGTCGCCGGACCCATTGCGTGGAACAGCCTTCCTGAGAATGTGACGAATGCCCCATTCCTGGACACATTCAAGTCACGACTCAAGACACATCTTTTTAGGATATCTTATGACTGCAGTTGATTTTTGAACCCTTGTACAGCGCCCTTTTCTTCGGCCTCGGCTGTGCTACGGCGCTATACAAATTGTCTTATTATTATTATTATTATTATTATTATTATTATTATTATTATTATTATTATTATTATTATTATTATTCTCAGAATTAACCTATGAAGACATCAGGTAGGGACAACGTATATATCCATGGTTGGCAATACTTACAACCGCAATGTAACAAGTTTTTTGTCTCAATCGATGGCAGCCGCAAGAAACAGGGGCATCAGTCCTCTACATAGTTTGATGTCTAAAGTTGGGGCTGAATGGAATGGTGAGTAAGAAGAGAAATAAAGGTTGAGGAGAAATAGGGGCCAGGATGCATGCATCGTTTTATCATCACATTAGGGCCATCGCATACTTAAGCTCCTGCCCTATGGCTTGGGGTACCGCATCATGCTGTGCTATGATTAGGCCTCAACTTAGTACAAAGTACGCCACTGGCAAACCAGTCTCTGTTCCAGTTGTTTATGGGGTATGGTTATGTGTTAGATTGGACTTGAGAATACGTTTACCTACCGACTATGGCTAAAACGAATCCGTTAATAGAGGAGCACCATCCGACAGCCGATGTCGTTGCCTCGAAATGTTCCACGAGACACGGGTAGATAACTCCAAATCCAGTGAAATCAAGGGCAGCTATTGAGTTACTAAGAAAAACACACGCCACTACACCCCAATCAGCCATACTTTCCTTTCCTACTACGTTAGGTAGGATGGTATTGCGTTTTTTTGGCGAGGAACTCAACAGTGGGTCGCATTCGCTGTGCTCTGAAGAAGTATTCTGTTTGTCTTTGATTCCAAGATGCAGAACAACTGGCGATGGCACGGTCTCAAATCTTGAATGAAGAGAATCCACAGATGTGGACTGCTTTCCGGTATTTCCAGATTCAGTTTCCATGGCTCAAATTAGTAATGCTTCTTTCGACAAAATTCGATTACAGCCTGCAGCGACAAAATAAGCCTATAAAATATCTGAAACAAAATGCATGCTCTAAAGGCAAATTAGAAGTTATCTGCATTTCAGAATATCCCATTCGCTACAGATGACGTCATGATTGGCAATCGATCTTCAGCAGCATTTATCCTAATGCAGGGATGCCCCCGATACCCTTCGGGCCGAGACTGACACGAGACCGAAGCATCCGGCTCAGAGACCCAGTCGTCCATATTTCAGTTCCTGACAAGACCGAGATCTTGTAATATTATTATTATTATTATATTACTGACATCTTGTAGCCTCTACTATTACTACTACTACTACTACCACTACCACTACTACTACTACTACTACTACGACTCCTACTGGAAAGTTGTAAACTGCTTGTGCGTGTACCAAATTTCATAGTTAAGACTATGTAGGTCTAATGCAGTGAAGAGAACAGAAACATCGAAACCGAGACTGCATGTCTTTCCTGACTAATGGCCAACTGTTTGAATTGTCGTGCAAGATGCTCGCGATTGCCGATTACATATACGCCCACTGGTCAATGGTGGCCTTTAGGACGACATAGTCGTCAGAACCTGGTCCATCGTTCAAGACTTTCGATCCATCCACTGAACTACAGCGGCAACTTTGTCGACGATGTACGGACTTCACTTTATTCAGCATAAATATTGCTCTGACCTTTAGGCCTCTTTCCAAGGTCAAGCAGTTGCAGCCGGTTGAACCGCAATTTGTTACGCTGATGTCCTATTGAAACATATGGACTTCCTCGTCGCACAGTTCACGTGTACGTATCAGTCACCTTGTACTTTGATCTAGCAAAGTTTATGATTGTTTAATTGGTACGTCGTGCCCTTTGGCCGAAGATTAACAGCACAGCGAATTGCAGATGCCGTGTTAAGAAGGCGTGGACTATATATATTGCAAACAAGAGACTAACCTTCGATTAACTGTGTGGTATAGCCGATGGTCGTATCTTTAAAGCAATCTTGAACAACCGATATCATGTCCTACATCAGCTACTACCGCCAGTTAAAACCTCAGCTATTGCCAACGGCCCCACACGCATGATTGTATTATTCCTCTCGCTGATAATTTAACGCGTAAATGTTTTATTATTAGGATGTTGTATGCATACTAAGTTTTTCTTGTGTTCTTAAATACTTGTAAACCGATGTGCGATTAGCTATTGGCTAATAAAGAAGATAGTTACTTACTTACTTACGTACTTACTTATTTACTTAACAGAAAATGGAATTTAGAATTAACTCCACCACAGTCGTACTCAGGCGTTGCCAGTTCCAAGCCTGTTTAAAGAGGAGGGCGACGCTAATCATCTTCGTTGTGTGTCACGATGCCGCGTCTCATCGAATAGAAGGCTTTTATTATTTAACTGAGACGTAACTTAGACCGAAATATAAAGTTCAAGAGGAGTGCAGCAATTCCGCAAAGTCAAACATCGACTGACGAGCTGCTCGATCTCTCTCTCGGTCTAACTCAAAGAGTCACTTTCCTCCCTATTTAAATAGTCTCACAATTCTTATGCCTCCCCTGCGCTTCGATTCGTGGACCAGTCACGGTACTTGCCATATATCGTCTGGGCTCTGCGCCTCTCTCCTCCATCTTCTTCTCCGAATTCTCCGTCCTCATTGAGACCTTCGCCACCTTCAATTCCCAGCTCATCTTCACTGGCGACCTCAACATCCATCTCGAAAACCCTGATCTTCCGGGGTCCGTTCACTTCAACGACTTACTCTACCAAGTCGGCTTCAGCCAACACGTTGCGGAACCCACCCATGTATTGGGTGGCTGGCTTGACGTCGTCATCACTCGTGACGACTGCAACATCTTTGACCTCACAATCGAACCGCCGGCCCTGTCTGATCACAATCTTCTTCTTTTGAAGATCCCCTTCCTCTCTTCCCAGCCGTCTTACGCACTCCGATCCGTACGCGGCTGGTATAATCTGGACCGTGATCTCTTCCGCGATGGCGTGATCAACACTCCCCTGTGCGGTGACCTCTCATCCTTGGCCGCCTGTAATACGGTTGAGGTCTTCGATCTCTACGTCTCCTCCATTCGCCTTCTCATCGATCGCCTTCTCCCGCTGCACACGTTGCTGGCTCGTCGAAGGCCACTGGCCCTCTGGTTCGATCGGGCGTGCTGTGCCTTGCGTCGTAACGTCAGGCGTCTTGAGCGAAGATACCGGCGAACTCATGACCCAGCTGACCGCCTAGAGTGGCTTCATCACCTCCGCTCAATGCATCGGGAGTTCCGAGTCAAGGAGGTGGCCTACTGGGAGTCGCTTATCGATCGAGAGAAGAGTAATCCGCGTTGACTTTGGCGCTCGCTCTCTGCTGTCCTTGGTCGCTCTATCGCCTCCGGCTTTTCAGCTCAGCCTCAGTTCACCGCCACGGACTACCTTAACTTCGTGAGGGACAAGATCGACTCTGTTCATCGGTCTACTGAGGGCTCGCCTCCGCCCTCTTTCCCTCCCACGTCTTCCAGGCTCCATAGTTGGAGCCCTTTATCTCTGGATGATGTCCGTCGACTAATCCTGAACTCACCAGCCAAGTCCTGTGAACTTGACACGCTTCCTCCATTTTTAATTAAGGAATTTATTGATGACCTTATTCCTTTTTTCATTTATTGTGTAATTCTTCTTTGGCTGAGGGCTCAATTCCCACAAGCATGCAGTAGTTTTTCCATCTCTGAAGCGCCAGGGCCTTGACCCTAGTGCCCCCTCTAATTACCGTCCCATTTCTAACTTGTCCCTTCTTTCCAAGCTCCTTGAAAGGTCCGTCTCTTATCAGATATCTCACTACCTCGACATTAACGCTCTTATGCCTCCACTTCAGTCTGGGTTTAGGAAATACCATTCCACCGAATCACTTATGACTGGCCTTCTTGCTGACGCATTTGGGGCTATTGATTGCAGGCAGGTCACCCTTCTGGCCCTTTTCGATGTAACTGCTGCTTTTGATACCGTTGATCATTCCATTCTATTGGAGCGTTTGGAGATTTCCTTCGGCATCACTGGTTCTGCCCTCACCTGGTTTCAGTCATTCCTGTCAGACCGCCTTCAATGTGTTGTTTTTGGGCCCTCACGGTCCCTCTGGTCCCCGTCTTCTTTGGTCTCCCCCAGGGTTCCGTCCTAGCTCCTCTCCTCTGTATTTTATATACCTCTGATCTAGCTCGGCCCCTCCTTCCACTGAGTGTTGCCGTCCTTCAGTATCCAGACGACACCAGGCTTATGCCCATGGTCCGGCGGAGGCGGCCTCTGCCCTTGTCCAGAGGATTCGCGATGCCACCTCTGTCCTTGACCTATGGATGTCTTCCAATCGCCTCCGTTTGAACTGTAATAAGACCCAGTTCATCTGGCTTGGTGGCCGTTTGCAGCTCGCCAAGAATGATCTTTCCTCCTTACGCCAGAGATTTCCGGATATCTCTCTACTACGGTCCGGGATCTCGGGGTTGTGTTGGATCAGGAGCTTACCCTGTCTGCTCATGGTAACACCGTCTCTCGCTCTTGTTTTTACCATCTTCGTCAGCTCCGCACCATTCGCCGTACTCTTTTCTTCCACGCCATCTCCACTCTGGTCCATGCCCTCATTTGCACTAGGGTTGACTTTGGTAACGCCATCTTTACCGGCCTATCGTTAGCCAACACTGCTAAGCTGCAATCTGTGCTTGACTCTGCTGCTCGTCTCATTTGGGGCTTCCCAAAATATGGCCACATCTCGTCTTGTATTCGTGACACTCTTCACTGGCTCCCCGTCCAGCAGCGTGTCCACTCTAAGATCCTCTCCCTCATGCGCAATTGTGTTCTTGGCTCTGCTCCCTTTATCTCATTGACTTCTGCACTTTGGTCTCCTCGTTGCCGGGCCGTAGCACCCTTCACTCGGCCACTCAAGATCTCCTGTTTGTCCCTCGAATGCGCACCGCTACTGCCCAGTCCAGAAGCTTCGCCTACGTTGGTCTCACTTACTGGAATTCTCACCCTCGAGAATTGCGACTTGAGCTCCTTTCTCTACCCCACTCAGTGTTCCGTAAGCGCCTGAAGACTGTACTGTTTAACAGTGATTTTACTCCTACGGATCGGAAGCACCTCTGTTGAGTTTATCCTCTAAGAGGCGCTTTATGAATCTCAAATAATTACAATTCCAATTACAAATTACAATTCCAATTACAATTACACGATCCCTCTACAATCCTTGGTGAATCTGCCTGGCACTCTATCGCAACAGTTGAATGCCCAAATTTCCCGCCGATGGCGCACCTTCAGCTACCATCCGTGAACACCAGAGGGCACCACCGGACGCTCGTGCTGACGACAACGATACGTGAGGCGAGGAACGTGACATCATGACACAGCGTCCTTAAACAGCAACTACAAACAATAGCAGAATATGCTTTCATGCTGCTCGAGGGAAGCAGCTGTCGTCGGAGGGCGCAGTCATCATCACCTTTGTACATTTTACAGCTGTTAGCCATAGGCCTATATACGTCTTTTCAAATAAAGGCAAACATACGAAAGTAAACACACAAACAAGCACAACATATAATATAAAGTCAGTAAACTGTGATTAATAAATACTTGAAATAGATTCTTTCGCCTAGAAAAGGTCTTAATTGAGATTTCTTTTTGACGACTTGACTGACGCGGATTAGGTCTAGATAGGCTTACGTAATTCAAGCGTGAATGGTAAATGCTGGAATCACAGAATCTACTAGTTAGGTGATGCTAGCGATTTAATTTAGATACAAGCACTCGGGTAGGCATAAACTCCTCACTTTGTATTGTAATGTATTTGATAACCTATATATCGCTTCTCACAGAACAAATTACTCAGAGGCGCTTCCAGCATGAGAACCCCGGGGAAATAAGAGCGTCTTTAAACAAACAGCTGACTCAGCTCTATTACCAACAGTGACCATTGCACGAAATAATAGCGGAAGTTCATTCCACAGAGATGAGGCAACAACAGCAAAAGCCCTCTGCTGCGCAAGCGAGGACTTAACACAAGAAACAAATAGATCCAGACAACCTAGAGAACGTAAAGGACGGCATGAAGTACTGGAGTGTGGAGGCCGAATAAGATCACAAGGATATTTTGGAGCCTGGTCCATGCGAGCTCTAATTAATTACCAGTGACAATAGTATAAAATGAATACGAGATAGGATAGGAAGCCAATGAAGTTGCTGAATTATGTAATCTGAGATATGAGAGAAACGGGTAAGAGAAACGGGTCGCAGAGTTCAGTACTGATTGAAACGAAGACAGCCGATACTTAGGCAAACCAGCAGTAATCAATGCGATCACATATCATGGCATGGATCATAGTAGTACAGACAGAGGAACAAACAGAACGACGAACAACTCTTAAGCGCCTTAATTGTAGTAACAAGACCGAGACAAGCTAGAGTAACGTTTTTTGCGAAGGTAAGGTTACAGTCAAGTGTAACGCCCAGATTTACGAACACTAGACGAAAATATATGAGAGGGGAAAGATTCGGATAAGCAAGAGTAGTCAAGCTGAGCAAGACAGTGTTATGAACCAAACCAGATCAACTGAGGCTTAACCGGATTAAGGCGAAGACGATTGCAGAGCATCCAATGTTGAATATCATGAGTCAGGTTATCAATCCTGCCAATAAGAGCAAGATGCGCAGACGGAGGACCCTGAACAAAAGCCTGAACATCGTCTGCATACAAATGACCAACAGCCAAGTGCTTATCAAAGAGCGAAGAGATATCAGAGGTACACAAAATGTATAAAACAGGACCAAAGACCGAGCCGTAGGGAACACCAACATCAATTTTAACCCAGGATGTACGGGAGTCACCGAGAATAACCATCTGCGTTCGACCGCTAAGATAAGAACAAAACCAGTGAAGAGGAGGACCATGAAGGCCAAGAGAAAACGCAAGATGGCGTAAAAAAATATTATGGTCGACCGTGTGAAAGACAGAGGAGACATTATATAGTGCAAAGAGGGTAATATGAGACTGATCAATGGCTGAATTAATGTCTAAGCGGAGGGACAAAAGAACAGATTCGGTAGAGTGACGACGCCTAAAACCACATTGACCAGGAGGCATAAGCCCCGAATCTTCAAGATAGGGTAACAATTGAAGGGAAACAAGTCTCTCAGGAGTTTTGGAGAGAAAAGAGAGACTGGAAATAGGGCGATAATTATGAAGGTCATTAGGATCAAGATTAGGTTTTTTAAGAGATGGGAAAGTGATAGCCCGCTTTTGTGATTGAGGGAGATACCCCTCAAGAAGCGATCTATTAAACATGTACAATAGATATAGTAATAAGACATCTAATATGTCCAACATAACCCATGGAGGAAGAGGATCGAGTTCACATGACTTTGTTTTAGATGATCGAATAATCCGGCATAGCTCTGACTCCGATATCGGACGAAAGGCATCGAAGACGGATCCAGTAACGGAGAACTGCGGAGGCGGAGATCCAGCTGTAGCTGCACAATGACCCTGAATCTTCTCGGTTAAGAAGGTAAGAAAGTCACTAGCGGTGAATAACGGCGTACCAGACGAACGAGATGAGCTACCCAATAGACCCGAAATAGATGACCAGAGACGCTACGGGTCCTTTTCGTGACAGACGACTTTCATCTCCCAGTATTCGGCTTCCTTCCGTCGGCATAGAAAATTATCACAACAGAGGAGTGGCTATAATAAGTTAATTGAGGATATTCGGTTGATAAAGGGCCTGCAAGACGCCTAATACGAACTGATAAGTTTACTTTGTTTGAGTAAAAAACCGTTAGAAGTTACGTGATCTGTACTGAAGAAATAACATGGCGGTCGAAAAGTATAATTCGCAAACCAAAGTTATTCCAACCCAAAACAGACGAGCAACGATTCTGCGGATGAACTGTTTAAGACGGACGAGATGAACACTGGGCACGGATTTAGATGAAAATAATATAATCCATGACGCTAAAATCCACAAAGATATGTTAACGGAGTTCTCAAACTGGTGTGTTTGTCCATACAGCAGTTTCGCAAGCGTCTGAAGTCTGTATTGTTTGACAGTGGGCTCACTGGATTGGCTCACTGGATAGGTTCGGGAGCGCCTCTGAAGAGTTCATTCTTGAAGTGGCGCTTTATAAATGTCAGATTACAATTACAATTATGAGCACCTAAGGAATTCTAATTTTCGTACTTTATTCTATACTTTAACTTATTATTATAACTATCTGTAGGTGCAAACAGTGCTATTTGAAATAACAACTACGAACAACCTAAGCTTTGAAACACTATCAAATAAAACAAAGAGACAAATAAAACATAAAAAGTTGTGTAAAGTTTGATTTGATATGAAGAATTTAGGACATTTGGCGATCAAGTGAGCTGGTGGGTGGTTGATTTAGTGAGTTGTAATTGTAACTGTAATTTAAAATTTATGTAGCGCCTCTTATGAAAAACTCAACGGGGCGCTCCCGACCCGAATAAATAGAATCATTGTTGAACAGTACAGTCTTCAGGCGCTTGCGGAACCCCGAGAGGGGAGAGAGGAGCTGAAGAGAGAGGGGGTTCCAGCAGGTGGGATCAACTTAAGCAAAGCTTCTGAACTGGGCCTCAGCAGTTCGCATTCGAGGGACAAACAGGAGATCCTAGGTGGCCGAGCTAAGGGAGCTACGGCCTGGCAGCGAGAAGTCCAAACTACAGAAGTCAGTGAGGTAAGGAGCAAAGCCAGCAACACAGATGCGCATAAGAGTGCACTTAAAATGCATAATTGATTATGTGAACAGACTTCAGATGGAGGCTTCATATGCAAGTGTCGATTAGGATATGAAGGACAATATTGTCAAGGTATTTCGCAATAAATTATAGAATGCTTTGCAAATTTGGCATAAAAATAAGAACGTTCGTACATTCGTATTCTCGAGATTTCTACAGCATCCAAAGAAAGTTAAGTCGCGTCAACCAGCTTATTAACAGGTCAAGATTCAAGAATAAGGCAGGCAGACAGTCACACTGCTTTGGTGGATGGCGTTTGGTATTGAAGCGGAAAGAGAGTTGTGTAAAATACCGTGGTGCATTATTACTTCTTATAGATTTTTTTATGAAATTAACTGAGTGAGGTCGTATTTGAAAAATAGCCGTGTCATACATTCTTTGTGTTTTGCAATTTACAGTCGCGAAATGCTAAACAACGGAATAAGCAAATGTAAAGCCACAAAATTACTTCTATTAGTTTCTTGGTATCGGTGAAGAATTCGACCATCTCCGTGAAATTCGTAAATTCTTATTTCACCCACTTTGTCCATGCGCAGTCTCTCGTTACGTCTTTAGATTATATATTATTATCATATTGTATTAGATTAAATTAAATTATATTTAATTAGATTGGACTGGATTGGATTTGTCTTGATTGGATAGAATCAGATGGGATTTTAGATTGGATTAGAGTGGATTAGAGTGCACTCAAGTTGGACTAGATTCGCTTTGATTGAATAGAATCGGAGAGGATGAAATTTGAGTTTCGATTGGGGTTTGGATTGGAACGGGGATTGGATCATATCAAATCGGAACGGAGCAGATAAGATGAGATCAGATTAGATTAGATATTCAAAAGCTGGCTGTTACAAGATCTTTAAAGACAGGATCTTTGGGCGCATGTTTGCGCGTAAGAAACTTCTAATGTGTTATTTATAGGCACACAATTAAGACTTTGCCGGTCTTAAGAGTTTAATAGCGCAGCTATATTACAGTATGCTATTACAACCAAATATTTGCTTACGTCATATTAGCCTTCTTAAAGCATCAGCAGATAATTAGCCTTCTTTTAAATGGTGGAGGCATAAGTTAGGTTGTAAGTTCTCTTTTTTAAACCAGCCGTTCAAATGTCGCACTTACGGTGCGAGATCTGAGACCTGCGCACAATCGATGTGACTGCATGATACGTTTTAGATGCCATCGACTTTGCGCTTCCTCAGGGACTGAGTGGACAGGTGGAGCAAGATATCTTCAATGGATCCACAATGACGACCCAGCCTCCTACGGTCAATCCTAATGTCCCCACGTACCTCGGGTGCTACAGTGAGTCCACGTACCAGGGATCCCAACAAATAGTCTGGAAAATTAATGACCCAGCGTTGTCAACAATCAGCCAATGCGCGTATTATTGTCAAAAGAAATTATTCACTTACGCTGGAATGAAGGTAAGTAGAACAAAATTTACAACATCAAAGTTTACAACACATTTCTGAACTACGTTCGTTGTTTCAAAAGGCATTAGGTTGCCGCTTAGTTACAATATGTTTCAACCTGCGATAGAACCACGCCTCTGATCAATAATGATTTGCAGACTTATATTGAATAAGCGACTATATAATAACCATACTTCTTAAGCGTATTACTAAAGTTTATGTCCTTCGCGCTTAGAAAATCGTGAAGTGAAGGTAAATACCTACCTAGCAAATTTGAAGAAGTTTCTGAAAATTATAGCTCCCATAATTGCGATTAAAATGTATTACCTATGTAGTAAAGCAAATTATCCCATATCCCACAAGTGAGACGTAGGGCAGGCACTCTCTCCTATAATTTTCTATAGAAATTTTGAACTTGTGCCCTCTGAAATATCTGTCGGCAACAGCTCCGTCCGATTCTCACTGGTGAAAACTTACGCCCCTCCACAGACTTTCCGCGTTTCTTATAAGTGATTCGGATGCTGAAACAGGTGGCCGCTGTCTGGATTGCTGTGTAGGTGAAGGTATCCACTATCATCTATATGATTTCTTAAGGAATGGATTCTCAAAAACTTCGTCTTTTCGTACGCCACTGTGTCTTTATATATTGCATGATGTGGTACGAATGAGATCGACCTGCTTGCCAGTTCTTGCAGTCCCTTCTGCTATCGTTACCTAAGTAGAATGAGAGCATAATTCATCTTTTCCAGAGTCGAGACTATCTTAATTAGCCAACATGGCTTCAAAGAAAGAGACAACTGGACCGCAAATATTAAGAAACAGACTTCTGTCATAGCTTTCCAATGTCCAATGCACATTTGAACGTTTCCTTCCAGGTTTCTCTGTCTTGCGCCGTCTGATGCCTATTTAGCACCAATATAAATATTTTGTCATATTTTTTTACCAACGACTGTTAGCCTAAACTTATCTAGATCAATGTGCTAAATCTGTTTTATAGCAAGGGCGGGTTAGTGGAAACGTTTGTTGTACGTTGGTTGTCCCTAGGGGACAATATCCTACCGACCGTTTATGACACTTGGTGCCAATTACACTGATATGTTGAGTAATAAATCATCATGATATAACTTGCAGGATGGAAACATCTGTCAATGCGTTCAAAGCTTCGTTTTCGGATTCAAATCATCTCCAACCAAATGCGACAAACCATGTCCTGGTGAGGCTCATCGAAAGTGCGGCGGCGCTAAAGCCTACACCGTCTATACAGGCAAACATTCGCTTTCTTCACTTCAGCAGATTGATACACAAAGTCCAGATGTTTAGATGCTCACGTGATTGCGCTTCGAATCAAGTTAAATTAATTTCTTGCTTCGTAAGTCCAAGGGACAACGTTGGTGGCTTACAGCACGGCGATATGCACTTTGGCTTTCTGTAGACATCACAAGGCGGTTATTAAAGTAGACTGAATCGTAAGCAAATGATCGTATTCATGGGAGTATGGAGCTTTTGCTTTGTAAAGTGGCAGAATACTTATGATGATACAAGATACTAGCTAGAAAAACTGCATTTCAAAGTGCACTACATAATCGAGAGAAGTAATACAGAAGTGCGTCTAATTCAGTCGCTTTAACAGTCTGTCATCTCCAGCACAGCTGCACGTAGGAACTGCAGTCGGTCTCACCTGCACAAGACAGCCTACGGTTCATACATATTCCTCCGCAGTAATTGCAGATCGTAGTGGTTGTCGTTCGCTGGTCATTTCTAAGGGAAGCTCGCCGGTGATGTGGCGAATCTAACAAAAATGAAGAGATGAGGCTGGCACACATAGCTTATACATTGTTCAGTTGAGCACTGGAAGCCAGTGGAAACTGCAGAGGGAACTACATAATCATGCGACCTATTCGGATAATAAGTTTGACTCGACCTATTAGAGTGATTCTGTAGTTTTTATAGACTTTTAAACAGAAGAGAATTGCGGTGATCCAGTCTATAGATGACAATCTCTTATCAAACAAATATTGCATGAATGTATGTATGTTCGGCATAGATATGTAAGCATGCATGTAAGTATGTTTGCATATATATATGCATGCATGCATGTATGTATCCTTACCAACGGCAGCTCATAATGATGGCCACCACGCATACATGCATAATGGTAGTAATTCGTCGGACTGGACAGAAAATTCACAAATAACTAAATATCTAAAGTGGTTCTAAATAAAACTGAATGAATGAATTAAATAAAGGAAAGACAAATGAAATGAATAAGCACACTTTCTTATATAATGCTAATATCGTGTCGCTGGTCCGCGTGCCTGGAACAGCCTTCCGGTATCCATTCAAGAGTCCAAAAGTGTCAATCTCTTTTAAAAAACAGTTGAAATTCTATTTACTTCATAACTCGTAGTACTTGGGCTGACTTTTGACTTTGTAAAGCACCCTAGAAGCAGCATGCTACTAACGATGCTATATAAATTGTCGTCATTACAATTACAATTACAATGTAGTTTATTTAGAACATCTTTTAATAAAATACACCAATCTTGCATTGCCTTTGACCACCCAAACATAGCAGTAGGTCTTAAATATTCATATAAGTGAACGACTGGCTTTTCTGTCAATTGATTTTCACTATAATTGGAAATTATTTGTATTTTATAGCGTGTACAATGCACTTCTATCTCTACGAAAACAAACAATGCGAGTCTAGATGCAACTGCTTCGAAGGCCAGTGCCATGTTTCGACGGGCATATGCCCCGACCCACTGTGCATGAAAGGATGGACTGGTCCGAAATGCAACGAGGAGGCGTCAGAAGGACCTGAAACAGGTGCGTTTGAGGACGAACTTAGACCGGTCTATGACTCAACCTAACGCACGCTCAACGCTTCCTCTCGCCCATGTGATAATTTTTGCACCAGCCAGTGTCATACCACACCAACAAGCTTCTAGACGACTAGAATACACGGGCTCTTTCTCAAAACTTGTTAAACTCCCAACCTGCTGTGGCGCCTGCTAATTAATTAAGCCACTAAAGCCCCCAAAACTTCGGCCCATTCATATTATACCCGTTAATAAATAAATGAATCTTGCACATAATTGATAATTTTGATAGACTTTATTCATTTATAGCAGCTTAAATAAATTATCATGGCATAATATTTTGTTTGCCTTATTGCGACCTAGAACGGTATTACAAGACAGAGTTTCTATCTTCCACTATAAAATTCTACCTCGTCGAAGATTCATTTCACTCCATATTTGTCTGTGCCTTAGTTTCTCGTTCTTATCATATTTATTAGGTTATGATCTTACGCTGGTTTAATCTGTCTGGTACTGCTTATACCAGTTTTTTCAACGGAGGTGACATGACAATGGCATTAAAATACATTGACCTTTTATAGTCACATTTGTGCAGCAAACACCGATTAATGTCAATAATGCATGTATCTAGTCAACTGGGTTTGAATTGTTGCCTGGTGCTGCGCCTTCCAGAAACTGCTAAGAGGACTCACAAGAAATAAGTTTATGCGTTTAGACTTACATTCATATGTAATAGAATAATTATAGAAACTGGCAGAAGCAGAATTATACAATTAACTACTCTATACTTAGAGAAATTATAACAACTTTGGCGAAAAACAAAACTCACAGAATTGGAAATTGGTGGAACGCAAAACGGTGAGTTTCTTTCCGGAACTCATTCCTTATTAAAGCTTCTCATTGCCTCACAACTTGTACGCTATAAAACCTGGATTGATTATTCCGTTGCCCCAGCTGAAGATATGACCATGCATGTATTTGTAATATGACGCTATATAAATTGAATTTTGCAGTTCAAGAGACGTCCGATCAGCTGAAGCGCAAGGGTCTCGGTGTGGCACTTGCCATTTGCATATACGCTGTTGGTGTAACAGGGCAAATGATCCTATGGCTTGTTTACACGGTTCGCAGGCATAGGCACTTACAGTAAGTCGACTACTGACAAGCTATCATTCATGCTTCTCCTCGATTATAATACACCGTTATTTGAATTAACAAATTTAGACGTAGTCCTGATCATATTCGTCGTACTCGTCATCACTGTTTTCTTTAAAAAGAGTTCATTTATGTGAAATATAAATCACCATCGACGCAGTAGCCTTCGCATAACAAGGCAGGCAAATAGTTAGAACTGACGTCATCTTTACACTCTAGCAATTTGACTCAGATGTTTGCAGACGACACTAGTCACCACGTCAGTCGCTTCAATAGTCGTCACCTTCATCTTTGTTGGCCGCAAAATTCTCTGACTTTCAAAAGTCAAAATTATACCCACGATTATGTAGTCTTTATTTTTGTCTATGTTGTTGTTATTGTTACTATTACTTTGTTCTTACAGCACTGCCAACTGTGTCACACAATCCACCATCATGTGCTGTGCTATTATATTATACTATAATATGCTTTATCAAATGAGTTGTACGAAGGAGACGTTTATTGTCATATTCTGCTTTCAGGCGCCGCAAACGTGATGTTGAAGCAAGAAGAGCGGTGACGAGAAAAGGGCCGGAGAAGTCTAAATGAAGTCAGTCGAATAGCAGGGGAGTTGGATCAAAGTCAAGCACAAGGCAGTCTCGGACGAAGACGCATTCGCCATTTCATGGCCACCTGCCGAATTCATAGAAGATCTCATACTCGATTGAAAAATGCAGAAATAGAGTCGGAGTAACGGAGCCAAAGGCAACCGCGAGACAAAGAGTATCCAACATAAAATTCATATTTGTATCCTAAAGTTCAAAGATCTTTGGCTTAATCCCGCTGTTTGAATCAGTAAAGCTGACAGGATTAGTGAGCAAGGTGTCTGTAGAAATGGCGCCGAGTTGCAATCATTAGCACTAATAATAATTGGACGTGCAAAGGATTAGTTAAGGTGGCATCAGAATAAGATATATCCTAGCAAAGAAGTAGAGCACGAGAGTAACGTTGTAACTGTTGACTATGCTTTAAAATTAGTCTCTGTATAGGTATGTGTATAATAGTAGTCATGGTCCCTATTGGATGAACATTTAGGTTTCTATATGAGCATTAAATGTGATTTTTTAATTCTTATACTTGTGTTGCTAACAATTGCAAAGGCCTTATATAAGTAAAGACTATATCGGTTGCTGTTCTGATCAAAGATGCTGTCACATTCAATGTGATAACAAGATCATTATTTGAACCCATTGAAAATTAAGCAACGTATTACGACTCAGTCGAACGCCAATCCCAACAAAGACCAAAATGGTGAAAAGTTTCGCCATCTTACAACTATGGCATTGAACCTACAACATGAAATTGGAATAGTATGTGCACATGATGAAAATATGCCAAAATGAAATGTGCTAAGATGTAGGTTTAACCCCCATTTTGCGTCGGACACCACCAAAGCTTAGACGTTCGTATTTATCACGTCTTCGTCCATACTATCTCTTGGCATAAACGAATTCATTCAGCTAGAAATGACATTTATTTAGTTTATATCTTGCATACAAATACAATGAAGGTTATATCAGTTGGTATTCTAGTAAGTAAAAATCTTATTTAACTCCATTGCCGTCTCCTGCCGCCGTGTCATCGAAACTGTGTCTGACCTGTGTCTCTATGTGACTCCGATGGTCTGAATCTACTCTGAAACTGCTTGACTTCGTACCCATGCTGCCTTCTGGGAGCAGAGGGCAGTCCTTACACAGGTTAACTATCAAAAGGGCTAAATTAAACAGGGCTAAGTCCAAAGAACGCAATTAAATGGCGAAATTAAAAGGGCGAACAGTAAAAAGCTGAGTATATTGAAGGCAAACATTGAAAGGACGAAAATATATAAAGCGACTTTCATAGCTTAAACTGATTTTAATATAGCCTCCTGTTTGCAATAAGCTTGTCTTGTTCTGTATTAGCCACACGTTTCTTGTTCACTGTATTTTTAAGGAAGCTTTTCCTTCGGCAATCACGAAGTAAATGACGAAATCACGAGTTTGAAATTTTTGCTAAAAGAATTTGTTCGCAATAAGACGATCTTGTGCCTCATTGGCCAAAATTTCATTGTTCATTATGTTTCTAACAGTTTTTTCTGAGTACAATCGAGTAAGAAATGAGTTTAGTAGGCCTAATAGTTAAAAGTAGCCAAATTCATGATATTTTAGATTTTGGTGGATATTTTAGGACTTTCAGCAATAATATCTGTTTTACATATACAGAATATTGCAGTGCATAGTGCAGGGCTAGATGCCGTGCAGATGACGATGTATTAATTTAACGATGTCGCATGCGAGCGAGCATAACCATTTTCCAAAACCCCAACAACTCTGTAGAAGAATGCCATCGCGGGTTTTGTCAGCTTCTTGATGCCTATCATCCAACGATTTGAAAATTTATCTATGCACTGAAGAAGGAAGAGAGGTTGAACGAAATGATAATAGAACAATACTTAGGCCTTACCTAGACAACAATCGCCGATACAGAGAAGAAATAATAAATAATAATAATTAGCAACTTCTAATGCGCCAGTGTCTAATGCACAAGGCATGGCACACCAAAACCAAGCCACAATCAGGTCGATATCCAGAAGGTCAGTCCGCACGACAGAGAGGCAGGCTATGGTGGATAAGCAATTTGAAACAGGTAAGTTTTAAGTTGAGAACGAAATGACAGAAGCGACTGAGCAAAACGAACAGACACACGGAGGGAATTCCAAAATTTTGGTCCAGCAACCGAAAATGCTCGTTTACCAAGAACAGTTCTAGCACAAGGTATGACCAGAGAAAGACAATCAGATGACCTTGCAGAATAATGGTAAGTCTGGGGAATAAGGATTGATTTCAAGTATTGTGGTTGGCCATAGTTCAATGTTTTATAAACTGTAAGTCCTAATTTGAAACAAATCCTTTGCTGAACAGGAAGCCAATGTAAAGATTTAAGCACAGGGGTTATATGCTCATATTTAGAAGTATTTGTTATGGCTCTAGCCAAGGAATTCTGAACTCTTTGGAGTTTCTGCATGTTTGATTTAGTGATACCAACAAGAATGGAGTTACAATAGTCAAGACGACTGGAGACCAATGCGTTAGCTAAGGATATTCTGGAAGACATGGGGACATAATGCCTAATTCTGTGTATGTCTCGAATATACATATATGATGACTTACAAATACCATTTACATAGTTTGTGAGGGACATGGTTGAATCGAAAACAACACCCAAGTCACGAGCAGTATCAGTCATCTCAATGAGTGAATCACCCAGTTTTACAGATTTAAGCCATTCGAACTTCTTAAGTTGCTGAGGAGTGCCAAGTAGTAGAAATTCAGAAGAAGAAGCATAAGGACTACGCGTGGACGTCTGCAAAGGGAATGGGAAGGGTAGTGCCAAATGCGGACAGATCTATGCTGACAGGTGGAGGAAGAGCTCCAAAATAGGTCACTGTTGTGGACGTCCTTTGTCGACGACCCGTTTCAGGAGTTTATGGTCTCTTCTGTACGCACTCCATGAGGCAATTGCCTGTTTCTTTCGCTCGCATTTAAACCACTCAACACGGTGCTTGTACACTTACCGTATGACATTGTGTAGACTAATTTCTTCTATAGCTTAACTTAACCTTGAAATGTCTTCTTTATCACTTGAAAATTCGTTAGATTGCAGCGCAGATCTATTATTTTGCACAACATGCATTTCCTATTCCATAATATTACATTGCTGCAGTGCAGATGGTTCAGTTGGAATCCCGGTGCCTAGCTGTCAACACTGAACAGTCAGTTAATTGTTTCAGTAATTTATTTGAGCATTCTGCCTTTTAGAAAAACATATGCTAATTTTCTAAATGAAAACTTATATTAAATAATAGATTTCCGTTTTCGTTAATGCCCAGAATAGATCACAGGTGAACTACGTATAAAACCAGTGGATGTGTGAAATAATGTAGTATAAGTAATACTACTTCTATCGGATCGTAGCCAAGGATTCTTAAATAAGCTTCGAGCATTGAACAAGAGATTGGTGACGATCGGAAATGTGTAATCTCACATAATCGTATGCATTTGTAACTTTGGTTTATAATGAGTTGCATTTAGTGCCACTGATCTGCATTGTGCCAGGAGGAGATTGGAGACGAGCCTATGAAAGGATGAAACGCACAGTAATCCACATTTAATGACTGATTGATTGTTGATTGTCCGTTGAGCCTTTCGCATTAAGATGTACCTGCAGCTCGTAGTCCCATGTTGCACGAAACCCGCGACAGACATAACAATATGACCTACTCCGAAACGCTGGCCCAGACATATAATGGACTCTGAACGCATTTACCTACATACATTCAAACCCATACATATGGATACAAATAGACAGAGATTGCCGTTTTCTAAGTTTGTTCATCAGATGTCGGTAGGTGCGTCGATGTCTTCGTCGTGGTAGAAGATTGAATGTCTTTGGGAGGGTCTTTGACGACGAATTTCCGGTGGCGTCTGGTGATTAAGGAAACGACGACCATGAGGCAACCAGACACGAATGCCCCGCAGCCGATAATGGCGAACGCTTTGTTGTAATCGTGAGTCACATCGAAAACCCAACCTATACACAAAACACTTATGCACAGACTAGGCTAACAGTTGAGTTCAAGCCATCGAAAGGTTTAATGTCTTGTCGTAAATAGTAACTAGACTTGTACTTTATCATGCTTCTAGAGTAGCCACGATGTAAAGAACAACAGCAGGTTACAATACGTAACTGATAACTTGGCAAAACAGCGAAACAACTTATGGCTAAAACACGACTGTCAAACAGAAATCAACGGAAAAGCATTGACCTAAATTTGATGTTCTAAAGAGATCGATAAGTAGACTAAACATGAATGGGTAAGACTAAATCTGCGTGGCTATGGACATCATGTGGTCAAATGATAAACTGTTCAACTGCTAGTATAGAATTAATTTACTTATCAAAGAAATCTGCAGAAAATGTCCTACTTAGCATAGTCTTGAAAGCTAGGTAAATGTTCGCAAGAAGTAGTTTTAGCACAGGCTAATTTTCCTCTGAGCTACTTAAAACTTATGGCACGATGTATTTAATCAACCCAATTCCAGGATTTTAGGAAACTGGGGCCACTTAGCGAGCGCGGAGCACAGGCTAATACAGAACTCTGGAAGTCCAGAAGCAAAGCCCCTGGTCGAGGGTAAGGGGCAAAGTCCCCTTAAGCTGAGGGTCTATTTTGCAAAATACGCAATTTTGGCTATTGTACATGCAATAATTGTTGGCTTTCACACAGTTGTTCTACTCCAAATTTCACAGCTTTCTACATGATGTTCTGCACAGCCTAACAAAGCTGACAACATTTGTGCTCGACATTTGTACTACAGAAGTGACATATAGTGATCCATCGCATCTGCCATTTCGATTTTAGAGCTTCACTTTGAAGTTATAAAGTGTCACTTTAGTAACGGACTCTGAAATAACTATTTGATGGTTATACAGGGAAACAGCTTTAGCCGTGATATATGACGACGAGTAGCCAGCTCTCTTCCTCCGGTCTCATATTCCCACGGATAGTATACAGACTATGTACTCATTTTGGCTTAGAGCTGAGTTTGCTACGCAGCGCAAGTGAAGCAGAAGGCTAATCTGGATAAATCTTTTTGCCCTAGAAGGAAGTCATTTTGAACCCCAAACCTATGCATTCACAGTCCGACCCAATAGCCACTAGACCATCGCCATAATTCAAAAAGCTCAGTATCGAAGCAGGATTTGATATTGAGTTGCATATGTATTTGTCCAGGTATGTGTGTACATATATATAACAACAAATGTGGACATAAAACTTATTGGCTTACTGTAAATTAAGAAACTTTAGACGTGCTGTGGGTCTCATTATTAGATTATTAGGTAATTAGAATATTAGATTATTAGCCTCCATTTTCATATAGCATTTGGGGAACTCGAAAACAACGACCTTTTATATATAGGCCAAGTCCTGCCGACGTACTTGGGAGGGCAAGGAGTTGCTGACATCGGAGCTGGTGGTTCTTTGAACGAGTCCTGGCAGTCCACTGAGCCCAGCCATATTCTTTTCAATAAAACAAGTTGATACAGTCCAGGCTATTTATATGCTAAAGTCTCTCATCAATTACCTCTGAACTGGCGTTCAGAAATTTCAAGCGAGATTAGGAGGCCAAAGTCAATTTGTTGAAACCTTCGGTATTAGCTGGCTGCAATGTCTGCGTAAACATCATAGCCAACAGACGGACATACAAACTCAATCTTATTCTGACAAGACTCGATTACTGCAACTTTATACCCTATGATCTCTCTGACTAGACAAGGATACCTCTAACTAGAGTCACATACCAGAATGCCCTACGATGTCTTGAACTTTCTTAACGCGCCATATCACATCTGTTCTTCGTTCTCTACATTAGCTTCCTCTATAGCAGAGCATCCGTTTCAATCTGGCACTCCTCATTTACAAAACGCGCGCAAATCATCTCCCATCCATGACGACACCATGTACCTGTGTTAACTGCCCATCCTGTCTTCGATCAGCATCTTTTGGAAAGAATATTGGTTCTGGTACAAGTCTTGTCTTTGACCAACGTTCATTCACAGGAGCTGGTCCTTCCATCTGGAACTCCTGGCTTCATCATGTTCGCAATACAGAACTCTGGAAATCCAGAAGTAAAGTCCCTGGTCGACAGTAAGGGGCTATCTTTTGCACTAACTAAATGTGCCCTTTACCAATCTGCGAATGGCTATTAGTGCTTTCTTTCCGGGCTTCGAGATGCACTTCTGACCAGTGCAGGGAAGGTATTATTAAATTACAATTGTATCGTACTGTATCTCCATATCTAAAACCCTTATCAACCAACCAACCAGCTTTTTGTACATGCATATATATATCCATATATTTACACACATATATATATATCTTTTGAAAATTTACATAAAGAGCAATTTTAGAAAATTTTCACATTATATGGCTAATATAAAATTCTTGCATACTTTACACAAGAACACATTCAACTTCCCACAAGCAAATACTACTCACCAATCAGGGGTGGTGACGCGAGTTTTGCAAAACCTCCAGTAAACTGCAGAACGGCTAGACACTTCGGCAGAAGGGCCACACCCATGAGGTCAACTGCGACGACGGTACAGACAGTGACTGCAAAACCTTCAGAAGCATCGGCATAATACAACATTTTCCAGCCAGTTCCATTTTAATCTACACTGTAGTACAACAGCGCATAGCTTAGCGAAGCATTACTCATCATTAAACGAATTCCAAGCAGTCTACGGATTGTTACCCTAGAGAATTTTGTTTCATATCAAAATAAATAACAAAGCTCATGTTATCTCAGGTTAACTCATACGTAAATGAATTTTTAAGCATCTCATTTTCATGAAGAGAGGATCTTCAGAGTCTCCTGTTCATAATTAAATGATTTTCAAAGTCATATTTTTATATAAATTAATTTCAGAGTCATGTTCATATCTATATATAATTATACAGAGTCTTATTTTCATATCTAGATGAATTTTAACGACACTCATGTTCGTATATAAATAAATTTCAAAGAGTCTCATGTTCATACCAAGATGAATTCCAAACAGTACAGCAGACGTCATTGTCCCGATGATTCCTGGATTGAGGAAGATGGCGACGATCGACAGAAAGGCACTGAACATCCCGGTACCGAAAATCAGAGACGAGAATACTGTTGGAAGGTTTGCGATGAATGATACGGGCACCCTGATTACTAAAGTCATGAAGCTGACCAATGTCACTGCAGCAACTCCTTGGTCACGGCTAAGACCCACGTGGATTGCTCTATTGACTATGTGTTGCATGTAACCGAGCACACAGAACATGTGCAGAAAGAAGGCAGCGGCGTAAATAGAATAGCTGACGTGCCGCAAAATGGAAAAGTCAAAGGTTTCTTTCAGGTATTTCCAAATCACATCAAAGGATATTCTTGGTGGGCTGGTTCCAGATGTGTGCTTGGACTGTGAGGTGAATCTGTTCGGCGTGCGGAAGAACAGGCAGAGTGGAATGCGTTGGGCGTGAATTGCTCCGAGGATGAGGAAGGCGCCTCGCCAGCCGTACGACTTTATTAGAGCATTGGTCAGGTTGGCCCCCATTACACCCCCGACGCTGTAGCCGAGCCAACCGATTCCGCTCGCCAGGTTCCGGTTTCGACTGAATCTCTGGTGGACAATAATACCCGCCGAGAGCAAATAAAGGCCACTACCTGATCCTAAAATTAACAGAACAGTAACTAACTCAATGAAATATCAAGTGTTAAAGCCAAACAAAACTACCTAAAGAAGTCAATTCCATGCTTTAGTTCTTTGTACGATGGTTCTTCTGAAGCAATTTAACCGGTTTAATTTGTTTAACCGTCCGGCGCATTTTAGAGCCATAAATACCACTGTTATTTACATGTGGCATGGAGGCAGATACCCAATGCGTTTACTTGGTACATCATCTCAGACCAAGAATTCTTTGTCAAGCCTCAGAACCTGTAAGAAAAGTTTGTCCATTTGCATTGCTCTCTACTGTCTGAAAGAAGTTTATTGAAGAATATTTCGTACCAAAAGATCAAGGTTGAAAGAACCCCATGTTAGCCTATATAAGCTTTCCTTGCCTCATATTTTCTTTCCTTTACTTGCATTAGCTTTCAATCACATTATATTATCTAATGCCGAAGTAATCCGTGGATATCGATGTGAGCGCATGTATATTTACCTGCAATTACTCCATAGGTGAGATAGATTGTTGTTAGATTCGGTGCAAGAAAGCTGAGAGACATTCCCAGCGAAAAGAGCAGACAACCCACGACGCCTGGCAAACGACATCCGTACGACTGCATGGGATAACTGGCGAAAAGAGCTAGGAACAACAGGAATCGAGAGAACGAAATCATGTATCCAATTTCAAGAAACTCAAAGGCACTCTTCAGTCATGGGCGCCCGAACACGGAGGGAAGATGGGACGATTGCCCCTTCTCGGAATTAACCTATGAAGTCATCAGGTAGGGACAACGTATATATCCATGGTTGGCAATACTTGCAACCGCAATATAACAAGCGTTTTGTCTCAATCGATGGCAGCCGCAAGAAACAGGCACACCAGACCACTATATAGTTTGACCTCTAAAGTTGGGACTGAATGGAATGGTGGGTAAGAAGAGAAATAAAGATTGTGGAGAAATAGGAGCCAGGAGGTATGCGAATCGATAAAAAAGGCGAATGATAGACCCGCGAATTTGGAAGAAGCAGTATACCACTGAAAAAGGTGATCATGATCTTGTGTTTCAAACCACTTAGCTTAGAAACCTGCATATTTATAAAGTTTAGGCTTCAGTGTGCTGAATTGCTTCATTTATAATGTCTAAGCAACTGCAGACAACAATTCGCTTAGGTTGTCTTTCATGAACGGAGCCACATAAACAGCGCATGAAAAGAGAATTCGAAATCAGATAATACCTCTCAGAAAGAGAAAATTGTTTTTAGATTACCATCACATGCCTCGAGCAAACGATAGGGAGGTAGAATATACGTTGAAAGAGGAAGCATAGGAAGTTTTCGCACCGTTTTTAATCATCACATCGTATACTTAAACGCCTGCCCCTCTGTGGCTTGGCGTACCACATCATGCGTTGCGATGATTAGGCCTAAACTTAATGCAACGTACGCCATCGACAAACCAGTTTCCGTTCAAGTTGTTTATGCGATATGATTGTGTGCTAGATTGGACTTGAGAATAAGTTTACTTACCGACTATAGCTTGTAAGAATCCGTTAATAGATGAGCACCATCCGACAGCCGCTGTAGTTGCCTCGAAATGTTCCACGAGAAACGGGTAGATGACTCCAAATCCAGTGAAATCAAGAGAGGCTATTGAGTTACTAAGAAAAACACACACCAGTACACCCCAATCAGACAAGCTTTCCTTTCCTACGACGTTCGCCTCGTTGGCACTGCGTTTTTCAGTCGAGGAGCTCAACAGTGGCTCGCATTCGCTGTGCGCTGAAAAACCGTTCTGTTTCTTCATCGTTGCGTCTTTGATTCCAAGATGCAGACCAATTGACGAGGGCGCGGTCTCCAATCTCGAATGAAGAGATTCCACAGATGTGGACTGCTTTCCGGTATTTCCACAGTCAGTTTCCATGGCTCAAATTAGTAATGCTTCTTTCGACAAAACTCGATTATAGCCTGCAACGAAGCAATAAGCCTATAAAATATTTGCCACAAAATGCATGCTATCTAGGCAAATTAAAAGTTAACTGCATTTCACAATATCCCACTCGCTACAAATGACTTCGATTGGCAATCGCTCTTCATCAGCAAAAATCCCAATGCAGGGATAACCCCGATATCCTTGGGACCGAGACTGACACGAGACCCAAGCATCCGACTCAGAGACCCAGACGTGCATATTTGCAGTTCTAGACAAGACTGAGATCTTGTATCATTATTATTATTATTGACATCTTCTTGCTTCTACTACTACCACTACTACCACTTCTACCACTACCACTGCTACCACTATTACGGCAAAGTAGTAAACTGCGGTGTACCAGATCTCATAGTTCAAGACTACGTAGGTCGAATGGTGTTACGGGAACAGAAACATCGAAACCGAATTTCAACGTAATTCAAGCGTGAATGGTAAATGCTGGAATCACAGAATCTACTAGTTAGGCGATACTAGCGATTTATTTAAAATACATGCAATCGGGTAAGCATTAGCCCTTTATCAGCACCTAAGCAATTATAATTGTTGTACTTTATTCTACACTTTTACTTATTATTATTACTACTGTAAGCACGGTTTTGCTAGCTGGTGAGGCGTGACGGGATGAGGGCGTACACTGGATGTGTATATAGGTGTGCACAGTGATTGGGGGCGTGTTCATGTGTATAAGAAGAACGTGTCTAGAAGAATAAAATGTCGGTAACTGGCAAGATTGGAGCTGTCGTATTGAAGTCAATAAAATAACAGTTCACATTTGGTGGTTAGAGCGGCGGAATACGAATCCCAACCGAAGAGAGAACGAGTCGAGGAAACCGAAGAATATAAAGAGGAACGTTGATAAAGACGAAGAGAAGAATTCGCAACCGGAGAGAAAACTAGGACGTGGACGTGGACGTGAACGAGAAGAACCACAGAAGGTGAAGCTACGCAGAAACAACTGAGGACAGGTATAAAACTTATTTGTTCGGCACGAAACAAAACCACTGTCCGAAAAGGGAACTCGTTAGACGAATATCACCTGAAGTAATCAAGTAAGATGGAGCAGTTATCGACGGAAAAGCGGAGTGATATAAAGAAAATGTCGTCTGACAGGCTAAAGCAACTGCTGTTGAAAGCGGGATATAAGGAGAAACAGACGAAGGACATGACACGCGAGGCTTTGATGGAGACGTTAGCTGAAGTATGGCTAAAAGAAGAAACTGAAGAAGGAGCAGTAGGTGGCATTGTAGAAAAAGCAGTCGAGAAAACACCTGCACCGATGTCCATGGAAGTATTTCTGCAGTGGATGATAATGAGAGAAGAGAGAGAAGAGAAACGAAGGAAGGAGGAACTGGAGTTGCAAAGGGAGAAAGAAGAGAAAGTAGAAAAGGCTCGCAAGGCGGAAATGGAGTTGCAAAAGGAGAAAGAAGAGAAAGCAGAAAAAGCTCGCAAAGAGGAATTGGAAAGAGTAGAACAGGCTCGTAAAGCGGAATAGTAGTTGCAAAGGGAGAAAGAAGAGAAAGCAGAAAAGGTTCGCAAAGAGGAATTGGAATTGAAAAGACAAAAGTTTGAGTTTCAAATGGAACAAGCACGAAAAGATCGAGAAGAGGCTGAGCGGAGGAGAATGGAACAACAGATGGAGATAGAAGAGAATAGGAAAAGAGAGCGATTAGAGCGTCTCCAACAGATGGAAGAACAAAGAGAAAGAGAATCAACAAGAGAAGTGGAACGTATGTTAGAAAGAGAACGGGCGGAACAAGCCAGACAAGAAGATTTGAAATTAAAGAAGGAATCTATGGAACGGGCAGAAGTGGAAAGGCAGGAACGCATAGAAATGGAACAGAAGAAAAGGCACTGAAAGAGGCGCATCTGAAGGAATTGGCTGAGGAACGGGAAGAGCGCAAGAGGCAGACAGAGTTATTAGAAAAGAAACAGCAAGAAAGTGAAACGTTGTTAGCGAAGGTGAAGAAGATAGGAGATGCCATGAAGCACGTTTTGCCGAGCATGCCCTTTGACATGATGGAAGTGCCATTATATTTTGAGACCGTGGAGAACGCGTTTAACAGTTTTGAGGTCGATGAAAGATATTGGGTAAAGTTGTTGCTGCCAATGATGACGTCAAAAGCCCGTACTGTTTTGAATAGATTATCATATGCGGATATGGAAGATTACAAAAAGGTCAAAGATCATTTGTTGAAAGAATTTAAACTAACGCCGAGAGAGTACAGGTCTCGATTTATGGATGCTAAAAAGATGGCAGAAGAAACGTACACTATGTTTACAGCTAGACTCAAGAATTTGCTAAACTATTACGTCAGGAGTAGGAAGGTGGAGAAAGACTACGATAAGTTATTTGATCTGTTTGTGGCAGATAAGCTAAAAGAGACTTTACCACCAGGTACAATGCATTTTGTTTTGTCGAAAGAGGGAGTTGAATGTTTTGAATCTAGTGTAGTGGCGGATTTAGCTGATATGCATGTAAACAACCGGTTTGGTACAGGTGTGTGGAACAAGAATAACTATGAACGTTGGGGAAGCAACCAAAGTACGACGGAGAAATGGAGAGGAATTAAAGAGACCGGGGGTCAAGGGTTTGACAACCAGTTTAAAAAAGAGACCAGAACAAATTTTCCAGTGGGTACGGAACAAAAAGAACCAGTTAAGTATGGACAGACTTACAACAGGTCGTCACAGAATTTTGTCAGAAGAGATACAAGTGGTCTATTCAGAAGAACAAGCGGTAATGAGCAGAGAAGTGAGATGAAACGATGTCACGGATGTGGATCCGATAAACATTTGGTCAAAAATTGTACACTTACGAGTACGAATAGCAGTTATGCAAGGAATACAGGAAATCCAAAAGTGAATCAGATGCAAGTGATTGACGAGACTCAGATAGATGGTGGTGAGAATAATGCAGATAATGCACAAGTTAATCGAATTAAAGTGATGAATATGCCCGATAATCTACAGAGCATATCACATCCACTTGTAAAAGGAGGTTATGTTATGTCAAAAGGAGAAGTTGAAGAGAAGAAAGAAGTAAAAACTATCATGAAAGTGGAACTACAAAAGGAAGAATTAATGGGTTCGGAGAGTCATGAAAACATTACAAGGAAAGACAAGATGTCAACGTTGATTAAGAAAGCAGCATTGCAGTATATAGATGTGGAAATGTGTGGTATGGATGGAGTACCAAGGAAAATCAAAGCATTAATCGACTCAGGAACAGAGATCCCAGTGATTAGCAACGAAGTACTGGAGGGCATGAAAGTTGAAGAGGTCGGAAATGTACAAATTCAGTGTGTAGCAGGAGATGCTATCCCTGCTAAATTGGTGAAAATGCAGATGAGAATATACAACAATAATGAAGAAACAGATGGGTTTTCACAGAGTCAATACTCGATTACGCCTTATGTTACGCTGATAGGTGCAAGTTTGGAAAAAATGAGTAGCAAGGAAAGATTGTTACTGCATCCTATGATGATTGAAGAATTGAGAGCTGTACCACAGATGAATATGATAAAAAGTGAAATGCAAGTAAACGTGGTGACAAGAATGCAAAGTAAAAGAAATGAAGTGGAAGAGGGTGAAGTGGAGCAGGAAACTGAAAATATGGATAATCATGAAACCGGAAAAGGACACAAAGGAAATATAAAGCAGAAAGAGGTGACAAGGAAACAACAGGAGAAAGATAGTTGGAGAGGCGAGAACGAAGAAGAGACTGAAACAAAAGAGTGGACCGAAGGTGATTTGCAAATAAGAGAATTATTTCGAGAAGAAGACGGAAGTGATGAACAACAAATGCAGATGGTAGATGCGACAAAGTTTGAAAAGCAACAACGAGAAGATGAATCATTAGTATCTTGGTGGAAGATGGCGAGAAATAAAGGTTCTGACTTTTGTGTAGTAAATGGGTTACTTTATAAAAGGTATAAGATGTTGGATCAAGTGATATACCAACTCGTGTTGCCCAAAGAAAGAAGATTGCAAGTGTTGGAATTGGCGCATGAATCTGTATTTGGTGGACATCTTGGAGATGAAAAGACAAGAGAACGAATCAAGTTATCATTTGTATGGCCAAAAATGCGAAGAGATATCGAGAAACATTGCAAGTCCTGCGAAAATTGCCAACTGAAATCGAGAAACTTGGTGATGGATAGGGTACCAATTAATCCTATACCTAGGGAAGAAATTCCTTTCCGAAGGATGACTATGGATGTTGTTGGTCCCATAGAACCAGCTTCTGCAGCGGGACACAAGTATTGTCTATGTATCGTCGATTCATGTACAAGGTGGCCTATGATATATTTAATGAAATCGTTGTCAGCAAAAGCGGTATGTGAAGCTGCAAATGTTCATTGATGTGGGAGTTCCTTCAGTAATTGCCAGCGATCAAGGAACGAACTTCACAGCCAATTTAACAAGAGAATTTCTTAAAATGATGGGATGTAGTCCAAGATTCGATACGCCTGGACACCCAGAAGCAGCAGGATTAGTTGAAAGATGGAATCAAACGTTTAAAAAAATGATACATCATGTGATTATTGATAATCCACGTCAGTGGCATAAGATTATACCATTCACAGTTTGGGCGTTAAGAGAAGTTCCTAATGCAACGACAGGAGTAGCGCCGTATTTGTTAGTGTATGGAAAACATCCAAGAGGACCTTTAACAATTCTGAAAGAAAGTTGGTCGAAAGAAATTAACTTACCACCTCACATTGGCGTTCAACCGATAAAATATCTGAAAGAAACGAAGGAAAATATGGAAAGAGCGATGGCATATGCAGAAGGTTTCGCAGAAAGAAAACAGCAGCAATATACCGAACAGTACAACCGAAGAGCAAAAGAGAAAGAATTTGAAATTGGAGAGAAGGTGATAGTCCTGTATCCGACGTCAACGAATAAATTATTATCCAGATGGCACGGCCCATGTGTTGTGTTACAAAGAAGATCAAAAGATTCTTATTTAGTTGACATGGGAGGTGACAGTCGAAGAGTGATACATGCCAACAAAATGCGAAAGTATGTAACAAGAACATTAAGTTGTGGTCTGATTGTGGAGGAAGACGAAGATTTTGGAACGGTAGTTGAATTGCCACAGGGTGCCGAAAAGAAAGAGGAAGATGAGAAACCGATTGAGTTGGATTATGAGCAAATTACTCATTTGACACCAAGTCAACAAAAACAGCTGATAGACCTTTTAAATAAGTATGCAGATCGTTTCTCTGACAGACCAGGTTTATGCACTATCGTGGAACATGAGATTACTCTGAAACCAGAATTCAAAGAAAAAGAATTTATGGCTTATCGAATTCCTGTTATTTATCGGGAACAGGTGGATAAACAGATCACCGAAATGTTAAAAAACAAGATCATCAAACCTTCATCGAGTAGAATGGCAAGTCCATTAGTCATCGTGAAAAAGAAAGATGGTTCGTTGAGACTTGCGTGCGATTACAGATATATCAACTCGTTTACCGTGGACTGTAAATATCCCATGCCGATCGTCAGTGATGTTTTGAATCAGGTCGGAAAATCCAACGTCATTTCAATTTTGGACTGTCGAAGCGCATATTGGACTTGTCCAGTAAAAGAAGAGGATCAGTGGAAAACGGCGTTTGTGACCCACAATGGACTGTACGAGTTTACCAGAGTCCCATTTGGTATGGTAAATTCTGGGCGAACATTTGTCAAGGCTATTAACATGGTTTTACAGCCTATACGTGAATTTTCAGAGTCTTATGTAGACGACATTGCGGTTCATTCCCAGGACTGGGGTATACATTTGAAACACTTAGAGGCATTTTTGAAACGTATGAGGGAACATGATATTACCTTGAATGTAAAGAAATGCATTTTTGCTAAAAGCGAAGTGAAATTTATTGGACATGTAATTGGATCTGGCAAGAAAATGATGGATCCAGAGAGGATTGAAAGTTTGGTTAATTTGAAACCACCTAAAAGTAAGAAGCAAGTAAAACAAATTTTAGGATTTTTTGGTTATTACAGACAATTCATTATGGATTTTGCAAAGTAAGCGAAACCATTAACTGATTTAACATGTAAAGAGATGCCGGATAAAATTGTATGGACTGATAAACATCAGCAAGCATTTGATTTAATTAAGGATAGGATACGTTGCAATGTGGTTTTGCATGTGTTTGAGGTTGGGAAACCGTTTAGTTTATTTTGTGATAGCAGTGATTTTGCTGTAGGGGCTGTTCTAACACAAGTAGACTGTGAGGGAATTCCACGCCCTGTTTCTTTTATCAGTCAAAAGTTAACGGATACCCAAAAACGATGGGCTACTGTTCAGAAGGAGGCTTATGCCATAGTTTGGGCATTGAACAAATTGAAAGAAATTGTTAATGGATCCAAAATTAATGTTTACACGGACCATAACCCACTCACTTATTTAACCGAATCTATGTCGAAGTCTGCCAAATTGGTTCGGTGGGCATTAGCGTTACAAACCTTTGATATAGTAATACATTATAAGAAAGGGCGTTTGAATACGGTTGCTGATTTTTTTGTCAAAATTGTGATGTATAAAGTAGATAAGATTACATTGATGTATAAAGTAGATAAGATTGCATTATTGAGATAAGTTGTGTATGTAATGGTGGTAAGTTCACAAATTTTGAAAGATAATTTGTGAGCTTGAAAAATGAGGGATAAAGGTAATGTAAGCACGGTTTTGCTAGCTGGTGAGGCGTGACGGGATGAGGGCGTACACTGGATGTGTATATAGGTGTGCACAGTGATTGGGGGCGTGTTCATGTGTATAAGAAGAACGTGTCTAGAAGAATAAAATGTCGGTAACTGGCAAGATTGGAGCTGTCGTGTTGAAGTCAATAAAATAACAGTTCACAACTACTATTTTTATTATTATTATTATTATTATTATTATAATTATTATTATTATAATTATTAATATTTAGCCACGAGGTATTTATGATTCCTTAGGAAGCTCAAGAATTAACCGGAAGAAATTATTATCATTATTTTTAAACAGGAAGTTAAAAACCTATCCGGAAGACAAATTATAAATTATTATTATTATTATTATTATTAATTAGTTATTACTATTATTATTGACATACTTGTTGTTGCTTTTACTACTACTATTACTAATACTACCACTACTACTACCACTACTACCACCACCACTACCACTACTACTACCACCACTGAAAAATAGTGAACTGCGGTGTACCAAATTTCATAGTTGAAGACTCTGTAGGTCAGTCAAATGCTTTTACGGAAGCAGAAACAGAAACATCAAAACCGAGACTACATCCCTCTCCTGAAGCATATTCGATGGCTACCTGTTTGAATTGTCGTTCAAGATGCTCGCGATTGCCGATTACATATACGCCCACTGGTCACTGGTGGCCTTTAGGCCGACATAGCGCTCTGATGCTGGTCCATCGTTGAAGACTTTCGATCCATCCACTGAACAGCAGCAGCAACTTTGTCGACGACGTACGGACTTTATTAAACATCTGTTTAATCTGCATACATCCAAGGTATTATAAATATTGCTCTGACCTTTAGGCCTCTTTCCAAGGTCAAGCAGTTGCAGTCGGTTGAACCGCAATTTGTTACGTTGATGTCCTATTGAAACATATGGACTTCCTCGTCGCACAGTTCACGTGTACGTATCAGTCACCTTGTACTTTGATCTAGCAAAGTTTATGATTGTTTAAATGGTACGTCGTGCCCTTTGGCCGATGGTTAACAGCACAGCGAATTGCAGATGCCGTGTTAAGAAGGCGCGGAATATATATATTGCACACGGAATATATATATCACTCCCTAGACATTCTTGTCGTCACGGAGTCCTGGCACTCCTCCGCTTCCGATGTCTCAGTTCCCCGCTCTACTCCTAAAGGATACTCTTTCTTCGACGTCCCTCGCCCTGCTGACGCTTCACGTGACCCATTATCTCAAAATTACAGTGGCATCGTCGTCTTCTTCCGTGATCACCTCCGTATCAAGAAGATTCCTCCTCCCTGTTTGCTCTCCACCTATGAACTTCTATGCCTTTCCTGTTCGACTACTAGAGGGCCTCTCACCATTCTCGCCCTCTACCGACCTGGCTCATCTCCGCTTACTCCGGCTTTCTTCTCAGAGTTCTCATCTCTCCTGGAAGTCTTCTCTACATATAACTCCCAACTGATCATCACAGGAGACCTCAACATCCATCTCGAGAACCCCTCCTCACCCGACTCTGCTCGCTTCTTAGACCAACTCGCTCAGTTTGGCTTAACTCAACACGTTTCAGAACCAACCCATACACTTGGTGGATGGCTTGATGTAGTCATTTCTCGCGATGACTGTCCTATCACTGACCTCCTCGTCGAACCTCCTACTCTCTCCGACCATGGTCTCATCCTCTTCAATGTTCCCTTCCTCTGCTCCCAACCTTCCTTCGCTCTTCGTTCATCTCGTGGCTGGAGGAATCTTGATCGAAAAGCCTTTCGTGCAGGTCTCCTCAGTAGCTCTATCTACGCTGATCTCTCCTCCTTAAGTGAGTGCTCAACCGAGGATCTCTTCGCTCTATTCAACTCATCGGTTCTTCCTCTCATTGATGCCCTCCTTCCTCTCCGTCCACATCGGATTCGCTCGAGACCACTACGACCTTGGCTTGACAGCCAATGCCGCGCTTTGCGTCGGAACACCAGACGTCTAGAGCGCCGATATCGTCGCACTCGTGATCCTGCTGATCGCCTTACCTGGACCCATCACCTTCGAGATATGTATTCCGTTTTCCGAACCAAAGAAACTTCGTATTGGGAGTCGCTGATAGACAGAGAAAAAGGAAACCCTCGTCGCCTCTGGTCATCACTTGCTGACGTCCTAGGTCGTTCCTCACCTTCCTCCTCCCACTCTCAACATCCGTTCTCTGCAGACGACTACTTGGACTTTATGCGATCCAAGATTGACTCGATCCGTCGATCTACTGAGGATTCACCTCCACCGTCCTTCCCTACCACAACTGCCAACCTCTCGTGCTGGGAAGCCCTTCAACCGGATGTCCTTCGTCGACTTATACTGGACTCTCCCTCGAAGTCATGCGAACTTGACCTACTTCCTCCATTTATAATTAAGGAATTTGTTGATGACTTTCTTCCTTTTCTACATTTATTATGTAATTCGTCAATGAGTCAGGGTTCCATTCCAGCGTCACATAAAAGGGCAGTTAGTTGTCTTTCCCTCCCTGAAGCGCCAAGGTCTGGACCCTAACTCTCCTTCTAACTCCTTCTAACCTTTCCTTCCTCTCGAAGCTCCTTGAAAGATGTATCTCTCTTCAACTGGTTGAATACCTTGAATCTAATTCTCTCATGCCTCTCCTTCAATCTGGTTTTAGGAAATTCCATTCGACAGAATCACTCATCACCCGCCTTCTAGCTGACATCTTTCATGCCTTTGACCATGGCCATGTCACTCTTCTTGCTCTCTATGACGTTAGTGCTGCCTTCGACACTGTTGATCATTCCATTTATCTAGAACGACTGTCTAAATCCTTTGGCCTTACTGACTCTGCTCTTCTTTGGTTTCGCTCATTTCTTTCTGGTCGCTCCCTTTCTGTTATTTTTGGGCCCACTCGCTCTGCCTGGACTCACATTCCCTATGGTCTTCCACAGGGTTCGGTACTTGCACCTCTTCTATATATCCTGTATACTGCTGACCTGGCCAGCATACTTCTTCCCTTGGGTGTTTCATCTCACCAATATGCTGATGACACTCAATCCTTTACTCATGGCCCGGCTGCCTCAGCCACTCTGATGGTTGAGCGGATCCTTGAGGCCATCTCTGTTCTAGATCTCTGGATGTCTTCTAACCGCCTCTGTCTTAATCCTGATAAGACTCAATATATCTGGCTAGGTGGCCGTGTCCAGCTTGGCAAAATTGACTTTAGTTCCCTTTCCTCTAATTTCCCTCATATCCACTTCTCTTCCTCAGTCCGTGACCTCGGAATCATCCTGGATCAAACTCTTTCTCTGACTGACCATGTAAATAATATCTCTCGCTCTTGTCTTTACCACCTACGACAACTCCGCTCTATTCGTCACTCGCTTCCTCTTCATGCGATCACTACTTTGGTCCATGCCCTGATTTGCACTAGGATTGACTTTGGCAATGCTGCCTATATTGGACTTTCTGCAATTAACACCTCCAAGCTTCAGTCTATACTTAATGCTGCTGCACGCCTTATCGGTAGTCTTCCAAAGTCTGCCCATATATCTACTTTTATTCGTGATTCACTTCATTGGCTTCCTGTCAGTCAACGGATCCAGTTTAAGATTCTTATCCTTATGCGCAACTGCCTTCTAGGCTCTGCTCCGTCCTACTTAACTTCTTTTTGTATTCCGGTTTCCTCGTTGCCTGCCCATGCCTCCCTTCGCTCAGCTACCCGTGGTCTTTTGGTAGTCCCTCGCGTCCGCACTACAACTGCCCAGTCCAGGAGCTTTGCCTTTGTTGGCCCTTCCAGCTGGAACTGCCTTCCTCTTGAACTGCGGCTTCAGTTACTTAGTCTCTCTCCTACCCAGTCTCGCAAACGCCTGAAATCCTTTTTGTTTGTTCAAGTCAGGAGCGCCACTGTTTCCTAAGTGGCGCTTTATAAATGTTCGTTTACAATTACAATTACAATTACAATTACAAGAGACTAACCTTCGATTAACTGTTCGATGCTCGTATCTTTAAAGCAATCTTGAACAACTGATACCATGACTTACATCAGCTACTCGGTCTTTGGTCCTCTTTTACACATTTTGTGTACCTCTGATATCTCTTCGCTCTTTGCTACGCATTTGGCTGTTGGTCATTTGTATACAGACGATGTTCAGGCTTTTGTTTAGGGTCCTCCGTCTGCGCATCTTGCTCTTGTTGGCAGGATTGATAACCCGACTCATGATATTCAACATTGGATGTCCTGCAATCGTCTTCGCCTTAATCCGGTTAAGCCTCAGTTGATCTGGTTTGGTTCAAAACACTGTCTTGCTCAGCTTGACTACTCTTCCTTATCCGAATCTTTCCCCTCTCTTATATTTTCGTCTAGTGTTCGTAAATCTGGGCGTTACACTTAACTTTAACCTTACCTTCGCAAAAAACGTGTTTCTAGTTTGACTTGGTCTTGTTACTACCAATTAAGACGCTTAAGAGTTGTTCGTCGTTCTGTTTCTTCCTCTGTCTTTACTACTATGATCCATGCCATGATATGCCGTCGTATTGATTACTGCAACTCTGTGTTTGCTGGTTTGCCTTAGTATCGGCTGTCCTCGTTTCAATCAGTACTAAATTCTGCGACCAGGTCGATAGCACGTCTTCCCCGTTTCTCTCGTATCTCAGATCACATCATTCAACAACTTCATTGGCTCCCTATCCTATCTCGTATTCAGTTTATACTATTGTCACTGGTAATTAGAGCTTGTGATCTTATTCGGCCTCCACACTCCAGTACCTCATGCCGTCCTTTACGTTCTCTAGGTTGTCTGGATCTATTTATTCCTTGTGTTAAGTCCTCGCTTGCGCAGCAGATGAATTTTGCTGTTGTTGGTCCTTCTCTATGAAATGAACTTCCGCTATCGTTTCGTACAATGGTCACTGTTGGTAATAGAGCTGAGTCAGCTGGTTGATTAAAGACGTTCTTATTTCCCCGAGGTTCTCATGCTGGAAGCGCCTGTGTGTAGTTTGTTCTGTAAGAAGCGCTATATAAGTTACCAAATACAATACAGTGGATAGCCTATATGGATATGTGGGGAACGGTAGCATATTGGATAGAGCGCTCGGCTTGTAACGCGGAGAGTACGGGTTCGCCCCTCCTCCGAGACGGTAGCTGTGTAGGGACCTTGAGCAAGTCCTACACTCACAATTGCTCGGCGCTATCGATTGATGCTAAGTCATTAGATAGTGGCGCTTAATAAAGGCAGAAATAATAATAATATGAAAAGTGATGACACTTTGGGTGGCGGAGAGAAATAGGCTATTATACAAAAATGTCGGTGGGGTTGTTCCTGGCAAATGCTCTGAAAAAGGCAATTGATTTCGTTGTGTAATTAACCAATTTTCATGTTAATTTGCTGGTTAATGAATTATTTGAACAACTCAATAAGAATCTATTAGACCCCATTTAATTAATATTTTTTCTCCTTAATACATAATACAAATCGGAAATGTACAAAAAATGTAGTCATATTCCACCAGAGAAAACAGACAATAAATCACCCACCAGACTAAGATTATGATTATTGTAAACGTAAAACCTCGCTGCTTAGTCAGAAAGTGTTGAGTGCGCGTTTGCATAAAATTTCCAAGAGGCATCGGGTTATTGATTTCTGTTCGCACTCGAGGATCACGCGATCACTGCTGCCCCTCTTCAGAAGCGTGGTGGGGGATGCTACGACTTGGTGGCAGAGCCTTGCCGGCAGGTGGATAACACCAGCAGTAATTTATGCTGACGCAGCTGTGCAGAAACGCCAAATCAACTCTGCGGTTCTTCGGAGACTGAGTGGAGAGGTAGAGGCAAATATTTCTAATCTATCCACAGCGTGACTATGCCTCCTACGTTCAATCCTAATGTCCCCACGTACCTCGGGTGCTACAGTGAGTCCACATACCAAGGATCCCAACAGCTAGTCTGGAGAATTAATGACTCAGCGTTGTCAACAATTAACCAAAGAAATTATTCACTTAAGCCATTGACAGCCCATTCGATTTACGAGGCAAGAAATGAATTTTACCCGATTCGAAGCATAATCATGTTAGCATCTAAGCATCTATAGTTTCTGCTTGCTGGAAACTGTTAAACGCACTTGCTGGAAATAGGTTTTTGCGATCAGGCCTACATTCGTATAATATAATTATGTCAGTTGCCCAAAGTATAATTAATAACTCTATTCTAATAGAAATTACAGCAACTTTGTCGACAAACAAAACTCACAGAATTGAAAATTTGGGGAATGCTAAACCGTGAGTTTTCAATCAGGAACTCATTCGTAACTAAAGGATCTCAATCCGTTTTCTCGGTGAACCATTTGTTGACGTTTTCTCATGCATCTGACGATACATGTATTTGGGATATGGTGCTATATCAATTGAATTTTGTACTTCAATAGACGTTTGAACAGCTGCAGCGCAAGGGTCTCGGTGTGGAGTCTCGGTGTGGCACTTTCCATTTGCCATTAGGCACTTGGGGTTACAGGCCAAATGATCCACTGGCTTGCTTACACGATTCGCATACAAAGGCTACTGATAAGGTGCGAGTCATACCCACCGATACCACAAATCCATTGTGTGTACAAAGTCCTTACACAATAAACGCCTGATTGAAGGAAGGTTACTGGACCACACGCATTATGCGTTCAGTCGAGCTGGCCGCCTCTATGTTAGGCCTACACACTGCCAACTGTCACACAATTCACCCTCATGTGCTGCCCCTGTACTATTATTAAGCAGCATACTTTAGCAAATAAATTGTACGACAGATGTTTGTGGTCATATTCTGCTTTCAGGCGCCGCAAACGTGATGTCGAAGCAAGAAGGGCGGTGACGAGAAAAGAGCGGACGAGTCTAAATGAAGTCAATCGAATAGCAGGGAGTTGGATCAAAGTCAAGCACAAGGCGGTTTCGGAAGAAAGCGCACTCGCCGTTTTCATGGCCACCTGCCGAATTCATAGACGATCTCTTATTCTACGAAAAAATGCAGAAACAGAAGCATTGAGTCGAAGTAAACAGAGCTAAAGGCAACCAGAACACAAAGAGTATCCAGCACAAAATTCATATTTGTTCAAAGATCTTAGGCTTAATTCGCTGTTTGAATCAGCAAAGCTGACAGGATTAGTGAGCAAGGTGTATGTTGAAATGGCGCCAAGTTGCAGCCAATAGCACTAATAATTAATTGGACATGCAAAGGATTAGTTAAGATGGCATCAGAATAAGATATATCCTAGCAAAGAAGCAAAGCGCGAGAGAAACACTGATACTGTTCACTATGCATAAAAATTAATTAATTAATAGGTTTGTGAAAAATCCTAGTCATGGTCTTTATTGGACTAACATTTAATTTTTTATGTAAACCTCAGGATGTCGCCCGGCCCTGGAGGGCCAAGCGACCGGATGGTCGGCGCAGAGGGCGCACGGCTTGGTCCTGGGTCTTTGGTTCAGGACACTTGGAGTTTGGAATTTGCTAAAAGAATTTGCTCGCGATAAGACGGTCCTGTGTCTCATTGGCTATTATTTTATGGTTCACGATGTTTTTTTAACAGTTTTCTGAGTACAAGCGAATTAGAATTGATTTTATTAAGCCCATTAGCCAAAAATATCCTAAATCAAGATATTTTAGTTCTTGGTGGTTTTACTTTAGAAAAAAGACTTATTAATAATATCTTTTGCACGTATGCAGTATATTAGATGCCGTGCAGAAGACGATGTATTAACGATGTCGTGCGTTAGTGAGTATAACCATATTCTAAACCGCAACCAACTCTGTGCAAGAATTGAATCGCGGGTTTTGTCTTCCTATCGACGCCTATCATCCAATTATCTAAAAATTTATTTATGCATACAGGAAGGAATCTAGACAACAAACCCCTAGATAGGGAAGAAGAAGCATAAGGACTACGTGACGTGCGGATGTCTGCAAAGAGAATTGGAAGGAGAGTGCGAAATGCGGACAGCGACCGACAAGTGCAGGGAAAGGTCTAAAATACACTTAAGTAGCTTTGTGGGCGACATTTTTCAAGAGCTTAAAGATTATGCACAGTATGTATGCGCTCCACGAGTCAATTACCTTTAAATTTCGCTCGCATTTACACCACTCAACACCGATCCTTTACGGTTCTTGTAGACCTACTATAAGGGGTAGACTACTTCTCTTTTTAGTTTTGCCTCTAGTTGTCTTCTTCATCGCTTGAGAATTCGTTAGATAACAGGTCTATTATATTTGCACAACATGCATTTCATTTTCCATAATATTACATTGATGCAGTAGCCTATAGATGCTTTAGTTGGTATCAAGATGCCTAGCTGTCAACACTAAACAGTCAGTTAATCGTTACAACTTTAATTACAATCGCTACAATTATAATTTATTTTAGCACTCTGCCTTTTAGAAAACAAAACATATGCTAATTTTCTAAATGAAAACTTATATTAAAAGTCATCTGTTTTCGTTAATGCCCTGAATATGTCACAGGTGAACTACAGATAAAACTCGAGGAAATGTGAAATAACGTAGTATATGTAATATTAATTTTAGCTGAATATTAGCCAATGTTTTTTTAAAGGATCCTCGACATTGAACGAGGGATTGGTGACTTTCGGAACTGTTTATTCTCAACTGTGATCTAAAATGAGTCATATTCAGAGCCACTGTCCTGCATTGCTCTGAGGAGATGCTGAAGACGAGCCTCCTGAAGAATATAGTAGGCAGCAATGCGCATTAATGACTGGTTGATTGTCCGTTGAGCCGTTCTCATTCGGATGTACCTGCAGTTCTTAGGGAAGTGCTGCTGTTTTTTAAAAAAAAACATCTCGTTAGCGGATTATTTATGCTCCTTAAAAAATACTGGCCCAGTACTGGAAAAGGACAAGAAACTCAAGATATGAAACTTAGGATTTGATATTACGTAAATATCCAGCCGGCAAATTACCCACTGCAGCATAGAACAAGGGTTATTTTTGAAATCCTCAAAGCAGGTAAAGTAAGCCAAAAACCAAAATGGCAGCCGAACATCACCATAAAGTCCCATGTTGCACTCAACCCACGTCGGAATAATGATAGGGCCTACTCTGAAACTCACTCCCAGAAGTAGAATGTCTCTGAACTCAAGTAGATCTAACTGCATGCGTTCACATGCATACATATAAATGTAGATAGAGATTGTCGCTTTCTAAGTTTGTGCATCAGATGTCGGTAGATGAGTGGATGTCTTCATCGAGGTAGAAGATTGAGTGTCTGTGGGAGGGTCTTTGGCGACGGATTTCCGGTGGCGTCTGGTGATAAAAGCAACGACGACCATGAGGCAACCAGACACGAATGCCCCGCAGCCGATAATGGCGAACGCTTTGTTGTAATCGTGAGTCACATCGAAAACCCAACCTACACACAGAACACTTTCTACACAGACTAGGCCAACAGTCGAGTTCAAGCCGTCGAAAGGTTTAATGTCATGTCGTAAATAGTAACTAGACTTGTGCTTTGACATTCTTATAGCGTACCCACCATGTATGTAAAGAGCAACAGCAGGTAACAATGCGTAACTGATAACTTGGCAAAACAGCGAAATAACTTATGGCTAAAACACGACTGTCAAACAGAAACCAACGGAAAAGCTTTGACTTAAATTTGATGTTTGCAATATGTTGATAAGTAGACTAAACATGGATGCTAAGACTAAATCTGTGTGGCTACTGACATCGTAAAGTCAAACGATAAACTGTTCAACTGCTAGTATAGGATTAATTTACTTCTCAAAGAAGTCTGCAGAAAATGGCCTACTTAGCATAGTCTTGAAAGCTGGTTAACTACACTGGCCAACAGAAAATTTTTTTTGTTGCCTTCGGTTTTAGACTTGTTCTTGGGGTAATTTTGGGCGCTGATTCAGAAAATGTCATTGGATTGAGTGCATCAGGTCTAGTTTCTGAGATATCGTCGATTTTGTAAAGAAAACCCAGTCCACTCTTTAAACGATGTCTTTGGCAAAACTAAAATGTCATAATAAGCTTTATTTATGGCTAATTATAATTCTTGCTGATTCATATAATGCCTACATCCTTATAATGTAAAATCAGCATATCTTGCCGCGTGCTGAGATATTGCTGATTCAACGAAATAACTATTCCGTAGCCTACAGCTTACTCAGCACTAAATTCATGGCCTCATTTAGAATTTATTTGTGCTTATACAGCGTTTCATGGTTTCGAACTATGTAAATAGATTAGTGTGAAGTCAGCATTTATAGCCTATATAAACCGCCTCCTGAAAGCTAGAGCAGCCGCAGTCGTCTTAGGGCATATTAAGAGTTGGTCGCAAGAACAATCTGTGAATGTGAGCATTAAATAACTACATGTTCTTACTATTTTTTAGGTTAGTCATTTAATTCCTCAGATGCGAACATCCTTAAGGTTATGGCTACTTCCAGACGGAGCTGCATTAACCATCCAGACATATTCTGCTACATTTGTGGGGAATACACACTAAAAGCAAACAGGAAACCGATTTCTGAGTTTGTAAAAAGAGCATATGTAGGTTATTTTGGTGTCAAACTTGGAGATCAAGATAAGCAATGGGCTCCTCATACAGTATGCAAAACTTGTATTGAACAATTGCGCCACTGGACAATTGGAAAGAGAAGCTGCCTGAAATTTGGTGTACCGATGGTTTGGAGGGAACAGATCAACCACTTCGACGACTGTTACTTTTGTATGGTTAATATCATAGGCATCAATCGAAATAATCGTCACAAGTTGTCTTACCCTGATATACCTTCAGCCAGGAGACCTGTTCCGCATTCGGATATTGTACCAGTTCCACCTTTTCGCGAACTACCTCAGCTCTCAGACGATGAGACTTGCATGTCCAATATCGGACAAGATGACGAAAGTGAAGAAAGTGGGGGCAGTGACAGTGATTTCCAATCAACTTCACACAGTGAACGTTTTGACCAAAAAGAGTTGAGTGATCTGATCAGGGACTTAAATCTTTCCAAAGAGTCCTCTGAATTGCTTGCGTCCAGACTAAAGGAAAATAATGCACTTCAGCCTGGAACGAAAATTACAATTTATAGAAACAGAGAAAAGGATTTGCTGCCATTCTTTACCGAAGACAACAACCTAGTATTCTGTAATGACATCAGCAACTTATTGAAGAAAATTGGTCTGTCGGATTACAGCCCAGATGAGTGGCGTCTTTTTATCGACAGTTCAAAACGTAGTCTGAAATGTGTGCTTTTAAATAACGGCAACAAATTTGGTTCTATTCCAATCGGTCACTCCACCAGGATGAAAGAAGAGTACAATGCCATCTCTTTAGTACTGGAAAAGATAAAATACAAAGAACATCAATGGGTAATTTGTGTAGACTTGAAGATGGTAAATTTCCTCCTTGGTCAACAAAGTGGCTACACAAAGTATCCCTGCTTTTTGTGTCTTTGGGACAGTAGAGCCAAGCATGAACATTGGACAAGAAAAGATTGGCCTTCGAGGAAAGACATGGTGGTTGGAGCTCAAAATGTAATCAAGGAATCTTTGGTGGCACGAGATAGGATCATACTGCCACCACTACATATAAAGCTAGGCCTGATGAAACAATTTGTCAGGGCTTTGAATAAAGAAGGTTCATGCTTCGAATACATAGTACACAAGTTACCAGGAATTACAATGGAAAAATTGAAGGCTGGAATCTTCGATGGTCCACAGATCAGGCAACTTATGAATGACCCACTTTTCATACCATCAATGAATGAAATCGAATCTTGTGCCTGGTCTTCCTTTGTTCTTGTAACTAAAAATTTTCTTGGCAACAAGAAGGCAGACAATTATGCACAACTAGTAGAGGATATGCTTCTTCATTTCAACAAGCTTGGCTGCAACATGAGCATTAAAGTCCATTATCGCCACAGTCACTTAGATCGCTTTCCAGAGAATCTTGGTGACTTCAGCGAAGAGCAAGGTGAAAGATTTCACCAAGACATCAAAACAATGGAAAATCGATATCAAGGAAGATGGGATGCACACATGATGGCAGACTATTGCTGGAATATTATGCGCGATTGTTCCGGCAGATGCCACACTCGGAAATCGTACAAAAGGAGCTTCTTCGGTGTCGAATGACTTGAAATTTTTATAACAAACTTGTTCTGTTTGGTATCATATAAGTACAGTTTCAGGTACTACCATTTTCTTTTAAGTATTTGTATTATTATGTTTATTTAGTGTATCACATAATAAATTGAGCACTACATAATTATAGCTATAGCCTTATGTTTTATGGGCGAGCAGAGGCAAGGACTGGTATATGGCATAATGTTCTATATCTCGAAAACTAGACCTGCTGGGAGAAAACTGGTGCCTTTTCTGGAATCAGCAGGTCAAATATACCCAGAAACAGTTCTAACATTTGAGGCAACAAATTATGTGTTGGCCAGTGCTATCGCAAGCAGTGGTTTTAACACAGGTTAGCTGACTTCAGAGCATCTGAAAACCTGTTATGTTGTGTTAAGTGAAGGGCGGTTAAAGGGTTTTAGGAAACGGGGCCCACAGATACCCTGCATGTGTGTGCATATATATATATATATATAAATATGAACAATTATGGACCTAAACCTTAATGGCTTTTCTTAAATTAAGAAATTTAAGTCGTGCTAGAAGTCTCCTCATTATTAGATTGGCTTTATTTTCAGATAGCGTTTGAGGAACTCGGATTCAACGACCTTTTATATATATATATTTATTTATTTATATATATATAGAGAGAGAGCGCGGCCGACGTACATGGGAGGGCAAGGGGTCGCTGACATCGGAGCCCATGGTTCCTTGAACGAGTCCGGCAGTCCACTGAGCCCAGCCATATTCTTTTCAATAAAACAGGTTGATACAGTCCAGGCTATTTATATGCTAAAGTCTCTCGCCAATTACCTCTGAACTGGCGTTCAGAAATTTCAAGCCAGATGAGGAGGCCAACGTCAGTTTGGTGAAACCTTCGGTATTAGCTGGCTGCAATGTTTGCGTAAGCATCATAGCCAACAGACGAACATATAAACTCAATCTTATTCTGACAAGACTCGATTGCTGCAACCTTATACCCTATGATCTCTCTGACTAGACAAGGATTCCTCTAACTAGAGTCACACACCAGGTTGCCCTACGGTGTCTTGAACTTTCTTAACGCGCCATATCACATCTGTTCTTCGTTCTCTACATTAGCTTCCTCTATAGCAGAGCATCCGTTTCAATCTGGCACTCCTCATTTACAAAACGCGCACAAATCATCTCCCATCCATGACGACACCATGTACCTGTGTTAACTGCCCATCCTGTCTTCGACCAGCATCTTTTGGAAAGAATATTGTTTCTGGTACAAGTCTTGTCTTTGACCAACGTTCATTCACAGGAGCTGGTCCTTCCATCTGGAACTCCTGGCTTCATCCTGTTCGCAATACAGAACTCTGGAAATCCAGAAGTAAAGTCCCTGGTCGACAGTAAGGGGCTATCTTTTGCACTAACTAAATGTGACCTTTTCCAGTCTGCGAATAGCTATTAATGCTTTCTTTCCGGGCTTCGAGATGCACTTCTGACCTTTGTAGGGAAGTTATTATTAAATTACAATTGTATTGTACTGTATCTCCATATCTAAAGCCCTTACCAGTCAATCAACCAACCAGCTTGTTTGCACATGCATATATATCAATATATATTTATCTTTTGAACATTTACATAAAGAGCAATTTTAGAAAATCTTCACATTGTATGGCTATTATCAAATTCTTGCATACTTTACACAAGATCACATTCAAGTTCCCTCAAACAAATACTACTCACCAATCAGGGGTGGTGATGCGAGTTTTGCAAAACCTCCAGTAAACTGCAGAATGGCTAGACACTTCGGCAGAAGGGCCACATCCATTAGGTCAACTGCGACGACGGTAAAGACAGTGACTGCAAAACCTTCAGAAACAGAGAATTTCTACATCTGCATAATGCAACATTTTCCAGTCAATTCCATTTTAATCTACACTGTAGTACAACAGCGCATAGCTTTGCGAAGATCTGTTCATCATCACAGGAATTTCATGCAGTCTGCGGAATGTTACACTGGAGAGTTTTGTTTCATATCCAAATAAGTTGCACAGTCCCATGTTATCTCAGGCTAATTCATACGCATATGAATTTTAAAGCGTCTCATGTTCATGAATGTAGGACCTTCAGAGTCTGCTGTTCATAATTAAATGAATTTCAGAGTCATATTCATATATAAATTTATTTTAGAGTCATGTTCGTATCTACATATAATTATTAAGAATCGTAATTTCATATCTAGGTGAATTTTAGCGACACCCATGTTTCGCATCTAAATGAATTTCAAAGAGTCTCCTGTTCATACCAAGATGAATTCCAAACAGTACAGCAGACGTCATTGTCCCGATGAGTCCTGGATTGAGGAAGATGGCGACGATCGACAGAAAGGCACTGAACATCCCGGTACCGAAAACAAGAGACGAGTATACTGTTGGAAGGTTTGCGATGAATGATACGGGCACCCTGACTACTAAAGCCATGAAGCTGACCAATGTCACTGCAGCAACTCCTTGGTCACGGCTAAGACCCACGTGGATTGCTCTATTGACTATGTGCTGCATGTAACCGAGCACACAGAACGAATGCAGAAAGTAGGCAGCAGCGTAAATAGAATACCTGGCGTGCCGCAAAATGGAAAAGTCAAAGGTTTCTTTCAGGTATTTCCAAATCACATCAAAGGATATGCTTGGTGGGCTGGTTCCAGATGTGTGCTTCGGTTGTGAGGTGAATCTGTTCGGCGTGCGGAAGAACAGGCAGAGTGGAATGCGTTGTGCGTGAATTGCTCCGAGGATGAGGAAGGTGCCTCGCCAGCCGTACGACTGGATTAGAACATTGGTCAGGTTGGCCCCCATTAAACCCCCGACGCTGTAGCCGAGCCAACCGATTCCGCTCGCCAGGGTCCGGTTTCGACCGAATCTCTGGTGGACAATTATACCTGACGATAGCGCAAAAAGGCCACCTCCTGATCCTAAAATAAACAGAACAGTAACTAACTCAATGAAATATCAAGTGTTAAAGCCAAACAAAACTACCTAAAGAAGTTAATTCCATGATTTAGTCCTTTGTGCGATGGTTCTTCTGAAGCAATTTAACCGGTTTAATTTGTTTAACCGTCCGGCGCATTTTAGAGCCATAAATACCGCTGTTATTCACATGTGGCATGGAGGCAGATACCCAATGCGTTTACTTGGTACATCATCTCAAACCAAGAATTCTTTGTCATGCCTCAGAACCTGTAAGAAAGGTTGTCCATTTGCATTGCTCTCTACTGTCTGAAGGAAGTATATTGAAGAATATTTCGTGCCAAAAGATCAAGGTTGAAAGAAGCCCATGTTAGCCTATATAAGCTTTCCTTGCCTCATATTTTCTTTCCTTCACTTGCATTAGCTTTCAATCAGATTCTTTTTTTTATGCTGAAGTAATCTGTGGATATTTAAGTGAGCGCGTGTATGTTTACCTGCAATTACTCCATAGGTGAGGTAGATTGTTGTCAGATTCGGCGCCAGAAAGCTGAGAGACATTCCAAGCGAAAAGAGCAGACAACCCACGACGCCTGGCAAACGACATCCGTACGACTGCATGGGATAACTGGCGAAAAGAGCTAGAAATAACAGGAATCGAGAGAACGAAATCATGTGTCCAATTTCAAGAAACTCAAAGGCACTCTTCAGTCATGGGCGCCCGCGCACGGAGAGAAGATTGGGCGATTGCCTCTTCTCGGAATTAACCTATGAAGACATCAGGTAATGACAACGTATATATCCATGGTTGGCAATACTTACCACCGCAATGTAACAAGCGTTTTGTCTCAATCGATGGCAGCCGCAAAAACAGGCACACCAGTTCACTACATAGTTTGACCTCTAAAGTTGGGACTGAATGGAATGGTGGGTAAGAAGAGAAATAAAGATTGTGGAGAAATCGGAGCCAGGAAGTATGCGAATCGATAAAAAGGGGAATGATAGACCCGCTAATTTGGAAGAAGCAGTATACCACTGCCAAAGATGATCATGGTCTCGTGTTTCAAACCACTTAGCTTAAAAACCCGCATATTTATAAAGTTTAGGCTGCAGTGTACTGAAAAGTTTCATACACAATGTCTAAGCAACTGCAGACAGCAATTCGCTTAGGCTGTCTTTTATAAATAGCGCATGAAAACAAAATTCAAAATCAGATGATACCTCTCAGAAAGAGAAAATTGTCTTTAGGGAACCATCACATGCCTCGAGCAAACGATAGGGAGGTAGAATATACGTTGAAGGAGCAAGCATAGCACGGTTTTCACACCGTTTTTATCATCACATCGTATACTTAAACGCCTGCCCCTCTGTGGCTTGGCGTACCACATCATGCTGTGCTATGATTAGGCCTAAACTTAATGCAACGTACGCCATCAACAAACCAGCTTCTGTTCTAGTTCTTTATGCGATATGATTGTGTGCTAGATTGGACTTGAGAATAAGTTTACTTACCGACTATGGCTTGAAAGAATCCGTTAATAGATGAGCACCATCCGACAGCCGCTGTAGTTGCCTCGAAATGTTCCACGAGAAACGGGTAGATGACTCCAAATCCAGTGAAATCAAGAGAGGCTATTGAGTTACTAAGAAAAACACACACCAGTACACCCCAATCAGACAAGCTTTCCTTTCCTACGACGTTCGCCTCGTTGGCACTGCGTTTTTCAGTCGAGGAGCTAAACAGTGGCTCGCATTCGCTGTGCTCTGAAAAACTGTTCTGTTTCTTCATCGTTGCGTCTTTGATTCCAAGATGTAGACCAATTGACGAGGGCGCGGTCTCAAATCTCGAATGAAGAGAATCCACAGATGTGGACTGCTTTCCGGTATTTCCACAGTCAGTTTCCATGGCTCAAATTAGTAATGCTTCTTTCGACAAAACTCGATTATAGCCTGCAACGAAGCAATAAGCCTATAAAATATTTGCCACAAAATGCATGCTATCCAGGCAAATTAAAAGTTAACTGCATTTCACAATATCCCACTCGCTACAAATGACTTCGATTGGCAATCGCTCTTCATCAGCAAAAATCCCAATGCAGGGATAACCCCGATATCCTTGGGACCGAGACTGACACGAGACCCAAGCATCCGACTCAGAGACCCAGACGTGCATATTTGCAGTTCTAGACAAGACTGAGATCTTGTATTATTATTATTATTATTGACATCTTCTTGCTTCTACTACTACCACTACTACCACTTCTACCACTACCACTGCTACCACTATTACGGCAAAGTAGTAAACTGCGGTGTATCAAATCTCATAGTTCAAGACTACGTAGGTCGAATGGTGTTACGGAAACAGAAACATCGAAACCGAGACTACATCCTTTTCCTGACGCATATTCGATGGCCAACTCTTTGAATTGTCGTTCAAGATGATCGCGATTGCCGATTACATATACGCCCACTGGTCAGTGGTGGCCTTAGGCCATCATAGACGTCAGAATCTGGTACATCGTTGAAGGTTTTCGATCCATCCGCTGATCATTAGCAGCAACTTTGTCGACGATGTACGGACCTCACTAAACACCTGTTTATTCTGCATACATCCAATGTATTATAAATATTGTTCTGACTTCTTGGCCTCGTTCCTAAGTCAGGCAGTTGCAGTCGGTTGAACCCCAATTGGTTACATGTCACATCAATGTCCTATAGAAACCTATAAAGTACCTCACCGCACAGTTTACGTGTACGTATCAGTCACCCTGTACTTTGATCTAACAAAGTTTATGATTGTCTAATTTGTACGTCGTGCCCCTTGGCCGCTGGTTAACAGCACAACGAATTGCAGATGCCGTGTTAAGAAGGCGTGGACTATATAATGCACATAAGAGGCTGAGAGAAAATGGAATTTAGAATTAACTCCACCAGAGTCGTACTCAGGCGGTGCCAGTCCCAAGCCTGTTTAAACAGGAGGGCGACGCTAATCATCTTCGTTATGACGCAGCGTCCTTAAACAGCAACTACAAACAATAGCAGAATATGCTTTCATGCTGCTCGAGGAAAGCAGGTGTCGTTGGAGGGCGCAGTCATCACCTTTTTGACATTTCACAGCTGTTAGCTATTGGCCAATATACGTCTTTTCAAATCAAGGCAGACATACGAGAGTAAATACACAAACAAGCACAAAGCTAAATTAAAGTCAGATCGAACTTTGAATAATAAATACTTGAAAGAGATTCTTTTCACGTAAAGAAAGATCTAAATCGAGATTTTTTTATGTTGACTTGACAGGCGCGGATTAGGCCTAGATAGGCTAACATAATTCAAGCGTGAATGGTAAATGCTGGAATCACAGAATCTACTAGTTAGGCGATACTAGCGATTTATTTAAAATACATGCAATCGGGTAGACATTAGCCCTTTATCAGCACCTAAGCAATTATAATTGTTGTACTTTATTCTACACTTTTACTTATTATTATTATTACTATTGTTGTTATTATTATTATTATCATCATTATCATTATCATCGTCGTCATCATCATCATCATCTTCATCATCATCATCATCATCATTATCAATTACCATCATCACTATCATCATCATCATCATCATCATCACCTCGACCACCACCATCATGTCGATTAATAGCCCTTGAGGTGAAGTATATTTGTAGATAAACAGATGCGTTAGGCATTTGACGTCACCTGCCTTCTCCGAGGTAAGGTTAGGCTACGTACAGTGACGTCATCTATCTTGTCCGTAATGTTAGGCTACGTCTAATGACGTCACGTAGCAGCTTTGGCCAGTCTTGTCTGTGTAGTGTCGGCGTGCTAACTCACCCGTGTCTGGTGACATTGGAGTTGACGTAGTTAAGGAGTTCAGGTCTAATGAGGCAGTCCTTCTGCGTGCACTTCCAGTTGAACTCGTCCTTGATCACCGCATAAACGCATGTGCTACACACAAGTACAGACCCACACCATCGATCATTCACATGTATACCACAGGCATAATATGCAGGGACGCCGATATTAAGTATGGTCTATTACTAGGCCTATTACAACGGTGAATAATGAATAATAAATTATTAAGAGATCAGCGTGACAGACATCAGAATGTAATCAGAGGCAAATACTAGTAACTGGTCTATTATATATATATATAATATATATATATATAAGTGGTGTGGTGTGTGTGCTTGTGGGCATTTGTATAGCTCATCTGTTAAGAACCTGCCCAGGGCATTGCTTTGCTAGCACGGTCCGTATGCTAAGACCTTAAGTGATGGCGTGGTGTCCATTCAAACGGCCCACTCACCCGATTAATTCGGTGAAAAATGAGCAGGGTCGAGGCCATGCGGTCGCTACAGAAAAACGTGCACATTTACATGCACTGGCCTACATGAAGGGTATCAGCTTTGATGACAGGCATTCAGAAGCACGTGCACTAAGGAGAACACGTTCGGTGATGACAGAGGCCATCTTCCATAATTGTGCTGAAGATGGAGAATGATGGAGCCATGTTAAGGAAACGGTTAAAGGTTGAATGAGAAACAATCGGGGATGTCCTTTTTGCTTTCCAGTTAACATATAGTAGTTTATTGTGGAACTCAATTCCCAAGAATCTACGTTCTTTACCTAATGTATATTTATTTAAGAAGCAGATTATTCGGTATTTTAGTGTTTCTTGCGACTGAACATTGTATAATTTATTTGAATTTTAGTTTTGCCAAAGTAGTAGGCTATTTCTTTTCTTTGGGACAGATGTTCTCATTTTGGTTAAGAATTGATTAGCTGCTCGTATAGAAGACATTAGCCATCGATATATTATTGTGTTATAGGCTGCCCTAAATTAGCGGGACCTTGACCCTTTTTGGGTAGACCTTTGCATCAAATAAGTGTTTTTGATACTTACATTTGCAATGTTTTATTCTGTTTTTGAAGCAATAAACAACTTATAATAATGCTGCTTGGAGAATTCCTGTACTACGTGGCAATGGTAGGACAGTCGCCGCTACACACCTCCTCTCGCTATCTGTCTAGATTTATCTCTGCCTGTCTAGCTCTTTGTCTGTCTTTCTTTCTTTCTGTCTCTCTGTCTATCTATCTGACTGCCTGTCTGTCTCTGCTAGAAACTGACGAAACTGATGCCTTGACAGATTTGACAGATAGATTTCTAAAGGTGTTGACAATAACAAAAGTCATATATTATTTATGCTAAAATTAGATATAACCTATATTCATTTTATACTCAGGGTGAGATTTGTAGAGGGAAAGATGGAACGACCCAGCTGGTTCTCCCACTAAAAGTACATTTTCATCGTACATTTCGTGCCCACCCATGGTAACTACAAATCGCATCCTTTTTATTCTGTTGCTTAGATGCACGAAGCGAAGCATCTTCGGCATTTTGTTCTGAATGACACTGAAATCCATTTAAGCTAGCGCAGGAAGCGCCTTTGCGAGGTACTAAAAAGGCGCTATATCAAGTTTCTTAATACATACATACATTCATACGTACACATATACATGTATAGATACATACATACATACATGTATAGATACATACATACATACATGTATAGATACATACATACATACATGTATAGATACATACGTACACACATACATGTATAGATACATACATGTATAGATACATACATACATACATGTATAGATACATACATACATACATACATACATCTTAGTCTCTGTTATTACCAGTTGTTGCAGTTGAAAGTTATTCATCATCGAAGTCATAAATACGTCCTTCGTGACGACAGTTATCTGCAACATTGAACATAAATATACAGACGTAGGCCATACAGCTGCATGCAGACCGGCTTAATAGAAGCTTATATAAGAATGATAAATTCTGTTACATAGGTTTGAACGCCTATGTATTGCGCCGTTCTATTCCAATGTCCTATACCAACACTGAATTTTGCATGGCAGGGATAGAGATGGGATGTTCAGCGACCGTCCAATTGGTATGTCCATTCCCCATTCGCCTACACGGACGACCGCACCCCTGGGGCGGGGGGGTAGCCTCTAAAGCGTAGATTAGGCTATCCCGTTGACCTTGCAGGAATAACTGTATAAAGGTGTAGGGTTCTTTGACACTGCCGCATCCAGCAAAAGCAATCTACAGTAGCTAGATCCAGCCTGGTTGAAGTTGGTGTTTAAGGCGCAGGCTGCGATAAGTGCATCTACCAAAATAGATGCGGAGTTTCGCATCGAGCATAAGTCCCTCCCTTGTCCTCATTTGTCCTCATTTTGGTAACCCTCCCACCCCTTTAACGGACTTCCTTAATGAACGCCCCTGTGAGTACAGTTCTTGGACAATGGTGTCCAGTTAAAGATCGTTAGCTTAGGCCCATAGTGCATTTGCGTTCAGTGAAAGGGCAGTCGATGAAATGATAGACAAGTAACGATGCGCGTTGCCAATTCCGCCATTACGACGCCTAATTGGCGTGTTTTTCGTCCACGGCAACGCGTTCGTCTCCGTATTACCCACAGTTCTCTATTTTCTCGGGCGATGGGTGCGTTTTTCTTTAACAGCGACGTAATCGGGTGGCGCTCGAAAATTGCGTCCGCGTGCGCTGACGTCGTCAGTTGATAAACGCAATTACACGAACCAATCAGCGATCAAGGAGCGCTCGAAATGGCCAAAGTGGGTAAATTGCACCACGTGGCCACATTATGGCGTCTATCTGTATGTCAGAAGAGAGTATTCGTGTTAGCTAGCTCTCGTCTGCTAAGCAGCGACTGACCCTGAAAACCACGTTTACCCATAGCTAGCCACCAGTAGCCACCAGTGGTACCAGCCCTTTTGAGAGATGCTTGAAAGGCGCTGTATAAATGCTTGTTACATTACATTGCATTACATTACAATGCGGGCACTCTGTGCGATAGATTGAGCTACTTTTATTTCCATCATCGTCATCATCAACAACAATGACATCACCAACATCATCGTCGTCATCGTCATCATCATCAGCAGCAGCATTCATGTCAGTGGCTGCTTGGGGAGGTTCGTTTTCGGGCTTGTTACCGATCAAAGACCAAATAAAAACAAATTGAAATGTTAATAACACACTGTGACCAAAATATTGACTATTTTTTTCAAACTCTTGCAAAACTATGGCGTGGTGATGGTCATCATCTTCAACACTAAATACTGTAAACAAACATCGTCAGAAGAGACGATAGTTCCATTGTGTCGATCATAAGAAACCGAATTCAACATAATCCTAATCCTAATCCTAATCTCGACGAATTCTAAAGCGCTATTAAAAGCTAAGCGCATGACACTAACTTAATCACTAGCGCTGCGTCAAGTCAGAGGGGTTGTCCAAAGATGCCATGGAAAGAACAAAGACCCTATAGCCCTATAACTGCATACCTTATGCCTGACTTAGGCTTTCGTCGTTGCTTTCCCGGGTCGATGTTTGGTTCTAAAATTGCTCACTGTTTAAAACCGAAAATTCATCTTTGACCTGAGTGGTTGAATTGCAGATTTTTGTCTTTTTTGAGCGAAAAATATCCTTAAACCGCAGCATCGTAATCGAGGTGTGACAGCAGAGCATATGAAAATGCCTGCTTTCACCTAAACCTACCCTTTGCCCATCATTAATACACCTTTATTTATCCTAAATCTCAGTAAACCTAGGTTTATTGTTTTAACACAATTCAAGTCAGACTTGAATTAACTCAGCCTCAGGGCGCATACAGCACCCAATGCGATTATCCCATAGCGTGCAAGCAGAAGATGAGCGCGTTCCTGCAGACCGCTTTTCCCGCCTCAGCGCTGCTCGTTAAAGTGATTAATGGCGCCAATCGCTCTGGCGGTCGGGAGGAAATCGTGATGGACTTCGTGACGTTTGGTTCTCGGGCGGATTGGACGTAAGTCGACCGTAAGAGGGCGATCGACGAAGACCTGGCCTTAGCCGGGATAAGGGGCGGGGAAATTAAAAGGACATGGCAAGCGCACGACGCGCAATCGCTTACTGCATCCTGTGCGTTCGCCAAATGGACGATTATATGACGGTGCGTTCGACTGTGTATTTTGCTAAACGTGACGTGAATTCAGATGTGTGTCACGCAGGTTCGTGACGCAGTGACGGTATCATCCTTTTCCCCGTTCTGTTACTCCTACAACCCAGCGTTGTTCTGCGTTGTAAGAGTTGTCTCTTAACCTTTCTCCATCACTCAAACCCCGAACCACGTCCCCAAAGACATTAATGTTAACGCTGAGTTTAGAGAAATGATCAACCTTAGCTTTAACCCGTGTGACGCACGGACTGCAAATTAACTGGCTGACTGACCCGATTCAAATATCATTCTATTATTCAATTCCAAACATCATTTACCGTAGCCGTCTGTCTGTCTGTCTTCCTGACCCTTGGATTTTGATTTAGAATCGAACCCTTCTTGCCTATCGTTTTTCTTTTGACTGAGCGCCTGTGAATAAACTGGTTGCCGCGACTTGGCTTTCGTTGGGCGCTGTAGAATCGAGCTTACGAATACGATTACGATTACTATTATTAATAACAGCGGAAACTCTGGAACCTAAGTTTCCGCGATTTCTATCTTATAAAATACCTTCATATGAGCCTTCTCAACCTAAATGGCAATTCAGACACCTATCGTAATTATAATCGTAATCCTGAGATTTCTACAGAGCCCAATGAGTGCAACGTCACGGAGACCAGCGTAATATTCACAGGCGCTCAGTCAAAACAAAATCGATAGGCAAAAGGGTTCGGTTTCAGGTCAAGATCCAAAAGTCAGGCAGAGAGACAGCGTGAAAGCAACGGTGGGTGAATTTTGGTATAGGAGAGGAAAGAGAGATAAGAGGAAGAAGGGGAGTCAGGATAGGATCTGTGAAAGAGGAATGTTTTCAGTTTTGAGTGAAAGTTCAATGCAGAAATTGCAAGCGGTGGAGCATAGGTGAGTTGTATGAAGGGTCATAAAACAGTCGCAATTCTGGGGGGAGTTTATTCCAGAGTGGTGGGGCATCTATGACTACGTTGCGATTACCAAATTTTAAGGATGAGGTGACGGACGGGCGTAGAAGTGTTAGGGCAGAAGAGGAGCGGGTTGAACGGAGTGGTTGGATTTTAAATAACTCACGAAGATAGGAGGGTGGAAGGATTGAAGTGTGTTGTAGATAAGTGATAGGACTTTGTACTCGATTCGTTCAGGTATTTTTTTATCTACTTACTATCTACTTTGCTGGAAACTGCGATCTATGCGCTCAGTAAAGGTAAACCATAACAAAAGAAAGTATGCGTTTGCGCAATTTTCAAGAAACGTTAACAGCTGTCATTCCAATCAGTTGCTTCCTAGTCGCCATTTTCCCAGATCGCTCTGCTTGAAGTGAGTTCCTGAATTGCAACGATGCTACTTTTAGAGGGGGATTCGTTTTTGTGTCCGAAGGTCATGGATAATCCTATTTAACCTGATGCTTCCACTAAGCAAACTCGTCAAAACACTGATTTTTTCAGGAATACAGCTAAGTAATGTAATCTGAAAACTTCTGTAGCGCCATCATCTTAGAACACTAGGCATCAGTCGATGTTCTTAGTTTTAAATCGCATTTTAAAATCACATTTCTTTGATATAGGCATGGTGGCCACAGAGACAGACGATAGTATCGTAATCGTAATTCCGAGCTTTCTACAGCGCCCAACGAAAGCCACATCGCGGGGACGAGCTTATTCGCAGGCGCTCAGTCAAAACAAAATCGATAGGCAAAAGGGTTCGGTTCCAGAATACGGAAGATAAGCGAAGGACACACGTGATAATCTGCATCAGTTTCAAAGTCAGATAGAAACAGACTCGATCGAAACTGTCGGCGAAAATAGAAAAATCAGTGTCGATTGCAGGTGACAAAAATTTAGAAGTATTGTTCGAATTACATCTCTTTAACCGTAACAGATTTTAGTAATTTGACCTCGATTTCCTGGGTCCAATGTAGGCCTAATCGAATGACTTTTATAGAGCCGTTATATGAATACGGTTTCAAACAAAGCAGAAAAAGTATCGCTTATCTGAAGACATCTTAGCGCCCTCATGACTGTCTGGGAAAGGCGCTACATAAATAGCCAGATACATACATGCCAGGTCCAAGACCAAAGAAAGTTCCAGGAAGACCAGGGAATATGCTGCTGAACTGTTTGATGGATAGGGGAAGAAGACGGGGTTACAAAGCAGTCAAGGAAAGGGCACAGAACAGAGTAGAGTGGCGTCGTTGGATTCTTGGACCGAACACTGAAGAAGATACACGGTACCTATAGATATTGTTTTTCTCCGTCTTTCTCACAGGTTCTGTCATAAATGAACTGTCCAGAGTAATTAAGTAAGTAAGTAATGCATTTGTTTAACACGCCATGCATCCATCGACTGAGAGAGGAATCGTAGACGTTTACAAACCCGCAAACAATTAAATTCATAGCACATCAAAGAAAGAAAGAAAGACAGACAGACAGAAAGAAAGAAAGAAAGAAAAGAAAGAAAGAGAGAAAGAAAGAGAGAGAGAAAGACTCACAGGCTATTGCACTGCAATGTACGGTTAGCTTCAAATAGATAGAGGCCTTTAAAGTCTCACGAACACCGAAAGACAACCACACAGCTGTCCATGACCAACATCAGACTGTGGGCAATTTTGTCATCTCATTAGCACATGGCCTATGGACAGCAACGTACGTATGCTGGAATATGATGCACAGGTAAAAGCTTTACGGGCGCAGAAGTAACGTTGGACTCCTTGGCAATGATTTTGCCTCTTCCCCTCTTTCCCTATGTGTCAGAGAGGCAGCAAAACGTAATCGTAATCCCGAGATTTCTACAGCGCCCAACGAAAGCCGCGCCGCGGGGATCAGCTTATTCACAGGCGCTCAGTCAAAACAAAATCGATAGGCAAAAAAGGTTCGGTTTCAGGTCAGGATCCAAAAGTCAGACAGCGTGGCAGCTACAGTGATGGTGTTTGGGGTTGAAGCGGGGAGAGAGATAAGAGGAAGAATGGGAGTCAGGATAGGATCTGTGAAAGAGGAATGTTTTCGAATTTACCGAAAGAGCGCAAACGCAACGAGTAACAACAGCAATAATAACAAATCGATCAATCAAGCGTTTGTTATTGTGTTGTCATAAATGCTTCTTCAAATGTCGCAATCTTATAAGGTAGTCTTTAACAACACCCTTTCCATCTGGTCGGTCATTGCACTCAAACTATTCGCCCACCGCGAGACCTACTCTCACCGAAAGAGTATGCCATCAGTCATGGAATCCCTCCTACTCCTCCTCGTCCTCCTTCTTGTCCTCCCCTCCTTCTCCTCGGTCAGAACCCTGAGAAACCTCAACGAAACATCACCACTCGAACGCAACCGACTATTGTGTGCATCTGCAGAAGTAGGGTAAACTGTATCAAATGCCTGCGTAAACCAACAAATTAACCACAAAAAGCCAGACCGACGTAAACCAACCCTTTGAAAGGCGTCGGACAACCGCGAATACCCCTTTTAAACAGGGCTTTGTGTCGTATTCACGACGATTCTTCGGCTGGCTCAATGCGAGATGGAGTGACATCAAAATTTCAGGCGTTTGACTGTAACTGCGGGTCAACGCCGAGACCCTTGAGCTATGAAAAAAGAGTTCTTTGTATGGCGAAGAACGCATCTCTCGGGCCAGTCCTCGCTTGACGCCAAACGACCCTTGCTCGCTGGCTGCTCGCAGGCCCCGTCATCGTAGGGGCCTATTTTCCATTGTACATCCTGTTGTATGCATTCAAATTATCGGCTAATTGTTACGAGCGGCGTTTATATGTGCCACTGATATGCGACGTTGACTAGCCTTTATAAAAATATGCGTCGAAATAGGCCTATTTAATATTGTCACTTGTCATAGAATGTAGATACTGTGAACATAATAGTGTATCGCTGAGGCTAAAATTATCATAGCGACCCACTATAAAACATCCATCCTTTCAACCGTCATTCTGTCTGTCCTTCCGACATTCTGTCTGTCTGTCCGTCCGTCTGTCTGTCCGTCTGTCTGTCTGTCTGTCGCAATCATAATCGTAAACTCGAGATTTCTGTAGCGCCCAACGAAGGCTAAGTCGCGGAAACCAGCTTATTCACAGGCGCTCAGACAAAGCAAAATCGTTAGGCAGGAAGGGTCAGTAACGGTTCCAAGTAAAGATCCAGGCAGGCAGGCAGGCAGGCAGGCAGGCAGGCAGGCAGGCAGGCAGGCAGGCAGGCAGGCAGGCAGGCAGGCAGGCAGGCAGGCAGGCAGGCAGGCAGGCAGGCAGGCAGGCAGGCAGGCAGGCAGGCAGGCAGGCAGGCAGGCAGGCAGGCAGGCAGGCAGGCAGCTACGGTGGATGGTGTTTGGAATTGGAGCGGAGCCGTCTATTCTCTTTATAGAGTAGGTATTTTGCCATTATCGCCTTTATGTATATAGAAAGCATAAAGCTGAACGTAATTGAATAGCTGTAATATCATTTCAATTAATGAAACTGGAAACGAAAGCAATTTGGTTTACAATCAACTTCTCTGGGTTAGCATTACAAATTTCTCAAGCTGTTGACAACTACAATCAACAATCTCTTCTTAACCTATTGCCAGAAGCAACACGTTTCCTTTGTAGTTCATTACATACCCCACATACCTTGGCCAGAGCCATAACTAAAACTCTAATTTATCAACATATGTCTCCAGTCCTAAATCGTTGAACTGTCTACCCACAGAAACGAGAATAACTTTCACGGCCACGGTAATGATTGTCTATCATGTTCTACATTTCAGCCAGTCTTACTATCTTCGTCTCATGCCGACTCCCAAGACTTTTAACTGCTCAACGAAGTCCTCTGACTGCCTCACTCTGATCTTACTGAGGACAAAGACAGCTCTTGATGGACGTGCCTTTTCCGCGCTGGAACTCTTCCGGCAAACGTTCGCTCTGTACAGTCTGTGTTGGCCTTTAGATCTTAAATATGAAGCGATCTTTCCTTAATTTCATATCCTCCAAAGACTGTTCTGTTTCCTCAAGGACTTTCCTCTTGACTTCTGACTGAACTTACTCTGATATTTGCTATCAACACCGAGTAGCGACTATCAACTGATGCCTTGAGCATTATGACAGAAGCGCCAAAAGATTTTGGTTTATTGTCATCATTGTCGTCGTCATTATTACTATTATTGTTATGGTTATTATTATTATTATTATTGTTATTATCATCCTCCTCCTCCTCCTATATGTTCTTAGTAGAGTTCCGGAGAAGCAGATGGCGTTCCCACGCTGGACAGCTACGGTGAGTCTTTGAAGCAGGTAGCTGGTCTCCAGTGGATCGTGGGTTGCCATTGTCATCCTTCGTCCTAACTCCCACACAAAATCCAATCCTTCCGTACTCCATGCGCCGCTGGTCTCCAGTGCGACCGCCACAAAAGAGTGGGTTTGGGCTATAGTGGCGTATTTTAGCCTTTTGGCTGAGACTGCCCGGTTTGCAGCTTCACTTGGTCCGGTTGAAGTAAAACCTAGATGTGACGCTGCAAATGTGTCAGAAACTGTCACATCCCATGTAAGACACCTTCCGCGAGACCACGGGATAAGAGTCACCCCATCCTGTCGTTTGCCATCTTCCCTGGTGATTCCCAACAGTTCTTTATGAGCATGGATTATTATTGTTATTATTATTATTATTATTATTATTATTTAGCCACGAGGTATTTATGATTCCTTAGGAAGCTCAAAAATTCACCGGAAGAAATTATTATCAATATTTTTAAACAGGAAGTTAAAAAACTATCCGGAAGACAAATTATAAATTATTATTATTATTATTATTATTATTAATAATTAGTTATTACTAATATTATTGACATACTTCTTGTTGCTTATACTACTACTATTACTAATACTACCACTACTACTACTACAACTACCACTACTACCACTACTACCACTACCACTGAAAAATAGTGAACTGCGGTGTACCAAATTTTATAGTTGAAGACTCTGTAGGTCAAATGCTGTTACGGAAGCAGAAACAGAAACATCAAAACCGAGACTACATCCCTGTCCTGAAGCATATTCGATGGCTATCTGTTTGAATTGTCGTGCAAGACGCTCGCGATTGCCGATTACATATACGCCCACTGGTCACTGGCGGCCTTTAGGCCGACATAGTCGTCAGAAGCTGGTCCATCGTTGAAGACTTTCGATCCATCCACTGAACAGCAGCAGCAACTTTGTCGACGATGTACGGACTTCACTAAATATCTGTTTATTCTGCATACATTCAAATTATTATAAACATTGCTCTGACCTTTAGGCCTCTTTCCAAGGTCAAGCAGTTGCAGTCGGTTGAACCGCAATTTGTTACGTTGATGTCCTATTGAAACATATGGACTTCCTCGTCGCACAGCTCACGTGTACGTATCAGTCACCCTGTACTTTGATCTAGCAAAGTTTATGATTGTTTAATTGGTACGTCGTGCCCTTTGGCCGATGGTTAACAGCACAGCGAATTGCAGATGCCGTGTTAAGAAAGTGTGGACTATATATATTGCAAACAAGAGACTAACCTTCGATTAACTGTTCGATGCTCGTATCTTTAAAGCAATCTTGAACAACTGATACCATGACTTACATCAGCTACTCGGTCTTTGGTCCTCTTTTACACATTTTGTGTACCTCTGATATCTATTCGCTCTTTGTTAAGCACTTGGCTGTTGGTCATTTATATGCAGACGATATTCAGGCTTTTGTTCAGGGTCCTCCGTCTGTGCATCTTGCTCTTGTTGGCCGGATTGATAACCCGACTCATGATATTCAACATTGGATATCCTGCAATCGTCTTCGCCTTAATCCGGTTAAGCCTCAGTTGATCTGGTTTGGTTCAAAACACTGTCTTGCTCAGCTTGACTACTCTTCCTTATCCGAATCCTTTCCCTCTCTTATATTTTCGTCTAGTGATCGTAAATCTGGGCGTTATACTTGACTGTAACCTTACCTTCGCAAAACACGTTGTCTCGGTCTTGTTACTACCAATTAAGGCGCTTAAGAGTTGTTCGTCGTTCTGTTTGTTCCTCTGTCTTTACTACTATCATCCATGCCATGATATGCCGTCGTATTGATTACTGCAACTCTGTGTTTGCTGGTTTGCCTTAGTATCGGCTGTCCTCGTTTCAATAAGTACTAAATTCTGCGACCAGGTTGATAGCACGTCTTCCCCGTTTCTCTCATATCTCAGATCACATCATTCAACAACTTCATTGGCTCCCTATCCTATCTCGTATTCAGTTTAAACTATTGTCACTGGTAATTAGAGCTTGTGATCTTATTCGGCCTCCACACTCTAGTACCTTGTGCCGTCCTTTACGTTCTCTAGGTTGTCTGGATCTATTTATTCCTTGTGTTAAGTCCTCGCTTGCGCAGCAGATGAATTTTGCTGTTGCTGGCCCTTCTCTATGAAATGAACTTCCGCTATCGTTTCGTACAATGGTCACTGTTGGTAATAGAGCTGAGTCAGCTGGTTGTTTAAAGACGTTCTTATTTCCCCGAGGTTCTCATGCTGGAAGCGCCTCTGGGTAGTTTGTTCTTTAAGAAGGGCTATATAAGTTACTAAATACAATACAGTGGATAGCCTATATGTAGGGCACGGTAGCATATTGGATAGAGCGCACGGCTTGTAACGCGGAGAGTACGGGTTCGCGCCTCCTCCGAGACGGTAGCTGTGTAGGGACCTTGAGCAAGTCCTACACTCACAATTGCTCGGCGCCATCGATTGATGCTGTCATTAGATAGTGGCGCCTAATAAATGCAAAAATAATAATAATATGAAAAGTGATGACACTTTGGGTGGCGGAGAGAAATAGGCTATTATACAAATATGTCGGTGGGGTTGTTCCTGGCAAATGCTCTGAAAAAGGCAATTGATTTCGTTGTGTAATTAACCCATTTTCATGTTAATTTGCTGGTTATTGAATTATTTGAACAACTCAATGAGAATCTAATAGATCCTATTTAATTAATTTTTTCTCTCCTTAATACATAATACAAATCGGAAATGTACAAAAAATGTAGTCATATTCCACCAGAGAAAACAGACAATAAATCACCCACCAGACTAAGATTATGATTATTGTAAACGTAAAACCTCGCTGCTTAGTCAGAAAGTGTTGAGTGCGCGTTTGCATAAAATTTCCAAGAGGCATCGGGTTATTGATTTCTGTTCGCACTCGAGGATCACGCGATCACTGCTGCCCCTCTTCAGAAGCGTGGTGGGGGATGGTACGACTGGGTGGCAGAGCCTTGCCGGCAGGTGGATAACATCAGCAGTAATTAATGCTGACGCAGCTGTGCAGAAACGCCAAATCAACTCTGCGGTTCTTCGGAGACTGAGTGGAGAGGTAGAGGCAAATATTTCTAATCCATCCACAGCGTGACTATGCCTCCTACGGTCAATCCTAATGTCCCCACGTACCTCGGGTGCTACAGTGAGTCCACGTACCAAGGATCCCAACAGCTAGTCTGGAGAATTAATGACTCAGCGTTGTCAACAATCAGCCAATGCGCGTATTATTGTCAAAAGAACTTATTCACTTAAGCCATTGACAGCCCATTCGATTTACGAGGCAAGAAGTGAATTTCCTTGCTGGAAATAAGTTTTTGCGATCAGAACTACATTCATATAATATAACCACGTCAATTGCCCAAAGTATAATTAATAACTCTATACTAAGAGAAATTATAGCAACTTTGTCGACAAACAAAACTCATTGATTTGAAAATTTGGGGAATGCTAAACCGTGAGTTTTCTCTCAGGAACTCATTCGTAACTAAAGGATATCAATCCGTTTTCTCGGTGAACGATTTGTTGACGTTTTGTCATGCATCTGACGATAGATGTTTTTGGGATATGGTGCTATATCAATTGAATTTTGTACTTCAATAGACGTCTGAACAGCTGCAGCGCAAGGGTCTCGGTGTGGAGTCTAGGTGTGGCATTTTCCATTTGCATATAGACACTTGGGGCTACAGACCAAATGATCCACTGGCTTGCTTACACGAGTCGCATGCAAAGGCTACTAATAAGGTGCCAATCGTACCCACCGATACCACAAATCCATTGTGTGTACAAAGCACTTACACAACAAACGCATGATTGAAGGAAGGTTACTGGACCACACGCATTATGCGTTCAGTCGAGCTGGCCGCCTCTGTGTTAGGCTTACACACTGCCATCTGTCACACAATTCACCCTCATGTGCTGCCCCTGTACTATTATAAAGCAGCATACCTTAGCAATTAAGTTGTACGACAGATGTTTGTGGTCATATTCTGCTTTCAGGCGCCGCAAACGTGATGTCGAAGCAAGAAGGGCGGTGACGAGAAAAGCGGACGAGTCTAAATGAAGTCAATCGAATAGCAGGGGAGTTGGATCAAAGTCAAGCACAAGGCAGTTTCGAAAGAAAGTGCAGTCGCCGTTTTCATGGCCACCTGCCGAATTCATAGAAGATCTCTTATTCTACGAAAAAATGCAGAAACAGAAGCATTGAGTCGAAGTAAACAGAGCTAAAGGCAACCAGAACACAAAGAGTATCCAGCACAAAATTCATATTTGTTCAAAGATCTTAGGATTAATCCGCTGTTTGAATCAGCAAAGCTGACAGGATTAGTGAGCAAGGTGTCTGTTGAAATGGCGCCAAGTTGCAGCCATTAGCACTAATAATTAATTGGACATGCAAAGGATTAGTTAAGATGGCATCAGAATAAGATATATCCTAGCAAAGAAGCAAAGCTCGAGAGAAACACTGATACTGTTCACTAAGCATAAAAATTAATTAATTAATAGGTTTGTGTAAAATCCTAGTCATGGCCCTTATTGGACTAACATTTAATTTTTTATGTAAACCTCAGGATGTCGCCCGGCCCTGTAGGGCCAAGCGACCGGATGGTCAGCGCAGAGGGCGCCCGGCTTGGTCCTGGGTCTTTGGTTCAGGACACTTGGAGTTTGGAATTTGCTAAAAGAATTTGCTCGCGATAAGACGGTCTTGTGTCTCATTGCCTATTATTTTATGGTTCACGATGTTTTTTTTACAGTTTTCTGAGTACAAGCGAATTAGAATTGATTTTATTAAGCCCATTAGCCAAAAAATCCTAATTGAAGATATTTTAGTTCTTGATGGTTTTACTTTAGAAAAAAAGATTTATTAATAATATCTTTTGCATGTGTGCAGTATATTAGATGCCGTGCAGAAGACGATGTATTAACGATGACGCGCGTTAGTGAGTATAATCATATTCTAAACCCCTACCAACTCTGTGCAAGAATTGAATCGCGGGTTTTGTCTTCCTATCGACGCCTATCACCCAATGATCTAAAATTATTTTATTTATGCATTTATGCATACAGGAAGGAATCTAGACAACAAACCCCTAGATAGGGAAGAAGAAGCATAAGGACTGCGTGACGTGCGGATGTCTGCAAAGAGAATGGGAAGGAGAGTGCGAAATGCGGACAGAGACTGACAAGTGCAGGGAAAGGTCTAAATACACTTAAGTAGCTTTGTGGGCGACCTTTTCCAAGAGTTTAGAGAGTATGCACAGTATGTATGCGCTCTATGAGTTTAAATTTCGCTCGCATTTACACCACTCAACACGGATCCTTTACGGTTCTTGTAGACCTATCATAGGGGTAGACTACTATCTCTTTTTAGTTTAGCCTTTAGTTGTCTTCTTCATCGCCTGAGAATTCGTTAGACTACAGATCTATTATATTTGCACAACATGCATTTCATTTTCCATAATATTACATTGATGCAGTAGCCTATAGATGCTTTAGTTGGTATCAAGATGCCTAGCTGTCAACACTAAACAGTCAGTTAATCGTTACAATTTTAATTACAATCGCTACAATTATAATTTATTTTAGCACTCTGCCTTTTAGAAAACAAAACATATGCTAATTTTCTAAATGAAAACTTATATTAACAGTCATCCGTTTTCGTTAATGCCCTGAATATGTCACAGGTGAACTACAGATAAAATCCGATGAAGTGTGAAATAACGTAGTATATGTAATACTAATTTTAGCTGAATCCTAGCCAATGTTTTTTAAAGGATCCTCGAGCATTGAACGAGGGATTGGTGACTTTCGGGACTGTTTAATCTCAACTGTGGTCTAAAATGAGTCATATTCAGAGCCACTGTCCTGTATTGCTCGGAGGAGATGCTGAAGACGAGCCTCCTGAAGAATATAGTAGGCAGCAATGCACATTAATGACTGGTTGATTGTCCGTTGAGCCGTTCTCAATCGGATGTACTTGCAGTTCTTAGGGAAGTGCTGCTGTTTGGAAAAAAACATCTCGGCAGCGGATTGTTCATGCTCCTTCAAAAATACAGGCCCAATACTGGAAAATGACAAGAAACTCAGGATATGAAACTCAGGATTTGATATTACGTAAATATCCAGCCGGCAACTTTACCCACAACACGCATAGAACAAGGGTTATTCTTGAAATCCTCAAAGCAGGTAAACTAAGCCAAAAACCAAAATGGCAGCCGAACATCACCATAAAGTCCCATGTTGCACTAAACCCGCGCCGGAATAATGATAGGGCCTACTGTGAAACTCACTCCCAGAAGTAGAATGTCTCTGAACTCAAGTAGATCTAACTGCATGCGTTCACATGTATACATATAAATGTAGATAGAGATTGTCGCTTTTTAAGTTTGTGCATCAGATGTCGGTAGATGAGTGGATGTCTTCGTCGAGGTAGAAGATTGAGTGTCTTTGGGAGGGTCTTTGGCGACGGATTTCCGGTGGCGTCTGGTGATAAAAGCCACGACGATCATGAGGCAACCAGACACGAATGCCCCGCAGCCGATAATGGCGAACGCTTTGTTGTAGTCGTGAGTCACATCGAAAACCCAACCTACACACAAAACACTTTATACACAGGCTAGGCCAACAGTCGAGTTCAATCCATCGAAACGTTTAATGTCTTGTCGTAAATAGTAACTAGACTTGTGCTTTCACGTGCTTCTAGTGTAGCCACCATGTATGTAAAGAGCAACAGCAGGTTACAATACGTAACTGATTACTTGGCAAAACAGCGAAACAACTTATGGCTAGAACGCGACTGTCAAACAGAAACCAACGGAAAAGCTTCGACCTAAATTTGATGTTTTCAGAATGTTGATAAGTAGACTAAACATGGATGGGTAAGACTAAATCTGTATGGCTACGGACATCGTAAAGTCAAACGATAAACTGTTCAACTGCTTAGGACTAATTATCGAACAACCCTGGACAAAATGTTTTACTTATCACAATCTTGAAAGCCAGCTAAATATCAGCAAAAAGTGGTTACTACACATACTAATTGTCTTGTGGGCCATTCAAAACTCATGTGAAGTTGTTTTAATTCAAGACTATAACAGGCTTTTAGAAAACGGGGGCCACGTGTCTAGCGCTGAGCGCAAGCCAATACATTAATAATTGCTGATCCTTCCATTTGGAACTTTCTACTTCATCATGTTTGCAAAAGACTTACCAAGACTATCTGCCTTTTCTAAACTGTTTACGGTTCTTAATGCTTCTTTTTGCCAGGCTTCAATGTACACTTCTGAACTTTGTAGGGAAGACATTATTAAATTACAATTGTATTGAATTGTATCTCTACATTGGAAGCCCCAACCAGTCAACTAACGAGCTTGTTTGTACATGCATATATAAATTTATATATAGATATATATCTTTTGAACATTTGCATATGGTGCAATTTTACCATATCTTCTCAATATCCGGGTAATTTCAAAATCTTGCATAATTCACACAAGATCGCACACAACTTCTCTCAAGCAAATGCTACTCACCAATGAGGGGTGGTGACACGAGTTTTGCTAAACCTCCAATAAACTGCAGAATGGCTAGACACTTCGGCAGAAGGGCCACACCCATTAGGTCAACTGCGACCACGGTAAAGACTGTGACTGCACAACCTTCCGAAACAAAGAAATTCTACATTAGCACAATATAACATTTTCCAGTCCATTCCAATTTAATCTACACTGTAGTGTACTACAGTGCATAGCTTAGCGAAGCATTGCTCATCCCTAAACGAATTCCAAGCAGTCTACGGAATGCTAGAGTGTATAGTTTTATTTCATACCTAAACAAGTTGCAGAGTCTCTAGTTATCTCAGGTTAATTCATACATATGTGAATTTTATTGTCTCATTTTCAGGGATGAAGGATTTTTTAAGTTTCCTGCTCATACTTAAATTAATTTCAGAGTCATATTCATATATAAATTAATTTCAGAGTCATGTTTACCTATAAATTAATTACGGAGTCATATTTATGTATAAATTAATTTCAGAGTCATGTTCATATCTACATATAATTATAAAGTTTCAATTTATAGATGATTTTAGCGACACTAATGTTCGTATCTAAATGAATTTCAAAGAGTCTCCTGTTCATACCAATATGAATTCCAAACAGTACAGCGGACGTCATTGTCCCGATCACTCCTGGATTGAGGAAGATGGCGACGATCGACAGAAAGGCATTGAACATTCCGGTACCGAAAACCAGAGACGAGTTTACCATTGGAAGGTTTGCGATGAAGGAAACGAACAGCTTGGTTGCCAAGGACATGATGTTGACCCATGTCACTGCGGCCACTCCTTGGTCACGGCCGAGACCCACGTGGATTGCTCTATTGACTGTGTGCTGCATGTAACCGAATGCACAGAACGTGTACAGAAAGTAGGCAGCGGCATAAATAGAATACCTGGCGTGCCGCAAAATGGAAAAGTCAAAGGTTTCTTTTAGGTATTTCCAAATCACATCGAAGGATATTCTTGATGGGCTGGTTCCAGATGTGTGCTTGGACTGTGAGGTGAATCTGTTCGGCGTGCGGAAGAACATGCAGAGTGGAATGCGTTGGGCGTGAATTGCTCCGAGGATGAGGAAGGCCCCTCGCCAGCCGTATGACTGAATAAGAACATTGGTCAGGTTGGCTCCCATTATACCCCCGACGCTGTATCCGATCCAACCGATTCCGTTCGCCAAGGTCCGGTTTCGACTGAATCTCTGGTGGACAATTATACCTGACGATAGCCCAAAAAGGCCGCCTCCTGATCCTAAAATAAACAGAACAGTAACTAACTCAATGAAATATGAAGTTGCAAAGCCAAATAAAACTATTTAAAGTAATTTATTCCATGCTTTCGTTCGTTGTACGATGGTTCCTCTACTTCACTCGAACTTGTTTAACCAGTCGTCGCATTTTAGAGCCATTAATACCACTTTTATTCACATCTGGCATGAAGGCACATAGTCAATGCGTTTACTTGGTGCATCATCTCAAACCAAGAATCATTTGTCATGCCACAGAACCTGTAAGAAAATGTTTTCCATTTGCGTTTCTGTCTACTGTCTGAACGAAGTATAGTGAAGAATATTTCGTTCCAAAATATTCTTTAACTTTCGGACAATTCCACTAAAGACCAAGGTTGAAAGAAGCCCATGTTAGGCCCATATGTGCTTTCCTTTCCTTTCCTTGCATTAGCTTACAATCACATTTTATTATCTAATGCCGAGGTAATCCATATATATCGAGGTGAGCGCGTGTATGTTTACCTGCAATTACTCCATAGGTGAGGTAGATTGTTGTTAGATTCGGCGCCAGAAAGCTGAGAGACATTCCAAGCGAAAAGAGCAGGCAACCAACGACGCCTGGCAAACGACATCCGTACGATTGTATGGGATGACTGGCAAACAGACCTAAGATTCGACAACAGAAACAACAGGAAACGAGAGAACGAAATCATGTATCCAATTTAAAGAAATTCAGAGGCATTCTTCAGCCATGGGCGTCCGCACACGGAGAGAAGATGGGACCATTGCCCCTTCTCCTAATTAACCTATGAAAACATCATGTAGGGACAACGTATATGTCCATGGTTGGCAATACTTACAACCGCAATGTAACAAGCATTTTGTCTCAATCGATGGCAGCCGCAAGAAACAGGGGCATCAGCCTTCTACATAGTTTGATGTCTAAAGTTAGGGCTGAATGGAATGGTGAGTAAGAAGAGAAATAAAGGTTGAGGAGAAATAGGAGCCAGGATGCATGCGAATCGATAAAAAGGGACCGCGATTTTGCCAGAAGCTGTTTACCACTGCCAAAGGTGATCCAGGTCTCGCGTTTAAACCAGCACCTTCATAAAGTTTAGGTTGCTGTGTGTTGCATTGTTTCAGCACTGATTGTTATAATGTCTAAGCAAGTACAGATAACAATTCGCTGAACGGAGCCAAATAAACAGAACATGTAAACAAAATTCGAAAGCAGACATTACATCTCAAAAAAAGAAAATTGTCTCTAGGGGACCATCACATACCTCGAGCAAACGATAGGGAGGTAGAATATATGTTGAAGGATCAAGCATAGCACGGTTTTTGCACCGTTTTATCATCACATTAGGGCCATCGCATACTTAAGCTCTTACCCTATGGCTTGGCGTACCGCATCATGCTGTGCTATGATTAGGCCTCAACTTAGTACAAAGTACGCCACTGGCAAACCAGTCTCTGTTCCAGTTGTTTATGGGGTATGGTTATGTGTTAGATTGGACTTGAGAATACGTTTACCTACCGACTATGGAAAGAGAATCCATTAGCAGATGAGCACCATCCGACAGCCGCTGTCGTTGTCTCGAAATGTTCCACGAGAAACGGGTAGAAGACTCCAAATCCAGTGAAATCAAGGGCAGCTATTGAGTTACTAAGAAAACACACGCCACTACACCCCAATCAGCCAAACTTTCCTTTCCTACGACGTTAGGTAGGATGGTATTGCGTTTTTCAGTCGAGGAGCTCAACAGTGGCTCGCATTCGCTGTGCTCTGAAGAAGTATTCTGTTTGTCTTTGATTCCAAGATGCAGAACAACTGGCGATGGCACGGCCTCAAATCTTGAAGGAAGAGAATCCACAGATGTGGACTGTTTTCGGGTATTTCCAGATTCAGTTTCCATGGCTCAAATTAGTAATGCTTCTTTCGACAAAATTCGATTACAGCCTGCAGCGAAGCAATAAGCCTATAAAATATCTGAAACAAAATGCATGCTCTAAAGGCAAATTAAAAGTTATCTGCATTTCAGAATATCCCATTCGCTACAGATGACGTCATGATTGGCAATCGATCTTCATCAGCATTTATCCTAATGCAGGGATGCCCCCGATACCCTTCGGGCCGAGACTGACACGAGACCGAAGCATCCGGCTCAGAGACCCAGTCGTCCATATATCAGTTCCTGACAAGACCGAGATCTTGTATTATTATTATTATTATTATTATTATTATTATTATTATTATTATTATTATTATTATATTACTGACATCTTGTTGCTTCTACTATTACTACTACTACCACTCCTACTACTACTACTACTACCACTACGACTACTACTACGACTCCTACTGGAAAGTTGTAAACTGCTTGTGCGTGTACCAAATTTCATAATTAAGACTATGTAGGTCTAATGCAGTGAAGAGAACAGAAACATCGAAACCGAGACTACATCCCTTTCCTGACTAATATTCGATGGCCAACTGTTTAAATTGTCGTGCAAGATGTCCGCAATTGCCGATTATATATCTATGTATGTGTATATATATATACATATACGCCCACTGGTCACAGGTGGCCTTTAGGCCGACATAGTCGTTGGAACCTGGTCCATCGTTGAAGACTTTAGATCCATCCACTGAACAGCAGCAGCAACTTTGTCGACGATGTACGGACTTTACTAAATATCTGTTTATTCTGCATACATCCAAATTATTATAAATATTGCTCTGATCTTTAGGCCTCTTTCCAAGGTCAAGCAGTTGCAGCCGGTTGAACCGCAATTTGTTACGCTGATGTCCTATTGAAACATATGGACTTCCTCGTCGCACAGTTCACGTGTACGTATCAGTCACCTTGTACTTTGATCTAGCAAAGTTTATGATTGTTTATTTGGTTCGTCGTGCCCTTTGGCCGATGGTTTACAGCACATCGAATTGCAGATGCCGTGTTAAGAAGGCGTGGACTATATATATATTGCAAACAAGAGGCTAGCCTTCGACTAACTGTGTGGTATAGCCGATGCTCGTATCTTTAAAGCAATCTTGAACAACCGATATCATGTCCTACATCAGCTACTACTGCCAGTTAAAACCTCAGCTATTGCCAACGGCCCCACACGCATGATCGTATTATTCCTCTCGCTGATAATTTAACGCGTAAATGTTTTATTATTAGGATGTTGTATGCATACTAAGTTTTTTTGTGTTCTTAAATACTTGTAAACCGATGTGCGATTAGCTACTGGCTAATAAAGAAGATAGTTACTTACTTACTTACTTACGTACTTAGTTATTTACTTAACAGAAAATGGAATTTAGAATTAACTCCACCACAGTCGTACTCAGGCGTTGCCAGTTCCAAGCCTGTTTAAAGAGGAGGGAGACGCTAATCATCTTCGTTGTGTGTCACGATGCCGCGTCTCATCAAACTCCACAATCGAACCGCCGGTTCTGTCTGAAAGAGTGGGTGACGTCATTCACCTGGCCAGTCGCTTGAATTGCGTCTCTGTAGGTTTTTAATTGTTTTTGTAGTCTTAGACGCCCGTTAGAGTGAGATTTTGATACTAGCGGCTTCCTTAATGTGTCTGGACTTCAATAGTCTTTACCGTAGTACATGTAGGGTTAAGATTTTTGAAGGATTTTAATTCGCAAAACGTGGACTGCACATTTCTTGACGGAATTTTAATCTTCACCGCTATTCCGGTAAGACAGTTATAACGTCACAATGCCGTTACTTAGCAACCCTTGCTTCAACATCCTGATGTACGCCGTGTTTACGCTGTTCTGCGCCGTTCCAACCGGCATTGTCGCCAGCAGGCCTGTATTCTTCCCCAATCACTTCTGCTGCTCCTTCGACCGTCATGATAGCGACCATCTCACGATCTTTCATGCAGTCTCTGCCGTCCTGCCCAGGCAAACCGTGCCATGCGCTACCCTTCACCTGTTCAGCAGCGCCAGTTTGGCCTTACCAGGAACTCGCGTGAACGTCTACATATTAAAATAAACAGTAAAATTCATGACAGGAAGGAAAATTCCCCGCCCATTTGGTTCTCCCATAAAATGTATTTTCCATGCACTCTGCCCATGCAGAACAATTTTCAAGAGAAAGAACGTATTCACTCGGCGGATATTTCACAGTCTGGCTCTAGAATTGCTGTTATTCGGATTGTTTGGATTGCCGAAGTCATTGAGATCAATGTGTCCTGCATAGGTGGAATACGTTGGCGCTTGTGCTATTGAACTACTCATTTCGCTTCCAGCATATTCGACCAGAATTCGTCGGATGGTTAAGGGTCTTGTACTCCTTCTTCTTATCCTCCTTCTTCTAATTCTTCTTCTTCTTCTTTTGAGTGTGAAATCTATAATATTTGTAGCATTTCGTAATGCATTTACCAGCCCGATCGATTTTCCTTGGTATTTAGTTTCCTAGATAAGAACGACTACCTTAACTACATACGCGGGAAGATCGACTCTGTTCGTCGGTCAACTGAGGGCTCGCCTCCTCCCTCTTTCCCTTCCACGTCTTCCAGGCTCCATATTTGGTCCGTCGGCTAATCCTGAACTCGCCAGCCAAGTCCTGTGAACTTGACACGCTTCCTCCATTTTTAATTAAGGGATTTATTGATAACCTTATTCCTTTTTTCATTTATTGTGCAATTCTTCTTTGGATGAGGGCTCAATCCCTCCCTCTCACAAGCATGCAGTAATTTTTTCCTGTTTGAAGCGTCAGGGCCTTGACCCTCGTGCCCCCTGTAATTACCGTCCCATTTCTAAACTGTCCTTTCTCTCCAAGCTCCTTGAAAGATCCGTCTCTTGTCAGCTATCTCACTACCTCGACACTAACTCTCTTATGCCTCCTCTTCAGTCTGGGTTCAGGAAATACCATTCCACCGAATCACTTATGACTGGCCTTCTTGCTGACGTATTTGGGGCTATTGATTGCAGGCAGGTCACCCTTCTGGCCCTTTTCGATGTAAGTGCTGCTTTTGAAACCGTCGATCATTCCATCCTATTGGAGCGTTTGGAGATTTCCTTCGGCATCACTGGTTCTGCCCTCACCTGGTATCAGTCATTCCTGTCAGACCGCCTTCAATGTGTTATTTTTGGGCCCTCACGGTCCCTCTGGTCCCCCGTCTTCTTTGGTCTTCCCAGGGTTCCGTCCTAGCTCCTCTCTTCTATATTTTATATACCTCTGATCTAGCTCGGACCCTCCTCTCACTGAGTGTTGCCGTCCTTCAGTATGCAGAAGACACCAAGCTTATGCCCATGGTCCGGCGGAGGTGGCCCCTGCCCTTGTCCAGAGGATTCTCGATGCCACCTCTGTCCTTGACCTATGGATTTCCTCCAATCGCCTCCGTTTGAATTGTAATAAGACCCAGTTCATCTGGCTTGGTGGCCGTTTGCAGCTGGCCAAGAATGATCTTTCCTTCTTATGCCAGAGATTTCCGGATGTCTCTTTCTCTACTACGGTCCGGGATCTCGGGGTTGTGTTGGATCAGGAGCTTACCCTGTCTGCTCATGGTAACACCGTCTGTCGCTCTTGTTTTTACAATCTTCGTCAGCTCCGCACCATTCGCCGTACTCTTTCCTTCCACGCCATCTCCACTCTGGTCCATGTCCTCATTTGCACCAGGGTTGACTTTGGTAACGCCATCTTTACCGGCCTATCGCTTGCCAACACTGCTAAGCTGCAATCTGTGCTTGATTCTGCTGCTCGTCTGATTTGGGGATTTCCAAAATATGGCCACATCTCGTCTTGTATTCGTGACACTCTTCACTGGCTCCCCGTCCAGCAGCGTGTCCACTCTAAGATCCTCTCCCTCATGCGCAATTGTGTTCTTGGCTCTGCTCCCTTTACCTCATTGACTTCTGCACTTTGGTCTCCTCGTTGCCGGGCCGTAGCACCCTTCACTCGGCCACTCAAGATCTCCTGTTTGTCCCTCGAATGCGCACCGCTACTGCCCAGTTCAGAAGCTTCGCCTACGTTGGTCCCACTTGCTGGAATCGTCTCCCTCGAGAATTGCAACTTGAGCTCCTTTCTCTACCACACTCAGTGTTCCGTAGTCGCCTGAAGACTGTACTGTTTACCAGAGGTTTTACTCCTACGGGTCGGAAGCACCTCTGTTGAGTTTACCCTCTAAGAGACGCTTTATAAATCTCAAATTACAATTACAAATTACAATTATAATTACACGATCTCTCGACAATCCCTGGTGAATCTGCCTGGCATTCTATCGCAACAGTTGTGTCCAAATTTCCCGCCGATGGCGCACCTTCAGCTACCATCCGTGAACACCAGGAGGCATCACCGGACACACGTGCTGACGACGACGACATGTGAGGCGATGAACGTGACATCATGACACCGCGTCCTTAAACAGCAACTACAAACAATAGCAGAATATGCTTTCATGCTGCTCGAGGGAAGCAGCTGTCGTTGGAAGGCGCAGTCATCATCACCTTTGTAGATTTTACAGCTGATAGCCATAGGTCTATATACGTCTTTTCAAACAAAGGCAAACATACGAAAGTAAACACACAAACAAGCACAACAAAGGTCTTAACTGAGATTTCTTTTTGATGACTTGACTGACGCGGATTAGGCCTAGATAGGCTTACGTAATTCAAGCGTGAATGGTAAATGCTGGAATCACAGAATCTACTAGTTAGGCGATACTAGCGATTTAATTTAGATATAAGCACTTGGGTAGGCATAAACTCCTCACTTTGTATTGTAATGTATTTGATAACCTACATGTATATATCGCTTCTTACAGAACAAATTACTCAGAGGCGCTTCCAGCATGAGAACCCCGAGGAAATAAGAACGTCTTTAAACAAACAGCTGACTCAGATCTATTACCAACAGTGACCATTGCACGAAATAATAGCGGAAGTTCATTCCACAGAGATGAGGCAACAACAGCAAAAGCCCTCTGCTGCGCAAGCGAGGACTTAACACAAGGAACAAATAGATCCAGACATCCTAGAGAACGTAAAGGACGGCATGAGGTACTGGAGTGTGGAGGCCGAATAAGATCACAAGGATATTTTGGAGCCTGGTCCATGCGAGCTCTAATTACCAGTGACAATAGTATGAAATGAATACGAGATAGGATAGGAAGCCAATGAAGTTGCTGAATTATGTAATCAGAGATATGAGAGAAACGGGAAAGAGAAACGGGTCGCAGAGTTTAGTACTGATTGAAACGAAGACAGCCGATACTTAGGCAAACCAGCAGTAATCAATGCGACCACATATCATGGCATGGATCATAGTAGTACAGACAGAGGAACAAACAGAACGACGAACAAATCTTAAGCGCCTTAATTGGTTGTAACAAGACCGAGACAAGCTAGAGTAACGTTTTTTGCGAAGGTAAGGTTACAGTCAAGTATAACGCCCAGATTTACGAACACTAGACGAAAATATAAGAGAGGGGAAAGATTCGGATAAGCAAGAGTAGTCAAGCTGAGCAAGACAGTATTTTGAACCAAACCAGATCAACTGAGGCTTAACCGGATTAAGGCGAAGACGATTGCAGGATATCCAATGTTGAATATCATGAGTCAGGTTATCAATCCTGCCAACAAGAGCAAGATGCGCAGACGGAGGACCCTGAACAAAAGCCTGAAAATCGTCTGCATACAAATGACTAAAAGCCAAGTGCTTAGCAGAGCGAAGGGATATCAGAGGTACACAAAATGTATAAAAGAGGACCAAGGACCGAGCCATAGGGATCACCAAAATCAATTTTAACCCAGGACGTACGGGAGTCACCGAGAATAACCATCTGTTTTCGACCGCTAAGATAAGAACAAAACCAGTGAAGAGGAGGACCATGAAGACCAAAAGATAACGCAAGATGGCGTAACAAAATATTATGGTCGACCGTGTCAAAGGCAGCGGAGACATCATAGAGTGCAAGGAGGGTAATACGAGACTGATCAATGGCTGAATTAATGTCCGAGAGGAGGGACAAAAGAACAGATTTGGTAGAGTGATGACGCCTAAAATCAGGCTGACCAGGAGGCATAAGCCCCGAATCTTCAAGATAGGGTAACTTGAAGGGAAACAAGTCTCTCAAGAGTTTTGGAGAGAAAAGAGAGACTGGAAATAGGCGATAATTATGAAGGTCATTAGGATCAAGATTAGGTTTTTTAAGAGATGGGAAAGTGATATCCCGCTTTTGTGATTGAGGGAGATACCCCTCAAGAAGCGATCTATTAAACATGTACAATAGATGTAGTAATAAGACATCTAATATGTCCAACATAACCCATGGAGGAAGAGGATCAAGTTCACATGACTTGGCATTAGATAACCGAATAATCCGGCATAGCCTCGACTCAGATATCGGACGAAAGGCATCGAAGACGGATCCAGTAACGGAGAACTGCGGAGGCGGAGACCCACAGTAGCTGCACAATGACCCTGAATCTTCTAGATTAAGAAGGTAAGAAAGTCACTAGCGGTGAATGACGGCGTACCAGACGAACGAGAGGAGCGGCCCAATAGACCCGAAATAGATGACCAGAGACGCTACGGGTCCTTTTCGTGACAGACGACTTTCATCTCCCAGTATTCGGCTTCCTTCCGTCGGCATAGAAAATTATCACAATGGAGGAGTGGCTATAATAAGTTAATTGAGGATATTCGGTTGGTAAAGGGCCTGCAAGACGCCTAATACGAACTGATAAGTTTACTTTGTTTGAGTAAAAAACCGTTAGAAGTTACGTGATCTGTACTGAAGAAATAACATGGCGGTCGAAAAGTATAATTCGCAAACCAAAGTTATTCCAACCCAAAACCGACGAGAAACGATTCTGCGGATGAACTGTTTAAGACGGACGAGATGAACACTGGGCACGGATTTAGATGAAAATAATATAATCCATGACGCTAAAATCCACAAAGATATGTTAACGGAGTTCTCAAACTGGTGTGTTTGTCCATACAGCAGTTTCGCAAGCGTCTGAAGTCTGTATTATTTGACAGTGGTATCACTGGTTGGGGTCGGGAGCGCCTCTGAAGAGTTCATTCTTGAAGTGGCGCTTTATAAATGTCAGATTACAATTACAATTATGAGCACCTAAGGAATTCTAATTTTCGTACTTTATTCTATACTTTAACTTATTATTATAACTATCTGTAGGTGCAAACAGTGCTATTTGAAATAACAACTACGAACAACCTAAGCTTTGAAACACTATCAAATAAAACAAAGAGACAAATAAAACATAAAAAGTTGTGTAAAGTTTGATTTGATATTAAGAGTTTAGGACATTTGGCGATCAAGTGAGCTGGTGGGTGGTTGATTTAGTGAGTTGTAATTGTAATTGTAATTTAAAATTTATGTGGCGCCTCTTATGAAAAACTCAACGGGGCGCTCCCGACCCGAATAAATAGAATCACTGTTAAACAGTACAGACTGCAGGCGCTTGCGGAACCCTGAGAGGGGAGAGAGGAGCTGAAGAGAGAGGGGGTTCCAGGAGGTGGGATCAACTTAAGCAAAGCTTCTTAACTAGGCCTCAGCAGTTCGCGTTCGAGGGACAAACAGGAGATCCTAGGTGGCCGAGCTAAGGGAGCTACAGTCTGGCAGCGAGAAGTCCAAACTACAGAAGTCAGTGAGGTAAGGAGCAAAGCCAGCAACACAGATGAGCATAAGAGTGAGGATCTTAAAATGGACACGCTGCTGGATGGGGAGCCAGCAAAGTGTGTCTCGAATATAGGACGAAATGTAGCGATTTCTGGGAATGCCCCCAATGAGACGAGTATCGGAGTACAGCACAGATTGAAGCTTAGCATGTTGGCAAGCGATAGCCCAATGAAGATGGCGTTACCAAAGTCAAGCCTGGTTCAAATGACTGCGTGGACCAGAGTCGATGTAGCGTGGTTGGAAAGTGAATGGTACGAAGCTGAAGAAGATGGTAAAAACAGGTATGAAAGACTGTTAACATGAGCAGATAGGGTGAGCTTCTGATCTAATACAACCCCGGTCTTGTTACAGTTCAAACAGAGGCGATTGGAAGACATCCAAAGGTAAGGACAGAGGTGGCGTCAAGAATTCTCTGGACATAAACTCCTCAGTTTGTATTGTAATGTATTTGATAATTACCTATATATCGCTTCTTACAGAACAGGGGCAGTCTCGGCCGGGCCATGGGCATAAGCCTGGGTGTCACCTGCGTACTGTAGAACGGCAACACTCAGAGGGAGGGGATCCGAGCTAGATTAGAGGTATATAAAATAAAGAAGAGAGGGCCAGGATACAGCTTTGGGGAGAACATGAAAGACGGGGGCCATGGCAACCGCGAGGACCCGAAGACGGCAGTTCTTAGGAACGTGCTGCTGTTTGGAAAAAAACATCTCGGCAGCAGATTGTTCAGGTTCTTTCACAAATACTGGCCCGATACTGGATAAGGACAAGAAACTCAGGATATGAAACTCAGGATTTGATATTACATGAATATCCAACCGGCAAATTACCCACTGCAGCATAGAACAAGGGTTATTTTTGAAATCCTCAAAGCAGGTAAAGTAAGCCAAAAACCAAAATGGCAGCCGAACATCACCATAAAGTCCCATGTTGCACTAAACCCGCGTCGGAATAATGATAAGCCCTACTCTGAAACTCACTCCCTGAAGTAGAATGTCTCTGAACTCAAGTAGGTCTACCTGCATGCGTTCACATGCATACATATATATATAAATAGACATAGATTGTCGTTTTCTAAGTTTGTGCATCAGGTGTCGGTAGATGAGTGGATGTCTTCGTCGAGGAAGAAGATTGAGTGTCTTTGGGAGGGTCTTTGGCGACGGATTTCCGGTGGCGTCTGGTGATAAAAGCCACGACGACCATGAGGCAACCAGACACGAATGCTCCGCAGCCGATAATGGCGAACGCTTTGCTATAATCGTGAGTCACATCGAAAACCAAACCTACAAACAAAACACTTTATACACAGACTAGGCCAACAGTCGAGTTCAAGCCATCGAAACGTTTAATGTCTTGTCGTAAACAGTAACTAGACTTGTGCTTTGACATGCTTCTAGCGTAGCCACCATGTATGTAAAGAGCAACAGCAGGTTACAATGCGTAACTGATAACTTGGCAAGACAGCGAAACAACTTATGGCTAAAACGCGACTGTCAAACAGAAACCAACGGAAAAGCTTCGACCTAAATTTGATGTTTGCAATATGTTGATAAGTAGACTAAACATGGGTGGGTAAGACTAAATCTGTGTGGCTACGGACATCGTAAAGTCAAACGATAAACTGTTCAACTGCTAGTATAGGATTAATTTACTTCTCAAAGAAGTCTGCAGAAAATGGCCTACTTAGCATAGTCTTGAAAGCTGGTTAACTATCGCAAGCGGTGGTTTTAACACAGGTTAGCTGACTTCAGAGCATCTGAAAACCTGTTATGTTGTGTTAAGTGAAGGGCGGTTAAAGGGTTTTAGGAAACGGGGCCCACAGATACCCTTCATGTGTGTGCATATATATATAAATATGAACAAAAATGGACTTAAACCTTAATGGTTTTTCTTTAATTAAGAAATTTAAGCTGTGCTAGGGGTCTCCTCATTATTAGATTGGCTTTATTTTCAGATAGCGTTTGAGGAACTCGGATTCAACGACCTTTTATATATATATATATATATTATATAGATATATATATAGAGAGAGAGCGGCCGACGTACATGGGAGGGCTAGGGGTCGCTGACATCGGAGCCCATGGTTCCTTGAACGAGTCCGGCAGTCCACTGAGCCCAGCCATATTCTTTTCAATAAAACAGGTTGATACAGTCCAGGCTATTTATATGCTAAAGTCTCTCATCAATTACATCTGAACTGGCGTTCAGAAATATCTAGCGACATTAGGAGGCCAACGTCAATTTGTTGAAACCTTCGGTATTAGCTGGCTGCAATGTTTGCGTAAACATCATAGCCAACAGACGAACATATAAACTCAATCTTATTCTGACAAGACTCGATTGCTGTGACTTTATACTCTATGATGTCTCTGACTAGACACGGATTCCTCTAACTAGAGTCACATACCAGAATGCCCTACGATGTCTTGAACTTTCTTAACGCGCCATATCACATCTGTTCTTCGTTCTCTACACTGGCTTCCTCTATAGCAGAGCATCCGTTTCAATCTGGCACTCCTCATTTACAAAACGCGCACAAATCATCTGCCATCCATGACGACACCATGTATCTATGTTAACTACCCATCCTGTCTTCGATCAGCATCTTTTGGAAAGAATATTGTTTCTGGTACAAGTCTTGTCTTTGACCAACGTTCATTCACAGGAGCTGGTCCTTCCATCTGGAACTCCTGGCTTCATCATGTTCTCAATACAGAACTCTGAACTTCCAGAAGTATAGTCACTGGTCGACGGTAAGGGGCTATCTTTTGCACTAACTAAATGTGACCTTTTCCAATCTGTTTATGGTTCTTAATATTTCTGTTTCCAGGCTTCAAGATGCACTTCTGAACTTTGAAGGAAGGCATTATTAAATCACAATTGTATTATATTGCATCCCCACAACGTTAAGCCCTTTCCATTCAACCAACCGGCTTGTTTGCATATTCATGTATCAATATGTATATATATATATAGTTTTTGAACATTTGCATAAAGATCAATTTTAGAAAATCTTCACATTATATGGCTAATATCAAATTCTTGCATACTTTACACAAGATCACATTCAAGTTCCCTCAAACAAATACTACTCACCAATCAGGGGTGGTGATGCGAGTCTTGCAAAACCTCCAGTAAACTGCAAAACGGCTAGACACTTCGGCAGAAAGGCCACACCCATTAGGTCAACTGCGACGACGGTAAAGACAGTGATTGTACAACCTTCAGAAACATCGGCATAATACAACATTTTCTAGCCAGTTCCATTTTAATCTACACTTTGGTACAACAGCGCATAGCTTAGCCAAGCATTACTCATCATTAAACGAATTCCAAGCCGTCTACAGATTGTTACCCTAGAGAATTTTGTTTAATATATCAAAATAAATAACAAAGCCCATGTTATCTCAGGTTGAAGATCTCAAAGGCATTCCCAATGTGGTTTACTGAGATGATAGTGGTCTTCCTCAGAAACAGACGCTTTCGGGTGCACCTGGGCGACAGGACCAGTTCGTGGAGAACCCAACTAAATGGGCTCCCCCAGGGCTTGGTCTTATCACCATGCCTTTTTAACATCTATGTCAACGACCTCCCAACAACGCAATCTCGGAAATTTGCATATGCTGATGACATTGCCCTGGGGGTGCAACGTAAAACTCTGGAGGAAGTTGAAGAGGTGCTGAACGCGGACGTTGAGCGGCTGCCGGGGTACTTTAAGATGTGGCGACTCCAGCCAAGTATAACCAAGACTGTCTCCTGCGCCTTTCATCTTTACAATGCTCAGGCCAATCGAGAGCTGAGAATCTACCTCCACGGGCAGCACATCAGACATGAGCCGCACCCGGTATACCTGGGTGTGACCCTGGACAGGTCATTGACTTATCACGAGCACATGAAGAAAACAGCGGCCAAGGTCGGTGCTCGTAACAACCTTCTAGGCAAACTTGCCGGCTCAAGCTGGGGAGCCAATGCCCAGACTCTACGTAGTTCAGCACTGGCCCTGTGCTACTCAACAGCTGAGTATTGTGCACCTGTTTGGGCTCGCTCAAGCCACACGCACCTGCTTGACGTGGAGCTGAACACATCAATGCGCATCATCTCCGGCACGCTTCGTCCCACCCCTCTGCCGTGGCTTCCGGTCCTATGTAACATCCCGCCACCACATCTCAGAAGACAGGAGGCGACGGCGAGACTGCTCGCTAAAGTCCAACTGAATGACAGTCTCCCGCTGAACGCTGATATCGCGCTCCATCCAACTGTGCGTCTACCGTCGAGACGGCCTGTGTGGCTGAACTTACCAGTGGACATGACGGCTAATTCGGTCTGGAGTTCCGAGTGGTCTGCAACTGATGTTGTAAACCATTCCCTCGTGTCCGTGCCATCTGTCTGGCCCCCTGGTTTCAGCCTGCCACGTCGTCTCTGGCTCATGTTATCTCAGGTTAACTCATACGTAAATGAATCTTTAAGCTTCTCATTTTCATGAAGAGAGGATCTTCAGAGTCTCCTGTTCATAATTAAATGAATTTCAAAGTCATATTTTTATATAAATTAATTTCAGAGCCATGTTCATATCTACATATAATTATACAGAGTCTTATTTTCATATCTAGATGAATTTTAACGACACTCATGTTCGTATATAAATAAATTTCAAAGAGACTCATGTTCATACCCAGATGAATTCCGAACAGTACAGCAGACGTCATTGTCCCGATCACTCCTGGATTGAGGAAGATGGCGACGATCGACAGAAAGGCACTGAACATTCCGGTACCGAAAATCAGAGACGAGTTTACCATTGGAAGGTTTGCGATGAAGGAAACAAACAGCCTCAATACCAAGGACACGAAGCTAACCAATGTCACTGCGGCCACTCCTTGGTCACGGCCGAGACCCACGTGGATTGCTCTATTCACTGTGTGCTGCATGTAACCGATCATACAGAACACGTGCAGAAAGTAGGCAGCGGCATAAATAGAATACCTGGCGTGTCGCAAAATGGAAAAGTTAAACGTTTCTTTCAGGTATTTCCAAATCATCTGACTGGATATTCTTGATGGGCTGGTTCCAGCTGTGTGCTTGGACTGTGAGGTGAATCTGTTCGGCGTGCGGAAGAACAGGCAGAGTGGAATGCGTTGGGCGTGAATTGCTCCGAGGATGAGGAAGGTGCCTCGCCAGCCGTACGACTGAATAAGAACATTGGTCAGGTTGGCCCCCATTATACCCCCGACGCTGTAGCCGAGCCAACCGATTCCGCTCGCCAGGGTCCGGTTACGACTGAATCTCTGGTGGACAATTATACCAGCCGAGAGCACATAAAGACCAGTGCCTGATCCTAAAAGGAACAGAACACCACCTTACGCAATGAAATAAGATCGAACGAATAAATTACTGATTGAATGAACCTATATAGCAAACAATCGTTTAATCCAAATCATTAAGGGAATTCACCAAGTGAAAAGCCAAATAAATTCATCCTTCCCTTACTCCTTTGGTCGATGGTTCCTCAAACGCATTCGGACAAGCTTAACCAGTCGGCGCACTTTATAGCCATTAATACCACTGTTTTTCACCTGTGGCATGGAGGCAGATAGCCAATGCGTTTACTGGTGCATCATCTCAAACCAAAAACCCTTCTCTAAGCCACATAGCTTGTAAGACAAGGTTCCCCAGTTGCATTGCTATCTACTGTCTGAAAGAAAATATTAAAGAATATTTCGTACCCGAAATATTCGTTAGCTTTTGGACCATTCAACTAAAGATCAAGGTTGAAAGAAGGGCCTGTATAAACTTTTCTTGCGAGACTTTTTTCTTTCCTTTACTTGCATTGGCTTACATTTACATGACATTATCTAATGCCGAAGTAATCCATGAATATTTAAGTGAGCGCGTGTATGTTTACCTGCAATTACTCCATAGGTGAGATAGATTGTTGTTAGATTCGGCGCCAGAAAGCTGAGAGACATTCCCAGCGAAAAGAGCAGACAACCAACGACGCCTGGCAAACGACATCCGTACGACTGTATGGGATAACTGACGAACAGAGCTATGAATCGACAACAGAAACAACAGGAATCGAGCAAATGAAATCATGTATCCAATTTAAAGAAACTCAGAGGCATTCTTCAGCCATGGGCGTCCGCGTATGGAGGGAATATGAGGCGATTGCCCCTCTTGGTATTAACTCATGAGCACGTCAGGTTGGGGCAAAGTATTCATCTAGTTTTCGTGTTTTGTGTCCTTCATCTGCCATAATTTCTAGCGATTAACTGCGATTAAAAATTTTAATCGATCGATTAATCGCGATTAAAATTTTTAATCGAAATGCAGCTCTAATAATTTCTATCAGTGCTCAAGTCTTCAGCCGCACTCCCGTCTGTTTTAATACAAAGGCCTAATTATCATCTGCATTGTCATTGTTGTCCCCAACAGTTGCAGCCGCAACACATTCTTCGTATCATCACCTACAGTCTATTGCCTAGTGTTTCTCGAAGGACTTCAATACAGTGTCAATCTAGTAACATTAAACCTCGAGGTCTCTCCGGCTAGAAGCCAAATTTTGTGGCCTTTGCTTATGCATTGTGATTTGTGGCCTAGGATTCTGCCTTGTGGCATCTGGCGTCGGTATCATGATTTAAAGCACAGGGCCTAGAGGCCAACAATTTTAGAAGTGCAATATTATTGCTTCGGTAAATTTTATCAATAACTGATACTTAGTTCCTTGAGCTATACTAGACCATATTACAAGCCCCTTATACTCCTGAACTATCCTAGCTACAACGAATCAAATATTATGTCTAAATATTTGACCTTTTAGTTGTATGCATGCCTTATGAAGTATGTAAAATGATGTAATGGGAATGACCGCCATTCCTGAACCCCACACAAATGGTGAGTCAGGGAGACTGGCCAATTTTCCGGCACTTGGTAAATCGAATCAACATTAAGTAAGTAAGTAAGTAAGTAAGTATATTCTTTATTAACCAATAGCTAATCGCACATAGGTTTACAAGTAATTAAGAACACAAGAAAACTTAATATTCATACAACATCCTAACAATAAAACATTTACGCGTTAGATTGTCAGCAGGAGGAATAATACGATCATTAGCCAAGTTGCTGTGTGAGTGTCAGTGTCAGGTCAAAATCGAGATAGGTTAGCATACACATTGTATAAAGCTACTGTCAGCATCGGTATGGCAGGATGTAGCAGAGACGAATCATAGCGTTATCTCTCTGATGAATTACTGAGAGTTTCTTATAATCGAATATCGAGTGGAAAACTTCGAGTATCGAGTTGATGCGTTCACGTTGATGGCCACTGCGTTTGCACATTTAACACTGACTTTGACATTGAGCGTGGAGCGTCGCTGAATTAACCCTATGGTTTTAGGCCTCGTTACTGTAACTTTAACGGTCAGTTGAAAAACTATTTGCATTTTATTTTCTTTCCAGCGAATAAGCATTATGGACAAATAGCTATACAGGGCGTACTTCTCTGTTTGTATTAGTGTATCCATAGAAATTGTGAAACCTGCATTTTTTCATTTATTAAGGGTTCTACTCTATTCCGTTATAAAAAGTCTCGTGAAGATTCAAATAATTCAAGGACAAAGAGTTAGAACAAAGTTTTAGTCAGGACAAAGAATGAGTCATATTTTAATGCCGAATGATCAGCATCAATATATTCGGGGGCGGTCTGAATGTATAGCTTCACATCGATTTTAAATAGCTTTCAGTTGCAACTTTCGCTCGTGGAAAGCCAATTTCTCCTAAATTCCTTTTAAGAGCTTCGGTTGCATCCACTAAGACCGTACTATCATCAAGCATTATTTAGGCCAGAGCAAAAATAAACAACTTTGGAATAATAATGCCTGCTTTTAGAATCATGTGATTCTTCGGTTGTCTCTCATACCACCAGGTATGTGCAGGTCAGGTTTTGTCAGCAGCCTGCTGATTCTTTGCAGAACCTCTTAGCAATTGACCGCTCTGATGCCGTTCTAAAAAGTACTGTCCGAAACGCACGAAATACAAGGCAGCTTTAAGATAAAAATCTTCTGAATTAAATCTTGGGCAAAGAATTTCGATTATACGCGATTTATCGAAAAAAAATTCGCACGTGACGAACCATTTGTATCCAATGAGCAAAATGCACAGACGATGGTCATTGGCTCCTGCACACGGGCGGACTCCCATGCGTATCTGGTCTGGACTCCCCATAAATGTTGTTTAATACCTCATCGTAACTATTAGTAAGCAGTAAAGTTCATATTATGCCATTATTAGTGAACAAATCAAAATTTTTATATTTAGTTTAGCCTGCTAGATTTTAAAAGACGGTAGCATTCGTTATTACAGATAAGATATGGCCGCTTAGAAGCTTTTCAGAAGTGCTTAGAAGGCGATATTTAACCGCCTTCGGGGGCCATGGTGGGCAATCCTTACACCTATGACATCCACAAATGCACCAAGCGTTTTGTGCACAATCGCTGGCAGCCGCAAGAAACAGACGCATCAGTGAGTACTTCATAAAGTTTGATCTCCGTAATTTGGGTTGAATGTGTTGAAGCTGAATGTGGGAGGGGAACAGTGGTGGGTATAGCTATAGGTGTGGAAAGCGGTTCGCTCCCAGCCCCTCCTGTTTATATGCCGGCGCCTTTCAGACCAGACCGTGCATAGTGGACTACCAGAATGTGGCGTCCCTCTGAAAATGCTCTTGCTCTCCACGCAAGGAATTCTAGAGCCGCTACTGGTTAGGAATATTAGAAAGCGGTGGGTGAGAGAAGCAAAAGTCATGGAGAAATACGAGCAAGGAAGTAAGAGGGAGAATGATGTGCCCTCGGTGCTGGCAAAAGCTGTATACCACTGCCAGTGATGATCCAGGTATCGCGCTACAAACATCTTAGCTTATCAGCCTGCATATTTATTAAGTGTAAGTTCTTAGTCTGCATTGCAATGCAGCGCACTGCAGACTAAGAACTTACACTTAATAAAGATGCAAGTTATAATGTCGATGGCAATACAGGCAATTCGGTAGCCTGTCTTGCACCAGACAGTGCAATACAATGCAACTAACAAAATTGTTAATGCCCTACTTACAAATTCAGAAGTGCACTTGAAGCTGGGTTATATGAAGCATTAAGAACCATAAACAGACTGGAAGAGGTAAGTTTTCAGGTTAGAGCAAAAGACAGCCTCAGTAGGAGAGTCGCGAACATGAAGGGGTAGAGAATTCCGGATGGAGGGACCAGCAACTGTGAATGAATGCCAGCCAAAGACTAGACGTGTACCAGGAAAAACATACTTTCCAGCAGATGCTGACTGAAGAAGAGGACCGCCTTTAACAGAGTTACAAGACGTAACCATGGAAGACAAGTAGGATGGCAGATAATTTGCATCTGCTTTGTATATGAAGAGTGCCAGCTTGAAGCGGATACGCTGACATACAGGAAGCCAGTGTAGAGAACGAACAGCAGGTGTGATGTGATCTCGGTATGAGAGTCCAAGACACAGACTAGGAGCCTGGCGTAATATCTTCTAGTTAGGGGAGAAATGTGCACTCAAGAAGCCCATAAAGTATAGAGTTGCAGTAGTCGACTCTGTCAGAATATGGCTGTGTATCAGCGTTTTGAGTGATGCTGAATCTAGAGTAGAGCGAAGTTGTCGAATCCTACTGAGGTGAAACAAGACCATTCAAGAAGTTGCATCAATATCTGAAGTTTGAGAGAAAGTGTGTTGAGTCAGGCATTATTCAAAGATCCCGGACAGTAGAGGATAGGGAGGGTAAGGAGGAGGAAGTAGGCAGCAGAAGTTCAGGGCATTGTAAGAGTTTAGAGGAACGATCAAACCAGATAAGCTCGCATTTGTCAGGGTGAAGTTTGAGGCGCATAGATAGACTCCACGCAGCCTCTAGTGAAGGGATATGTAGAGGAAGTTTGTTTGGAAAGAGTTAATACCTCTAAGAAAGGGAAATTATGTCTATTATTATTTATAGGAAGGTACATTGTATCCTGAAGCATCTAGCATAGCAAGTTTTTCACACAGGCTTTTAGCGTCATGTTAGAGTAGATTTATACTCAAGCGCCTCCCCTCTGTAGCTTGGCGTACCACATCTTGCGTTGCGATGATTAGACCTGAACTTAGTACAACGTATACCATCGACTAACCAGTTTCTGTTCTAGTTGTTTATGTGGTATGGTTGCGTGTTAGCTTGGACTTGAAAATACGTTACTTACCGACTATAGCTTGAAAGAATCCGTTAATAGATGAGCACCATCCGACAGCTGCTGTCGTTACCTCGAAATGTTCCACGAGAAACGGGTAGAAGACTCCGAACCCAGTGAAATCAATCGCAGTTATTGTGTTACTAAGAAAAACACACACTAGTACACCCCAGTCAGCCAAGCTTTCCTTTCCTACGACGTTCGCCTCGTTGGCATTGCGTTTTTTTGGCGAGGAGCTCAACGGTAACTCGCGTTCGCTGTGCTCTAGAGATCTGTTCCGTTTGTCCATCGTTGCGTCTTTGATTCCAAGATGCAGAACAACTGCCGATAGCCCGGTCTCAAACCTCGAAGGAAGAGAATCCACAGATGTGGACTGCTTTTCGGTATTTCCTGGGTCAGTTTCCATGGCTCAAATTTGTAGTGCTTCTGTCGACAAAACTCAATTACAACCTGCAACGAAGCAATAAGCCTATAAAATATTTGCCACAAAATGTATGCTCTCTAGGCATATTAGAAGTTATCTGCACATTCACAATATCCCATTTGCTACATATGACGTCGATTGGCAATCGATCTTCATCAGCAATTATCCTCATACTGGGATGCCCCCGATACCCTTGGGGTCGAGACTGAGTCAAGACCGGAGAAGTTCGGCCCCGAGGCCCAGTGGTTCACAAGCAATCCTAAACGAAAGCCATATCTTGGGTCTCGGTTTCATCCCGGTCACAGGGACTCCGAGACGAGACCAAGAAGACACCGATTGCGAGACGTCTCTGTAACTGTTTTATTGCAGTCTTGTTATTGTTGCAATGTAGGTCTATGTTGACTTTCCTCCCTGTGGGGGGTTTCACGATAATTTTTAATTAGGTCGAATGGGCCTATGACTTAAAGTCACCCAGCAGTGGAAACAAATTACTAAATTAAACCGAATGTGAATAGAAGAGAGGGATATCAATATCACTGATTTCTACTGATGTTCTAGGTTTACACGTTGGAGTAAAGTCCACTAGTTTACAGTTGGCAACTTAGCCTCGGCAGTCTTCTACATTCTGTTAAAATCAATCATTAGATTTGCATTCATGAACACACCCAATTCCAAGATCCACTTGCGAAGTAAACAGAATGAATTATTGTCATTTTTTAAATGTGTGGGTTGGCTAAATTTCGTAAAATTTCGGCAGGGAGAGTTGTGAAAGGTGACATCCTTATTATTATTATTATTATTATTATTATTATTATTATTATTATTATTATTATTAATATTATTATTATTATTATTGTATTATTATTATTGAGAAACATCTTATTGCTGCTGCTACTACTACTACTACTACTACTACTACTACTACTACTACTACTACTACCACTACTGCTACTACTACTAATACACAGAAATAAGCTGCAGTGTATTAAATCTCTTAGTTTAAGACTAGTCATTGCGAATGATTGTGCCGCTTACAACGCGCTCACCTCCTGCATGGCAATTACCCTACATAGGCTGAATGCTGTGACAAAAACAGAAACAGAAACAGAAACATCAAGACCGAGACTACATCCCTGTCCTGACGCATATTCGATGGCCAACTGTTTGAAGTGTCGTGCAAGATGCCAACGATTGCCGATAACACTGGCCAACAGAAAAATTTTTTTTTCTTGTTGCCTTCGGTTTTAGACCTGTTCTTGGGGTAATTTTGGGCGCTGATTCAGAAAATGTCATTGGATTGAGTGCATCAGGTCTAGTTTCTGAGATATCGTCGATTTTGTAAAGAAAACCCAGTCCACTCTTTAAACGATGTCTTTGGCAAAACTAAAATGTCATAATAAGCTTTATTTATGGCTAATTATAATTCTTGATGATTCATATAATGCCTACATCCTTATAATGTAAAATCAGCATATCTTGCCGCGTGCTGAGATATTGCTGATTCAACGAAATAACTATTCCGTAGCCTACAGCTTACTCAGCACTAAATTCATGGCCTCATTTAGAATTTATTTGTGCTTATACAGCGTTTCATGGTTTCGAACTATGTAAATAGATTATGCTGAAGTCAGCATTTATAGCCTATATAAACCGCCTCCTGAAAGCTAGAGCAGCCGCAGTCGTCTTAGGGCATATTAAGAGTTGGTCGCAAGAACAATCTGTGAATGTGAGCATTAAATAACTACATGTTCTTACTATTTTTTAGGTTAGTCATTTAATTCCTCAGATGCGAACATCCTTAAGGTTATGGCTACTTCCAGACGGAACTGCATTAACCATCCAGACATATTCTGCTACATTTGTGGGGAATACACACTAAAAGCAAACAGGAAACCGATTTCTGAGTTTGTAAAAAGAGCATATGTAGGTTATTTTGGTGTCAAACTTGGAGATCAAGATAAGCAATGGGCTCCTCATACAGTATGCAAAACTTGTATTGAACAATTGCGCCACTGGACAATTGGAAAGAGAAGCTGCCTGAAATTTGGTGTACCGATGGTTTGGAGGGAATAGATAAACCACTTCGACGACTGTTACTTTTGTATGGTTAATATCATAGGCATCAATCGAAATAATCGTCACAAGTTGTCTTACCCTGATATACCTTCAGCCAGGAGACCTGTTCCGCATTCGGATATTGTACCAGTTCCACCTTTTCGCGAACTACCTCAGCTCTCAGACGATGAGACTTGCATGTCCAATATCGGACAAGATGACGAAAGTGAAGAAAGTGGGGGCAGTGACAGTGATTTCCAATCAACTTCACACAGTGAACGTTTTGACCAAAAAGAGTTGAGTGATCTGATCAGGGACTTAAATCTTTCCAAAGAGTCCTCTGAATTGCTTGCGTCCAGACTAAAGGAAAAGAATGCACTTCAGCCTGGAACGAAAATTACAATTTATAGAAACAGAGAAAAGGATTTGCTGCCATTCTTTACCGAAGACAACAACCTAGTATTCTGTAATGACATCAGCAACTTATTGAAGAAAATTGGTCTGTCGGATTACAGCCCAGATGAGTGGCGTCTTTTTATCGACAGTTCAAAACGTAGTCTGAAATGTGTGCTTTTAAATAACGGCAACAAATTTGGTTCTATTCCAGTCGGTCACTCCACCAGGATGAAAGAAGAGTACAATGCCATCTCTTTAGTACTGGAAAAGATAAAATACAAAGAACATCAATGGGTAATTTGTGTAGACTTGAAGATGGTAAATTTCCTCCTTGGTCAACAAAGTGGCTACACAAAGTATCCCTGCTTTTTGTGTCTTTGGGACAGTAGAGCCAAGCATGAACATTGGACAAGAAAAGATTGGCCTTCGAGGAAAGACATGGTGGTTGGAGCTCAAAATGTAATCAAGGAATCTTTGGTGGCACGAGATAGGATCATACTGCCACCACTACATATAAAGCTAGGCCTGATGAAACAATTTGTCAGGGCTTTGAATAAAGAAGGTTCATGCTTCGAATACATAGTACACAAGTTACCAGGAATTACAATGGAAAAATTGAAGGCTGGAATCTTCGATGGTCCACAGATCAGGCAACTTATGAATGACCCACTTTTCATACCATCAATGAATGAAATCGAATCTTGTGCCTGGTCTTCCTTTGTTCTTGTAACTAAAAATTTTCTTGGCAACAAGAAGGCAGACAATTATGCACAACTAGTAGAGGATATGCTTCTTCATTTCAACAAGCTTGGCTGCAACATGAGCATTAAAGTCCATTATCTCCACAGTCACTTAGATCGCTTTCCAGAGAATCTTGGTGACTTCAGCGAAGAGCAAGGTGAAAGATTTCACCAAGACATCAAAACAATGGAAAATCGATATCAAGGAAGATGGGATGCACACATGATGGCAGACTATTGCTGGAATATTATGCGCGATTGTTCCGGCAGATGCCACACTCGGAAACTACATCCCTGTCCTGACGCATATTCGATGGCCAACTGTTTGAAGTGTCGTGCAAGATGCCAACGATTGCCGATAATATATGAGTCACTGGTCAATAGTGGACTTAAAGCCGACAAGGACGTCAGCACCTGGTCCATAGTCGACGGCTTTCGATCCATCCACTGACCATCAGCAGCAACATCTTTGTCAACGATGAACGGGGTATGCACTATCGAGTGTTCTGAGCCTCACTAAATATCTGTTTATTCTGCATACATCCAAGATAATATAAATATTGATCAGACCGTTTGCCCTCTTTCCAAGGTCAAGATGTTGCAGCCGGTTGAACCGCAACTTGTTAACTCTTATCCTATAGAAGCCATAGCTATGTGTACTCTCTCGCTGCACAGCTCACGTGTATTTATCAATAACGCTTGTACTTTGGTCTAGCAAATTTTATGATTGGTTAATTGATACGTCGTGCCCTTTGGCCGACGACTAACAGCACAACGAGTTGCAGATGGTGTACAAATAAAGCGTGGACTATATACTGCACATTAGAGAAAATGCTTTCATCTTGCTCGAGGGAAGTAGCTGTCGTAGGAGGGCGCAATCACCTTTGTACATTTCACAGCTGATAGCCATAGGCATGCATACGTCTACTAAATTCAGAGCAAATATACAAAAGTAAATATACAAAACAAATAAATTAAATAAAGTCAGATCGATCTTATTGAATAATAAAATTCTAACAAGATTCTTTCACGTAAAGAAAGATCTTAACTGAGGTTTAGGTTTGATGACTTGACAGACGCGTATTACCTAAGCCTACATAATTCGAGCATGAATCACCGAGGGCGCACTAGATAGGCCTACTAGCGATTTAATTAAAATACATGCACTCAGGTAGGCACAAGCTCTTTTTGGGTGAGTGAGTTAGTTGGTGAGTGGATGATGGGTGGGTGGGTGATTTTTGACGATAGAAAGTGATCGTCAAGGTCATGATGTCTAATAAACCTCATAGTTACTGTACTTGATCCCATCCTGCTGCTCTATATATCCGCCAGTGGATAGCATATATATGGATATGAAAAATGGTGACACGTGGAGTGACGGGGGAAAATAGGCTACTACAGAGCAATGTCGGTGGAGATATTCGGGTAAAATGACCGGATAAATACATTTGATTTCGTTGTGTAAATAGGTAACCCAAGTTCATGTTAATTTGCTGGTTATGAATTATTTGAACAATTCAATCCGAATCAAATAAGCTATCTGTTATTTTACTCCTTAATACATAATGCAAGTCAGAAATGTACTAAAGTAAGCATAGTTCATCAGAGAAAGTAGACAGCAAACCACGCATCAGACTGAGATTATGATTATTGTAAACATATCATTGCGCTGTTTAATCAACAACTTTTGAGTGCGCGTTTGTATAAAAAATTTCATGAAGCATCGGGTTATTGATTTGTTTTTATACTCGCGGATCACGTGCTTATGGCTGACACGTGGTGAGTGATGGTGTGATTGGCTGGAAACTGCAAGTCAGCCAGAAGGAAGAGGAATTAAGGTTCTAGCAATCGTGGATAGCGGTACGGAAATCCCTTTAATTAATTAATAACTTGTACAAATATGAAATGGAAGAGGTAGAAAATGTAAACATCCGGTATGAGGGGAAAACCAGTTCCAACAAATTTGGTCAAACTGAATGTAAGATCGTTAAACAATGAAGCAGAAAAGCAATCCAACCTTGGTAAATGTTGTTCCTTACTTGTCCTTGTTGTGTGCAGTTGTCGAACACATTATGGGTGGTAAAGAAAATCTATTGTTATACCCTGAAACAATTGAAGAATTAAGGTCATTATCTCACCCGATTGTGGTCAATGCTCAATATTCGTCCAATATATTTGACAAAAGCGCAATCGAAAAAGCTCAAACATAGCGAAGTAATCAAGGAAGTAAAAGATACAGTGAAGAGAGGAAAAGAAAAGAAAGATCATGGAGCAGACACTAGAGATAAAGAGGAAATTATGGAGGAAGAAGACCTAGATCTTGATCATTTATATTGCCACTGAGAATGAGTCAGATGAGAAAGAAAACAGTGAACCAAGCAAACATCCTATGGCAGATGCACTATTGTTTAAGAAACAACATAAGGAGGATGAGTTATTGATGAATGATAGCTGCAGAATATTCTAAAATTGTTTTGTTGATGGTTTAAGTAAGTAAGTAAAGTACCCATATCCCACACGTGAAACGTATGGAAGGCGCTCATCTCCATTTCTTGACCCTGGAGCCAGCAACGGACGAATCCCACGGTCAAGGACACGGGCCAGTGCATCGCAGGACTTGCCGTTTACTTCCCAGCTTACTCAGGTACCAAGCGACACTGCTTGGCGATAGAGACACGTGTGCGCAGACAACTTGCCCAGGGTCGTTACACAGAGTCGAACCCACAACCGCATGATCAATGTTGACCAAATGCGTTACCGATAGACCGGCGTGATGGTTTACATTACCGTAAATCTAAAGAATCTGAGATTGAGTGCATTTGAAACATAATACATGCATAACATCAGACAGTTGCATTTTAAAGGTGTAGTTTGTAGTCGTATTTCTATTATCTAGTGTATTTTGGCAAGCTCTGGTTGCCGAGGTCGTTGACGTCCACCTTACCGACCTTTCACCACACGACCAACGGAATTTAGTGAGTTTATATCGAATACGACTGTGAGATATCTAATCGCAACTTGGTCATTGAGCACTATACGTAGGCATAGTTCGTGATTATGAAGAGCCAGCTTTGTACCTAACCAAATCAACAGCTGCTTCAAACAACAAATAGACCTACATATTGAAAAGTTGTACTTTTCCCAGGCATCCAGCGCCACTGTTCATTTCTTTCCCAAGTGCTGTGCGTAGTTGTTTTAAGCCGAAACCAATTCGTTGTGAACCACAAAACCACACTGAAATATATATATATATAAATGCATACATACATGTATGAATAATATATAAAACCCACTATTTAATGTTATATTACTAGCCTGCATATATAGATTAATTGATTTTTGTGTCGGTAATGCCATCGATCGTATAACTATAGTATTCGCCTGTGGATGGTTGTCCTGTCCCAGTAATTGGTGTTGCTGTTGTCTTGGCTGCTGAGGCTGAAGACGGAGCGCGGGGAGGGGGAGCGATGACAAAGTCAAGCGGGTCGATCTGATCGGATGATTCCTCAGTCAGCTGAACTTAGACAATTAATCTGTTTCTACGACAGTCGTCATCGTCATCTTAAATCATAGTGCAGTAGTCGTTATCATCATCATCATCATCATCATCATCATCATCATCATCATCATCATCATCATCATCATCATACTGTAGTCGTTAAAAGGCGCTGGCGTCATCGTTGTCGTCGCCGTCGTCGACGTCATTATCGACTTCACGTGTGCGTGAGTTATAAAAACCCTAACATCATCTTTCATATTCATCATCGCCGTCATCATCATTTGATCGATATTTAATAGATATAACAGACCGGTTTGAAGCCATACCATGTTTTCCGCCCTCTCGCTCCACCTTTACCGAAGCCCCTCCACTGCCCCCACCGCGCCTCCAAACCACACTTTGCCACCGACGTCTCGAGCTGCATCAGTTCCAGGGCTATTTGGGTTGATGCCTACTCCCACGAGGCCGGCGATGGGCTGATGTTTCCCAGATGAAATCACTACGAGGGCCATTGGGCACTGCCACATCATGGCGAGGCCCATGCGGCGGCAGAGGAATATCTTAACAAGATTCTGGCCGATATGACAGACAGGATTATTTGGTGCCGCCACGAATCCGAAAGAGTTCATGGAAGATGCCCGCTCGGTCCAATTGGAGACGCGTCTCCGCGCACGTATGCTGCCCATGCCCACACCAGGCTTAGCCCACAATCGTTTCGGCCCGCAGTAGGCCTCCCCGACGGGCACAAGACTGCCACCTCCACGCTTCGACCAGGAGGTGCCGGTTCGAATGAAAACTGTTTTGATGGCCCATACCTTGCCACCGACGTCTCGAGCTGCATCTGTATGCATGTATGTATGTATGTATGTATAACTAAATTTGTAAAGCGCCTCTTAAGTAACTCACAAAGGCGCTGCAGCTACCTAACGGTCTCTAAATAGGAACGTCTTGAGACGGGCAGCAAGTGTTTCTTGAACTGTTGAACAAGCAAGGGATCGGATGTCTGGTGGAAGAGTGTTCCAAAGAGATGGCTCCACAGTGGATAAGGCGCGGCCCGCCCGAGCAGACGTACATGCCAATTTCTATGCCAATGTTGAGGAGCTGCACCTCCTCGCCGTAGCAGCAAAGTGAGCAGTTCTGGCGGAACTGGAATTGGGTTGGCTTTTTGCACGTCCCTCAAAGCAGCTCTAACGTCTGCATCATCTATCACACCCCGCTAGTGTAACTGTATGAAGTAGGTTATATATTCGTTGCTGGAATGTTGTTTCAAGTAGGCCTACATGACATTATTTACTTTACATTCATTTTCAAACATCAAGTCTTGAATCAAAGACCAGTATTACACTAATTGGTGGATGACGCCAGGCCGCCTGCAGAGAAGCTCATCGATGACATATGCTTAAAGTACTTTCTGGCACGTTTCTTGGCGTTGATGAGCGTCTGCGCTGTCTGTCAGAACCTACAGGTAAGCATTGGCACAGCTATGTGGCCGAGTTTTCACCGAGCCATTTCTGACTATAGGCCGCGATGTCGCTTGCAACAGAGACAGCAATGGCCGCATGTCGCCGCTTGGCCGAACTGCAGCCATGCGTACTGATTTTCCCTAACACCATTGTGCCATCTGGACTGCAAGGCACTCTGCTCATTATCATACGATTTCTAATTGGGTACCCTCCACGGCGGGGAGCATGGCAAGCACCCTCTTGGAAGCGACCGTTTTCCTGTTGAAACACTCCTCCTGCTACCACACGGATCAAACCCCAGTGGTCCCGGACGCATATTACCATTTCATGCCCGGTTTCAGATATGAATATTCATGATTAATAAAGGACTGATGTTGATTCGATGCTAGGGTCTGATAATAAATATTCATAATTAATGACATCACAGCTGTTGACCTGAGAACAAGAATCTCTAGTGTAACACTGGTCTTTGATTCAAGACTTAATGTTTGAAAACCAATGTATCGTAAATACTGTAATGTCATGTAGGCCTAATTGAACTAACAGTTTTGCTTCTTAGAAAGAGATTTCTGTGCGGTCAGAGAACTTATGTAAGATTTGGAGGAAGACTTTATAAATGCGTTGAATTTACATTAATGTATTAATGAGCTTTCCGTAGTGTAGAGGCTGTGCAGATTATTTATGAAATGCAGAAAACATAAATTAAAGCTTTGTATATAGTTGTCAAAGCTTGTGTACTGAACGGAAGAAGATTTTGAAACGATGCAATGAACAAAATTTGAACCCTCCTGGAGTCTTCTGTTCCATAGTCGGACGTGATGCTGTGCCTTATCCAGAGCGCCAGTCCCACACTGCAATTAAAAGGCTTCTTACCTAATTGTATCATGTCTATATAATCAAAGATACGAATGAAATAAAACGTCTAGCTTGGCTAAATAAATCTTAATTTTAATAAATTCAAGAAGCAAAACTGTAATTTTAATTACATGACATTATTTGCGATACATTAATCTTCATTTGATCTGAAATCAACATCAATTACGTTATTATCTATATAATCAAAGATACGAATGAAATAAAACGTCTAGCTTGGCTAAATAAATCTTAATTTTAATCAATTCAAGAAGCAAAACTGTAATTTTAATTACATGACATTATTTGCGATACATTAATCTTCATTTGATCTGAAATCAACATCAATTACGTTATTATCTATGAATATTTATCAACAGCCCCCTCAAAGTCCGACTCACACCTCAACGTGGTGAGGGGGTGAAAACAACCAAGTAAGGGATTGCCTGCTGAGGCTATGCCATCAGTGGCGAAGGTCTTGGTCGAGGTACCACCTAGGGCGCTTCGCGAGGTGGACAGGCTCAGCAGAAACCCTGAAACATCTGGCTAAAGTGGGCGGCAACGCCGCCTCTGGTGCCACAAGGATATCAGAGCCAATCCCAAGCCTGGAACTCATTTCATAGAGAAGTGCAAGGGTCGAACGGATGGGTGCAGATACTCCGTTCATAAAGGAAACAGACGAAGGAAATCCAATGCAATGACAATCATAAATAGAGGATCCCGGCTCGGACGTCGCCCGGGCAAACAAGGTCCGCGTTCCCAACCGATCGACCGGGGTTGGATCGAAAAGTTGGCTACCGGAGAATGGAATGATCAACAGAAACTGAGACTTACGAAGCATGAACTTACGGTTGGAACATGGAATGTGAGGACATTGTGGGCTGCGGGACAGTTGGAGCTGCTGAGGAAGGAAATGGAAACATATCGATGGGATATTCTGGGTATGTCGGAAATGAGATGGACAGGGACTGGGGAGTTAAACAACGGAGAAGTGATCTGGTCAGGGGAGGAACATGAACACCAGAGAAATGAGGGATTTCTACTGAACTCAAGGACTAGGGCAGCATTACTAGGGTATGAGCCAGTAAACTCCAGGATGATTGCAGCTAGATTCAGTGGACAACCTCTGAACATATCAATCATTCAGATATATGCACCAACATCAGACAGCACAGAGGAAGATATTGAAGAGTTTTATGAGAACCTGGAGAACACCCTGAATGACTTGCCAAGGAAAGACATCAAGATCATATCTGGAGATTGGAATGCAAAGATTGACAAGGACAACACAGGTTGGGAACACATAATGTCGAAATATGGGTACGGAACAAGGAATGAGAGAGGAGAGAAACTGCTGGAATTTGCTGCTAAACATGAAATGATAATTTGCAACACCAAATTCAAACAAAAGGACTGCAGGAAGTATACATGGACATCGCCAGATGGAAAACACACCAACATGATAGATTTAGTGCTGATTGACAGAAGATGGCAAACATCAGTAAAGCTGTGCAGAACATTCCGAGGAGCGGACCACAACTTGGTGCTCTGCAACTTGAAGCTAAAGCTGAGGCGCATACCCTGCCAACAATATGTAAAGAAGAGAAACATTCAAGTTCTTGACAATGTGGAGTACGGGCTCAATATGAAGATGAAATAGCACAGAGAATTAAAGACGCAGATATGAAACAACTTGATATGGAAAGGAAGGTGGCCATGCTCAGCGTGATCATAGAGCAGTCAGTGGAAGCAGTCATACCTTTAGCAGAACAACCAAAGAAGAAATGGATAAGTGAACGAACACTAGAATTAGCAAAAGAAAAAAGGAAGATGAGACTGAAGGCAAAGGAATCAGAACAGGCAACATTGGAGTACAGAAAACTGTGTAACACAGTGAGGTCATCAGCCAGAAGGGACAAACAGAACTGGTTGGAGAAACAGTGTGGTGACATTGAACAATATGCAGGGGAATATAAAACAAGGGAAGTGTTCAAGCTGATAAAAAGTATAAACGGAATGTGGCAACCAAAACAGACAGCAATTAGGGACAAACAGGGAAATATCCTGATGGACAAGGAAAAGATTAGAGAACGATGGACGGAGTACTGCAGCGAGCTATACAGTGTGAAGGAGCAAAAGAACAAAGAGCTAATAGAAGAATTACAAGGTATGACGCCACCAGCTGAAGATGACGAGAATGATAACATCCTATATGAAGAGGTAGAATGGGCGGTTAACCGCCTGAAGAACAATGAAAGCCCTGGAACAGATGGAATAACAGGAGAAATGATAAAAGCTGGAGGGCAGGATCTGATACAAGAAATACACAATATATGCAAGCAGGTGTGGCAAGAAGGAAGAATACCGGAGGAATGGACAAAGTCAGTACTTGTAACAATACCAAAGAAAGGAGACCTAACATTGTGTAAGAATTACAGAACTATTGCACTAATAAACCACATGGGAAAAGTGCTTATGACAATCCTGTTGAGACGTTTGAAGGCAAAAACTGAAGAATACATGTCAGATGAACAAGCAGGGTTTAGAAAGGATAGAAGTACAGTCCAACAAATTCTGATGTTACGATTGATTGCAGAAAAAGCCAAACGAAAAAACAGGCTTATATACAACTGTTTTGTGGACTTCCAGAAGGCATTCGACTCCATCAAGCACGATGTTACCTGGGCAATCCTGAAATCATATGGAGTAGGCGACAGACTGATACAGATTCTACAGAACATTGGAGAGAGATCAAAATCTGCAGTGAAAGTGGGACGGGAACTAGGAAGATGGTTTGCAACCACAATAGGGACGAGGCAGGGAGATCCAATTTCACCTAGTATATTTATTACTTAATTGGAAAGAGTCATGCAGGACATACAAGATAATGGAACTGGAATCTCAGTGCAGGGAGAACTCATCAATAACCTACGATTTGCAGATGACATTGACCTGCTGGAGAACAGCTGCGACAGGCTGCAGGAAAATGTGTGCGGACTGAACCTACTTGCCGAACAAGCTGGACTAAAAATAAATGTGGATAAAACAAAAACAATGGTATTTGGCAAGGAGACAATAGACATGGAAATTAAAGTGCAGGATGAGGTGATTGAAAATGTAAACGAGTTTGTGTACTTAGGAAGTCTCATGACATGGAATAATGATTGCGCAAAAGACATAAAGGCAAGAATAGTAAAGGCTAAAGGAGTTATGGCACGGCTAAACAACATCTGGAAAAGCAGGAAAATCAGCCACAAAACCAAACTAAACGTCTTGAAAACATGTGTGTTTAGCACAGCTCTGTACGCATGTGAGGCATGGACAATCAAAAAGACGGATAAAGATAAGATATTAGCATTTGAAGTGTACTGCTATAGACGAATATTACATCTGAATTGGACAATGAAGGCAACAAATGCGGAGGTCCGAAAAAGACTGAGCATAAAAGAAGATCTAATACAAGTAATAATGAGAAGGAAATTACGCTTGTTTGGACATATATGCAGGATGGATGACAGTAGAAAAATAAAAAGCGTGATGATGGGAATTATGGACGGAAATGGGAGACGAGGAAGACCTAACAGGGAGTGGACAGATGATATAAGGGATTGGTGTAGCAAGACTTGCACGTCTTGATAAGAACAGCACAAGATCGGGAACTGTGGAGACAAGTGACAATGCATGCAGTGGACACCTACGGGCTCTCGGCCCATGGATCATGATGATAATGATGATGATGATTTATCAACAGAGCCTAGCATCCAATCACCCACAGGACGTCATTACGCATGAATATTCATAACTGAAACCGGGTCTGAAATGTTTTATGCGTCCCGGACTAGGAGGCGCGGTGAGGGCGCTAATGGTGGCTTCTCTGGCCCCCTCTAATCAGTGTGTTTTTCTTTTACTGGCAGTGTTACTAGTATTTTATTACATTTACAATTACTGTGAGCTGCCATATAGATTAGACTGTGATCAATCTCATTGCGACAGTCAATGTTTGCGGCCAGTATTATATGTCACCGCTGAACTGCACACAATATAGCATCTGACAGAATCTTTTATAGTACAGTTCTCGTTCACATGCAAACTTACAAACTCATTACTTATAGTAATGTTCTAGCATAGCGGTATATGCAGCATGATAGTAATACTGTAAGTGAATATTGTTACTGACATTGTCAATATTCAGCCTGATAGCTAATCAGTGTAAAAGAAGCCAAAGCATTCAGAATTTGCATACTCTTTCGATCAGTCTTTACTATGGTGAAATATAAGGCTGATTTTTACCAGTACAGATCTTGATTTTTTCACAAGTTAGTCTTTTCACATCACTATTATAAATAATTAATTACCGTCGTGCACCCGTCAAACTAACGTTGGCATTACCGAAGTGTTGTGAAATATTTGTCGTTAAACTGTCGCGGTATATACTGGATACCCCTCCCAACAGCCTATGTTTAATAATATCCAATGTGAGGCTCCGCGCATACGGGAGGAGAACGGTCCCCCGTCGTCGACCAGACAAGCGAAACAACCACCACTAAGGCTTGAACTAACCTCGACCACACCTGTGGCTGAAGGCATCGGGAAGAGAGCAGCTTCTGAAGGCGGGTTACGTATACCTGTGTTCGACACAGTTCTGCACAGATCAGCCGGATGACATCGGCGATCAATAAGCAGACAAAGAAATTGCAGTAGGACACACGCATCCGATAGTCAATGTCCTGTTCGGCATTGCTTCAGCCACACAGACTGCTCGGCACTGCAGCCAATCAGATCTTTCGGCGCTGCTCGTTTAGATCATTAACCAATCTGATATTGGGATAACAATGGTGTACGTACCTGGGATTGGCAAACCTTCGGTCGGCAAGTTACCCATTATTCCCACAACCTCCTTCTCTGTATACAACATAACACTGCGTTATCACAATTTATTTATTTATTTATTTAAAGCACTTGTAACGCGCGCAATGTCAGTAAACCTGAATCTGAGGCGCGGATGTATATTCGCTAGGGGCCAAGATGGAGTCATGCAAAAGCCAGGATGAAGCAGTGAGTCTTAACAAGTGCTTTAAAAGATGATAGCGAGTTTGCAAGACGGGCCTTTTGTGGTAGACGATTCCAAATGCGAGAAGCACAACAGTTAAAGGCACGGGATCCTATTATTGTCCTGAACCTAGATTCTTGCAACAATCCAGTATCAGAAGAACGCAAGAATCTGGGAGAGCGATATGGAGTCAGCAAAGTATTAAGATATGATGGAGGGCCAGTGTTCTGAGCCTTAAAAGTCAAGCATGCAATTTTGAACTTAATACGCCACTCAACAGGAAGCCAGTGAAGTTCACGAAGGCGATCTAATGCATTTGTTGAAGAAGAACATGTAACAACCCTAGAAAGAGAGTTCTGAACCATCTGGAGCTGTTTACATTAAGAGAAGATATACCATATAACACTGCATTTGCATAGTCTAATTGAGAACTAACAAGTGCACATGCCACTGTTTTAGCCATGTCATTAGTCAGAGAATGTCTGATGTGACGAAATGCCTTGATGTGGTAGAAACAAGACCTGCAAATCGAAGATACGTGTGAAGTCATAGTGAGTGAGTTGTCAAGGGTGACACTAAGAGTTTTGATTTTGTCTGATAGTGGGATTTTGGTTCCTGCAAGGTCAACAGATGAATGCGAAGTGAAAGACTGCATATGCTGGTGAGTTGTGAAAAGAATTGCCTCTGACTTATCTGGATTGATTGCAAGATCATTAAAGCAAAACCAGGTGTGAAGAGAGGACAAACAGTGTTCAAGTTCAGTTTTAGCTGAAGGAACTGTTGCAGAGAGAGCAACGTAGAGTTGAGTATCATCAGCATATTGCTGGACCAATGTATTATGCATGCGTGCAATTTGACAAATGGGCGAAATAAAGGTAGAAAATAGGAGAGGTCCAAGGACAGAACCCTGAGGTACAACTGAACGACAGGCAATAGGGTCAGAGCGAGATGAGTTTATTGCCACTCGTTGAGAACGATCATTGAGATAAGATGATATCCAGTGAAGAGCAGGACCAGTAATTCCAAAAGATGTGTGGAGTCGAGACAGCAGAATACCATGATCTACAGTATCAAATGCAGCACTCAAATCAAGCGATAAAAGAAGAGATGCTTTTGCCGGAATCCACTGAATTAAATATATTGTTAAGTGTGCTAGTAAGAGCAGTCTCAGTTGAATGATGTTTACGATAAGCCGACTGAAAAGGACTAAAATTTGGAGAAGATGTTACATGACTCTGAAGACGTATGAGAAATAGGCGTTCAAGCAGTTTGGAGATATTATTCAGATTGGAATTAGGTAAATAGCGTTCAAGCTAGTTTTTTCTAATACTATGTCCATCCTACCGTTTTGATGAGTCATTGTTCCTGTCATATTGACAGCATATTTTATCTTTACGGTTGTATTTGCTCATTTGTTATTAAAGATAGCGTTGGGCCGTATGACGTTAGTGGTCCAAAAAACATTGAGAGCCACTGTCTTAGATCATTCTGTCACGGTGTCATTATGCTATAGGCCTATGCAATGCTTTAAAACTCTCATATTAAGCATGCCTTTTGTTATCTGATAACTATTATTGTATTGTGTCATTGTTGTGCGATACTCTTCGACAGACAAAAGTACATTTCCGAATGTGCAACCAGCTATTTCCTTCAGTTTTATAAACAGAGTGGTAAACCTTAATAAAATTACGTCAGTAGAAAATGACGTCAGGATTTGAATTTAATTAAACCGAGCAGTCGCTTTCAAATTTACTGACGTCGTCATTAATTTAGACTAAGCTGAAAGTTCCACGATAATTTAAGCATTAATTTTTTATTTATAACAAATAAGTTAAACTGGATTCACTTTATAGAGTCATCTGAAGTTGGTTTGGCTAAGTGATCCATATGTCACCGCTGATTATAAGTGTTATTTCTGCAGTATTTCTGTTTGCAGAACGCGGTAAGAAATCTTTGTTAAAGACCAGCGTACTTGAACGAAACGTAAAACATATTATTTTGATAGGCTAGTTAGTATTCTAAGTGCCCCATAAGCTGAAGAGAGATGTTGGGGATGCTCATTACTGTGCCATCGACCGGCAAGGGACAGAATTTCCAAAGAAATGAGCACGTGTCAGTTGAACGCAGAAAGCTAACTCAGCCTAGGGTATGATCAAAAGAACAATGGTCAGTAGAGACAAGGATAAATTACTGAGGTTGGATGAATCACTGTTGAGACCACAGTTGGAATATTGCATTCACCTGGAACTCTCTGCCTCCTTATGTTCGTGACTCTCCTACTGAGGTTGTCTTTCGATGTAATCTGAAAACTTACCTCTTCCAGTTTGCTTATGGTTCCTAATACTTCGTATAATCAGGCTTCAAGTGCACTTCTGAACGTTATAAGGAGGGCATTAACAAATTTTAGTTGTATTGTGTTGTAATGTATCCAGGTATCGAATTCATGATTGAAAATGACATATAACAATTGGAGCAAGCGCAAAGGGATTTCCAAACTTTCATCGAGGAAGAGATTCAAGTGATTACATAAGATGATCGATAGCCACTGAGTGTAAAAAAACAGTTCAAAGCGTAGAATTTAATAAATGGGTGTCATCAGCTTAGAGGTGATGACCAACTTAATGAGCCAAGTAATTGCTCGGATAGTTTAATTAAAAGATGAACAGAAGTGGTTAAGAAGCGCGTCTTCGAGAACCATCGTGAAAAGTGGCATATGCTGGAACTCCCTCCCTGTGTCTGTTCCTTCTGTTCATTCGCTTATGTCATTTCAGTCTCAACTTAAAACTTACACGTTTTTCAAATTGCTTATCCGCCTTTTTGTCTCGTGGACTGACCTTCTGGATTGCGGCTTGGCTTGGCTGCGCAATCGGTTGACGCCTTGTGCATTAGGCACCGCCTCATTAGAAGTTATTGATCATTATTATATGATTGATTACTTTACTAAACCTTATGCGCAGCAAGAATCCATCTAACACGACGTATAATCTGCATTATAGGCTAATTTATATAAGATTATATTCAGTCTACTGCAATATTTTAATATTGTAACGGCATTTCTTTTCCCGTGGACACAGTCCTATAGAGCGTTAAATGTGTTTACTTGTCACGCTTTGTTTGCTATAACGCTGTGCATTTATTTCTTAGAATGCAGTCCGAAGGACTTATATATTGGCTGCTACAAAGATATTATGTATGAAAACAAAGACAAAAAGCATGATATGGAGGACGAAGCTATCAGCTATATGGAAACCAACATCATCGAATCATGCATCAAAGCATGTAGAAACAGAGGCTTTAAGTTTGCCGGGTGTAAAGTAAGTAGCATCTTAAACCTTCATACGTATATACATATATTGATAATTGTTATATTAGTATCAATAATACAATTGATATATATGGCATGATTTGATGCCTGATAGAGCAGAACCAATAATATGTAGAGAAACATTTTTGCAATCCTCAACAAGGCGCATCAAAAACACTTCATGTAGCTCCTAAGAGTTGCTTTTCATATTCAACATAATCATATACTTTGGCTGATATATAGATATGCTTCCAAAATGTATCAAAGCACTTGTGCGTTGTTCACATTCAGTTCTAAAGTACACCAAAGTCACTTGCCTAATCAGTTTCAGTGTTGAATACAGTTGCAGAGAATGGACGTCATATCCTAATCATCCACAATTGCTCTGAATTGCTCATATTTACATACATGTTGGCCAATTCACGCGTGTTGTCTGAAAATCTGTTGATAACGTGTCAAATTTCGGTCATTTATATAGTGACAGAATTGTCAGTAAATTTTTGAAGTGGAACACTTAGATAATCTGTACCCAGTTCATTCAGCAATGCTTCAGAGAGATTCATTATGACGTCGTAAAAATACTTAGGTGTCCGAAGCACAAGACGGTTTATGTTTATGCATCGTGTTTATTTTTGATAGACTATAGCGCATCATGTGCCAATTTCTTCTATGACCGAGTTTGCATATCGGATCTATTTCTAAAGTCTGCTGTGGATTTCGATGGCAGTTGGTCAGATTTCGCTGAATCCTGATCTCCATTTTAATCGGTCGACTTAAAATATATGTAGACTGGTTCCCGTTGGACAGTGCGTCGCGCTCCATTTGAATCGGTCGACTTAAAATAGGTAGACTGGTTCCCGTTGGACAGTGTCGCGCTCCAAAGTTACATGTGCTGCAAAAAAAGAAAAGCACAAAATCCACGACAGAATCGAGAAATACCTCTCGACAATGGTCGAATTATCGAGTTAATTTTGCGTGCGACAAACTAGTCTGTCAGTATGACACGAAATGCAAAGCAAAGACTATGTTCGCCTTGGACGTTATTGTCACGTTCGCCGCCTCCAACAGCGCTGCCGTCTGTGCGAGGGTCCGATGCTACTCTCTGATGTCCATGGATGGAAGCTAAAGGTGTGTCCACTGGAAACACTTACCTGGACAAGCCGTATTGCTCACATGGTCAAGAGGACATTCTGACGGATGACAGACGCGCACCGTGCAAGTCGAGTCGACTCTCTTGGTGCCTGGGTCGTGAAAGATTCTCTGTGAGGCCTTTGGTTTCATATACGGATCTGTTCTTACCAATAGTGCTAAATTTACCATAAGCATTATTTTATTATTGTTGAACGTTTTTGTACAATAAAGGCCTGTGTAATTTATTTACACAGAAAAGCTCTGTCTTGTTCGGTGATAAGTGCCTGAAGTACAGCGAGCTTGTGCGCGACACATGTTTAAATGGATTGATTTTATTATTGTACTTTTCTGTTGAAATCGTCTTTATTTTCCGTTGACATATTTACTCTCAGATATATTCCTGCTACTGTGGTGATACGTTTGGAAGTCTGGGAAAAGAAGGAGATTCTGCATGTGCAGGAGAAAAATGTGGCTCCAAATACTGTGGAGCAGACTGTTGCAATGCCGTTTACAGAGGTAAATCGAGTAACTTATCACATACGTTCAAACGACGTTCGTCATAACATATGCCAGTTTAAAAGAGACCGCGTTTAGGTTGTGGTTTCAAGACTTTTATGCTAAAGCAGTTATGAACAGTGCAGATTGCTCATCTGCTTAGACCTTTCAATTGGCGCTAAAGCCTTCCACAAAAAGAGGTTTGGCCGACAAGGCGAAACGAGATAAGCTGTCTGTAGTCCTTGAACATGATATAAGACCAAAAATGAGCAGAAGCCATTGCACGCTATATGTCCGTTTTAATGCAGTTATTGCTGTATGTAACAATTTTAACACGTTAATAGCATTTGAAAATGTCTTGTTGATAACACACCAGCTCTGCTTCTAAAACGGGCGCATAAATAATTACTAATAGAGGTAAGCACCTGCAACCTAGATTTTTACAAGACTGTAAAACCTGTTCTATTACAAACGTTCATACCGTTTAATTGTTCAGGTTCTCATTTCGCTATTTTTGGGTCATTTTACATCAATATCACATGTTTTCGTGTGTAGGGCCTAATATAGGTTACCTGCACGGTGACTTCTAACTACTCACCTATATACTCCCTTACCTGTAAAATATGTGAGAATATGGACCTTTTAATCTATGTAAGCACTTGAGCCAGGCATGTGAGACAGATAGTGATCTATTTATGCAGTTCACTTACCCAAGCCTTTCCTTACCAAACTCTTATTCATAGAAAAGTTGTTTATTAGTTTATGGCTCGTTTATCGAATGATACTAATAAAAATTTAGATAGTTTTGTTTAATAAAATAGAATGTTAATGAGTCTCAAGTTCAGTGACAAATCCAGTACAAATCAACAGACTGTTTTGGAATCACTTCTGTAGACATTTTCTAGTAAATAGATGCATTTAGAATTGAAAAACCTTTAAAAAAATTGACATTAAATGAAATTTCTTCTCATGGCTTCGCCGCGGATTACAGAAAGCACCCAGAAAGTTTGTTGCCATTAATTTAATTTGCATATAAGTAAAACATTTCCTGTATGACTGCAAGTCATAAGCCCATTCCGTTATCACTATTATTATGTAAAATATCTGTCATATAACTTTGGTTAACATGCAATTCTATTTTAACATACAACAGTAAATGAGTTTAATAAAAAAGCAGGAAGTTTTTAACTAGTCTTAATATAAATATTAAGTCAAAATTTGAAGCTCATACCGTTATAATAGAAAATAATTTATTTTGTCCGTATTTTTAAACCTTGCACAAAAGCAGGTATTAGAAAATGAAAAAACATCGGTCACCCATTATTTTTCTACTAGTAAACGTGAAACGTAATTGCAACACAATATATATATTGAAGTCAAAGAAAGAATTTCAAAGCACAACTAAATTGTCCATCGTGTTATTTCAAATGGACACAATTTCGGTTATGAGAACACAAGCAATTCGAAAGTCTATGATCTGCACTGCACACTAGTAATGCAAACAGCTTATCGTTTACTTTTAAGTTTCATTTAAAGAAGGATTAGAGAATAAAGCAGAAAGATTCCCAGCGGAGCAGTTCCCTTGCATATGAAGTTCTGTTAACCAACCATCGAAAATGTAAGGAGTTTCAACTCTTTGTTTGTTGTTGGTATTTGACGAATGTTAATCATCGTATTTATATTTTCGAGTTATCTGCCTCAGAGTAATCGCCAATCGGTGCCATTTTGACCGCGCATATCCGCGGAGAACAACAATCTTTGTTTTGCCTTTCGTGTCATTTTGACATTTTTTTAGTTTATAGTTTGTCATTTTTAGTTTGTCCTAAGCAAAATTTGCTGAATAATATTCTTCTTATTCTTAATAGTAATTTCTGTATTCTGCCGTGGATTCTGAATGTTGTTGAGCGATGTTTGGTCACGTGTTATCGAGTGACTGTCAATTTGAACTGGTCCTTGCACTATTAAGAGTGGGCAGATGCCCGCCTGGACAGCATTGAGCCTCAAATTTATGAATGCAACCGGGAAATCACAAATTTTGCTATGCAATAGCAACTCATAATCTGAGTAGCGTCGACCGTCCACAACAAGAAGGACTATACCAAAGAGTCCCAGTTTCTCACTGACCTGGCTGGAGGAATCACTGATCGCGGCACGTTCTACCATCAGTTCACGAGTGCCAGTCGGTGTGCTTGAATCGTGTGTTGCGAACGCTTCTACCGGCTGTTATTATTCCTCGACTTCAAGTCAACGCCAGCCAGGGACTCTGCACATGGCGAGAGCTATTAACCCGTTAATTGATTCTACGTGTGAGCGAGAGCCCACTATTGGCGACTTTTCCAGTTATTTATTACTTCCTTAAAGACAGACTTGCTGTTCTAAATGAATTCTATCAACATCTGTACAAGAGAGCGTTTATAAGATGACTGGTTCGCATTTCTGAACCACAGTTTCTGATTCTGTTTAGTGTTTGCTGTCTTTCCAATTTTCGTTAAAACCTGCCTCTTTCTGCTATACCAGAACTCTTTAGCCTTCTCGTGGCCTCACTCTACTACAAGTTGAACGCCTCCATATTTAGGTTGGAATGGTAATATTGTGTCGTGATCGCTGCTAAGGAATTTTCTTGAGGTGGCGCCATATATGTGTCTGTTTACGGGGCACAGTAGCCAATTTGTTGGAGCGCTCGGACTGCAACGCCGAGAGTACGGGTTCGACGATCGTCCCATCAGACGGTTTACTGCTTATGAACCGCGAACAGGTTCTTCACTCACAATTGCTCAGCGCCATCGAGTGATGCTTTGTCACTAAATATTGGCGCTTAATAAATGGGGAAATAATAATCTGCATTAGTTTACATCAACGCACACATTGTTCGCCAAACACCTAGATGCCGAGAATTCTGCTTTGCTTTGCTAGTGTGTCCTCTTGGAAAATTTGGCATGGATTGTAACAAAACGTGTAACTGCGCGAACAAGACTGAACCATGTGGAGCCTTAACAGGAGAATGCCCCCATGGAGGGTGTGTCAACGGATGGCTGTCGAGGTCCTGTTCAGTTAGAGGTATGCTGTCCAGACATTTCCTCGTTTTTCATATTATTTGTTGAAGTCAAGAAATATGCAGCAGCTCTTTCTGTGTATACCACATGCAGATTAAGCAATAAGATCAATTCTTTTAGGCCGATCCGGATTAGCAAATACATAGGCATCACTTGGACATTACACATAAACTACAGACACCTTAGATATAACTCGCAAATGCATCAGAAACATCACACGTGGATTACAGTAACAGATTAGACCAACAGTTCTTCTGTCGCCATCCCTCTCAGATCTCCCGGAAAGGGATCATGTATTTACAATAGCATCTCTTTTGACAACCCTTCTGATCTTGATATGTAGGACGCTTTTGTTCTTGCTGGCACTTTGCACTGAGCTTTTAAGTAGAGATGTGGGAATTTAGGATTTACGACTACAATATAAATTTAATCTAATCTGGTTTAATATAATTGACTATATATAGAAACTTATAGCACCGTTATCTTAACACGAATTGCATCAATCGATGGTCAGTTCAAAGTGAAATCGAGGTGAAGCTGCACAGACCACTGGAGGTCAGGTCAGAGAATGACAATGACATCGAAGAGTGCCGAGGTGCCAATAAACTTAGCCTGCCCATCCCACCAACGACCGTCATATATCCAAAGAATAAACTAACACTGAGGTGATAAGCCAGGAAATTCAAATATGCCGAAGTGATTCCTCGCTAAGCAGTGAGTAATAATCTTTACTTTCAGCAATTACTTACATCCCTTCTGAAAGCAGATGAACGAATGACAGTGAAACATTTAGGCCCCAGCTAAATACACCTATTGACAATGGCTATCTCTGTTTGACGATGTTCGGGGCTGTTTGTGCCTGTAGGTGCTGTGGAGAAGAGCACTGAAGGCATGGAATTGTAAATGCAAAATAGCAGTATTGCACATGTATATTAAATATGTATAATTATAGTCTACAATTTATAGACAATAACTCTGAGTGTGATGCATGCGTTTTCTTTTTGACGAATTGTATAGAGACATCTATGAGTTTATGGACTGGGCATCACTGAACATGGAGTGCATGTTGGTGCCAAAGACCTGCTGCTTAAAAGGCTGCTGCTGAGTTCAGCAGTATACGATCTGTCTGCTGGACAGAGTGGCCTTCTAAACGGTCCAAGTTATGTCGTCTGCTCTTCTCCAGTCTTTAGAATGTATATTCTTTTCTTGAAATTGTAGATAAGTGCGTAGATATATTTGGTTGCCAAAACGGAGGAACGTGTACCCACGACCTCTTCAAAATAAACTTCTTGTGTATGTGTCTGCCGCCTTTTAGAGGCCTCCATTGTGAAGAAAGTAAGGATTTTGCTACTTTACCTATGTAACCTAGTGTATGCACAGAAGCGTATTTTTAAATTTACGAGCCGGCTTCAAAACTGGGCTGACTATTTATAGTATTTTGCAATATTCAAAAATCAAGAACTTCTATAGCGCCACTGTAATAATAATAAAGGCATCGCTATACTAAGCCGGTGTGTATACAACAAGAACTCTGGTATTTTGATCAGCCGCTATACTGATCCCTAAGGTTTGCCATTCTTCGACCAGGTCCTATGGTTGCCTTTTTCTGATTGTTCCAGTGGGTAGGACGGTTCTTAGTGGCGAGTCTATTCCGCTGCCAGCCTCAGACTCTTAGATTCGCTAGGTATTTAGATGTTACCTTTTGCTTAACGATGAACAGTTTCTTTTAGTTCCTGATTGCTTTCTCCATTTGGTTTTCGACCAAACTGACGTTGGATTTCAGCATGCATATTGATTTCAAGCAGAGGCGACAACCGGCTGATGTCGTGTACAGTATGGTCGTGACGTTCAGATTGTAATGTAGATAGCCTGTTCATTTTCTGTTCTTCTCTATATGAAAATTCAAATGAGCCTCTCCGTGTTTTATTAGATTCTGAGTGAATCATTTTTTTGTAAAATTGAGCTCAAACTGTCCCCGCAATTCTGGGCCTATAGTTAACCACTATTTGGACTATGTATTACAATGTCACATAATAAAAATTTCCTAACTTTCTCAGTGTCACACAAAGCTGATTCAGAAAGACCAGCTTACTCACCAGCTCTTAGTAGAAACAACAACAAAAACAAAGTGGAAGGCCTGCTAACCCCATATTGCAGCAACAAGTTTTTTTACACATTTTTAGTAAAGTGACATTTAGAGCAAGCAGATTAAATTTGGAATAAGTTGATTGCTGGAGGTGAAACAAAAGCGAGAAAGGGGAACAGATATAAACACGTAGTTTGCAGCAAAGATGCATTGATCCCATTTGAAGTTTGACATCTGTGATCAGAATTTTAGCACTGGAATGTTATCTATATCTAGTGTGTGTATTTTGAGGCGTTTAAACGATTTAAAAAGTTTACAGCTAAAACTCTGCCCAAACTCTGGTCTTTTAGATTTTTCTATCTACAAAACAATTTTTTAATGAAATTTTTTTGGATTTGTCGAAGAATTAACAATCGAACAATTATTGGTGAAGTGTAAAGTATTTCATAAGGAATAGTCAAATTTTTGTAAAATTGAAACTTTCACTTTGTAGCTAGGTATGTTGTCAGCTCCGTTGTTCGATCATGCTTGGTTGGTTCGCATTTGCATACTTAACGGCGCTGACGCGTGGGAGCGTGCCTATGCTAATTGAGAGGAAGGGGTGGAGCTGGCCTGCGGCTCCCTTTTTGATTGGCTAGCGCTTGTGTAGCGCACTTGTGGAGGCAGCTAGTTTTCAAGTCTTATTTCTTGCATTTTAACAAACCGTACATATTGTTGTATTAGTCAAGGGTGTACATTAGCAGATGTGTCTCGATAAAAGTCTGAGATTTGAATTAAGCGTGAGAGATTGATTTTGAGAAATGCTGTGTGAAATTATCGTTTAACTCCAGCATTTATGCTCCACCGCTTGCAGTCTCTGCTTCGGCCTTTCACTCAAAACTGAAAACATTCCTCTTTCACATATCCTATCCTGACACCCCTTCTTCTTCTTGTCTTTCTCTCTCTCTCTTCTCTCCAACCCAAAACACCATCACCCCCATAGTAGCCACGCTGTCTCTCGGCTTGAATTGGATCTTGACCTGGAACCGAACTCTTTTGCCTATCGATTTTGTTTTGACTGAGCGCCTGTGAATAAGCTGATCCCCGGCGCGGCTTTCATTGGGCGCTGTAGAAATCTCAGAATTACAATTACGTTTAACGAGAAATACTGTGTGAAATTATCGTTTGACTGTGACTGTCTGCAGATGTGAAAAAGCATCATTCTGTTAATTAAGTAAATAAAGTTTGATTTCTACATTAAAGAGGGGAGAATAGACCTTTCTTTCAGCTGAGTATTAGGGCGAACGTTGAGCAACATTAAACTAGGAGTCACAGTGCTCAGTCCGGGGTAGGTAGGCATTGTAGGACAATGTCTGCATAATAGTCAGCATAGCTCAATAGTTCGCTAACCACTTGGACACATTACCCTTTGTCAGCCTAGGAAGAGGTGGTGACATATGTTAAATAACGTTTCAACGATAGTCTTTTAAGACGTAGTAGATTTGCAATCCTATATTGTTACGGATTTCTGACGATTTTGTAATTTCTTTGTGCTTCCATTTAAGGTTGTGCGGTTGGATACTATGGAGATGATTGCGTTAATATCTGTCAGTGTGCAGTGGGCAGCTGTCACATCCAGACTGGGGTCTGTAAAGGAAAATGCAAGCCTGGTTTCTTTGGTCAAAAGTGTGACAACTGTAAGTAACACACTCAAATCTTTCTCTTCCTTCTCATTGTCCTCCTATTGTTCTTCTGACTATTGTTGATGTTCTCGTTTTTCTACTTCATTTTCTTCTCATCACTTCCTGTTTCTCTTCTTCTTCTTACTGTAGTATTATTGTAACTGAACCAGCGGAAATAGATCGGCCGTTGCAATACCGAATTCGGCGACCGAATAAATATGAAGTAAATGTTAGTCGTTCAACATGTATAGGCCGCTTTTCATGCTAAGAATTTTAACTTCAAATATACCAGAAGATTAAAACATTTCCTTTTGTGTTTAGCTTGCCTTATTTTTCATATACCAAATATATATGTATCAAGTACATGGTCTGTGGTCTACAGTCGAATCCTATTGCATAAGTAATACAAAACCAAGCCAGCATTAATTTCATATCTTATTATAACTGATGTTTTCATTCTGTAAGTAATTGATTTTATTAAGTGTATACTTGTATACAGTGTATAAGCATATAAACGAAATCGTCCAGAATCGTAACAATTGACGAAACATCCGACTCATGATATATGGTTCCTAATATGTACAACCTATCAAGTACAAGATCACCACCTCATTTAGCCAGCAACAAGTTAGGGAAAGGATAGAACTTTGTTCCGATTTGGAGAAACCTAAACGCATATCCGTATTTATTTAGCCCAGTTGTACATTTTTACAGCCATTTAAACTGTGTTTACTTGATTGTTTATTCCAGACGATCCGTGCATTACTAATCCATGTAAACATAACGGAACGTGTCGTAATAGTGAAGGCCGGTATGGCTGCAGATGTCAGGGACCTTTCTATGGACACAACTGCGAATTTGGTAATTTCTGAAAGCATCATTACTTCATAAGTATCCACGTAATAATTGGCAAGATATTACGCAAGTTGATTGATGCCTCGTGCATTTGTCCACAGACGCTATAGGAGTTTCTAATTAATAAAAATGAAAATAATAATGATAATAAAAATAATAATAATTTAGCTCGGTGTATACGCATTTGGTGTAAGCAGATAGAGGTAATTATTTACTCCTGTTCCATTGCATGTAATAGTCTGAATTAGTCTTGACAACACCTGCTCCATTAGGTAAAGTATTACTACGCCACTTTCAATACCGAATAAATTACTGGCTGGTTGATTGCATTTCTAGTTTGTCGTATATAAAATTATTTGGCTTGGAATTATCAAGGCAGTATCACTTGCCTTAAGCCGCATTTGTACATTATCAATGAAATGTCGAATGACTTATTCTTTGACGACAATGTATTTAATGTAGTTACCTCGTATACGCATTTTTCTTCTTTTCAGATACAACTAACAAGGCCTCACTGAAGCAGTTCGCCGCGTTGCCTCCTGCCTTGCGCCTAAGGCAAATGGCAGCATTTTCAGAGTTCCAGGTGAAGAGAATGGCGAAGGCGAACATCATGTCTTACAGCTACGAATACATCGGATGCTTTCGAGACCAAGACCTCGACAGAGATCTCGATGGCGATCTGTGGGTCGATGAGAATATGGGACCAGCGGCCTGTTCGAGACATTGTCTGCGCAAAGGATTCACATTTGCCGGCATACAGGTGATTAGACATGCGGGTCAGAACCTAATAATGAAGTAACAACCAAGGCGCGATAGCGTGCTCTACTGTCGACCAGTACATCGGATGTTCAAATCCCCGCCAGTTCAGAATCCTTTTCCAAGAGTTGGGCTTCGTCTGCCTCCATAGCGAACTCGGCTGTATCGTAATCGTAGCAGTAAACTCGAGATTTCTAAAACGTCCAAAGAAATTTAAGTCGCAGGAACCAAATTATTCACAGCCGTTTAGTGAAAACATAATCGACAGACAGATAAGGTCAGATTCGGTTACAGGTTAAGATCCAAGGTTTAGGCAAGCAGACAGTCAGATGGCTACGGCTACGGTCGATGGTGTTTAGAATTTGAGCAGCAAGACAGGAGAGGGAAAGGAAAGGAAGGAATCAGGATGGAATTTGTGGAAGCGGAATGTTTTCAGTTTTTGAGTGAAAGATCTGTGCAGAGATTGCAACGGGTTGAGTGTTGATGAGTTCGTAGAATGCTCATATAATTATCGTAATTCTTGGAGGAGTTTATTTCAGAGGGGTGAAAAATCTACAGCTATGGAATGATTTCAAAATTTGAAGGATAAGTAAATGGGGTGTAAAGTATTAGGACAGAAGAGTGGGTTGAGCGAAGTGGTTGGATTGTAAATAACTGACGAAGACAGGAGGGTTGGGAGGATTGAAATGTGTGTAGATAAGTGACAGAACTACTTTGTACTCTGTTCATTCAGATGTTTTAAACCAGTTAAGTAATATGAGAACAGGAGTGATGTGATGAAATTCGGTGGTTTTGTTAATAACACGAGCTAGAGCATTCTGGATAGCTTGACGGCGGTTTATTTGGGTGGTGTCACTAATATTTATGGAAAGTGAATTGCAGTAGTCTAGTTTAAATGGGCTGTGGCGATAAATATTACGATCCAGTCTTAAGTTATTCATTCGTCATTGTACATTTGCATCATGTAATAGGCATCATGTAGTAGGCATCATGTAATAGGAGATACCATTAAGCGGCACCTCTGTCCTTTCGGGTCTGCGTCATGGCAGAGATATTTTGCATATTGTAATTATGAATTACTGGGTTCAATATATAAGCGAAAGAAAACAAAAAAAAATCCATCGTCCTACGTGCAGACTTGTAATTTACTTTTAAGGATTACTTTCAATGATTTTATTGCGAATCTAGGCTGGAACAGATTGTCGCTGTGGAAATGCATTTGGAAAGCAGGGTATCGTTCCCATTGGAGAATGTGGTATTGTCTGTGCAGACGAACCATTGCAGAAATGTGGCGCTGACGACTTAAATAGCATCTATTCCGGTAGGTATTTTTCTTAAATTACATGTGCAGTGTTTTTATCTCTAATATACCAACCAAAAGTGAAGGCTTGTGATTTCTTCTCCTCTAAGAGGATATGGCCACTTTCATAATCCGCTATTATCTTAAGTCTAACAATGAGTATTCGCTTTTTCATTTTTTATGTTACATTTGAGCTAAAAATTATTACATGCATGAGTTTACTTAATTGAAAGTAAAGATATGCGAACTGGTTCTCCAAGGCGATTCATTCTGGTTGAAGGCGGTGTAATTCTAGAGTAGAAATTTCTCTGTTTGCATTAGCGAATGAATGGATAGACATTCCAATTTAATTGTTACACTTCATGCGTCAATTTACAGGATTTTTAATACATACGGCTTTATTGTCTCAAATTTTTCAAAACATTTTCTGAAAAGAGGCAAATTTTCATCGGATGTCTTGTTTTCCAAAATAACTGAAGGTTCTCTGGCGCTTCTTAAGTCGAATAAAACTGGTGATTTTTCACCAAATTGCGCTGTTGCAATTCGTTTTTAGGCAAGACAATGGAACACAAAGGAAATTGATAAGTTTTGTCCAGTAGCGATGATGGCCTTACAGATGGGCCTTAACCTCTAATGAATTGCTAGAAAATGTGCCCAGCTCTTCCAGGATTATATTATCATTGAAACAGCTACATTATTGTGTAAACTATGTTTATATTAGTCGCACAATAAAACAATGGACAACTGCATCGTACCTGTGAACGTAATTTTTCCACTGTTGAGTCAGCAAGTTTGCATGACACTTTTCCGTGACCTCATTTCGATGAGTCATCGGGTTGTTGACTTTTTCGGGCGCGTCTGAGTCGCGCGCTGCTATATTGGTCGGCGCTTGCTTAGGGGGTTGGTGTGACGTCGGATGGCGCGCATTTTATCATGTGGACACTCACGCGGGAAACGTCGGGCTTGCGTTGCGATGAGTCATAGGCATATAATAGACTTGTCTGCTGATGCGACGAGAAAACGCCTATATAAAGGCCTATATAAAACCTATGTATAGGCTTATATGAATAGACTATATAAAGGCGGTGGGAAACCCCACATAAACGATCTCTACCTCATCATGTAGTCATTTTTAACATTAGACTTACTTGAACGAATAATGTAGCAGCGATTAATATATCTCACACACACGCACGCACCCACACACTCTCTCATGCTATTGCTATAGTTTGCCCAGCGGGTCGCTACGAACCTTCCTGTAAGGCGACATGCAACTGCTTGGCTGACATCCCCTGCGATCTGATGACTGGAGTTTGCCCTAATCAGCTGTGCAAACACGGATGGACAGGAAGAACCTGCAATGAAGGTAATGTTAGACACATTGCATTTATGCTGTACAAACTCTTAAAACAGCCGGAGAATTAATGTGACTCGCAAATCGATCCAGTTATTTGGAGAAATTTGATAAAGAACTACAGGCAATTGTATGTGTCATGTCTATTATTGGGCTATTTGTAATTGCAAGGGACATATGTATAGCTCTCCGAAGAATATCTCAGAGGCTGAGTCAGATGCAAAAAGTAAGTCTGCGGAAGTCGTGAGCATTGATGTAATGATGGTCATAGACGCTTTCTCGCATTGTCCGGCTGCACGTATATACGTGATGGGAAACGCTGGCACCGTCTGGCTAACTATATAGTTTAAAGTGTCTTCCGGTAGTCAAAAACACTCTTAAGTATTTTGATCTTTCAACGAATGGTAAGCTCAAACCATTAACAGCCAAACTTCTACATTAATGTTTGCATTTTTGAAGTACTCAAACTCATCTACTGACTGCACACATTGCACAAATGCAACCAGTTTTCTCTTTGAATCAAAACTGAAAGTAAGATAAGCATGGGTAATTGCTTTATACCTCAACAGACACATCTTGAACAGCTTTGCGTTATTTTACGTTTTTAACTTTTACACCACTGTACTTGATACTACATGATAGATCACCATTTTTATCTTTGACAAGAGGAATTATGACACCTCCACCAAAATTATGTGGAACATATCCATGCTGCCATATGCTTATTATTAGTGTGAATCTACCTTGATAACATTAATGGCATGTTATTCGCGATGGCATTTGTAGAAGAGGTTATAGTTGTATCCATTAAAGATAAAACGGTCTCTATTAAGCAGTCTGAACAGGTCCCAAAGAGTTTCTGGGATAAAAGGTGATGGTTATACATTCTGTACTGTACCGTCACAAAATACTTTTAGTAACACATATTTATTAAGTATTTATAATTATATAATTCAGATATCGTTTACGACGAATGGAATTCGTTTCTGAGTGCACTGATAAAATCCCTCGGGACTTACGCCATCACAGTTGCAGCTTTGACGATTTGGACGGGATATCATTGGAAGAAGAGGTAAGTAACGAACAGCTGAACGTTGCCTCTTTCCAGACATAGATGCACGTATCTGCTTAGAGCAATGACTCCATGCTTAATGGCCACCTAAAACTGAAACATCGAAACAACTGTCAGGCTAATTAATTTACTTGTTTTTTATGCACCAAAGCCAGGGCAACAATGGACTAACATATCTGACGTTGATAAAACCATCGTCTGTCAGCCGAACTGTTCGCTTATACTGTATTCGTACTAAGTTCAAGTAACAGATGTAAGATACTTTTGTAACTTCACTGGAATTTAATAAATTAATACATTCATTCGAGCCTTCTATTCATCGGTTACCAAGTAAAGCCTAACCACTTCCATTTGAGCCCAACATCGGGGCATCTAAACCTAGGAAATCACACACGAAGACAAAGAAATTCCAGAGGCGGAGCAGAAGTCCGGATCACCCGTATCTTTCGCGCTTCCGTACGACGATGCGAGCACATCGTGCTTTATCGTGTATGGATCATCCTTTTGGAATAATCAACTTCCTCTGACAAAGCGTATTTTTCCACAAAGACAACTAGAGAAACATTTTCAACCCACATTAAATCGCACCCTTTAAGAGCTGTCTAAATATCCATGTTTTAGCGCCTTTATAAGATTTATAAGGCGCTATATAATAACCAGATGCATGCATACGTGCCTACATACATGCACATATACGTAGGTACCTACATACACACATACATGCACACATCCATAGATACATACATTCGTACATGCACATGTACATACATACATTATACATATATATGTACATATGGTTTTATACATACACACATACATACTAGCATACATAAATACATGTGCACAAACATACAGTAATAAGCAGATTAATATTAGTATACAGTCAGACATACATGTAAGACATGTTCTCTGTTTCTTTTCAGAAAAAGCTCTAAAGTTGTAAGAATCGAACTGGACGAAGAACTGACTGAAACGGATGATTAGACTACAGTTTCAGTTCATGCGATTCTTATAATCGAATCCTAAGTTACGTGACGTTCATCGTTAGGGGGCTGCAAGACTCCCCGAGTTCGGATGCAAAATGAAAATATCGATATAGATGGCAATTTTTCAATAGTAATTGTAGGCTACGCTGTACGTCTTCTTCTGTTCTCTTTGACTCGGCAGCTGAACGGTTGAAGATAGTTATGTAAATGATGTGCATGTGTTAAAGTGATGACCTGAGAGTCTTGTCTTTGAAGCAGCAGCTTTAAACCTTGATTGTATGAATTCATCGGTTTCTTTGTTTCCTTTCTCCCCGCCCACCATATCCCTCCCCCGAGAGACTGACAGTGTCTCTGATTCAAGTTTGATGTCTGGCACGTTAAACTGTTATTTATGCATGCATTTATTCATTCACTCATTCGTTTATCATATAAAATTTCAGAATGGCCGATTTCGTCGAATAGAATGAATTGCCTGAATTCTTAATAAAATCGATGGAGTTATTTCATTTGCAGAGAAGTCTGCAAAGAAGTCTGCAATTTCTAGAATAAGCTTCTCGTGGATCTTTGTTATAACTATCAATCGTTTATTCGTTATTCCTCCAAGATTGCATTAATTCAAGTAGGCCTATCGATTAGTGAACTGGGCTTCATAAGGATAATAGAGCAAAAACTGATTGGCCTATATAGTTCTTTATTTACATCTAAAGGTTTTGTAACTCATGGCTGAGTGCGGAATTCGTGACGTCGCGTCATTGTCTGTTGCAACATTAAACGATTCGTTTGCTTATGTGTTAAATTATGAAAGGCGTTAGTGAAATAGGAAGTATTCATCGAAATACATAGGTAGAAATGTAGTTGGAACTGACGGCACACATATGTCATCCATAAGTTATGTTCAACTCTTATGCAGCGTTGTTGAAGAGACGTGAATGTTTATTTATCGTGTACAAACCCGTTTTTTGCGTTTTCTTCAATTTAAGGTTGCTTGTTTTTATGACTGTCATACGAGGTAAGCTTTTTGTCAACTATCTAAACAACGGAAGACAGATCGGCTTCTTGTTATTCTTGTAATGACTAGAAAAGTCATGGCAAAATGCATTATTCTGTTTTTCATATTTGCAAGCCAAAGACGCAGCATTCAATATAAAAGTAAATATGGGGCTTGAAATAACTGTGAACAATAAGACTGCATGGCAAAATAATTCAAGGCTAATTTTTAACTTCAAAGCTGAATCATACGCCTGTCTTTCTATGTGCTCTTAAGGCATTGAAGCAATGGAAAACTAAATGAAAAGCTGTAAAATATAACCAGAACACCACGAGCGTTTACAAAAATAGTGGTTAACAGGTTGACAAAATTTTGTGGTGCTCAACATCGTACCACTGTAGCTAGACTCTTCATGACGATCTTTTAATAGCAGTAGTTGACTACTGTGGTTAACAGTTATTTGTTAAACTACATTTTAAGAAGTTAAAAGTAGTTAACTTTGTTTCAAAAGTAGTTGTAGACTACAAAACCTTAATTAGTACATGACTAGTTCTAATTACGTTTTCAGGAAGATATTTTAAAAAGTTTATGCTGTACTTTGCAAGTTAACTCAAGTGTCGCCAAATTATTTTTCTATTACAGTTGGCAACAGTGCTTCTTAGATTGATTTACGATTATAATATAATCGTCGAATTATGAATTAATATATTGATAGCTTATAGTTTAATAATTCAGCTAGAAAATTAAAATGCAGATGAAAACAATTACAGCTCTATACATATACTGTTCCAAAACTATTTTGTAAATCTCTCAAACTCCTCTAGATTTTCAAAGCACATCATTATATGTCACCTTACTAGTTACTAACTTAGCCCTACAAACTTAAACTAATGCAGTGAACTGATGGTGTTCGATTATTTAATCATGGACACACTTGGTATTGGACCGTTAGTGTTAACAATATTTCTTATTTTTGTAGTGATGCCTGAATACAGCTATATGTGTAATATGAATATTGGCAATCCACTACTGCCATAATTTTAGTGAATAAATGAAGGAATAACGCGAGTTATTGCTATTACAGAGAACTTTTGCATGTCCTGATTCTACCATATTCCTTTGTCGAGCAACTCGGTTCAAATCTTATGACATGAGCAAAAGTAGTTACAGAATTAGTCGCAAAAGTAATTAACTACGTTTCCTGAAAGTAGTTACTAACTGTTAGTTAAGTTACTTTTAAACTAGTCAGTGTCCACCACTCATCTTAAGTTCGGTAAAGGTAGACTGTTTTGTTACGCAGTTATAGAATTCTAAGCATATTTACGTTTCAGAACGGAACAGCTACGGATCTTATTAATTATATTTAGGCCTAGTTTTATTATGGACTGGAAATGGCAGACTTAAACGACAATAGTACTATGAACTCTGTATAAACCCGCGAATCTTGTAAGAGCGACGTAATCGCGTCCTTAGACGGTAATTATAGTTTACTGTTCTGTTGCGTTGATTTCAGATTCTGTTGGCAACAAAACTTTTGTCGGTTGTTACAAAGATGTCGGCATTGGCGAACACGATTTGCCGCACCGCCTCATAAACAAAATGGAGGTCGGAATAATCGACGAATGCATCAGTGTCTGTCTAAGAAAGAACTTTCGATACGCCGGAGCAAGAGTAAGTCCATGCTGAATCGTTTGTTAGAACGCACAAGTCCAGGAACTGCAGACATTTAGATCTACTGCTGACCTCTAAACAATCGGGGTTGTTAGATTGTCTAGTGGTCAGCTTTCTGGGTGATCAACCCAAAGATCGCAGTTCAAATGCCGCCAAGACAAAAATATATTTCAAGATTTCTACTCTACTAGGGCTCCATTCTAACTTAGCCATAAAATGAGTGTATCGATTCTACAGTATCGACGCAAAGATCAGATGGCGATAGAAGTCTAGGCACTCGTTATGAAATGCCGAAGCCAAGAAAATGAAGTGGCTGTTGGCTGTCTCTCAAGGCTACCCTAAATGGCTGTTCTTCTTCTCTCTAAGAAATTCAAGCACAAAGTATTTCTTAACATGCTTTCAAGTTCTGATCATTTACTCAATTTCGAGCCGATGGTAACTCGATATCTACCATAAGTTTTACTGGTAGGGATCTATTTAGCGCGTTCACCCACATAAATGTAATGTAATCAATTTAGGGGTTTAGATTTACATCGTGTTTTTCTCTGTTGAAGGTATACGCCGCCGTTACCACTTAGCTGCACTACCGTAACAGCCGTGATATGCGCTAAATAATGTAGGAGAGTGGTTAAAGAAGGAGAGTAATAAGTGTGATCACCACAGCAAAATCTATTGCTCTATCTATTGAAAAAGGCTCTTAGTAAAAGAGGCGTGTTACCTTAATTCATGCTACCATATAGTCATGCATACAGCTCATCGTGCATTGACTATTGACTAATTTCCTTCTGTTCATCGTCCTTGAATCTTTTGTACAGGTCTACGGCTGCTACTGTGGCAATACGTTCGGTCGTTATGGTAAGGCGCAGTCGGAAGCCCAATGTCAGCCGCCGGAATGCAGTGGCACTCTCTGTGGGGCCAAAGAATACAACGCCATCTACTTAGGCAACGACTTTCCTTCCGTCATTGTTCTAGATTTATTTGTCGATCATTGCTAATTATAAATATTATGTGCTTTTGACAAGCTTCATTTCGTCACTGGTTTCCAATTTAGGGCGCATATAATAGTAAGAATTTGTGATCGAATTACGGTCATCATAAGCGATTATCCATGGCTGCCTCTTTTGAACGAGTTCGAATATTATTTATGCAACGCCAACAAAGTGCGATTCTTTAGCATATATCCCCAACGCCTCATTTCATTTTTAAATTGGAATTTCGTTATATTTCAAGACATTTTTGTGCTTATGTCAAGGTATTGTGATCGAATGAGCTAAAGTAGCCTATTGGTCAAGATTCACGCCTTAGTTACGGACAAGAGAGTTGAGAGCAGTAAAGGTGGGGAAGCAGCGGAGTCCAAATGAAGAATTATAGGAGCATCATAAATTTCCTTGAGTTAATCATGTAGACCAGCGGGCATGAATTCATGATTGATAGGTTCAGACGCAGGAAGATGTCAACTCTGAGTGATGACATATAGTAGATGATCGATTGAGTTACACACACTGTTAGGAAAGAAAGTAACGAATATTAGGTGTTGTCAGCAATGACTGTTGACTGAAAAAGGCTCAATAAGCGAACCCCCAAGTAGGGTCCTGGAAAGGATGAACAGAAGCTATAATGACAGCTAACCACGGCGACACTACTGTGTTGCATTACAGAGCGATGAAATCTGCAGTTAGGAACAGCTGGCACTGAAATATTGAACTCAGATAAAGTACAATCGCCCAGACAGTTACACAACAGCAAAGGGATTTTAAACTCAACGCGTTTTCGCATGGGCCACCATTGTGGGTGGTCCCGTATGTAACTAGAAATTACACCGTACTTTGGAATACCACCGATTAACCAAGCCGCAGTGTCTGAGGCATATTAAAGTTGTACGCCTGAGTAACATCAGAATACTGGTGGGCAGCAACTCCCAGGGAGGAAAGAACATGTCTTGCCTATAAAGGAATAAAAGCAGATTGCCTAAGATGCAAATCGTGGCATCCTAAACGATCGGGTGGAACCGTAGACCACCGTCTGAGTGCGGACAAACCGGGTTACGAATGCAATCACTGCAGAGGACGACCAACGATCAACGACACCGAACGATGTTTCAAGGGGCTCGAAGAGAATGCCGTTGTCGACTGTATCAAAGGTCGCACTCACATCAAAAATAACAAGCGAGATTACCACACCCCAACTAACAGCCTCAAATAATGAGCAGTTATGCTTTGTGGAATGAAACCTCCAGACACCAGACTGTTGTTTGGGCGCGAAAACATTTCTCCTCCAGAAAACTTGTCCACTGTATCGACACAATCTTCTCAGTCATCTTAGATTTAGAGATCGAGCGATAATTGGCCATGTAATCAATATTCAAAACCCCAGATGTAAAAAATACCGAAAATTCAATTTATCTTCGAAGTAAACTTTCTGCACTAGAAACTCCGCCACTGCTGTACTCGGATAGTGCCAGTCCCAAGCCTGGATAGAGAAGGAGGGCGACGTCAACGACCGTAAGATGTCGTTAAACATTTGAACTGCTACTACAACTCTGCACTAAAAGTCAGCACATGCATTGTAGCTGCAACGCATGAAATACATCTGGTTTAGCCTTGTACCTGCGCAAATGAGTAACGTTTTACATTTATAAGCGTTTGTCTATACATTTGCTTCGATTCAGTTTGCCCACTGGGTTTCTTTGGACACATTTGCGAGCAGGAATGCCACTGCAAGAAAGGACCGTGTTTGGGGTTGTCTGGAGTCTGCTCTGAAGGAGGCTGTTTGGAAGGATGGATCGGCGAAAAGTGTAATAAGCCAGGTAACCTAACATGGTGCATGGTCTCCACGCTTTGCGCCCAGTTCTTTCAACTGCCTTTTCGCTCAGCCGGGTTTTACGATTAACTTTATTAATTTATTAACCGGCACAATTCTGAAACAACTCCATTGCTGTACACAATTCACCTACATTAGTTACAGTTGGTCATAAAATAGATGTCGAAAGCACGTATAAGATTTTAAAAGACTAAAGAACTTTCGAGTTATGAGATCGAATTTTGCGCTGAAAACGCAGACAATCCTCCTTGAGTCGAAAACAGATTCAAGAACTAGGTCAATGTAACTTGAGTTTGATTCACAGTCAGAAGATGTGAAATATGCGCAGATGACATAGTCGGGGCGTACAAAAACCATTTATTAGTAACGTCACATATAGAAATATCTTCTTCATAAGCTAGTACAGTGCATGTGCACACGATCTGCATCTGTCCAAGATGCAGACTGTGACTGTCTCGACCTGCCTTTATTTTGCTAAATCTGCGCTAATCAATGTATCTTCATCCTATTCTCGTTTGTGCAATAATTTGTTATAACTGCAGATCCCTGCTACAAGAAATTCGTTTGTCGCAACGGAGGAACGTGTACTGCTAATCCTCCGTTCCTCTACTACACGTGCCACTGTTCAGCCGGATTCAAGGGTCCCTACTGCGAACAGAGTATGTCTATCGTCACATTCTCATTTCACTCGTTCGACAATGCTCAAGTTTTTAATACAAGGTAACAAAAATCATAGGCCACGTGCGTATGAAAGTAAGAACTTATCGTCGAAATGTCTGAAGTTATGCGTGTGTCTATTATGCATGTATTCGCCGGGCGCTATATTAAGTGTTCCGATACATACATGTGCATGTATGTATGCATTGTGTTTGTACTGTATGTATGTACTCTATGCATGTGTGCATGAATTTATCCATGCATGCAGGCAGGCATGTATATGTGTATGTATATATATATGCATGAATGAATTACTGTATTGATAATTGTGTGTGTATAAGTACTGTAGTAATTTCACATTTTATGGCGCCTTTTCTCGGAGCTTCTCAGAGGCACTTAGACCTATATATAGCTTATCTTTAAAATGGTTTAATCATACCGAAGTAACTTGTATAAGACATTAAAAACTAAGACAAGAATACATTTCATGATTTCACGAACATACTGTACTTCACGAACAATTAAGGACACTCTTAAATGATGTTTTAAGTGATATGTTTTCTTTGCAACTGTATAGGCCTATTGGTGTGAAATTCTTATCATTTCGCCTTTCTGTGCATAACTTTGGTTTTGCACACGTACTTTTGTTTTGATTAATGATAATCAAAATACAATGGTCTGTTTGATTTCTGAGATATAAAGTGCACGATGCCTCTCTTCGTTACTGATCATTTCAGCTTGCCCTTGGGGATTTTATGGTGACGATTGTACTAGCATCTGCAACTGTGCGTCCAATCGATGTGACGCTATTACGGGAATTTGTCCGGAGAAGAAGTGCAAACCTGGTTTCGCAGGATCCCGTTGTGACATCTGTGAGAAAACATTTCCTCTTAAATATATTGATGTTATTAACAGTCACCTTGTGCTTTCCATGTTCTCCGTAATTATTGTTTCCTAAGTGCTTCCATATCCAGCGACGTTGCATAGGAGAGGCGCCCATTCCCTTGCGTAAGCCGACAAAGGACAATTGCAAAATTCATGGCAACATGTCTTGTGCAGCACAATTCATGACATTCACTTTACCGCTATACAAGTACTGAATTATACAGTGTAGGCCTATTTCTGACAGTAGCAAGCCTGTACAAAGCACCATTCCCATACTGATGAATGCCACAGTTGCCTTTCCTCAAAACCAAGTTATCTGCGTTTGCATCTGTTTGAAACCATTCTGCATGAATGTGGCGTTTTGCTTTAGTTCGGTGGCACCTCTGCGGAGCTGGTCTTGAAGCGGCGCTATAAAAATTGGCGGTTACAGTTAAGACACTTCTTTTGGAGCGCAAGGCAACCGTTAAGCACCGCGAGTCTGCATCTAATGGCAGTGAAGCACGTAGCGTCAGCAAATAATTTCCCTTGTATAATAAATAATTTCATTTAAAGGTAAAGATATGAGCAGCACAATTGTTTACACTCATTTATAGAAACTTTTTTCTGCATTTATTAAGCGCCACTGTCTAACGACTAAGCATCAGTCGATGGCGCTGAGCAACTACGAAGGACATGCACAAGGTCCATACACAGTGACCGTCAGTAGGGAGCTCGAACCCGTACTCTCGGCGTTGCAAGCCGAACGCTCTAACCAATCGGGTATACCGTGCTCCATAAATGATATATTATCGGCTACCTTGCCCCATGCAGTCTAACAGCAGGACACCGTTTTGAACGGTTCATGTTGTATATTGTTTGGCATATGATCACGTATACTGTTCTTCTCGAAGTACATTTAAGATTTCGTTTCATTTAAGAATTTATTATGGTAACTTTCAGTCGATCCATGTCTTGCTCGGCCGTGTGTGAACGGAGGAACATGTTACACCGAGTTAGACCAATTCTACTTGTGTTTGTGTCTAACAGGCTTCTACGGATACAACTGCCAATACAGTACGCACGTAGGCTAACGCTTGTGCTATATTCGAAATAATCTGCTCAATGTAGATGTAGCTAATGGGGTAATGGCCATGTTGAGTTTTTTCTGAGTGTTTCATTATCTTGGGGGGCTAGCGATGCTAAGGTTCTGCAGGCTTAATCTTCTGTTGCATAGGGCGCCGATATAACACCAGCGCCGTTTGCGACTATCTTTTTACGGAATCTAGAGTCTTGTGGCATGTGAAAAATATTTGATTCCCCTTAGAAAGTTGAAAGGTAATTTTAATAAATAAATGTGATTGAAAACTGGGCACATTTCGGCATATTACTCAATAACCTATATTAATGGAGCTTTTTTATTTTAGTTCTGCATTTATTAAGGGCCATTATCTGATGACTAAGCATCAGTCGATGTAGCTGAGCTATTATGCGTGAAGGACTTGTTCAAAGTACCTACACAGTAATCCTCTCAGAGGAGGAGGCTCGAACCCGTACTCTCCGCGTTACAGGCCCAGCTCTCTAACTTATCGGGCTACCGAGTTTCGCATAATCAGCTCTTAGATACATTGAGACAAATAAAAAGACGTTTAATTAATCGAATAGAAACTAAACGATATATTAGCGATTCAGAAAGAATATCAAATAAGCAAAACATATATATATTTGTAGGCCTACAGTCAAAAGATGTTTACTACCAGTGCCAGCGAGAAATTCGAAACAGAAAGATCGTAAACTTTTAAACCGTTGCTTAGCCCAAGATAATATTCTGCTCTGCTGCCTTTCTTTTCCTGAAAATTGCTGGCTTTATAAGGACTTTATTTTGCTTGATGAAACAATGCACTTCACATGTGGTTTCATTATCTTCGTCCCCAAGGAATTCAATAAACCGACCAGAATTAGAACCAGATAACAATTCCAGTGTCGGTGGTCCTGGTTGCCTTAAACTGTGCAACGCTTAATCTACCAAACTATCCATCTTGTATTGCACCGACAGGTCATACAGGTCATACAAATGAACGCGTTCTACAGAACTTGTCTCCGGCGAACGCTAACAGCTCCATACGTCAGCCGAAGACAATGATTGAGGAAGTGGTTCTCACAGCAACGTACGACTACATGGGCTGCTACCGAGACAACGACAAAGACCGCGATCTGAATCTAGACATATGGGAAGAAAAACTCATGGGATCAGGACCATGCATCAGATTCTGTCTACGAAGAGGATTCACATATGCTGGAGTAATGGTAGTAGTAGCGTACATGTAATAATTGTAAAGTTACATGATAAATGCTAAAAAAGTTCATAGGGGCCTGCATGTCAGCGTGCATTCTAAATTCCAAAGTTTATGTTTAGACATGTAAACATACGTTCTCGATTCCTCAGTTTCTGTTTCGTTGCAAATTTTTTACATCTTTAGCGCACTTTCAACAGCTATTTGCTTTGCTTGGTCTTCAACGCGGACATAATTTTTCAGCGCTAATGTTATCCCTATTAATTTTTGAGCTCTTTGGTTTAACGCTATTTAGTATTAAATAGTATGAATTCTTTAAACTGCAATATACACTCACCGCTATATTAATTTTTGGTTGACGGTGGAGCAACTACCAACACCCACCATTATCATGTTCTGCCTTTTTTGGGTCTACATTTCATGATACGCCTAATCCAGGTGCTGTCATACTTTCATGCACCTGCTGCCTTTGAGGTCGGTTTGTGCAAGGAATCTTGGAAGCATATATGCACATTGGCTGTTAGGCAGAAGAGACCGGATTTCGCCACCGCCCACGGTGCAAGTCCTATTCTCACGTGACCATGGTTTTTACTGCGTAGGTTAATAAATCACTAATCTGAAAGTAACTATTTCTTAAATATCTGAAAACAAATAATACCTTTGAATATCTATTTCAGCAATTATATTTTTGAATAATATCACATGATTTCACAAACGTTAGCAAACATTCTAGACACTTTTGCTATTGACTTTGACATCATTTGGACTAGCTTAAACGGCGCTTTTATGTGGTACTTAAAACGTACTTAAGGCACTTCAAGGATCTGAGTAATTAACATACTGTTACGAAAATACATGATACGTCCAAGAAGTTGGTTTTAGTCGAGAAACGTGAACATAGTAAAAATTATTTTAAATTATTTTTACAAGAAATGCGTTAACTACATTTATTACGCCTTCTGGCTCAAATAATGTCTGAAATTACTATAGGTCCTTTGAGATGGATTATTCAACATTTCCGAAATCCTTTATTACGTTTTCTAAACAAATAAATAAAACCAACTAACCTCTTAAAGTTTAAGCAAATTGATCGATTTGGTCGATTTGCAATTGCGATAACTCAATTTATTGGGGTAAACGTAAACTCATTAGAAGCCTATTATTCGATCCTGATAATGCAACGGCCTAATGGCGACATGCCACAGACACGATTGATGGTGTCTTTCAAGTCACATTAATATTTCGGTCTTAGTCACATGGTCAGTCTCGTTTCGAGGCATTTGCCACATAATGTGACGTTGAATCAGTCTGTTTGTTATATGCAATTTTCAAAGTTTCAGTATTCTGCAGAGAACAAATCGTCCAGGCGGGCCTTAGGATCTGTGGGGTCGATGATAGGCCGATATTTCCTCACAATTAACAACAATAGCTCTGTGAAGTATGTAAGGTGATTGGTTATTTAGTAATTCACCTATGAATAGATCTACTGAGTTGTTGATATATGTTGGGCTGTTTGTGGAAGCCTAGGCTGGAATGTACTGTCGCTGTGGAAACTCATTCGGCAAATATGGAGCTGTGCATCTAATTGAATGTGACATCAACTGTCCCAAAGATACGACACTGAAGTGCGGCGCTAAGGATTTGAACAGCGTATACACAGGTATGATAATTTGCAGATCTGGAAAAGTTTAATGTAATGCTGCGTTCTCTAATGCCCCTTTTGGACATGCTATGTTTGAACGGTGGGTGGGCGATTGTTTGAGAGTTCGCCTTAGAACGTGGACAGCGCGGCTTCAAAACCTTCCCTCAGTCGCTGAAGGTTCTAGAGTCACTTGTCATTAGTGCGCAATTGCTTTAACGCCGACCGTTGCTTCATCATTAGTTAGTGGCGCTATAAAAACAGAGAAATAATGATGACTTGTTATATCTTAACTGTTTAATAGGTGCGCGTACTCTGGTTGGCTAAAAACACGTGAGATGGTCAGATTTCTCATCTTCCTGACATCGCCAGTACAATGGCATTGACCATTATTGATTAAGCGCTGACTTAATGGCGGAGTGTAACGCATTTAATGTCTGTTTCCAGTCCCTCTCAGTCTCCCTCCCTCTCTCATTAACTCTCGCTCTCTCATCTATCCAGCTCCTTTTTTATCTCCTTCTTGGTTTCATTGATCATATGACCCACCGCCGCTTGCTCACTACTGGATTCTGATTGACACCTTGACAAGGCTTAGATCACAAAGAATATTTGTCTCTGTCAACTTTTCTGGCGCTGTATAACTGTCGCTCTGTCTTGTTCTGTTGCTCCGCACGATTAGAGCGTGAGTTGTCGGTGTATGAGTTAAGCATTAAAGACCTGTGGCAAAACGTGTCTGTGGTTGTGTCGTTTGTTGGTCTTAGTTTGTCCGCTGGGTCGTTACGAACAGACGTGTAAGTCGAAGTGCAACTGCGCCTACTTTCAGTGCAGTCTGCTGACAGGCAGCTGTCCCAGCGGACTCTGCAAGTACGGATGGACAGGCGAAAAATGCAACACAGGTAACGCAGCAACACTTATGACCGTAATCTATCCTATAGCAAACAGTAGGTTTGGTCTCACAGCGATCATTTTATATCAGTGTCTGGTGATTAAACACAGGTTAATGTGGCCTATATACAGACAACACCAGTTAACGCAGCACACAGTCTCTAGAGCACTTCAAAGTATGTAAATGGAAGCAAGCCATCACAACTATTTCTTGGAAGACCGCTTTACCATTTGCTCAGCTGTGGTAGCTGTGTCTGGTGGCTGTAGGCTCCATGGTGGATGTTGTTGGGGTAGCCATTTGGTCTGGGAGTTCGACCTCTGTCTTTACTTTTGCAACCTCGTCTCGAATTTCTTACCATTCTTTCTGGCATGTCCGACGCTTGCCTTTGCGCAGAATCACTTGGGTGGGATAATCCAGGATGGTCTGGATTTTCACAATGTACTAAACCATCCGCTGCCTCTGGCGCAGTTGCAGTCAACCTCAAGGACAGTTCTGCTTGTGCCATGCTAGTAAGTACCGTAGATCGATAGAGTCTTATACCGGATGTTATCTAACTACGCTTTATTCAAAGTTGAAATGTTTCTAAGAATTACGCCAAAAGGGAGTTAGTATTGATGCCTTTGATGTAACCCGGGAATCCTTTCGACAATCTTCCGATCTGTTTCTCTTATTTATGGAGTTGCAGGGCCTTAACCAGTGTGATCTATACGCTTCCTATAGTGTCCCCTGCGCCACTCTCTCCAACCAGTTCCACGATATCTACTGGATTCTGCACATTCTCCAATAGAGAGGAGGGTCACCGGAAACTACAAAAGAGCGCGCCCAGTGAGCTTTATGCTGGCGCCCCTAGTGTCTGTTTTTGCAATCGCTCACAGGGTCTTTATCACAACAACATTTCGTTCTACAATCTTCTTGCGTTCTTCAAGAGCGATCCGTCCAGAGTGACAGACCCATCGTATGCTTCATGTAGTCTGGGCTTAAGGACATCGCTGGTAAACTCTCCACAGTGATGTACCACTGATAGATGGAGGGAAGCGCAAAATTCTACCATACATTGAACCCGTCGCCCTGACATTGGCATTTTTCCATGGCGGAAAAGTTAAAAAGATAACATACAGCAAAATACCAAACATATCTCGCAAATTTTCCGTTGTTCTGATAAGAATTAAGTTATTTTATATTTCTTAGCTTTTGAAGAAAACGCGTTGACTTCGGCGAAGATGACTGCCAGAATCCTGACAATCATAGCTGGAATCTTCGCATTAGCCGTTCTTGGGACAACAGTCTGGATGATGTACCGTTTGTTTGAAAGGTATGCAGAACACTAGATATAATGCTACAGGACACTAAAGTATCCGGAGTGACCTTTGCACATTACTTTCTCTGCTTAAGAACTTGATGCTCAAGAAGTGAAGCCTGGCTTGAAACTAAGCCATCCGGCTTTTTTATTATGTGTGAAAGACTTCTATAACATACCAGTATATAACAGGGAACTGGAGGCTGGACAAGATGAACTAAAACAGGATAATAATAACAATAACAACAACAATAATAATAATAATAAATACATGTTTTGCACTTTATTGCAGGCATTTTGTCAAATCTTAGAGCATAAAATGTGATATTTTTATGCATATATTTTGTTCTGAAGCAAAAAGACGGAATCTAAACCGGAGCCAACCATTCCGCTACAGAACAGCCAACATACAGAAAAAGCGCAATATGGACTCACCGGCCAAACGGAAGTCGTTCTAAAGAAAGAAGAACCGGACAACAATCAGAAACAACAACCCAACAACCTTACAGATGAGCAGTCGAAACACCCAACCACGGAGCAATCAGAGGAACGAGAAGATGCTACCAGTCATAAAGCAGATAACCCTGAGAGTAAGCAGGCAGACGAGAAGACAGCCATTTCGAAGAAAGAGTCAACAGAGGAACTTACTAAACAATAGGCAATGAACGATGCTACTAAAACACAGAAAGTCCTGCTAATCCAGTCAATAGGGTAACTGAATACTTCGAAGAAGACCGAAGACCTCCACTCGGCCGGCATTCAGCTCTTATGAAAAAGACCGCAGAAATTTGACTGACGAAAAGAAACCGCCTGATGCATTTGAACAGTAGAACAAAGATAAATACTGTTGCCAGCAAGATGCAGAAAAAACTTGTCACTGGTGTGGAAGAAGACACTGAAGATCAAAGGAGCAGCCGCCATTAGGAGCTTCGTCCATTACGCATTAGATGTGATTTAGAAATTTGTCGACTTAGCATTCAGATGGATGACGGGTTTGTATTGGTTCATTTGCGGAACACGAGGACTAGAACAAGAATCATGGGTCAGCAGCCTTTATGACTGAAATCTGGTCTCCAGAGTCATCTTCTTTGGAAATGGATTTAACTTGAGCAGTATTCCGCTACTTCATATGGTTTTCAGTTTTCCTTTACTTAAGCCGTTTTTTAACATCACAATCTAAAAAATGATTGATTGATTGATTGATCTATGAGGTCAGAACAGATCTGTTGTTTCTAATCACGCGCTGATAAACTGACTGACCTGATTTGCTGCTTATTACATGTAATTAACCAACGTCCGTGGTAAGGATAGCCACATTTGATACGAAAGCTAAAGTTAAGCTGAGTTTAATGACCAACATTGGGCTTATCGTCATGGTTGCGGAAAACATGTGCTGTGTACGTCGCAACCGTTTCTATGTTATCAATTCAAATATAACAAAGTAAGGTAGGCCTAAGGTGTTCACTTATTTATTACATGCATATATCAATTCAAATATAACAAAGTAAGGTAGGCCTAAGGTGTTCACTTATTTATTACATGCATATATCAATTCAAATATAACAAAGTAAGGTAGGCCTAAGGTGTTCACTTATTTATTACATGCATATATCAATTCAAATATAACAAAGTAAGGTAGGCCTAAGGTGTTCACTTATTTATTACATGCATATATCAATTCAAATATAACAAAGTAAGGTAGGCCTAAGGTGTTCACTTATTTATTACATGCATATATCAATTCAAATATAACAAAGTAAGGTAGGCCTAAGGTGTTCACTTATTTATTACATGCATATATCAATTCAAATATAACAAAGTAAGGTAGGCCTAAGGTGTTCACTTATTTATTACATGCATATATCAATTCAAATATAACAAAGTAAGGTAGGCCTAAGGTGTTCACTTATTTATTACATGCATATATCAAAAATACACTTCGGAGGCGTCATTCCGGTTTTGAAGGATTATTGGAAGGTGCAACTGCACAACAACAACAAATCAACAACCGTACAAACTTACTTTAATGCTTATAAAACATGCATTTCTCATTGACCTTCAGTGACCCCAAGTGTCTTTCATTGTCTGATTGTAAGTTAGGAGCAACCATCTTGACACAGAGGAGTTATCGTCTAAGAAATATCCGGACTCAGCATTTTCTCCCTTAGACTAGAGAGTGCTAGATCGGTGAGCTGAACCGTGTGTTGCTGCGAACGCTTCATGCAGCTGCCATCATTTTCTCAGTCTTCAAGTAACACGGGCCGGAAACTGTGTACATGACGTTACCCATCAACCATGGTTGGGACTACATTGGTTAGGTTTTACGTGTGTGTAACAGCGGGCATTGGTGACGTTTCCAGTTATTTTATTATAATTTCCTAACTTTTCTGCACTCTAACATCATTTAGGTTAGCGAGCATCGCCTTCTTGAGATGTTCATAAGTCGCTAAAAAATGTTCAGTGACATTACAAGGTGTCACAATGTATGCATACTGTAAATGTTCGTCTGTTGTGTGAATCTAATTAATATAGCGCTTTTTAAGCACCTTACACAAGCGCTGGGTTAGAGGTAAAGAATTGAGAACTAAGTATTGTGTTCAATTGAATTTGAATGTGGCCTACATAGATGAACAAGGTTTCCGCCGATTAGTGACATTAAATTTAGTGCTGCTTTTCAAGTCCTTGGTCCGCTTAAGATGTGACCATGGAAGTTGTTGGTGCCCGGAGAATTCGTCTACGGTTGTATCCTAGTTTTACGCTTAAACTACTCCATCACTGTTGTCCATCACATGGACATCATTTGCCAACATATTACATCCAATGATGACTTAACTTACAGTTTCCTTCTGCCTCTACTTGCCACCCCAGTGACAATTTTAACGTCTTAGTGGCGCTTCCGAAATCACAGTCTCGCGAAAGATGTGTTTAAAATAGTGTGCCATATGTAAGCCTTCCAACAATCCAGCTTCCAACAGATATAGGGTATAGAGTCTGGTGGCGGTAGTGGACCTGAGATTCGACGCCGAATAGCAATAGCTCGTGACTACGTGAACAGCCTTGATCGAGGAATCTGGAAAACAAATATTCGGCTTAACACCAAAATCGGCTATTTTACAGCCAAAATACTTCCTGTTCTTCTTTATGAGGCTGAGACATGGACGCTTACAGTGGCCCTTGAAACGAAACTGGATGCCTTCCAGTAGTGGTGTCTACGGCGAATCTTGCGAATTCCATTCACTGCTCATATAACCGATGCAGAAATATACAGACGCGCAAAACAGTCAACAAACTCGGAGATGCTTGAAACACAACTCCGGATGTTTGAGCACTTTGCACATAACGAAGGCAGACAGGACCATGCTAGGGCTCTCCAAGCCTTGCTTCTTGGCCCTCATAGAACCCGGAAGAGGCCGGTGGGACAATCAAGACATTCATGGACCCGGACGGTCGATGCGGATCTTCGGCAGCTGAACTTTGGGCTGCATTCAGCCTTGAGGCGTGCCCAGGACCGTGACGGTTGGCCGAGAATTGTGGAAACGGCAATGCTTCAGAGAGGGGAATTTGATTTTTGAGGGATGATGATTATGATGATGATGATGATGATGATGATACAGTCATCTCTTAAGTCGAGTCATTTATTCCAAACTAGCTGTTAAATAGTTTAATGACAACAAAAGTAATCACACACGACTATGCAAATCTCTTGGGCCAGTTAGAGTATTTACTTGAACTATTTGTTAAGAGTTGCAGACTTCATGTAAAGCAAGGATTCACTGCATAGCAATTACGTCAGTGAATCTATAGTCACGACTTTAGTTTTCTCTAGAAAAAATAAAATCGTTTGATTGAACAACTCTTCAGTGACGTAGCGGTTTGATGACGTAATGCTATCGCTTTGGTTGGGAACGAAAATGTAAAGGCAAAAGCGTAAATCGAATTTAGAATAGAACTTGTGACCACACATGAAAATGTTGCTTAAAATAGATGGAAATAAGGAAGTAACCTCTTACGGATAGATGTAACTCATACGGATCATCATGTGACTAACTATCCAATGGCACACATTTATGATGTCGCAGTGTTTATCTGGTCAATCTTTCAGCTGTTCTTTTATGGTAAGCTGCTAACCTAAGCTCAGCTAGTAAACCTTCTTTACTTTTCATGTAAATAAGTCAGACACGAGTAGACTATATGTGAAATAGCCTCAATTTGCGATATAGTTAATGGCGACTTGTCGTGAGCCTAAGCAATGTTGTTATATCCTATAAATCAGGGTGAGTTTTATGAAGTTTCAGCAGCAAGTGAAAATTCAGGACGTGAAATCCGAAAGATCCGAAGCTCCGTCGATCAAAGGACACGAAGCGACCAAAGTTTTCCGGCTAGTGGCGTGGGGAGCATTATAAGCCAATGGAGTTTGGGACGGGACTCCTGCCGCCAAAGAAGTTTTAGATTAGATATTATTTTAAAATGTATAGGCTACTGAATTTGAATTTTTGAGAGGTGAATTTTTAACTAGCCATTAATAGCTAAAGCCGCTTAAAAAATTTCTATTCAAATATTTGCTTTAAATTGTGTTTTACGAATGAACGACTGGAGTTTGCTGTTAAAACTGACTGTGCAAAATCCTTTCGTTCAAGACTGACGTTTGACGTAGGTCTAATCGTTAAGCTGTCTTGCAACAATAATCCCCGCTGCAAAAAAAGTGATGGCGGAGAAGCAGCAAACAGTTGTGCATAGTGTGCATTTTTTTCAGTATCGGACTTGCCTACTGTTTTTTGAGCGCCTGCATACAGTATGTGGCTTCAGCCTATTTGTTGGTCATACATGTTCGTATGCTTAAATACACTTAGTATACTGTAAATATGAAGACAGTTTGGCGTACGTTTGATTTCTAGGATTATGTTTCGAAGTGACCAATTACTTCGGATGCTTTCACGAGGGAGTGGACGATAAAGAGGGATTCCAGATGAAGCACGATGACTTGACGCAAGAGAGATGCACAAACTACTGCTTCTACAACGACATCACTTACTCCGTTCTAACTGTAAGGCGCCGGCGGTTAATTACAAATCTACTAATTGCTTTGTCTTGGCAGTCGATTGATGTTTACTCTCGACTCTTTAACAACGTCATCTTGGAAATTTGGGGAGTTCTTCGCTCACAAAATGAAATCTAACACGATGACTCAATTAAATCGAAGTCAGTTAAATTAAATCGAAGTCAGTCTAATGCAATGTAATCTGAATCGAACCGATGTATCACTTGTCTGCTTTAGCCTGTATATATTTATTTAAAAATAAAAAAAAATATTTGAGATTACAATTAACTTTTGTTCAGCAATATAATTATGTGGAAATCATTCAGTAAAAACGTTTGTGGACATTAATGTTCTTAATCAATTACAAGCTTCACAAGCTGAAAGTTAGCTCTTTCCTGCTTTTTCAACATCGAACTGTGTGACTGGCCTCCAACAGAACTTGTATATAGAGAGTACTAAAGCGGTTATTCAAGCTATTAAGTCTTAAGGGATTTGAACATTGATGAATGATGGCTACCTACTTGGATTTGAAATACCCAATGCCAGCATTCTAAATGATATTTAAAGAAATTTTCAGTGTTTACCTGCACTCATTGCCTCTGTTTCAACTGATTGTTTCTGGTTCTTTTCTTTTGCCGCGCATATGCACTTTTATTACGCCTTTATATAACTTAGTGGTCTTATGTCGCCTACCCTTTTGTCACGTGATCTTTTGCCATATTGATGTTTTGTTTAAATGCTCTCTAAATACTACATGTTCTTTTGCCTTTTGTTTTTGTCAGTTGCTGTTGTATCATACATGCCGTTTTGTCACATGCTCTTGGGCTACAACTGTCCTTATAATATGCCACACTTTCTTTTCTCTCTACGGCCTCATTTTAGCTGCAACTACAGCTTTTGGCTTCAATTGCATACACATCTGTGTACAAACATGTATAATTATACATAAAACACACGTAAGCATCACGCTGACTGACTCTCCGCGTGGCTCTACTCATTTACATAAGTAACATATAAACTACATTAGGTGCTGAACCTTTGACTTTACATCACCGGGTATAAAGGCCCTACTACATTGCGTGTTACATTCGTGGTTCGAATCCAGATACTGTATATGCGAAATTAAAAACTCGTTGTTAGGTCTTGTAACTGGTTAGGAATGGTTGCCCGATTATTTGATTGCTGTAGTCACCCGAAAAATTACAAAATCCTCGGACTAAACGTCTGAAGCCCTATGTTAATATAGGCGTATAATAGTTAACGAAATCCTTACCTTACTTAAAACGGTCATAAGTTACATTCATTTAAAAATCAAGACCTGCCGTTAATTCCTCCAAGCATACTCAGTCAGTCAGTTGTGGCATTTTACTATGATCACCCTAAGTTCCTTTTGGCTTAAACAGTGATTCGTTTGCAGCGAGGCAACGAGTGTCGTTGCACCGAGAAACTTGCACACACGCAAGTGGAAGATAACAACTGTGAAGAACAATGTTCTGGAGACGCAGGAAGCTACTGCGGCGGCATGAAACACCATATGTACCTTACAAGTGAGCATCAGGTTGATATCATGATTAGCATGTCTTGTTTAGCAACTCGGAAGAACATGCAAACTTGATTCCCAGCTGATATGCAGTGATTCTGATGAAACGTCAAAACACGTTTAAGTGAAGCGCGCTTAAATCATTTCCGGAAGCAAAATACCTCATTAGGCGGAGTGTAAATTATAGTTTCGACTATGCTGTTAAGTGAAAATATCGTAAGTTCATCATTGCTGGGCGATATAAGAATGGCAGCTGCATTGTTCATAAACATGGAGAAGAAATCTAAATAACTACTCGACGATTGGACTAAATGGCAATCTGCTGCTGAAGATAAGTGAGTTAAAGGTAGGCATGTTAAGGTATCTTAGACAATTCATAGTTTGCCGAGGAATGTCAACAACTGACGCACCAACGACTAGCTCTCCGTTTATGATAGTGGGTGCTGTTGCTTAAGGGGCCATAATATTCTAATGTGTCACGGGGGTGATGCCGTATGTATGTACGTAATAACTCTAACGTGTCTACTGCAAATGCACTGCAGTTTAACCTAAAGTAATTTGATGTCGTGTGATATAATGCAATGATCAAGCACCTTTTACCTGGCCCGTTTCTATGAAATATAATTATCTTATGCTGGGCTGAGCGCAACACTGGAGTCAACCGCAGAATAGACCAATACTGGTGCGGCTTAGTGTCTAATAATTATAATCGAGGCTCGACACTGGTTGCCATAAAACAGTTTACCATATGCTTTTGTGTAATTTGTTGCATGCACTATTTTGCTGAGTATTGCATAGTTATTATGCTGGTCAAACTTAGGCCTCTTGTTTTCTGTGCTTAGCAGAAAGTAGCAGAGTCTGACTTGTTTGCTGCCTATCTATCCAAGTTATCCTGCTGTTGATTAACACGATGCCGTAAAGTTAGGCAGGATAAAGTTGTGCAATGTTTTCATTCCCGCAAGAAACCTCTTTGTCTGTCTGTTGCGTCTGAATAGGTTGTCCGCGAAGCCGGTGGGGACCACGATGCATGTTACCTTGCCACTGCTTCGGTGGAATACAATGTCCGTTACTGACCGGTCTATGCCCGGCCAAACGCTGCGTTATTGGATGGGTTGGACGATATTGCGATGTCAGTAAGTACATCCACTCCCGGGACTCAGTGAAAAAGGAACCGGTCTTGGAACAAGACGCAGTTGAACGAAAATTATTAACTTAAATTATTAATTAATAAATATAAACGCAAAGAATTTTTCATACTTTGGTCATGTTACAAGAGAGGATAGAGGACGTACAGATGTTGTTCTCGGTCTTGCACAAGCACGTGCTCGCGCAAGACAGAGAACGGTGTGGCTTGAAAAATTAAGAAATTGGGCAGAATTTACCAGATGTCAGTTATTTACCGAGAACAGCAGCAGATAGAAATATTCGGAGAAACTTTGGGAGAAATGTTTGTTACACTTGCGACTTTTCAAATGCCCTCGCCGCATTGTCAGTAGTAAATTAGTGACATATTTATGTAGCGCTCTTGCAGACAGATAACAAAGAAAAACAAAACGCAATACAATGCTATGTAAAGAATATAGCGCCACATCAAAAGTGGAGACAACAGCTTGAGTTTGTCTTTGGTCGCTGACGCTTACCTGGTTCTGTTTTCAGAAATTCACATTCCAACCGTATCTCCCGAAGAAGCAACGGAACCACCATACGGTATTTGCTGCGTTTCATTACGTATACGTTATAGTCAGTGAAGCGGAACGGGATTCTGTAAGCCATTCGCCTACCAATGAGTCAGTGTAGTTGATGGAAGTGGCTAAGTAGCTGATGAGATGGTCTCTGTAAGTTGTCTACCAGTGCGTCAGTATAGTTGATGGGAGTGACTCAGCAGTTGTTGAAATTGGGTGCTGTACAGTAAGTTGTCAACTTTACGCAAGTAGCTGAGAAGAATGGGTTTCTGTAAGTACTTCGTGTGCTAATATACGTATCTGTTGTTCAAGAGAATGAGTCTACATCAAGAAAATTACAGAGAACTTAGCTTAATTCAAGCAAAGAATCAATACAATTAATTCTACACCATACCACAAAATGACGACCTTTTGATCTTCTGACTTCTTGAATATTTGATTACAAATGCACTTAGACGGTCGGAATATTTCGACATTGACTGCACCTGTTGACTGCTTACCTTTATAGCGATAACTTCTAAATTAAATTTAAGATAAGAATGAAAAGTGCCGAAGCTTTCTTTTTAGAGCTGTTTTTCGTGTAGACTTTTGATTTGAGCTACATAACTGTAAAAAACTTCACGGTTTAAATCATTTTTATTAGCATAAAGGTTCGAAAGATATTTGAGCCTCAGATTTGCTGTTAGATGTGTCATTTCAATTTTACTGCCGTTAACACTTAATCTTGATCTGTTTTTCATATTTTTATTGCTATTTTATTGCTATTGCAAACGTAACTTGGTGTGATAACTGCATTGTGTAAAAAAATTTAAAAAGCACCCATTACGTAAACTTAAACCTTACTACTTTGCTTAGGCGCATCATTCTGTCCAACCCATAGGCATACCTCCATCGACTGAGTTATGGTCTGTAACAATCGGTCCAATCTTGAGACCTGGTGGTCGGTTTGAATACGTAAAGCCAAACAATTAACAACACTTGTATATATGGGATGTCGTAGGAAGCGCCATCGGTTTTCGCCGATTGCTCTGAACCGTTTAAAGGATGAAGATCCTGTTGACAGAATCACGTTTATCAAATACCACGTTAATCGGTTCAGTGGTTTTGGATTTTAAAGAGGAAATAAGCTGTTTTCTGTAATTTATAGTTAAAATACGCCTTGTTCTGTACGTAAGCATATGAACGTTAACACTAGGTTGCTATGCCACGATAACATTCTTCGTAACTACCAAAGGTTCGTTGCTTTGGTTTGAGAACTATCAGACGCATTTTCTGAATTTGTAGATATGGCGCCGTGCCCAACAGGACGCTTCGGAAAGGGATGCGTATATGAATGCCATTGTATGGATGGGGTGTGTCATGTCTACAGTGGCATGTGCATCGCCAGCACTCGCTGCCAACAAGGGTGGCATGGAAGAAGGTGCGACTTTCGTAAGTATGGAGTCAGGCACTTCCTCGCAGTAGTTTTTCCTAGAAAGCTCAGGCAGGCATATAAAATTTTATAAAGGGCCCTCTCGCGAAACATCTAGGTATGGCCTAACTGTGGCCCACCCACGCTTACCATTCCTCGCTCAGTATTAGGACATATGGCGTATTAACTAACGCATTTCTTGCTTACTTAGCTGCAAATAACGCTTAGTTCCCTGTACGCGAAGAAGCACACAAGATTTGTATTTGGGGTGGGTTACGATCAAGAGCATTCTTGTGAAGGAAACCCGTCTTGAACATGCGCCAGGAATTATGATAACTCTAAAATGTTGGCTTTGCTGTTAACAAATCTCTTGTCAGGGTAATATTTCTGTAAGCACTGTGGCACACGAAGCTAAATTAGCTAAATTAATGTGAAACGCATGAATCTTCAAATCAGCACTTGATTATTCCATGTCTAAGAAAACAAGCTCTACTGAAAGAGACGTGTCAAAAATGATCAAATTTTGCTTTTGCCTTATTATCAGTGGTGATGGTTTTCTCCAGGCGATGGTTGTGCAAGCAGTCCTTGTCGGAATAACGGAACGTGTCGAGACTACGGAAAAGATTTCCACTGCGACTGTCTGCCTCAGTTCAGTGGCGGAACATGTGCTTACAGTGAGTTCACTTTGCTGAGCGATTGCCGAGTGAGTGCGTGTATGGGTGTGTATGGGTGAGTGGATGGGTGAGTGTATGGGTTAGTGGATGGGTGAGTGGCTGGGTGAGTGTGTGGATGGGTGAGTGAGCGGGTAGGTGGGTGGGTATAGGTTGGTATTTACTTTGGGTGGGTGTGTGAGTTGGTGAGTGAATGGGTGGATGGGTGGGTATGGATGAATAAGTACTTTGGTGTTGGGTTTGGGTGGGTGAGTGAGTGGATTGATGGGTAGGTTGGATAGGTGGGTGGTATTGGGTTGATGGAAACTGGATGCATGAATGAGTGATTGAGTGAGTAAGTGAATGAGTGAGAGAGTGGATGAGCAATGTATAAATGTATAATGAGCAATGTATAAATGTATAATCATCTGATGTTCGAGTTAGCATGACTAAATCAACTAAGTCAGGCTGCCGTTCAATTATCACAGAAACGTTTATGCTGATCATACGAGAGAGAAAGACACCAGCATTGAAATAACCGTCCAACGAATATAGTCATGGACTGCCATATACTGTGATAACGGCGCTACAGAAGTCTTTACCTTAGATTTGACTAGAACTTCGAAATAAACATAAGCACGACGACAAGTTTACGTATGTGATTATGAATATTTGTATTCATTAAAATTTCGTTTGCTTCTGTTGGCAGTCAATCCTTGTTTGTCAAATCCATGCCAAAACGGTGGAACATGCGTCATGTACGGAAACTTGTACGACTGTTCGTGCAAGGCCGACTACTATGGAATCCTCTGCGAAAAATGTTAGTCTTTCTCACTCTGTCTTCATAAGGTCTTGTCTAATAGGTCTATGTTCTTGACACAATCTGACTCTGAACTTACAACTTTGCACGTCTACGCTGTGTTTAACGTGTTCAGACCAATATTAATTAAAGCGACTGATCGAATTTTCATTCTACTTAGCCTCTCTTCTGTGAGGGTCTGTTGACGGAGAGGTGATCGTGTGTTTCGAACTTCACCGGATGCCGTCATTCCTTATCCTCGATGCAGTGTGGTCCATGGCTAGATAGAACTTAGGGTCGACTGTAAACTCTGGGTGAGAATCTTTTGGTTGGGATCTGTGCGTATGCTGAAACTCGCCAGTAATGACTCTGTAGTTATCTTAGCTTTATTTGCTTGCTAATAAACGTTTTGTTCTTAACCCTTTTAACATAATTTAAGCCATAGCGTAGAAAGCGCCTCTGATTCGCTTGAAGAGGCGCTATATAAATTTTCGATTAAAATTACAATGACCGTTACATTCGCTACAATTACAAGGTCAAATATGAACTCAATAGGCCCTATGTATCTGTCGCTTGACCCATTTTATCATGATTATTAGCATCTTAATTACGACGCTGTTTAGTTCAATAACTACTCTGCCCTGCTTTAGATTCTCCCGGCAACGACAGTTCTTCGGAGGAGGTCGAGTACCTGGGATGTTTTAGGTTTCTGGTCGAGGAGAAGTTCCTGATGCATAAACGCCTTTGGTGGGGGTCGAATAAGCGAATGTCCATCGGAAAATGTCTCCGACACTGCAGGGAACGCCAGTTCACATACGCCGGATTGCAGGTCGGGCTACCAACGTCATTTGCTTTCGCGATTACTTACTTGTAAAGTACATGTAATACGTGACACAGAAACAACAGACACTAACAGTAGTCCAAAGTTTTCGGGAAAAGAAATCTATTAGTTTATTACTAACTGGGTTTATTGCATGTATATCGAAAATAATCGATTTAAATTGCATTTGCGATAATTCTTGCTGGGTAGCTTGGTTGTCTTGTCTCCTTCCTTCAAAGGTTACATATAAAATGGGAAAATGTTTTTACGAACTGACAATATTTTACGGACATTTTTTCCACACAACGCATTCTTCTCACAGAATTTTACATTGTTATCGTTAACCGCAAACAGTGGTTCACGTCGCTTACATCACCTCAGCCACTCAGCTGACCATAGAACTGAAACGTTAATTTCATCTGATCCACAGTCGAATGGTAGAAGCAACGTAGAAAAATCCTACTGCTGTGGACTCATTTTATCGCGCTTGTAACAAATTTACGCATTAATTACGAAAACTGTCTAGGCTACTGAGTTTGCGGTCAATCTCAGCCAGTTTATGAATTGTTCATGGAGGATATTTACAGAAGGTTTGCATCATTGCTTGTACTAATAGTAGTAGGATCCATTGTTTAACGACATCGTAGATGCATTGAACTGAATTGTTTGTATCATTAGTGTCTACCAGCTTAGTACTCTGCGGCCGTTACAGGGCGCGTGTTGTTTTAAATTTCGGCGAGTCAGTTTTAAAGTTCTGAAACTGAAAATCTAATCGACGTTCGGTTTACGGCTGATCTTATGTGGAGATCGGATTAGAAGCCGATGATTCCATCCGCGGCTCAGAAACCTGATCCGACATCAGTTAAACTGAGATTTGATGCGCGATAATACCACCGGTCTTTAAAGCCTAGTTATCAGCGTTAAGTACACCAATTGTCTTGTAATAGAGGCATTAGAGCCTATGCTCGTGCATTAATGTGGCCTTCCATTAATGTGGCTTTTGTAACATTTAGAGACATTGTTTCTAGCAGTACTTTTGCGATGGCGACATTGAGTGTATTTTAACACGGGACAGATAGGCCCTAGTACTTATGGCTCAATCCTTCTAGCCATACTGTAGTGTCTGCTGTCTAGCAGCATTTCGGAATGGAAGATAAACTGACTCGCATTCATAAAGTACCTGTATGAGCAACAGCCCTCGGAGGCTTCATCCTCAAACTGAATGATCCACCTACCAAGTGGCAACCAACACCAATTCAAAACCTAGGCAACGTTTTCTAACAGACTCAGCAGAAAATGGAAATTCAGACGAAAATGACTAATGCGATGAGCATCCTCCACATTTGACTCACATAGAGCTGAACGAATAGTACGAGAGATGCGTTTAAAATGTTTGGCCGCTATTAATTGAAGCCTCAAAAATAATTCCAGATCTGGAAATGCTTTCGATCGAAACCTAGTTCACCAGTCCGCGTCAGTTGATTGAGGCAAGACAAGACAAGACATTGTTCCTTTTCTATCAATCCAGAATTCGAGATCAATTCCTTTGTGTATGATGACGAAGCTGTTATCGAAAACATTTCTAGGGATTGAAAACAGAACATATCTGTTTTGCAATCGTAGAAATGTCCCAGCAGCTGACCTGAATTGTGTTTATCAAAATGTGTTCAGTTCGGAGCTGCCTGTTGGTGTGGAGAAGCATACTTCACGTACGGGGCCGTCGGCGAATTTAACTGCAACATGACTTGCAACAAGGATGGTGCGCCGAGATGCGGCGGCAAAATGGTTAACAGCGTCTACACAGGTAAGCACTCAGATATAGCCACGCCAGTCTCAAAGAAGATGAGGTAATGCAAGCTAAGGTAAAATATGATAAGGTATAGTAAGAAAAGGTAAATAAGTTAATATAAGGTAAATTGAGATGATATAATACAAGACCAAACGATGCAAAGTAAGGTATATTATTCTAAGTTAATTTAAGATAAGGTAAGGCAAAACGGAAACGGATAGTAAAAAATAAGATAAGATGAGACGATACAAGGAAAAGTAATGCAAATTAACGTAAGCTAAGTTAAATTAAGGTAGAAAAGGCGAGATAACAAAACAACTAAAAGTGATTCCCTTCGGTCAATGACTGCGCGTGTGTGGTCCACACGTTAATCAATAGAATTTCAGTTCTCCAGGTTTTGTCCTTTGGCTATCAGTTGAGCAAATTTTTTCTTTTCTTTCCCACTTCCTCCTCCTTTTACTTCTTTCAACCACCTCTTATGTTTCATCTCCACCTGTCAATCAGCCAAGTCTGCCCCAACCCCCCTCCACTCTGCTTTATGGCTCCCTCGCTCCCGATACTTTTATGCTTTTATGACCGGCGTAAATGACAGCCCGGCCTTACATGTTAGTAATATAGTTCGAACAATTTAAAGAAATGAATTTTTCAGACAAACTAAATTATAAAATCTACACTTACATTAACTCAAGACATCATCGTTTCCCTGTATTTACTACAGTGATGCAAGGAAAGGAAAGGTAAGATGAGGTAAAGTAAGATTAGAAGGCAAGGTAAGGTAAAGGTAAGGTGTATCTTTTTTCTCAAGATCTAATCTCATTGCGCTCGCCATACTTAAGACGGGCACTGTCATTTGATGTATTGCGTATAATTGTGATATTGCCTAATGTAATGGAAACCGATTGTTCAGGTCTGTTTGCACATATATATATATATATATATATATATATATATATATATATATATATATATATATATATATATATATATATATATATATATATATATATATATATATATATATATATTCTGCTTTCTGTGGAATTGACAGTTTGTCCGATGGGAAGGTACAAGCTTGACTGTCAGTCGAAATGTCACTGTTCCGGGAGGCAATGCAACCTCTTGACCGGCAGCTGTGAAGACCAGCCCTGCATCGGCGGATGGACTGGAGTCAACTGCGACCAAGGTTACTTAAATCATTGTCACCATTTGTCCAAACAAACTGTTCAGTGGCCGACCGACTTGTCTAATTAGCTTTTCAAACAATAAATATGTAATAAATTACTTGATTCGCCATTGACCCATTGACCAAATGATTAACTGACTGACTGGTTCAGCGACTATCTGTTAGTATATTGACTGAGTAAGTCACTGAGTTTGTGAATAAGTCGATTAGTGGATCGACTTATTCACAAACTCAGTGACTTACTTAGAATGTCACTGTGGATGGTGATTTTGTGTCGTGGTATTTACATTGTATTTTGTATGCAATGCAACTGTAACTTGATATTGCCCTGCTTATAAAGTTGAGAAGTGCACAATGGAGCTAGGGAACAGGAAACATAAGAACCATAAAGCAGACTAGAAAAGGTAAGTTTTCAGTTTAGAGCGAAAGATAAGCTCAATAAGAGAGTTGCGAACATGAGAATGTAGACAATGTCAGATGGAGTGAACAGCAATTGTGAACCAGGATTAACAGATGCTAATCGAAGAAAGGATCGCTTTTCAACGAAGCTTCAGGGAGTAATCATGGATTACACGTAGGATGGCAGATGATATGCACTTGCTTTTAACACGAGGAGTGCCAGCTTGCAGCGGATACGTTCAGATACAAGAAGCCAGTGGAGAGAATGAACAGCAGGTTGATATTGTCTTGGTAAGAGAGTCCAATAAGGCAGAATATTAAGAAAATACCGCTCTCGTGTCATGCATCTACCAAGCGCATCGTTGAGGCTCAAGGTAGCTGCGCACACTAATCGTCTCGAACGCGCACACTCTGCGTTTGCAAGGCGAGCATTCTAACCAATCGGTTATTGTATCACGGTACCCGATTGGTTTCATGCAGATGAAGAAGAGCTGCCGAAGGACATACATGTAAGCAGCCTATCACCCTGATTGACGACTCTGCGACTACGTGTTGGCTAGATTGCTTATGCAATCGATGCATACATAACGCAGCCAATGTTATCCTTCAGCTCTTGTCATATCAATGCAAAGCCTTCCATCCCTCACTGGACTGCATTCAACGGCCCGTCAAAGTTATGAAATGAGGTTAAAGTTTAGCGAACGAAGTTTGTCACTCACCTGTGAATTGTTGAAGGTTGCGAAATAATGTACCTTTAACAATTGCATTCCCTGAATAACTTACATAGGCCATTGTATGTATGTGTATATATGTGTTTGTATGTGTATGCACGTACAAGTATGCGTATGTATGTGTATGTATGTTTACGTATGCCTGTGTTTGGATATGTGAATCCCGTCACTTCTTCACGCGTTGGTTAGTCGGTAAAGCCATCAGTAGATGTCTGCTGTGGGTGGGTATATTGTCGGCTTTTCTCCTCTTCGCACGGTGGTCAAAGCCCATTTGCAACTGGAGATTAGTTGGTAAGCCTCGCCATCGATCGGCTAATCAGAGACCACTCAGTATTTGTTGTGTCTGCGTCTGCTGTAAAGTCGATTGCACTAACAAATCACAAAAGATAACGCGCACAAAGTAGGAAGAGCCTTACCTTACTTTACATTACTTGACCTTGCTTGACCTTACTTACCTTACTTTAGCATAGCTTGTCCCGCTTTGACTCGCCTTGCTTCATCTCATCTCAGCTTAAGCAGCTGTTTGGCTAGCGCAGTATGAATTCCTATGAGCAACGCTTGGTGTTTGTAACTGTAGCTGAAGAAAAGCAGCTGCGTCGGTCTCTTGTGTTGGTCATCTTTCTGTTGGCCTTTGCGGCGCTCGTGATCCTTTTGGCCTTTTACGATGCCTCGACGCAGCTTCTAAAGAGCCGCGAATTACGTCAAAATCTCGACGCCATGTCCACTGCAAAGGTTCAACCGTCAGTAGGATACACAGCATCTCGCCAGGCTATCGCAGGAACCATCCCAAGTACGTTGCAAATAAGCAAAGTAGGAAGTACCCGTGGTTCAACGACAAAAGTCCGAAGTAAGACTGCAAGTACGTCGCAAATAAGCAAAGTAGGAAGTACCCGTGGTTCAACGACAAAAGTCGGAAGTAAGACTGCAAGTACGTCGCAAATGAGCGAAGTAAGAAGTACCAAGAGTTCAGCGACATCAACGAAGTTGAAGCCAACAGCCACAAGTAGCCAAACGACCGCCATGCAAAGCGCTCCAAAGAAAAAGTCGCGACTGCACAAATTACTTAAACAAATGGAACGTAAGAAAAAGAAAAAGAAAAAGAAAAAGGAGCCTGCTGTTAAATACGGTACTTACCTCCAGGTTCCAGGCGCTGAACGACGCAAGCGTCGAAAGGCGAAGAGCACCGAAAGTCCGAAAGATATCATAATTAAAGTTCCCAGCCGGATTCCTCAGCCAACCAAGTGAGCACGGCAGTTAAAGGTCAGTTACACTTTTCGAATGCATATGAATCTACGCATAGGCTATGCAGTTATGGGGTCGTTCAGTTTATGATATTTAATTAACAAGCTCGTAATTAAAATTTGTCTTTCTAAGGCAGTTGGCGATACCTTATGTTAACGCAATTCTGGGCACGCATGTCCAGAATAAAGTTATGCAACGATCCTTTTCCTCAGGAGAGGGTTTTGATGTAACAGTTCACTGGGATGAATGGTCGTCAAGCGTGATCAGTTAGATTCGAAAGGTCAAGGCTAATCCTTTTGCAGGTCGTCGATGGAATCGATTTGTTTCGGCCTTTTGTTTGGCGATATTGGTAGCCTCGGGTAGACCCTTCCATCCGTAGTTCAACTGATCGTGATTTTGCCCGCTTTCAGCATCTTCCTCCCGTGATGGGAGACATCTGTTTGCTCCTTTATTAAGTTTGCTCATTGACGAAGGGGAAGTGAATGTCGCCGAGTTTTCCGTGACTGGGATAACTGATCTTTAAGTTGGCGAGACATGAACCTCACTACGATTTGTTGGTGCTTGTCGATCTTCTCAGTACCGATACGATGGACTACGAAATGTTATGATTTGTCACATTTATTCCCGAGCTTTCAATACCACTTATACCTATGTGGTGTATAAACCAGTGAGTAGATTTAACACTCATTTAAACATGAGAAGATTTTAAAAAATAATATGCAGCAAGTTACCTCTGAACATTTCTCTGTCGTTCTGTTTGTGTTTAGATAGACAAATTGGCCAGTGAAAGGATATCTCTTTCGTTACTCCTTTGATCGCCGATTGTGCGACTCTTAAGTTCAAGGGTTTAACCGATGACTCAACTGCGCCGTGGTTGTGAATTAGCCTTGTCTGTTGTCCACTGTGCCGTGGTTGTGAATTAGCCTTGATTGTTGTCCGCTGTTGCACTGGCTGTATCAAACAGAACTTAGAATTACAGTCATCACGGTCGACTGAATTACGAAAAAGACACCAACATGGTTTAAATCGATTGAATTACGCAAAAGAAACCAAAATGATGTAAATCTGGTCGGATGGCGTAATTCATGGCTCCACCAATCTCACATGCAGCCAGCAATCAGTGGCTCAGCGGCGACTGTCTGTGGAGATTGCGCCAGCTGCCCAGAAGTACAAACTGTCAAAGTCAGGCTAGCTGTGGTTAGCTACAGCTTTCAGCGTCAGTAGTCATACTAAGCAGTAATTGCTTGCTCGGAATTTTTATTTAGGTTTTCAATTCAAGCACTGTACGTTCCTTGCTGAACTGTGCCCGAAGGTGTTTGATCCTTCTCGCTCCATCGATGAACAATTCGTGTAATAAACTATGCTGGCCAAGATCGTATGGTGCAGACGATTTTAGAAGAAGGCTTCTATTCTTGTGTGTTGGTGTCATAACAATAAGACAAACGGAATTCCTAACGCGTGTCTTAAACTGTAGGTCCCTCGTTCTGTTTGTGCGTGCAGTTTACCTGCTGTCAATCATTGTGCGTTTAATTCTGAGTGACCGATGAAAATCTGCTTGTAATCTAATGCAGTTTAGGGTAATAAAAGATAAAGTTTGCTTCGAGAGATGCCTTTTTAATATGAGTTGAATAACATGTAATTAGGATAAGTATTTGTTATTTTGTCCTACTTCCTTTGTTAATTTCAACGCACTCTATTTCCATCTGCGACCTTACAAATCTATGTATCAGATGCAGAGAAGTTGTTGCAGGCCAGGAAAAGCTTCGTGTGCTTTCGGTTTGACTCGACTATGGTATACGGCCTTTTAAAGATAATGTGTTATTTTCATTTGTGAACAAATAATTTAGGCATGAAGTATTATTTCCATATAGTATTATGGGCTTAGTGCATTTAAACCTATTGACCTACTGGTCCTACTGGATTTAGACTGAACTTCTCCCACGGATTATGATTTTTGGCTACTATCTCAAATAAATCGATAAAGGCGCTGTAGACGTCGCCAGATTAGATTAGATTAGAAACTTGCAAAGCAAGCCAAGAGCTTAATGTATTACGTTTGTGGGTCGGTGTTCTTTTGACTCGGGGCTGAACTGTCTCTGCCAGAGAAAACCATAACAAAGATGCCAGGACACTGTGTTTTAGTTGACTTTAATTCGATTTAACGAGCAAAATCACAGTTTTGTAATCTAAAAGTGGTTCGAATATAAAAAGACTTGGTTGACAGTGTGACTGACGTAACGTATAGTGTAACATTTTAAATATTAAATCCTGAAATAAACAGTAACTACAATTATTATAAAACTTTCTATTATCTATTCTGATCAGTGTTTAGCACGATTTTCCTTATGATAGCAAAGCAAACAATACACTGTGTTTCGGCTAAAAGACAATTATTTTTCCTTGCTTCAGAACAGCAGAACTTGTATTGTTTACGGTACTGAATTACTGGTGTCGTTGAATAATTCACCGTCGTCACCGACGAAGACTGAATAAGTTGGCATTGGTTGTGCAACCATTCCACGCACGTTGTTTCCAGGGAAATCGTTTGCTATATTAGGATACATTGCTCGGTCAACTGGTTGAACTCCAGTTGAATTGATCTGGTAGTTAAGCGTCTTGTAATCTTGCTTCATCTTAGTTTTAGACTGGAATCTGAAATAGTGCAATGGTATTTCACTTTTAGTTTAAGTGCGTTTAACAAATATGAGGACATTTGTGTTCTAAAACCGTTAAAAACTGAGAGCACAGATTTAGGCCTCAACAGCGCAAGAAAAAAGTCTTCTTTATTTAATAGGGAGAGACAATCGAGGGGCTTTTTTCTTTTCTTTGCTAAGCGACAAATCCCAATGTTCTGTGCATAGAGTTTTAGCAGGGCAAACACCTAATCTTTTCTTTTTAAAATGAACATAGTAAAACTGAAAGTTAGTATTTCACAAGGATTCTTTCGGACTGAGTTGTAAATAAAATTGCATAATGCATTTTGCTGCCTAACTTCATTTCACATCTTGCAGTCTTATAAGTTGTAAAAAAATCTGTAATCTCATTTCAGATGCTGAAACATTTTGTAGCTGAGGATTTATCTAACTAAAGAAAACAGTTAACCTCTAATAAGTACGTGTGACTAAATTTTTAAAGAAATAATTATGCTTGCGTAGGAACATCGATAGTCTCTAGGTCAAAAGTCTCAAAATCATGTTAGTCAAAAACCGATAATTATTCACCGGAAATCCCGACTATACTTTCGTCTGAAGTATGCGCTGAACCGATTTTTACAATTTGTGTGTGGTTTCTTTCCAATCAACTACATTTACAAAGGTACGGTTTTTCAGCTGCAGATTAGCAATTATTGAAGACATTCAGACATGTAGTATGTAGGCATACTAAAATTCTGCATGAAGACAAAACAGAAATTTTATGGAAATACGTACCGTCGGAAGCAAACAATTCCAAAACAAATAATTGCCAAGCAGATCGCTAAAGTAAATCCACCAAGTACCAACATGCCTAAAACTAAAGTTACACATTTCATTAGCAGTTAGACTACCCAGTCAATAAATAATCTGTTCCGCATGAAGCAGCTCAAAAACATATTTAATTCATAACAATTATGACGCATCTCTTTAAAGCTGTTAGGTAGGCATGCCTTGCCTATTTGAGAGGTTCTTAAAAGACGCTGTGCAGTTATACACATACAACGGAAACATAAGCAAAGTGGACTTTAAACAGATTTCCTTCCGGAATTCTTAAAACCAGTATATAATTTGACAGAATTTATAACATTGTAGAGATCTCAATTAAAAAGAGTTTTTGAATCTATCGCTTCACCAGTCAGAGGCTTCCGGGTTTGATAGCGTTCATTTAACGAGATCGTCGTTCGAAGACGATTGACTCAGATGATCAGTGGATCCCAACCGACATCCAACGCATATATGCTTTGTGCCTCTTAGGTGATATTTGAATCCATCGCTGGTTACTGACCCGCGGTCGTCGACAGTTCATAAAACCGCATCGGACGAAGTCTTTATCTCGAATTCAGCTGAGCCAGAGACGTCTAGATTACTTAGCTAAATTATCTAGACGTCTGTGGTTGAGTGCACAGCTGGTGTCATCTGATGCCGAGCGGGGGCCAAGAGGGAACTCGTAGGAATGAATTGTTGAAAGATGACACTGATGAAGATTTAAACACCTTAATTAGGGAGGGAGGTCGAGGAGTTCAAATTAACCCAACAAGAAGACTTCACGTTGCCCGAACTGTAGAAGCGTGCAAGGGATGGGGATGGTACTTATGTGACATAGAGGTCTATTGTTTCGGCCGAGCCAATATGGTTACCGTGAAGGAACTGGCCAAAGGCAATTAGCAATACCTATCAAATACACAACAAAGACGCTATAATTAGCGCATGATTCACTTTGGAATATCATATTGGAATGAAAGGGGCAAATATGCAAATCATTTTACGGACCCTCGTTGACACCCGAGATTCAGACATATGGGCGATCCTGCTCTGTATGCCAGAAGAAGGTCATAGTCAAGAAGGCAGATAAAGCGCCTTTAATCAAGGTCCCAGTAATCGACACCGGCTGAACCCTAATCGTCGATATAATGAGGTCAATAAACCATAAAGCTTGTTATATTAAGGAATTTATCTTATTTATAGCGGGACATAAAAACACTGCTCGGAATTCATTGCACTTTCTAATATAACTTTTTAATGTTACTTCATAACATAATAGGAAGTGGCAGAAGATTTATTAAAGGTGTTTTCTATGACTGCTGTTATTCGAGTCACTCACTATGCCCGCTAATAAAACAAATTTTAAAACTCAGCTGAATAAAGATTTGGAAGACTTGCTTGGTTGGCATATTATTATTGTCTTTGGGGCATGGATTCCTATTCTACCGCTGGCACCCGAATTGCTTAAACGAATAAACTCAGCAAGATAAAATTGACGGAAACAGCGGATAAGGAATGTAGTATCATAGAGATCACATCTGACATCAGACCACATGCTGATACCTTTGGATATGTGTTATTGCTAAACTATATTGCTCCGTTTTATAGAGCAGAGTCCACCTACCGCCTTTACATATGATTTGTTACCTGCTGAGGCATGTGAAGCCAGTATTGTGGTTTAGATGCGGTAGTCTGTTGGAACTAGGGGAGACCGGGGCTAAAAGTAACAATTTTGACATTTTCCTGATTTGGGAAAATGTTTTAGTATAAGCCATACTTAAATAGGTGCCATTTCCATCTTCATTAAGTCCTCTATAAATGGTAAATTATTCGATTTTATTGCTCTGATATGTTAAGAGAAAATTTAGCCAAAAAAAACCCTGTCAGAGTGTAACAATCTGCCCCGTATCCGGGTTGATTGTAACACTAAAACGGGTATGTTGTAACAAACATTGTCAATAGTTTGGTACATAGTAAAATCTGCATATAGAGTAAAACGTTAATTCTAGATGTTTCAGTTGACTTCTTCAATTATGAGTGTCCTTTGATCAGGATTTTGTCAATCTGGTTGATCTCAATCACAGTTATGGCACACATAGTTCTTACTGCCATCGGTGCAGTCCACATGTGACCAATTCTTGCAGCTTAAGCACTGTATCCATTCTTCCTTTCTCTTTCTAATTGCGCCAAATGGTTCACAACAAACCAGACAAAACCATTCTTCAAGTCCCAAATTAGAATTGATAGAAGGCTTATTTTTTGTATGTTTATTTCTCCTTGTGGACACTTTCTTTTCGGCATCAGGCTTGGAACTGACAAGTTTCTTTACTGCTTTTGATTTTGATTTAGTTTTATTATCAACTTTTTTCTTTTTCATTTCCTCATGTAATGCACATTTCTCTGGGGTATCAGTTAGAATTGCCGAAAATCTTCTTTTTCTACCTCCCTTCCTGATTTTTCGCTCCTCAGCCTGCGGATGAGTGGAAACTATGCATGGATCAAATGAGGTCGAAGGAATCTGCATATCTGAAATGCTCGTAGCTTCAGGTGTACGAACCGATATTTCAGAATTTCTCCTAATAAAACCACTGAACCAGTCAGCCCCTGCCATTTGATTAGACATCCATGCAGCTGGTATTGTTATTTTGAACATTACTGCACACTGATAGGCTAGCTTACGAACAGCAGAAGGCGCCAACCCAAAGTATATAAGAGAGGCATTTTTAACATATTCGGTCAGTTTTGCTTCTTGTTCATCAGAAAAAATTTGCCTGTTTCGATTGTACCCAACAGTGACCTCAATTCCATTTGAAGATTATAGCTTCTTAATAAATCTTCTAAGGCTGACATGACACAAGGAGAATCTCTTGCAACAGTTCGACAAGGTCGATTATGAATAAGTACTTCATCTGAAGCATCCTTCATTGTTTGTAATGTCGCTCCTCCTCGATTACTTTTTCTCTTGTAATTCCTCATTCCTACAATACAAATGAACCCACAAATTGTGACTATCGCACAAAGAATTTTTAATAGAATAATAATGCTCCTAAACATCCATAACTAAAATAGTATTTTCATCTATCATAAAGTTAGAAACATTATCTCAATTATCAATTGCTGTGGGGCAGGTCGTAACACTGTTACAACCAGCCCAGTGCCAAAAGTTACAACTAACCCCATCAGACCACATTTCATAGATGAAAAGATATCATTAGCTATAAACAAATCTTGCGCAGCCGTTTATATTCCGTGAAATGTGACATAAAAATGCTTTAAAATGAATTACTGCGATTAATAATATGTCATACATCACCTATATTATGATGAAAAAAGTAAACTTGCAAAAAATTACTTTTCGTGTTGAAAATCAAGATTTCGTTCACAAATCACAAAAACGTCCTTCCAATTGCCCCAACCACAAGTATATAAACCGGAACGATATGACGCGCGTGCCAACCTACTTAGACTGGTTCAATGCCCTTCAGTTACTTAGTTATGAGTGCTGTTACAACCAACCCGTGTTACTTTTAGCCCCGGTCTCCCCTACACTAAACTGAGTGTACAGGCAAAAACAAAATCAGGCTGAACAAAGTCGATGAGATTAAATTTGGGCCGCTGCTGCTGGTATGTTTCATGCTAAAGGCATGCGCGTGGGTTTAAATACCTGCTTCATTGTTGAAACTCGTTGCTTTGGGTTCAGCTTCAGAGACCAAGTCTCGCTGAACTGAATTTCCTACAATTAGGACAAAGATCATTGCTTGCATTGAATATCTCACCAAAAGCAGGATTAGGCCGACATATTTCTAAGGCAATTTAATAAAAACCACCGTTAAACAGTGACATGAATAAAACTCGCAAATTCGAACACAAAATTTTGTAGACCAAACTGATCAATGTAGCCCAAGCAGGTATGTTTAAAATCAGTTCACGCTAAGATGTTCTTTTTTTCTTTAAGTTTAAGTGTCTAAGTAGAAACTAGACACACCTAGACTATGCTAGCAAATCGTAATTGTTATATTGACTCTACAACGCAAGACGACAATGACACAGCGCGGTTTTAAAGCGCTTTCAGAAGAGGCGGGGAGAGACCAAGGATCTCACGTCGCAAGTTATTAGGCAATCTATTCCAGAAAGATAACCGACCACGAAGAAGCTTCAATGCAGAATGTACCTGCAGGCGGGACAACTAGGGTTACATTGCGTAGCAGGGCGAAGAACCAGTCAGACCGGGTAATATCAAAGGCCACTGCCTTGATTAGTCCAGAGAGGAACGAGCGCAACTATGCCAGAGCACGACCCACGACGCCAAAACGAACTCTAAGTGACGATAGCGTCAAAAAGCAGTACTCACATCAAAGCGGACGGGGAGGATAACTTTATAGACTAGAAAAATGATTTTAATTTTAAAACTGAATTTAGACCGTCAGCACAACAGAGATCGGAAGTCACAAATTATGAAAAATAAACCAGAGCATAATTTCACATTTATAAAATAATCGTTATCGCATAGATAGAAAGTAATACATATCTAAACCAGTTTCGGCAGACATAAAAGACTGAAGTTCTTTGTCAGAATGAGAATTTCACCTTGGGAACAATTGCCAACGACGCCAATCCATTTACCCTCTTCGCAATGGAGGTGCCACGTTTTACGGCTCATATAACAACCAACCACAATCTCATCATCATTTCTCTTCAGATAAGCGTCTTCAGGTGGAATGATGTCAGAACAACCAACACCTACAACAACATAAAGTCTGTCGCACATCGTCTTTGTCGTAGTTGCTACTACCAGCTACGGCAACTTCGTGTTGTCTCACGTTCTCTCTCAGTCACCTCATCTAAGACTCTGGTTCGTGCATTTGTCACTAGTCGGTTGGATTACTGCTCTTCTTTATATGTTGGACTCCTGGATGTACGGCTTTTGTGCCTGGAACGTGTGTTGCGGGCGGGTGCACGGCTTATTGGTGGCATCTCTAGGTTTGGTCATGTCTCTGATTTCATGCGAGATGAGTTGCACTGGCTTCCTAAGAGTCAGCGCATCAACTACAGGGTCATCGTCTTTGTTTGGAACTCCTTGTTGGGTATTGCCTCCTCTTACTTGAAGGAGCTTTGCCTACCTGTCCGGTCCAATTTGGGACGTGCTTCTCTTCGCTCCGCTGCTAGTGGTAATCTACTAGTGCCTCGCGCTCGCACCTCGACCATGCAGCGTCGTGCTCTCTGTTGCTGGCCCAAACCTCTGGAATGGACTTCCTGTTACTCTACGTCTTCTGCCCCGGGATTTTACTTCTATCTTCTATTCTTCTCTTAAGACTGTTCTCTTTCGCCGAGGTTGGTTTGGGAGCGCTTCTGAGTATTTTTCTTGAAGGGGTGCTATATAAGTGTTCTGTATAAATAAATTTAAAAAATTGTTGTGGTGAGACATAACTTACCCTACCTATCTCCATCAAGCGGTCATGCAAGCTGTCTGTGAATTTGTTTGAATTAAGGCCATTTTCAATGTATGAAATTCAGTGTAATATGATAGAGTTATTTATTCTCAACCAATTGTGCTGCTGTGCTAGTTCAGTAACTTCATAGATTTTTATTTAAGCAGTGCTACAAAATCTCCAACAAAATCACCCAACGGTTTCCCAACCTATCTATGTGTAAAATAATTTTATCTCTAAAGAGACCCGAAAGGCGGTTGAAAGGAATGCAAGAATATTAGCATAGTGAAACCAAATGCTTTTATTTTTCAGTAATATCACTATCGTAGGTGTTTGAGTCTATATTTTTTAGTATTTTTAACTTAAAATAGTCGAGAGAGTCATTTCTTGCTTTCAGACGAGTCAGCGTTTAACTGGGCTGCATTAGTGTTGAAACCAGAGCCATTAGAAATGGCCTACATAATTAGAATTTTGGTAGATCGTCATTAAAGTGTAGCGATCATCGACTGATTGCTTATGAAGTATCATTAAAGTACCACGAAAATCATTCCATTAGATTAGGCTATAAATAAAAATGAAGAAAATTGGTAGCATTGACTAAGGCATTCGTTGAAATTCACCCGTACAGATCAGTTTTACAAAGACTATAAAATATTTACTGAACAACAAGATAAACATTAAATCTGACCATGAAGCTTGATAATAAATCGGCTGGCCTCGATGGTATCAACAGAATCGGAGGTATTCAGGTATATGTCAACGGCATTTCCTTTTGACAAGTATATTGTCTTCTCTCTCTGAGTTCCAGCAACGCATATTGTAATATTACGTTTTCCAATCTTATCGACAATCGCCCCATAAACAGGGCATGTCTGCTTGCTTGTCCGTTCTTTCTGACCAGACTCTGAAGCAGGAAACGCCAGAAAGCTGACACTGATTTTTTGACCAACGGGTGCTTCGGCAATCCATGGTTGAGATTTTGTGCCACATGTTCTCGAGCTGATCATGTGAATTGGAGTCGTAGAAACATCAACAACGCATGAACGTCTTTCATCGGCAGCTACATGATATAACACATAAGAAAATCTGCAGTAGTTAGTTAACTTAGACAAGTACAAAGTTGAATTACTTGTGCAGGACTAATTCAAGTAAACGACAATTGCTCAGTTTTAAAAAAGTCCTCTGCTCGGAGTCACAACAAGGACGCCGTTAGTTTAACTATACTCTTGAACTAGCATCAGTCTAAGCTACTTTAGTATAACATGAACACGAGTAACTAAATGAGCTAAAAAGAAGCCGGCATGTACATGTTAGGGTATATTAGGGGAGACCGGGGCTAAAAGTAACACGGGTTGGTTGTAACAGCACTCATAACTAAGTAACTGAAGGGCATTGAACCAGTCTAAGTAGGTTGGCACGCGCGTCATATCGTTCCGGTTTATATACTTGTGGTTGGGGCAATTGGAAGGACGTTTTTGTGATTTGTGAACGAAATCTTGATTTTCAACACGAAAAGTAATTTTTTGCAAGTTTACTTTTTTCATCATAATATAGGTGATGTATGACATATTATTAATCGCAGTAATTCATTTTAAAGCATTTTTATGTCACATTTCACGGAATATAAACGGCTGCGCAAGATTTGTTTATAGCTAATGATATCTTTTCATCTATGAAATGTGGTCTGATGGGGTTAGTTGTAACTTTTGGCACTGGGCTGGTTGTAACAGTGTTACGACCTGCCCCACAGCAATTGATAATTGAGATAATGTTTCTAACTTTATGATAGATGAAAATACTATTTTAGTTATGGATGTTTAGGAGCATTATTATTCTATTAAAAATTCTTTGTGCGATAGTCACAATTTGTGGGTTCATTTGTATTGTAGGAATGAGGAATTACAAGAGAAAAAGTAATCGAGGAGGAGCGACATTACAAACAATGAAGGATGCTTCAGATGAAGTACTTATTCATAATCGACCTTGTCGAACTGTTGCAAGAGATTCTCCTTGTGTCATGTCAGCCTTAGAAGATTTATTAAGAAGCTATAATCTTCAAATGGAATTGAGGTCACTGTTGGGTACAATCGAAACAGGCAAATTTTTTCTGATGAACAAGAAGCAAAACTGACCGAATATGTTAAAAATGCCTCTCTTATATACTTTGGGTTGGCGCCTTCTGCTGTTCGTAAGCTAGCCTATCAGTGTGCAGTAATGTTCAAAATAACAATACCAGCTGCATGGATGTCTAATCAAATGGCAGGGGCTGACTGGTTCAGTGGTTTTATTAGGAGAAATTCTGAAATATCGGTTCGTACACCTGAAGCTACGAGCATTTCAGATATGCAGATTCCTTCGACCTCATTTGATCCATGCATAGTTTCCACTCATCCGCAGGCTGAGGAGCGAAAAATCAGGAAGGGAGGTAGAAAAAGAAGATTTTCGGCAATTCTAACTGATACCCCAGAGAAATGTGCATTACATGAGGAAATGAAAAAGAAAAAAGTTGATAATAAAACTAAATCAAAATCAAAAGCAGTAAAGAAACTTGTCAGTTCCAAGCCTGATGCCGAAAAGAAAGTGTCCACAAGGAGAAATAAACATACAAAAAATAAGCCTTCTATCAATTCTAATTTGGGACTTGAAGAATGGTTTTGTCTGGTTTGTTGTGAACCATTTGGCGCAATTAGAAAGAGAAAGGAAGAATGGATACAGTGCTTAAGCTGCAAGAATTGGTCACATGTGGACTGCACCGATGGCAGTAAGAACTATGTGTGCCATAACTGTGATTGAGATCAACCAGATTGACAAAATCCTGATCAAAGGACACTCATAATTGAAGAAGTCAACTGAAACATCTAGAATTAACGTTTTACTCTATATGCAGATTTTACTATGTACCAAACTATTGACAATGTTTGTTACAACATACCCGTTTTAGTGTTACAATCAACCCGGATACGGGGCAGATTGTTACACTCTGACAGGGTTTTTTTTGGCTAAATTTTCTCTTAACATATCAGAGCAATAAAATCGAATAATTTACCATTTATAGAGGACTTAATGAAGATGGAAATGGCACCTATTTAAGTATGGCTTATACTAAAACATTTTCCCAAATCAGGAAAATGTCAAAATTGTTACTTTTAGCCCCGGTCTCCCCTACTGTAAGAGCTACCGTTAAACCGATCGTCACCAAACTTTTAAAGGGTGAAGAACTTTCTAAAATAACCATGTCTACCTAAGTACTGAGCGATTTTTATGAGCTATTGATCAAATGACGCATAGTGAACTCAAACGTGTACTTTTATTTAAAGCGTTCAATATTTGCCTAAATATGTGTCCTCAGTGCAAAAATATCCAAAATACAAAATTTGTTTAATAAGAAATTGTATTCTTAAAGTCAAAAATTCTAATTAAGCGATATCAAAAAGCTAAGCGCATCGCTACAACTTATTCACGAAGGTTGCGTTAAGGGAGAGGAATTGCCCGTCAATACCGTATGAAGACAATAATCCGGTTGTCGACAGGCCAGAGAGATACAGACAGACAGACAGACAGACAGACAGACAGAATGGCGCGTCATTAAATTAATAACACGAGTCATTTTAAAACTCAAAGACTCTTACTATTTATACAGTCGTAGCTAGCCTCCAGGTAAACATTTAGACCAGGAAAGCAGGGTTTGACATGATGATCAGAAATTTCTACCACTCTTATATCACACTCCGTCTTTCCTGAACATTTTCTATCCAGCAATGACAAGACATCTGCAGAACACCCCAGATGACGGGATCCTAGGCCATCAACTTCTTCCGCTGTTATGCAACGCCCAATGCGCATGCGCCCATATCTAGCGTTTCTCATAAGTATGACCTCGTTTTTCAGACAGCGAGGTTGGAATGTCTCTGACAGACAGTACTCTTCTGACGAAACTAAAGAAGCAAAAAATTCATTATTTTAATAAATTATTGAAACTGCCGTATTAACTGTAGATTGTGTGAAATAGCTGGTACGTACACGTTCATCTGCATGCAAAATTATGATGCTCGAACAGCTGGAAAAGTCACCACTGACAGAATCTCTAAGACACGTGGCACCCAACAAACGAAATCTTATCCAGCTTTGACCGTTGACAAACGTATTCAGACTTTCCGGTCCTTGTTGCATTGAGAATGAAGAAAGACAACAGGCAGCATATGTTCACCGATTGGCACTTTCTAGGCTGATGGTATACACGCAACCGCGTTCCGAATCCTTCAGGCCACCAAGTGAGCATGGGTCGGACATTCGTCCTTAGCCATCTGGGCGGTGATGGAACAACTGAAACCTCTCCGTAATAGACGGCCAATGCCACCTGGAAGACTCTGGCTTGCCCTTGCCTCAAAGAATTCCTGATTTTCCTGTTGCAGACGGCATGAGTTGCGGGCCTGACTTTGCCCGAACAGTCTGAATGATTCCGAGCCCGCAATAAATCGATCGATTGGAAATTGCAGATGGGATTCGATAACATTTGATACATGAATACTGGTGAAAAACGATAAAATACCATTTTGTTTGTTTAGATACATTGGTTGCCTTGAACTTTGACTTGGAATTACCACAACCTCATGGGAATTGAGAGTTGTCAATAAGTTGACATATCTCGAACCACCCCAAAATCTCGAAAATTGACACCTGATGTGGCAGGATGTGATGGTGTGAGTGACGAAGGATACTTTTGGAATTGATTCATCGATGTCCATTTAAAGGTAATTAGTTAAGGGGTTCGGAGTTATAGAGAGAGAACGGAAACAATTAATTAACTGACCCTACAGATATATCGACCTAAACAAAGCAATGTCGTGCCATCCAGCAGCAAATTTGAAAGCGTCCTTAGCTCTGACAATAGATCCCATAACAATTTTTAGGTCTAAAAATTGTTGTATAAAAATGTAAAGTTGAATCTCAATGAACGGATCACATTTAATATTGTGTTACGAGACATTAGATCTCCTATAACGCTACAGGATTTGAACTGCCGGCGTAAAGGTGAAAGGCCGTCGCATTTATCACAGCCAGCATGTAACCCAAATGTAGTAGTGACCGTGTCAAAATTGCAGTTGCTAACAGTATGCATGATAGGCTAATGTTGCTTACTCTTTCAGCATAGATGTAAATGACTTTACGTTTATTGTGTAAAGTGCCTTACCTGTAGGATCGTGTTTGAATTCTTCAGCCATCGATAGGCCTACTAGCATTAGCAGAAAAACCATCTCAAAATCAGCCATATTAAGCGTTTCTACAGCTTAATTTTCTTTCACTTAGGGTCGATTTTACGAATTTGCTTATTGTTCACATCTGAAACAAATTCGAGAAAGTTAACTGGCTTCGCTTGTAGGTCTCAACACGATAAAGCTATTTTCTGAGTGCAGGCAAATAATATATAGGAAAAGAGCAAATGCGTGAGACAGTGTTGTGATTGTCTTTATAAATAGCATGCAGTGGCGCTCGCGGATTAATTTCATTTCGAAGCGGGTAAAATTTATTTTGCGATTTCATTTATAGGTCGGGGACCGTCTCAAAATCTCAAAATTCTGCACCTAACTGGGCGTGAACAAAATTTGTCAAAAATAATAATTTTAACCTAATTAACCCTTTTGCAGCAAGCCATATGCTATATTTTTGTTGGGTGAATTTAAGATACTTTAAATCATTCGAATTTTCAGAACATTGAGTAATTGTACTTAACAGATACTTCCAGTACTGAAAAGCCGTTTTGACAGAATAATTAAACCCCGAGCTTATTTCGGCAAATCAAACGACATTACTGCTAACCCCGCACAACAATGCAACATACCTAAAAACAATGAATGTGTTTTGGATCAACCTACAACTTTTGTCTTAAAATGCTTTTTGTTTTGTTTTTTTCTTTCATACTAATGTCAAAATCTACCTTGTCTTATGCTGCTATTCTCCATCCACAGTTCTAACCCTTTCATGCAACTACTTCCTACTTCATCTGAACACATTGACATTCATTCGAAAATATTTGCAAACAAATTATTAAATGTATCTACCGAAATATAATTTCAGCTATTCCTCATGTTCTGATGGTTAATAAGATATTTTAAAATATTAGCTGCAGTAGCCACCATAATTCGGTAATTGAACTTGTTGCTGCCCGTAATCAGGATGTTACTTATTAGAACTGTAAATAATCCACTCTGCTTAAACAAATGACTCTGTTTATATGTTTACAATTCTCAAGCGTGTTTAGTTTAAAATATGATCCAAACTAATTATTTATTGACATCATACAATTTCAGTTATGACTGTAAACTGAATTTATTTTAAGAACTCGAACAATTTAACCAAATGGAAAATTTTTGGCCTACTCATGCGATTTGAATAGCCAATGTTTGCTGTCAAGATTTTAATTCAGCGATTAATTCCAATTAATTATTCATTAACTAGTTCATCATTCTCTCAAAGGCCTCGTAGTTTAACTTTGCTAAAAACATCCGTTTGGCCTACATAACGTTTTCCATCATATTAATGGAATAATCTTTAAAATTAGAATTGCACAAAAACAAGATGTGTGGTAGAAAAACGATATTCATCTAACTTTTTTGTCTACGAAGAGAAAACACAAAGACAAACACTAATAGACATTTGATAGTGTTTCTAGATTTTAAATCGCGAAGTGATATAGTTCACTATGCAAGTTGTTTCCTTTCTAAGAGTTTGTTAATAGAATTGCTTAAGAAGCAAATTATAACCTTCCTATATCAAGAAGCAGCAAGCAAACCGGCTACATATTTGCAGATAGAATTCCTTGAAAAGCAAATAACATTCTTCTTTTAGCAAGAAGCAAGAAGGTTATATTTGTCTGTCACAGAGGAGAAGACTGGCCATTTAAATTCACTGAATTGTTTCCGGAGTTGAATTCACCGTCGTCACTGACGAAGACTGAATAGGTTGGCATCGGTTGTGCAACCATTCCACTCATGTCGTTTGCAGGGAAATCGGTTGCTACATTAGAATGCATTCGTCGGTCAACTGGTTGAACTCCAGTTGAATTGATCTGATAGTTAAGCGTCTTGTAATCTTGCTTCATCTTGCTTTTGGAGTAGAATCTGTATTGGCACATACGTTTTATTATAGCTGCTTTTTATGTATTTGTGTTAAAACTACACAGTTTAAGAATGAATGTTAGCTCCAGATGGACTATAAATGGCACAGGTAAAACAGCGAATGTGTGTCAGTGTTCGCAAACATCACTACTGGCCACTTATACCTTTAACCTTAAAATTGGAATTGCAGAGATAAAACCTGATGTTTAAAAAAGACTGCTCGATTAATTAAAGAAACATTTTCAATCTGAATTATGTGTCTAAAATGTTTAATTGCCCATATTTTGTACGCCGTCAGGGGCATATAACATCTTCGCCGAAGGTTACTTCTTTTCAGTACGCTTATCGTAAACATAATTCAACAGAGACTGCTCATACTCTTACATAACAACATATCTCATTCATTGGAAATTAAGTAAACATATCTTCTTATGTATCTCTAGATGTAAGCGTTGTATTTGAAAGTCATCTTCTTATGCATCTCTAGGTGTAAGCGTTGTATTTGAAAGTCATCTTCTTATGTATCTCTAGATGTAAGCGTTGTATTTGAAAGTCATACTATGTTGTTGTCACGACTTTGTACACTATTTGGGGTTTCAGATTCTGCTCAACCATCACGATATCACTCCTATCCTGAAATCACTCCACTGGCCGAAAGTCCTTGAAAGTTCTCTCCCTAATCCATAACTCCCTCCAATTTTCCAACCTACTTATCTTCGCAAACTATTTACTATCCAATCAGACCGCTATACTCGATCATCCTCTTCTCTCACTCTTGCCCGTCCTTCTGCAACTACACAACTTAAGTTCTCTAACCGATCCATACACTACACTGCACTGAAACTCCGGTACGATCTCTCCTCTGAATTTCGCAAATTCTGTGGTCCTTTATCCCTTCTGTCGTTCATCCACCATCATCCATCTCAAGCACCTCTATCTATTACTTCTCAGGTGTTACATTCAAAACTGAAGTCTCACCTTTGATCCTGTTGGCTATCGTTCAGCTGTGCCTTAGAGTTCAGTCCTTGAGCCTCTCCATTTTCTATCTTTATTTCGCCTCTGTCAAATCGCTGGCATGCATATAACACAGTGATCCAGCATTATTCAACTCTACGTCGCTTACTCTGCTACAGATTCCTCAGCTAAAACTGAACTCGAATTCTGCCTGCCCTCTGTTGACAGCTGGTTTTACATTATCGATCTTTGTATCAACCAAGATAAGTCAGAGGCAATCCTTGTTACAACCACCAGCGTATGAAGTCTTTCACTATTATTAATTGAGGAAATGACCGTTAAAACACATGCTGCATGGTAGTGCAGCAAATGAGGACCTCGTGAAAGTAGCGATAATTAATTCTCATGTTGCGTTTTCTCTTCTTAGCTGGGTGTCAAAAACACTTTCGTCTTTAGTTTACACAGACAGACATAAGGCGGAGATGTGGGTTAACTGTCCCGCGAAGCCTATAGAAGATGCGTCATTGTAGTCCGAACGACTATATCTGACTTAGAAAAGAGAATTGACCTGAACTGAATGCAAACGATGAAGATCCGATTAAAGGTGAACGTATGCATGTAGTTAGGATACGTACCTTCGCCAACATACCGCTCCAAAGCAAACGATTGCCAAACACAGTGCTAAAGTCAATCCGCCAAGAGCCAACATGATTAAACCTAAAATAAAACAGCGCATTAGTAAACATTTGCATAAAACCTACTCAATAAATTAAATTGAATGCTGGAAGACCCTCTTATGTGCAATAAACTTAGAGAAACGGTATTACGAAGATTCCATATACAGAACCACGTCTTGGTTATTGATCAGTGTGCATTATATTGCTTTTTCACATTAATATAGTATTGTAAAATATGAAAATAATATATATAATATAATATAATATAATATAATATAATATAAATACAATATAATATATATAAGGTGATGAAATTTATCTGTGGCAGATTTAAGGGCAGAAAGAAGTTGAGGACCACGGGTGCGTTTGTAAGCGAGCTCGTGGCGTCCACGGAGACTTGACGCCCTGGAGATGAGAATTGTACTTAAGATTGATAGAGTTGGAGGAGGATTTGGTAATAGTAAGAGCGTGTTGTCAAGAATCGGGAAAGGGTGATGTTACATAAAGAGAGAAAGTAATCAAGGGAGGGGGATTTAAAACAAGGGCTGAACAGGAGATATTTTGTATGAAGACTTCAATGTTAATGGAAATCAGTGTGCAGAATCTGTTTTGTAAACTCGGGAATAAAAGTCCTAACTTAGTCGCTATCGGAAATCAAAAGTAAGAAAATCAAAATCAGGCGCTGCATAAATGGCAAGTTGGTTAGAGCTATAGGCTGTGTCTCAGGTAGGCTACATACCTTGTTCATTGCTTATGCCTGATTGCTTGAGCTCAGATTCTGAAATGGATTCCTGTATAGAAGACCCTGAGGCAATACCAAATAGACATTTGACAGCGAAATTCAAAGTAACGACGCCCAATGATTTGTAGTACTGAAAATTTCTACCGCTTTTCGGCAACTTAGACAAACATGTGAACAGGGGGTAAATAAATAAATAATAGCCTAAATAAATTAATGTCATACCGGTTGATCAAAGACCGCAAGTGTATTAACAAGAGAAGATATAGTATGCGCCGTCCAAAATTCCTCGCAATTGAAAGAAGATGTCTGGATATATTTTAGAACTTGCTCTGAGTATGAAAGGCATTCATCGTCAGCGGGCGTATTAGTCGTAGAGCCTCTCCGTGATTGACAGTCTACACTACTCCAAATACTCTTTCGCAATTTCAATCGTTTTAAGGATTTCAGAATTATATGAGTTCACAAAGACATTTTTCTATACTTATACTTAAAACAAGTCACTATTATCGATAAGATGCGTTACCATGCATCTTAACGATAACTGAAACGAACCAGCCTTTTGTTTCAAGTGGCGCTAACTAAATGCCCTTGCCGATCCGTGGTATATGATTTTTGGAGAGAGAGCCGACAGTGCGGTCCCCTCGTACACGGTCACTCAGTTCGAATACGGAAGGCAGGCATAGAGAGGCAGCTAGAGGTTGCTTCGGACGAGTTCCCCAGGAAGAGGTCGCTTCGGACAGGTTCACCCGGTCCGCCTAGCAGCTGCTATCGGCCGCTCGCGGCGACTGGAGGTGAGAGAGTGCTCAGGGGTCAGTATAAAAGAGGTTGCGCGGTTAAGAGCGTGCAGAAGTGACACGGCAGCGAAGCAGAAGCGAAGCGGCAGCGAGGCAGAGGCGGCAGCGCGCTTTCGTTCCGGAGTTCCCAGGTGGTATGGAGGATAGTCGACAGTTCGAATCCCACGGAGTTCGATCGCTTTCTTATAGGTATAAGCGTTGAATTCTGTAGGGCGAGATCGAGGTGATTTACTGCTGTGTCATGTGGATTTAAAGCGACTCGTTGGAAATATATTTTGAATCAAGTCGGATCTAAAACTCTGGAGTTCGGGGTTCGATTCGCGCCTGGTTGGAGCGTTGGATCTATTGCGCCGAAGGTTTCTCGCTGGAGTTTCAAGACTCAGAGCTTGGGTCTCGGAATCGTTGGAGTCGGTTCGAGGTATCGACCTTCCGCGCTCAGTCAAGTCAGACAGAGGACACTTCTACTGTGTGGTGACGCATCGAGCAGGGAGTTTATATGATTTTCCATTTACTTGAAAATTTAATCAAATGCTCCGAGTAGATAAATAAGAATCAACTTAAGGTTAAAGAAGGATCTTAAAGACAATTTTATTTCTTTGATTGCGAATAAAGTCGATTATTAATTTCGGAAATCAAGTCTGTGATTGTTGTGAAGTATGGCCGAGGCACCCGACCGTGACGCAGCCTCTGAGAAGGTGGAAGACGTAGCTATGGTGTCTTCACCAGCGTCCATTTCTGATGCTAAAACTGAATTTATGCAGCGCCAGACTAATTGGCAAGAACAAATATTAGAAGCACTTACACAGCGCCAAATTGAGTTTCAAGAGTTTCGGGAGGAAATAAAGGAAAGTATTCAGCGCCAAGAAGAAGCATTTATACAGCGTCAGTCAATGATGAGTGAAAGATTATCGGAAGAACTCTTGAGAAAAATGCAAGATTTTATGTTGCGCCATCCTCCTCAAGAAACTTGTATAAGAGAGAAAAGTAAGATTGTTGTAGGGAAAAAGGACTCTTATCCATCAGAAGATGTGATAACCTTCCGCCCGAAGGTCACGGACACCACTCTAAGTTCGGGAATCGAACCGCCACCTGGTAAGGCAACTGAAGGTATTGCCTCACAGGAATTACCAACCCTGAGGCGTAGTGCACGATTACAGAATAAGGTTCCAACCTATTATGGAGAGAGAGGTCATCGGGTACAATTTGCCACCTCTCACGATCAGGGTTCGAATCTAGGTAGGAGCAGTTACGGAACTGAGTCGCGACAATTCTACCCCCTACAACAACACGCTACAGCCCATTGTGGTGATGGGGCGGGCGTAACATAACAGTGAGTTGTTTTAACACACGGCAACCTGTGCTAAGGGCCTTAGTTCTTCAAAGGAGTAATAGTTAGGCCTACAATGTTCAACGACATCTTATGGCATCAAAAGCCGTTGATATCGCCCTCCTCCTTTATGCACGCTTCGAACTGGCAGTGGCGGAATTAGTTATTCAAAAGAATAATTCTTCCCTCACTACATATGCTTAGTTAACCACACGACGAATGATAATTAACCTTGAGAGCACAATAGACATTAGAATATCACCTTGGGTTCGACACGGTGGTCTATAGCTATCGGTAACACGCTGAATTATTGAGCATACGGTTGCGGGTTCGACTCCGTGTAACGATCCTCGGCAAGTTATTTGCGCACACGTGCCTCTGTCATCAAGCAATATAATTTGGTACCGGCGTAAGCTGGGAAGTAAACGACAAGTTCTTGGATGCACTGGCCCGTATCCAGGACTTTGAGAATCGTACAGTGCTGACTCAGGGGCCTATGAAAAGAAATAAGCGCCTCCCTAAAAGCCCACTATGGGACAGGGGACCTTTACTTACCTTGTGAGCAGTTGCCAATAACTCCGATCCACTTTCCGTCTTCGCAGCTGAGATGCCATGACTTACGGCTGGTGTAGCAACCAACCATAACGGCATCACCGTTTCTTTTCAGATAAGCATCTTCAGGTGGAATGATGTCAGAACAACCAACAGCTACAAATTGAACGTTTAACCTAGAGAGATTTAGTTGACATTTAGAGATGAAAGAGAAGACAGAGATATACGGGCTAGGGTCAGAGCACAAAACAGGCCATGTTGAATTTGGATAACCAATTTAGAAAAGAATCCTACATATTACTATCTTAACTTAAAATGTTGCAGAGTTAGGTACAAAGATTTGACTAAAATAAACAATTCTAACATGTTTTATCATGCCAGAATTAAAATGACTCCAACCTTGAAGTTTTATAATGAACCGTCTTCCTTCAGCTAAGTTACCGCGTTCAGTTGAATTTAAAATTATGTTAAGAACATTCCCTGCTGACAAGTACAAGTTCGTTTCTCTCAGAGTCTCCACTGGGCAAATGGAAACATTTCTTTTTCCAACGTTATCCACGACGACACCGTAGTTGCGACATGACTGTTTGACTTTTCTTTCTTTCTCACTCATTTCTGAATGCGAGAAAGCAAGAAGACTGATGCTGATTTTCTGGCCGATAGGAGCCTCCACTATCCATGGTTGAGATTTAGTTCCACATGTACTGAAATCCACTATGTGAATTGGAATCGATGAAACGTCGACGGCACATGAACGCTTTTCATCTGCAACTGTTAATCAAGCAATACCGATTGTTAGTTTTAATATTCATTTGGGAGTTGATCACAAGGTAATGTTATGTAAAATGTATTGTTATACACTGGCATCTATTGTTAGAAACAGGACGAGGTAATGCATGTAATGTAATGTTACGCTTTCAACACGAGTATGCAAAAAGTAAGTTTCTTGGATGTGGCAATCGTCGTCCACTGCTGGGCTAAATACCGAAGAACGGAAATCTAATTTAATGCTTTATATAGCGCCGTTGTTTGCTCGACCTACAATGCGCGTAGGGCATAATGTTTTACTCTTTTACTTTAAAATTTGGCAAACCAGAAGCATCGTTGAGGTTTATAAAGCACAGTCCCACATAAAAAACTTACCGCTGATGCACTCATAGTCGGCTTCCAGATGAAAGCGTAAAACTGGAATGCACGGCTTAATATCCTTAACCGAAATTTCAACTACACGAATGTCGCATTCGCTCTTCCCTGAACATTCCCGATCAAGCATTGGCAATACATCCACTGAACAGCCAAGGTAACGCTCTCCAAGTGCTTCTACTTCTTCCGCTGTAATACATCGACCAACGCGCATGCGTCCAAAGGTGGCGCTTTTCATCAATATCACTTCATTTTTGAGACAACGAGGCTGAAAAATCTCCGAATGACAATATTCGTCAGGCGTACCTAAAACTCAAATATAAAGTATCTTTAAGGAATAAATAAAACCCGTTGCAAAAAAACGCCAAAAAATAATTAATTGACGAAATAATAAGTTAATAGAATAGGTTTAGTATGTCCTACGTTTTCCAGTCCCATTGGTTTTTGCGCATCTGCTATGTTTCATTTTATTCTTTTTATTTCCCTGTGTCTGTCATTTTATTACGGCATGGTAGCCCATTGGTTACAATGCTCGTCTTGCAAGGCGGACAGTATGGGTTCGAACTGCCTCTGAGACGGTTTTCTGTGTAGGGCCTTGGGCAGGTACTTCACTCGCAATTGCTTATCGCCATCGATTGATGCTTAGTCGCTAGATAGTGGGGCTTAATAGACGCTTAAAATAGTTATGTAATATCATTCAAGACTCCGTTTTAGAACAATTTCTTTTCACCTCATATATCAGGTTGATCTAAGGCGGCGATAAAAATAGCGAAAACCTCAAGAGGAGTCAATCGAACGTCAGCTACAGACGGTGAAGAAAACGGCTCAAAAAGAACCAAAAACGGCTCCGAAGAACCAAATAAATCAGCCAGGCAGAGAACATAAAACACTACACGAGAGACTAGCAACAAAATGTCGCGCAGGACCAACAACCAAAAATGAGTCTGAGCAAAAGTTAAACCCAGCACGTTTTGATAAGGTCGTCTTCCCGCCAAAATGTGCAGACTACGTACAATGTATAACTACTTAACCTCCTCGGCACTATCCTATGCTCTTTATGTAACAACATACATACGTACATACAGATATACATACGTACATATATAGATACATACATAAATACATACATATATACATACATACATAGCTTTCCAAAGACTGCTCTAGTTTTAGAAAATATATTCTTCTACATGTTTTTCATACATCAATTTTCAAACCTTCATTCGCCGTTTCCGACCCACGTTGGATTCCATCAGGGTTGGATTTGTTTGATTTTCCTGGGCTTTGAGTTCGTAAATCAAAGACCAAGGGTCAGCCCCATCCTTGATAAAAAATGGCCAAGGGTCGATTTTACTCTTTTCCTCCGACCCATCCCAAGTTTAGCCCTATTGATAATCCTCATGCCTACACTCTAGAGCGATTTGTGCACAGCTATAAGGCCAAATTCTTACGTGCATTTTAACTCCTTGTAACTTTCAATCCTTCACCAAGTAAGACACTTTAAGAGACAGATTATTAATAGAAACTTCATAAGACATGCTCTTACGACGTCATCTGACCAGATTTCGTCCAGGATCCCTCTTGGAAGCTAAATGACAAGGTCAAAAGTCGACCATTCCATGCAGTCACGATGAACAAGTCCACTTCCGTGTCTTGTGTAACAAGTCTGGCAATCCCCAAACACTTATCCTATTTATTAGAACTATTCAAAAGACGCGCTTTAAACCCGTTGGAGACTTGGACTCAGTCCTGGAATCAAGTGGGAGCATAATGGCTAGGTCAAAAGTCATCTGGATCTTGTGAATTCTCCTACCCTCGGTCTTACCATTTGGCCCACTAGTATCTCATATCTAGCTCATTCATGTAGCACTTCACAGGCCCTAAAATCACGCTTTTTCACAAATCGTACCTTAATTCGTTCGGTTTGTCATTTCCTTCAGCCTAAATAGGAGCTTCTGTTACTTCCTCCATGGTTATTTTTCTGGCAACAGGGCTTTCAAAATTTCTCACCGTCTACTTCTAGGTAACCCCTCTGACTTGACTCAACGCTTGTGAATAGGCTGTTGCCTCGCGCTTAGTTGGCGTTTAGTTGTGTGTATACAACTGACTTTCAAATACTCAGAAGGTTTCGCAAAACGCGTATGATTACAATTAAAGTAGGCCTAATAGATTAATTGGCAAGAGACACAAAGCATCGTGTTTCATTTACCTGCAATGGATATTTCCGACATCATTTGTGCTATTAGAAGCAAAATCATTACTTTAAACAGCATCTTAAGACGCCTCCTTTAGGGATATAATCAACGGATTTAAATCGAAAATCGTAAACACAAACTCCTTAAGTTCGCCGTAGATAATGTTCATGTAGCGCAGAAGAGATGTTCAACGGATAGACATATTTCGTCTGTGGCAGTCAGACTCTCGCTATTTCGTAACATGCACAGCTAGCGGATTAATCTGGCTAAAGCTGCCAAATATTCGATGTTTTATGGAAATGGGTCAGGGGTCGTCTCAACATTTAACAAAGAATAACGGTACTTGTATGGAAGAGTACTGAAAACAAAGCCAGCAATATCAGTAAATGAATAATACCAGTGACTAAATTCACACCTCTTTCGCTCTTTCGCGTTTTCTTGCCCGCATTTTGGGTGACTCGATGATAACATACTATGTTATTCAGCGTCTAACAATTGCAATCCAGTGCTTTAACGCTGTTGCATTTCGCAGGAGACCTATCTTTCTACCGCTACCCACAGGGCCGTTTTAAGGTCGTCGTAGGCCCTAGGCACTCTCGCATTCGTAGGCCCCAACTGCCAAATCTGCATTAGAGCTAAAGACATTGAAAACGACTTAATGCGGGAAATGATATCTGAGGACATTATATGTGATTTTGCTAATGCAAAGAGCCGAAAAGTTAACATAATATAGCACACCGCTTAACTTAAACTGTTTCAGTACAAACTTTAAGGTTATTAAATTTGTATTTCCTTTATCTATTTTTGGGTCAATCAATAAACTTTTTCAATATCTAATTTTTGACTTTCTTAGGCCCCTATAAAGTTCGTAGGCCCTCAGCACAGTGCATACTGTGCCTAATGGATAAGACGGCCCTGGCTACCCATCAACTACTACTATAACTAATACTGCCACAACTGCTGTCAATACTACAACTACAAATACTACTACAACCAAAGATCTTAGAGTCTAAGACTCTAAGATCTATGCTACAACTACAACAACAACTAATAATAATAATAAATAAAATAATATAAGGTGATGATGATTCCGAGACGACGACGACGTCGTCGACGACGACGACGACGATGATGATGATGATAATGATGATATATATATCTTTCGCTGACGTCATTTTAATTGTGTTCGCATAATGGCAACACGCTATGAAAGTTAGGTCATAATAAGTTAAGGATTAAAGCATCAACAAACGTAATAATTTAGGTCTGAGACAACAAGGCAGTAAGAGTCAAAGGCCTTGTGCTTATCGGTCTTCTAGAAGTTGCTGAATCGAAAAAAAGTAACTGAATGCGTCAGTTTCATGTGGAACATCGTGACCAGTTCCTGTGTTCGGAGATTCTGTGTTCATTATGACCGAAGAATTTGTTTTATTCGCTTGGATCACTCGTATCTTGATAGCGTTGTCGAAAGGTAGGAAAAAGTACTCGTTTATTTTAAAAGCCGTTATTTTCTCATAAAAGCTGACACGGTATTGATAATTTTATAATGGTCAATATGCGAATCAAAACGTTTTACAGCTATTAAAGAGCCAGAAACGGAGACAACTGCTACGCAGAATTTTACTGGTAACACGCTACGCACTTAATTTTATTTACATTTAAAAATATTTACTTCATGCTCTGAGCTTTACATAAGTGATAATGCTTTTAAAGCTGTTTTGAAGTTTTTTATAGAACAAAAATGGATTTGAATTGCAAATGCACCAAATCCAATAACCCCAAGTAACCATTTTTTGGGCAAAATTCACATTTTGCATTGAAAAGGCATCGGTCGAAGTGAATTGAAGTAACAATAAAATAATAATCTAAGAACTTTTGTAGCGCCTCAGTAATAATGATCAAGGCATCAGTCGATGGTTGCTGCTAAGCAAAATCGTCGTGCGAGCCAAATTCCATGGTGAGTGCGGTCGAAAAGCAAAGGAGGAGACCGAGAATCACAGAGACTAACTGCGGAGGAAAAGAGTCGAGGAAGAGGTGAGTTTTTAGTCGAAATGCGAAGGTCAGACTTTGCCTGTTTTGCATAGTATTTCAAGTGGCGTCTCTTGATCCCAGTGAGTGAGAGTTGCATTATTTTGTGTTGTGAATTAGAGGCTGTTTCGGAGGACCCGTTGCCGGTGCAGCTCGGCTGTTACCGCACCGACAAGAATGCTCCAGCGCTGCCCAAACACAAGTTGGAGGATCCGGTCAACATGAACCAGAATCTGTGCATCGACCACTGCAGCGCCAACGAACAGACACTTGCCGGTATCCAGGTATAGGGCGGCGGCCATTGTCGCCGGTTACTGTCTTAGCGTGCCTCATATTTGCAACGATGATCATTCCAACTGATCATCAAACCTTCCAAATCCCATGACAACCTGCGGAATTGTTTCATATTTAGCTCCAATATTAGGGCGACCGCACACCGAACCGATACGAATCGATTCCATCGAACTGGCCACTCGGATCGAATCGGTGTACGATCACCTTTAAGCACCTCAAAGAAATGGATTTTACAGTGACGATTTAGGAGTGTATGTATGTTATAGGCCTATTATGTATTCACGAGGGCAGTTATATGTTAATTACACGTAAGAAAATCAAAGACTATATTGTATTCTCTCGAGGTAACGCTACATTACAAACAGCCTAATTTACGGTTTGAAGTCCGATCGATGTGAGACTTTGGAAGATCGCCGTCACAATCAATAAATCATTAAAAAATAACCAATCAGTCATTTATCATTAATTCATTCACTCATCGAACTGTTTGTTCATACGCTCGTTTTTTGGTTATTTGATTGATTGATATATCGATTGATTGGATGAATAACTGACTGACTGACTGGCAGACTGAGTGTATGATTGATTAAATGATTGATTGACTTAAATAACTGACAGAATAACTGACCGATCGAGCGATCGTTTGATAGGCCTATTCAGTGATTAGCTTATTTGGATTATTGATTAACTGGTTGACTGCTTGGTTTGCTTAATTAATTAATTGATTTTCTAATGTAAATTGGCTTTTTATGTCATTCAAATACGACGTCTACAAATATTTCAAATTTTTACTTGAGTTCAAAAGATGAAAACAAATTTCAATTTTATCGAAATGAGTTAGATAGGTAGATAAAAATAATAACATATTATATGGGATCACGAACAACTTTTTATGTGTAAGCAGTTCTGTGTAGAACTTGAGACAGGCTGTTAGTGTAAAACTCCTTGAAGTCAGACCGCAAAGCTCGGCTTTCAAAGCTACATGTAGGAACAGGCCTAGGAGCATAGGCCTAACAGACAATCGGTGTAGACGCGAAACCGGTGATTCTCTAAATGATCACAAGTTAAAGTCTATATGACACAGATCAAAGTTCCGTTCCTAAACAACTTTGAGTGATTCTTTTTGGTGAGGTATAACTATGCTTAAGTTAATTAACTTTCGCGGTTGGCTATATGAGAAGCGTCAGAAAGACTCTAAAACTCTACAACTCTACAACTCTACAATGTAGCATTGTGAATGATCTGTCTTGAATTTTACTAGAGCATTGAACAAATTGTGCAATTGAGCTTTGTTGAGGATTAGCATGTAGATAAGACAGACTCGCACTATTACGCCTGGACTGTTGCAATTCAATACTCTGTTCTCTTCCCCGTCTCCTTTATGACTTCTACCAGATTCCTGCCGAATCATATCTCGTCGATTGTTATTGTAAACAGAACGGCACTATATGTTGGTGTTCAGAAGTTTACCCAAAGTCCGGGCCAGCCCCGGAGTCTTTCTGCAAAACGCCGTGTGCAGGAAATCTGGCTGAATATTGCGGAGGCCAAAAAGGAATCACAGTATTTGGCGGTAACTATAGCGATAAACTAAAACTCAGTGTAACCTAACTTAACCTAATCTAATAACTTTTTATACAGCCGTTATCATAATGGTAAAGGCATCACTTGATGGTCGTTTCAAGTGAAATTGTAATAAAAATATAAACTGTTGGAGGTGCCATGTCGAATTCCGTTAGATCAGAGACATCAGAAGTTAGGCTGGAATGACGGGCGAGGTTGAAGGAGAAATAGTTCGGCTGATTTGAATGTAATGCTTTGTGAACTAAATTACTGCAGAGAAAGAACATATCCATTTTCCATACTTAGCTAACTAGTTCACAATGGACAAATCAGAAGATTCAGGACAGGGGCAAGTGCATCGTAGGACTTGCCACTTACTTCCCAGCTTGCGCCGGTACCAAATTCTACTGCTTGGTGTGCAAACATCTGCCTTTGGTCGTAACATGGAGTCCGTCGACAGCTTGAACCAGTAATCGTTAAATCACAGACCAAGCGTCGAAGGAATACTGTTCTTGCTCGAGTAATTTGGCTTTGATCTCCAAAGGAAACAAGAAAAAGGAAAGAAAAGAAATCGTGTCCTACTGCCAAGTCATTTCGCTCTAACTCCGGACAGCTGTGAATGGCCTATGCATAACCAATCTCTTTGCACAATTACATACTTGTGTTTTGTGTATGGCATGTAATTTACTTCTTTCAGTTTGATTGTTTCTTATGCCAGTTTGTGACGAGAGTCACTATGGACCAAAGTGTGACCTGCCATGCATGTGTGCTGACAACTATGTGTGTGACTTCATGACGGGACAGTGCTTAAACGCCAAATGCCAGAGCGGATGGCAAGGTTTCAGATGCGATGAGAGTACGTTTCTTTACTCCAGATTATCGCATCCTGTTTATCATTATATTCTCTGACGCCTTCGTCGTCATCGGTTTCGTCGACGTCATCATCATTATCATCACCATTGTCGTCGCCGCCATTATCATTTCTGCTTATTAAAGATCATTCGTGTGACACACAGTTATGCAAGGTCTTCAACTGTTCAACAATAGCCAATCCAGCCATTGTCCATTTAATTAGTAGAGAGCCATAGCTGTGCAATTTATAGATTTATAGAAAGCTATGGAATTAATCTATAACTCGTAAAATTTGGTGTACAACCACTGATTATGATAATAAATAACCAGTGATCCATGATTATAAATAGCTAACGCTAATGAATGAGCTGGTGTCCTGCTCTTTGCTTTTAAGCAACACTTTAGAATTTGAGTTTACAATTGAATGTAGTGCTAGATGCATATTGCAACAGGTAGCAGCTAAGTCAACAGAGCAACATTATTTTCTGCCATCTTGCTCCTCGCATCAAGCACGCCTTTACTTAGGCTCATTTAATAATTACTTATGCAGTTATTTTAGACAAAATGCTTCACACTATCTAGACTAGACTTTACTTGAGCAGACGAGACAATATTAGATTGAACTGGACTGTATTGGCTTAGACTGAGCTGCTCATCTGGATCGCATCGCATGCCTGACATGTAATCGGGTCTGATCAAATTATATCTGACGAGAGGCAAATTCGCCCAATTTCATTTAGATTAGAAGATTATTCTTGTAAGTCGAATGGTACCAGATTTGGAGGATATCTTGTTACTTCTGATAAGTGGTAACAGCTCGAACATCATCAGGTAGTCTTATCTTCAATTAATTAATCCTTCAGTTTAGATCAGGGGATGAAAAGTCAGCTAATTATCATGCAATTTACATTTTCAATCTTTGTAGCACTAAGAACTGGTATTGGTCAAATGATTCAAAAATTCACCGACTTCTTTAAAAGTCTTGGAAGAAAAATTAAATCATGGTTTGTGGTCATGGAAGAGCTTCGTGAGTATTTGCCTTTCCGTGTTTATTTTTAAGCTTTCTAACATCTGTCTGTCTAACTCATTTCACCTGGCGATTTGTGTGCTTTAACAAATTTTTTAAAGTAACAATAACAATAAAATGATGATGATACGTAATTTGACTGACGCTGCATGAGTCAGACTTAAAAAAACACCCACGCTTACGCTATAGAGGAAGTTTGGAAACACCTGTGCTTGTTTTCCGAGGCCCGCGACGCTGAGCGTGCATTGCGATGAGTCAAAGGGCTGATCAAAACCAGTCTGAACTGGTCTCCAGTAGTGGCCGTAAAGAGCCTGTAAAATGCAGTTCCAACTGTCAATGCCGACTGAACTCGGGCGGTGCCAGTCTCATCATAAAGGAGGAGGGCCACGTTAATCATTTTGGTTATAACACACAACAGCGTCGTTAAAGAGCAACTGCTAACAAACAATGTTCAGCGCAGTGTTTTTGTAGCTGTAGTCTGTCGTGAGCTCAGTTGGTATTGTAACAAATGTCCTTGAAAGATGCATTGCATTTGGCAACTGTTTATTGTCGTTTAAAGAACGGTTGTCATCGACTGTTTTATCTACACAAATCAAAGACCTGTGTCTTTTCTCGAGTTAACGCCACGCCATAACTTGGGCAAGTCGTCAGTTCGATGCCCGATAAATGGACACTTCGAAGGATTTCGACGATAACAACAACAACAGCAATAATAATAATATTGATGATAATAATAATAATAATAATAATAATAATAATAATAATAATAGTATTGTAACTAAGTCATTTAATTTAGGTTGAGCTTTTCAGATCGAGACTCACAGGTCTCAATTGAATCGACTTCTTGATCTCAGTTCTTTTCGAAGCCCATTGCCTCCTCTGTCCAATTTCATCATAACTATTGAAAAGTCCACTTGGGTGATAGCTTTGGAGCAGTAAGACTGTCATCTTCTGGCACTGGTTGATGGCATATTTGGATGCTGATGTCATGGTTCTCGAAGAAGAAAAAACAGATACAGCTGTTAACAAATGTGACAGTCGCTAACATGATTTATCCGCTCCTGCCATATCAGTGGAACAGCAAATAGCTTAGGCAGCCAAAACCTTTATTCCAGGCTCTGAAATAACTAAGTAAGTTGTGGGACATGGTAGTCGATTGGATAGAGCGCTGGGCTTGTAAAACGGAGTATACGGGTAGAGCCACATCAGAGACAATTGCTTAGCGTCATCGTCCTTTTTGATGCTTAAAGAAAGTAGTAGGAAGACGACAACAGTAGCAACAACAGCTATCATCCGAAGTTGCGAAATGTTTGAGCTTCGAATCATTCATAACGTTAGCTGAAGAAAACACCAACTCTTTAAATTTATTATAGTATAATTAATTAAATGAAAACAGTTTAATCACGACAGTACTTCTGTCGCTTACATACTACTTCTACACGCAAAATTCCATTTGTTGTTATCGTAAGAAATAATCTACGACACTTGTAACTGAACTAATCAACTGACTGCATGACAAACTGTATCTACAGCATCTTCTGGCACACTTCAATGCATTTGCTACCGCCATATACAATGTTCGAACCTGCTGCGTCAGCAGATAAGTCCAGACAAGAATATAAATCACCGCTGACGTCAGTCCTTGTGCGAAACACCCACCAATCACACGAGCATATTATAAACGTGCTCTGGGAAGAATCAATGCTGACGTCAGCGCGCCTCAGTGCAGGACACCCTAACCAGTCATAAAGAAGCCAAGAACCCTATGAATCATTGACTTAACGCAATAGAAACTCCTCCAAATACGGGCCCTTGGTCCGGTATGTTTAAACGCGCTGACTCATCAGCCATCGACAGGTAATTACTAATTAGACATGATCGTTTTCTATGCCATAGATAATTAGCCACCAATAAACTATGGATGTCGTAAATAATTAGCAATCGCCGTCTTTTTATGTAACAGACAATTATTCATCACCGATCTTTTGATTCAACAGCCTATTAGCCATCACTGTTGTTTCCTCTGCATCTGCTGATTCTGCGTCATTTGCTATTGCTGACGCTTTACATAAAGTGTCGTAAAGCGCAGACAGACAGACAGACACATGTACACCCAGACACACAGAATGGTAGAATGACAGGGTCGCATACAGAAAGACTCAAAGCAAGACACACAGGCGGTGTCTATAGACTGTTCAGTATCTGTTACAGCTGAGAATTGCGAAAATGGCCGTTACGGGCCCTGGTGTAAGGCGGTATGTCATTGCGTCACAGACACGCCCTGCGACCGACTGACGGGCGTCTGCGTTGGAAAAAAGTGCGCTTTCGGTTGGCTCGGTAGACGGTGCGACAAGCGTAAGTTCTCATACGTGCTGCTTCTTGGCAAGCCATTTTAAGGCTAGTTTACTCGTGTATGTATGTATGTATGTATATATGCATGTATGTATATACGTATATATTCATATATGTATGTATCTTTGTAGGTATATATGCATCTGAACAATTGTACAGTGTTTCAAGAACCCCACAGAAGTACTGAATACAGCCATCTAAAGACCTAAATAAGTGGCCGTCTTAAGATAAGCTGAAAATGCTTTTTGAGCTATTAGTGACACTAAAATTCTAATTTTGAGTGGAGTTCCGTACGGAAGATCCATTTGAAGAGAATGAACGAGGTGTTGGAATAACTGTACTGGAGCGCGGAATCGACAGGGCCCCACTTGCTGAAGAGCGCAGCGTACGCGTCGTTCAGGCTTGCTCAGTACAGAAGCGCAAGGAGCTGTCTGGTGTATTCTGTGGCCCAAACAACCATCGCTGCTTGGCTGAATAGCAGAATCTTAAAGTAATGTAATTCTATTCTCAACCGGAAGCTAATGCAGCTAACGCAGAATCTCTTGCATGTATTTTGAAATGTGCGTGAATTTTGGCATTTTGGCCACACTCATGCGTCATAGCTAAGGACGGACTGAAGCTGGCAAATTCAAAACTTTGGCAGACCCGCGAGGATAGCGTTGCAGTAGTCTGGGCGCATTATGATGAAGGAATGAACGAAGGTCGCAGCGACATCATGCGATAAATGGTACCGAATGACCCTGATCCTGATCAGTTGGTGAAAACAGGACCTGCACCGAGATTTGACTTGGTCCACCATCGATAGATTTTCACCCATGAAATACACCAAGGTACCGGACAACTTGTTGTTCACAAACTGGAAATATCGACGCTATCGCCTGTCCACGTGTCCATCTTGCGTATTGTGTCCCAAGCCAGATGAACTGTGTCTTCGACGGATTCAACCTCAACTGATCACGAACAGAAGAGCGAGATCTCCTCTGATGAGGAATTCGAGGGACATTCCTTGCTCCAGGAGGACGAACAGACTTCCCGAAAGCGTCTGAAGACTTGATCATCGATGACCTCAGGGATCAGATACACCAGTTACCAATCTGGCGTCCTTTTAAAATTCCTCGGTGCGTCCTTTGGTGCAGTGACCCTCGGATTTGCAAGACATCCGAACTCCGAACCTCTGTCGATCCCATGGCAGTCTTCCGCTTGAACTGCGCTGTCGGCGACAAAGGCGTCGAACTAACGCTGGACTCAACTGGAACTGTAAATGCCAAACTGAACTCTAAACTCAACTCGAAAACTGAACTCAACTGGTTCGGAAACGTTTATTTAACGACGCCGTCATATCAAGGTGTTTGGCGTCCTCCTGGATTTATATGGGCTTCGCCATATACCGCCCCTTTTAAAGTTCCATTCATACCCTATATGATCTTGTTGGCTAAGGGTGGTCACTGGTCGTGAAAGGACCCACTGAAAGGTGTCACCACTCCGCCCTTGGGCGTCAATGAAAATGAAATGAAAGGTTCTCACCTCCCTTTAGGGTTTAGAATTTCAAAATTAACATTTGTAATTATTAACACTAGGGACAGATTGTCTACCAGACCCAGTATAACAGAATACAACAACCTACACTGAAGCTAAACTGGGATAAATAAATCTGTTCAAGTGTCGTCTACATGCCAGTTTAGATGTCCATTGTCTTTAATCTATGAATTTGCACACGACTACCTATACAACTCAAAGTAGCTGCTCGTGCTATGCTAAGTTCAAATGAATCAACTACTCAACTGGTATCTGCATAATACATGTCTGTAACTGGGTTGAGATATTCATCTGTATATACACAAATGCGTATTGAGCAATAGTAGCATATGCGAAATGTCTCAACTGAACTCTGTAACATGTCTTATATCTGTTTTCCAAGAGAAACTGACTAAATCACAGTAAAACATACACAGTAATTACTTTGCGTGTTGTGTATTACTTGGATATACTTCACTTCACAGTTTTAGTACTTTTGTCGTGTATCTACTGGTCATGGAGTCGTCTGTGTATACGACACTGTGACGTGATTGGCCCAACAAGTTGACCAATCTCTAGAGCGCTGAAAAATCGAGCGTGAACTTTAGGCATTGATTTCATAGATTAGTATATACGTGTAGATAACTCTAGGCATTGACTTTACAGCTTTGCGTTTTCTTCATTTTCCAGTACTTTCAGGTGTTGCTCCTTTCATTATAAATTCTTTCTGTTCATTTCTGAAGACATGACACTGGCAGAACAAGAATCTGGTACATTTTTTGTCTCTTGTGCAAACAAAACTTTAAATTTGCCCGAGAAATTAGGATATAATCAAAATTTGCCCAAAAACGGTTGTACATTATGTGTTTTCACGACCGATTCGCCACACCTACAGTATATCTGTAAGCACGATTTTGTTAGCTAGTGAAGCGTGACGTGCAGAGGCAAGGTGAAAGCGTACACCAGATGTATATATGTATGTGTGCACAGTAGTTAAGGTGTGTGATGTACATAGAGAGACGGTGTCTAGACGAATAAGATAGGACACAATCTGTCAAGGTTGAAGTAGACAAGAAGATAGAAATGTTTTGTGAGTTGACAATATACACTTAAATCTCGTAGTTGGTGTTCGATTGAGTAAAAGGACAGTTCACAATCTCATATATCGGGATCACAGGATGCGGTAACGTCATCGTTGGCTGAATAAACAAAAGTGACCATATGTAGGGTTCGCTTAAGTTGTTCAACATCCGAGTGATACATCCGTATGCCCTCCAAATACACATACATGCATATATACACATGCTTGCTTTCGTGTTTGCTTTCCTTCTTACTTACATGCTGTATTGTTGTTTGCTTGATTGCTTGCTTACTTGCTTACTTAATTACAAATTATAGACACGCAAACATGCGTGCATAAAAAATACCGACTCTGCATAAGAGTATTATTCATTTAATTAATTAATCTTGTCTGTTGACAGCCAATCCATGTGGAAGCAACCCATGTGAGAACAACGGCACATGTGAACTGGACGGCTTTAGCATGCACTGCGTTTGCGCCACTCAATATAGCGGAAGTAACTGTGAGATAGGTAATTCAGTCACCATTTGCATACTTATCATTATCCTTCTCCTCCTCCTCCTTCTACTCCTCCTCCTCATCATCATTATCATCATCTCGTCATTGTCAATATCAGCATTGCCATCATCAAATTACTCTTCCCACCACGAAACCACCACCAGGGCCATCGTAACCCCCACTGCTACATCCAGCGTCGACCCACCGCTGCTAACTTTCTCCCCGCAAATCTTATCATCATCTTCATCATTAATTACAGCAGCAGCAGTAGCAGCTAAGGCCTGTAGTTTTCCGGTTCATGTTAAGCATCGAAAGTTACTCGTGTTCTCTTCGAAACTGATGCCTGGAAGCGAAAACACCCATGCCACTCACTCTTATCTTACTGTGCGCTTATCGTCAACTTATCTAGACGTACATCACCACACCTTAAATAAGTTGGTTGTGTAGTTTTAGTTCGCTGAAAAATTGCCGAGTGCAGGACTGCGATTGTTGTAGTTGATCCCTGCTTCCGTCGTCCGTGTCTCAACGGCGGCAGCTGCGTTTCGAATGGAAGTATTTTCAGATGCGATTGTAAAGGAGACTACAGCGGAGATTTGTGTGAACTAGGTGAGCACTCAAGCGCAGCGTAGGTTAACCCGGACGCTCATTGCAATAAATTACAGATTTCTGGCTACCGTGGTAGATAATTATTGTCGGCGATCTGTTGAAAATTGTCAGTTGATCGGGCTTGGAGTCGTTGTCTTGCTCGATTTATTGCGTAATAATAACGCCAGAAAATGCACACAGACTTTGGTCTTCTAACGCATAATTAATTGAATGAGCAATACTTCATTTGCCAACCTGAATGCTTACATGCACGAATGTGTAAATCGCTGGCGCCAGTAATAATAGCAGTTGTAGATTAAAAGATCAACCAAATAAATACATGACGAACCATCTATCTCTACAACATCTTTTCGCGCTCTCTGTAACAGTACGTTGCAACCTCTTTATATAAGTATTTCCGCGTTGACAGACAAGTCTAGATATGCTATGAGTCATCGCAGGCGTCAGTTAATACGTGCTTACGTCCACCTATCAAAAGCGTATATTTAAAACGTGCCCGGGCATGAATCCTTGCTGACGTCGGCTTGGCTCAGCGCCAGCCAATCTCATAAGTCACCAACCCGTTGATTCAGCGAAGTCCCATTGTGGAAAACTTCTATATAAACGTGCGCTTAAAATATGCTGACTCGTCAGCTGAAAATTACGATCACGTTAAAATAACTGTCTGCCTTCGAACCGCGTTCAATGTCTTCAAAATTTATCGATATGAGCGTTCTATTTTATTATTATTTTTTAGTAGATATTGTTCATTCTTAAGTGCTATGTACATATAATTATGTAGGCCTATTTATAGTGCAGCTACAATGCTGATGGAATAGAAATGGATAAGGAAAAGGTAACATATTTGCTTACGGGCCGCAAAATCTGATAAACAGTTGGATGAAATGCAAAAGTACCCAACCATCCAATAACAGAACACCTTTCTTTTATCTCCCAACGTTTCATCACCGACATCAGAACAATCGCTGTTTGAGTCTGCGGGGGAATGATGTGTACTTCGTGGATGGTCAGTTGGGTTTTGACTTGGTGTTGTGGCTTCTGCTGATAAAGCTGATAAAGTCTCATCATATCTGTCGATATATTGCCATCACATTTCCCAATCAATTGTTTAGTGATCCAGTTTCACCAATCACCTATTGGTAAAGTGACAATGTATCCACGGAAAGGTGTCATTTTATCTCCCGATTAGGTACCTCGATATCCCATGTCACTAAACGTCTCCTTATGCGATGTCACATATCCTAATAAGGTATCGTATCTATTGAAAATGTGTCATTATAATTAATTAGCATACAGTAGGTTATCAGATTTTGTGCCAAGGCTTGGATTACACTGTAACTTTTTCGGTCATTCAGTTGAAGAAATTGTTATATAATCATCGGATCGTAAAAAGTTACAAAAATTCGGGCGATAAATTTTTAGTGACTGAAAAAATAAGTCATAATTTTCAGGAATGGTATTTCATCCAATTAACGGGACAAAATGATTCCGTTAGGTCCTACTCGACGTTGATTTTGTGCAAACGGTAGTCTCTCAAATGATCTCTTTGTAATTATTTATTCAAAAAGTTCGTAGAATGAAGAAAGTTTTTATCTGAAGATTTTAGTTCATTTTAGTATTTTAATTTCATTCCTACTGTTTAAAATTTAAAAATTTGGTTGGCGTTATTTTCTAATGCTGCAAATCCTTGATCATATGGAGTGGAGTGGAACCAGTGGTGCCACTCTGATCCAATCGCAAACGACTGCTCGCTGTAGATCTGAGGACTATTCCGCAATCACACGTCTACCTCGGATGTTTTCGAGAGGTGGAAGCGGAACGAGAATTCACGGAACAAATGTTGGAAATGGATGCCAATTCCATGACGCCGAAAAGCTGTGCCATCCGCTGCAAGGGCAGGCGCTATACATATGCCGCTCTCCAGGTAACGATTTCACTCTTCTTAAAGGCACGGACGAAGGCTATTGCTTTTCACCCTTGCATCTGTAAATGCAGGTCTTTTTGGGTTTTCCTATTGTATCCCGGCACATTGTTCATACAATTCCTATGAAACCTGATATGTTGCATTTGGGATCAATAAAAGAGTTGATTGATTGAATTGGCAATTCATTGCCAAGTGAATTGTAAGGAGAGGGTTTGTCTTTTTTTGTTAGTTTGCCCATTAAGCCAAAAGTCGTCCAACCCTCTGAGAATAACTGTTAATAATTATTGTGCTGGTTATAAGGCGGCCACTGGTGATTGCCAAACAACGTAGAACCCAGCCAAGCAATCTCAACCATGGTTGACCGATGACGACATGTACACAGCTTCTGGTCCACTGCGCAGCTGAGAATGGAGAATTATAACAGCTGAATAAAAGCTCGCAGCAGACGGCTTTACGCTCAGCGATTGGTACATCCTGTTCACTCAAATAAATCAACCTCTGTTAATGACCACTGAGCATCACCACATAAAAGCCCTTTAAAACTTTAAAAACCTTTAAATAGTGCGATATAACCTGTGCTTGTGCATTGTCTGAATAACGTATACCGACCTCTGGGTGAAGTTATGTCTTATGATTCAATGCGTTGAAATCGGTAAAAGCAAAAGTGTTAATTGCGACAAATATTGATAACCAGCATTGAGCTTTATCGAAAACTTCCATATACACGAATATGACAATTATTAATACAGAAATGCATACGGCGTTGTATGACTCGGCACCATTCCGCTTTCAATGTTACTGCAAGGATTATAAAACCGCCGTGATACAGAAAAGCAGGAAGGCTATTTGATCGATGTATTGGCTCAGCAAAACTTTATTTTATCGTCGAGGTTGGCAACCAATGCTGGTGTTCGAATTCCTACGCTCGCTACGGCGCGATAGCAGAGGGGAGCTGCGATCAGCTCTGTGCTGGTGATAAGACGGCCAAATGCGGTTCTCGTAATGCGAACAGCGTCTACGCAGGTATGGACAAGTAATTCTAACAGTTTGGCTATACTCTCGTCCATTCGCATTTGATCAATTCATTCGTTCATATTTTATCAGTCAGGCTACATCGCTCATTCGTTCACAGTTTGGTAGTTCGGATACATCAGTTAGGATACATCACTCATTCACTTTATCACTGCATTGGCTTCCGATTCAAAGGGTTGTTGACCAGTACACCACACTGCTGAGCAAAGGATTTGTTTCATGTTGGGACTTCAGTTGATAAAACATTGAACTCCGGCCAACCACAATACTTTAAATTAGTCGGTAAATGGGCTGTTTCGGTTGCTGGACTTAAATTTTGTAACTCCCTCCGCGCGCCTATTCGTTCAGCCGCTTGATTTATTTCGTTCTCAGCTTAAAATTACTTTTTCCAAATTGCTAATCCACCGTAGGCTGCCTCTATGCTTTGGACTGACATTCTGGATACTGACCTAATTGTGGCTAGGCTTTGGTGCGCCATCGGCTGATGCCTTTTGCATTGGACATCGGCGCATTAGAAGTTACTAATTTAATTATTCGTACACATTTTACTAATTAAGCTACATTAGTCATGCGTTCATATTTTATCAGTTAGGATTCATAATTCATTCAGTCACATTTGATCAGCTTTCAAATCTCAACTCAGTCTGAATAGTGTTGGCTACCTTCCCAAATTGTCAATCGATCGAACTTGGAATCGCACACCAGTCCGCTTTGTTACGTAGGGTGGACTCCTTAGAAGACAGAGTCTTTCGAATTTTTAAGTATATTTATCCAAATAAACAGTTCAAACGCATCAGTACTTTTGTCGCCAACATTAAAAGTTCTACACGTAAGAATCTATAAATTGCTATCGTCAGCAATAAAACACGGCTGGCTCCCGCGACTTAGCTTTCTTTTGGCGCTGTAGAAATCTCGAGCTACGATTACATTGTCCAACGTCTACATTCGCTACTCCTTGTTTAAGCTAAAATCTGTAGCGTCAGCAAAACCTTTTTAGGCGTGCCGACGAGTCATCGCTGAACGCCCACCAATCAGAAACAAGTCAACAACATCGATGACTCATCGACACTACTATTTCATGAAAACTTCCACCTTAACGCAAAGTGCACGCCAGCCAATTACAGACAAGATCATTCATTGAAGTTACGTCGTGATAAATTCCAATAGAAACGTGCTTAAAACTTGTTGACTCATCAGTCGAAAACAACGTTCAGAAAAAACTTCAGATCACTGCATGGCGAAGTCTATATAAATTGATTAGTTAAAACAAGGACAATTGAGAATCAAATTGTGCAAGTTAGGGTCGGAGGAACAGCCAGGTCGCCATTCAAGAATCCATTCGAAAAGAAACAAGTTTACGCTTGAGAATGCGCGCTACATAAAGTCGTCTATAAGATGTGGGGTTGTCTTGTTTAAAATGTTTGTTGCTCTCGTTTGTCTATAGTGTGCAGCATTGGAAGTTACAAGCCTGACTGCAAAGGGATCTGTAATTGTTTCGCTGCGCAGTGTGACCAAGCAACCGGAAACTGTCCAAATCCTTTTTGCCAGGTCGGATACCAAGGAAAGAAATGTGATCAGAGTACGTGCGAATAGCTCTTTTTCGATGAAAACTCATTTTAATGAAGTCGGAAGATTTTGTTTATTTACATATTAGTCATTCAAGTGTTCTTTAATTTTCTTCTGTTTTTGTTGTTTGTCATATTTGTCAATATCTTGTTGTTGTAATTTTTTGTTTTGATCGCATACCGTTGCTCCATACATCTTTGAGCAGCTCTTGGTTAAAATGAAACAGCTAGTATCACATGCAATGCAAAAAACCTACTATGTTATGGAACGGCACATTACAGATGAATTCATTTATCTAGTGCAAAAAGGTATCCTTTATCTGAAGTCAACGTATGTGAAACGGTGCAATGTGCGAGTTCTAACGCAAATGCAACAGACAGTTTTTCAAAGCCAATCCATATGAAAGAACTTAGGGCCAAGAATTTCACAATGTCCTCGGCATTAACTCTAAATGCTAGAGTAAAAAGAAGAGACTTAAATTTTGATGAAAACGTGGTATCTACGAAAATTCAAACTCGTTACAGATAAGTAAAACTGATTGTTAATGGCAGATGTTGATGTTAATGTTGTTAATGCTATTAGTGGTGAAAATGCAATGTAATAAATTATCACTTTATCTTATCAGACAATATGACCAGAGACATTTCCACAAGAATTTCTTTTTCAGCCATAATGCCTGAACGAATAAAATTCACAGCTACATAACAGAGTCAATATGATCATTGGGCCTCCATATATGTCGCCGAGTCTTAGGATTAAAATGCACTCTGTCATTTTTTACAGCAAAAGCCGAAAACGCTGATACATGCAAGATATCGCGACAGCATATGACGTATGCCCTTGGCGCCTTCGCAGCACTTGCCTCTGTACAAGTTGCGTTTTGCGCAGTAAAAACTTACAGGTGAAAATTTAATCTTCTCACATCATAATGTATTTCCTACAGTACTTTCCTTATTGTTTAATTAGACCGAATGTATATGTCTTATTAAGTCTTAAATGCGGGACATTATGGTTGTGCATATTACAGACTGGGGACACCAGGGCAAATATCAAAGCTTCGGACAAGATTAAAATCGATATGACTAACAGTCCTAAGATCAGGTTAATAATAATCCAATGTGATCATGCCGAGTGATTCCTCTTTTTCTCCGAGCCGTCACTGGCCTACTGCGCCGTCAGCAGCATTTGGGACTTGCGCTCTGGTTTGTGCAGGAATGTACATCTATTAGACCTACACTAAAAGCTATAAAATTGCGTTGTAGACCTATGAAATGGAAATGACTAAGGACAGGTTAAACTTATATTACATTTTCTCTCTTCTCTCTTTGTGCGATTACCAACGAGTGCATGCATACACGTGTATGGTCTAGGTTGTTTTATCACAATTATGAAAAGTCTTGATTCTTAGCAGACAATCCAGACGTGATTTATGCAGGTCTGTCTCCACTGCATTCATAATGTTGAAGCCGCGCTCACACTCCACACTAGAAGTTGCACATGGCACACATACTGTAGCTACAAGCTAACCCAATGTATTTTTGGGCCAGAAGAATGTGACTTTCGTGTGGCTTCGCAACGTGGGGCATGGGAACTTTGTTTCTGTCTTAAATCGGGCTAAATATGCCAGCAGCTGTGACAGTGAACTAAATTTTACTTTTAAGTAAAAGGAACGCTCATGAAATTTGTGCGATAACAGAAAATCGTTGTGAGCTCTGTCCACAAAAGTCGTGCACGCGAGTACATACGAATGAGCAATGCTCATGCCATGCGAAACATTTGAAGGAGCAATGCTCATGCCATGCGAAACATTTGAAGGAGCAATGCTCATGCCATGTCAAAGCTTTGAAGGATCAATGCTCATGTCATGCCAAAGCTTAGAAGGATCAATGGTCATTCCAAGCCAAAAGCTTAGAAAGAGCAGTGCTGATATCATGCCAAGAGCTTAAAGCAAAGCCAGTACTCTTGTCACTTGTAGACAGTAGGTTGCTGTTTCAATGACTTAGCGCTAATGCAAGCAATTGTTAATGGAAAGAAGAAAATGGCAGTTGAAGAAGAAGGAAAATAGGAAAAATAAGAAGATATAAGAAGAAGGCAGTGTTATTTTCTGACCAGCAAGTCACCAGAAATGACTATGCATAGCGGATGTTGATTTTACTAAAGCAGTTGTTAACGTTACTGAGGTGGGGTAATATTGCACTAAATGGCCTTCTCATCGTAGATGGAGAAGTATATCGTGCAGAGGAAATTACTCTGATTTGCTTTATCCCGTTGTGAAAACTATATGAAGTCTTAAATCTTAAAAACGAAAGTATGAAAACTGTTCTAAGACCCGGATAGTTAATTTATCAGATTGCTACTTGAAATTAAACCCTTCAAATAGGGTCAATTAATAGCTGCAGCTCGAGAGGCGCTTATCTTTCATGATTGTTGTTTGATTATCTGTTAGCAGTGCGGACCCAAAGAAACCACGCAAGGCAAAGAAAAAGAAAGTAAAGACTGATGCAAAAGAAGTTACAATTGAGCTAGACGCGGCGATGAATGTACCCCAGAGAAGGTTCTCCAAAAAGAAAAATATTCCGTCAAAAAGGGTTAAAAAGTCTGCTTTAAAATATAGACCAAAGTCAGTCCCAAAATGACCTCCAAAGCCGCCTCAAAAGCCGCAACCCAAAACCAACAGAATGTCTCTACAAAAATCGACCCCAGAATCCGCCTCCAAATTTGATTTTAAGTCCGCATCAGAATTTAACTTCTGCATCAAAATCTGACTTAAAATCCGCTTCGAAATCCACTAAATCGAAACCGTCGTCAGAGGTTGTAGAAGGTTTGAGTGCTATTTTCCGATAGCAAGTCACCAGAAGCCATACAAGGCAACGACACAATTAGATGCGGCTCTATGCGAGGAGTACATGACCAGCGCCGAAATCATGGCGACCACGCGGCGAGTGGCTGTCAGAGATCGACGAATTCTCAGAGGTTTCAGGCCGAATTTCTTCAAAGTAAGACTTCTCACGATGGAACATATTATGTGCAGATAAATTCTACGAAGACTACACCTTAGAAATATTTGATATTGGTTATGTAACGTTTCTTTAAAGGTTATCTACCAATGGATCCCGATTTGTTGACAGCATTCTACTCTAGAACAGCAGCCATTTTGACAAAATATCCAGTAATTCCTAGAGAAGGTCAAAACACAAGATACTTATGCTAAAGTTTACTGTCTCAGAAAGGATTTATACTTAATCTAACGTTTTACTGACTCAAATTTTGATGAAGGAAACAATTTGTGTACATTGTGCCCTATTGCTGATTTCGCAAGCTAAGTTTAATTAAGCTTATGTCTTCTCGAATCCAGGTTATAGACAATTAAATGAGTGACGAATATTACAAACAAACGGTTTGTACTGGACTTTGTGACCCGAGTCGCTTAGTAATGTGTTTATGTAGGAATTTAATTGAGCTTTAGTTTAGATGTAAATCTAAAGTTACTCGATAGTCTAGAAGTTAAAGTGCTTGATTGTTAATCCAGGGTTTGAGGTTCAAACCTAGTTAGAACAGAAAAAGCACCACCTAGCGACATCATTAATAAACTGAGCATATGGACCTCACACCGTCGGTGGTAGGATCAGAACGAGAAGACAAATAGCGAGATCCGCCCCCTTTAAATGCAAAGGCTAAGAAATTGAAGTCGCTTACACTTCACATGCCTTGATGCTTCCCACAGTTAACTAGATTTCTTTTTCTTTCTTTCTTCCTCTCCGTTTTGTTCTCTCTTCGCCTTTTTTCTTTCTTCTTCTTAAATCTTCTGTTTTTCCTGTTTATTCTTCTTCAACTGCTATTTCTTTTTCTTTTCTTTTTTCTACTTCCTCTTTCTTCTATTTCTTCTTCAGGTCTCCAGAATAACTATCCATCCATTACTCCAATTCTTGTCCATGCAAGTGCCTCGGAGCTGTACATTCGCTTATCTAACGCAGATTACACTAACTATGAGGCCATTAGTTGCTGAAACCTTAGGCTTTTTCAAGTTAAAGATGTCCCATCCATTCTCTTCTATGATCATAGTAGCCTCAATTCATGTTCGTCCCGCTATAACCAAACCAAGACACTGATATCCTTCTTACATCCAGAACTCTTGATTTGCGCGTAATTTTCTAAGTGATGCTGACGCTGCCTTGCTGTTATAGTCAAAAAATGAAATAACTTATCGAATGCCTAAAGCGCAGCATAGATGAAGGCAGCACAATATTTACAAGTAGGCCTACTTAACCAGATGCACTTTGATTAGGAATGGACATCAAAGCCAGAACAGTTTGGAAGCGATTGAGACTCACTGCACACTTCATTAACAACCTTTGGACAAGACATTCTTCAACGCCTTAAAAGCACATTACAATTCAACTTGTGATGATTGTGATCACTGGATTCGTTGTCATAGGCTAAAGATTTTCTTTTTTCGATATAGCAGAGCTGTCTAACAGAGCCTATAAAAGATCAGCCACTCGTGAAAAAGCTGATCATGGCTTTGAAGTCACTGGTTTGTGTCCTTATAGCAGTGGGATCTTTTCGGAAAAAGATTTTCAAGGAGCTGATTTAACAACTAAAAAGAAACTAATCACAGTAACATCAAGCATTCTATAAGAGCAATCAGGACCTGTCACTAGTTCTTCAAGTGTCGATGACGTTGTCACTGCCATTGGCAGTGGTTCAAGTGATCCAGCAGCAAAAGGTCACCACAACCCTGTTCAGGCAAATAAGAAATTTGAAAAGGAACTACACTCTGGCCTTCACCAGGCCATGGCATTTCTTCATTCCTTGTCACCGAGACCTAAAATTCCAAAGCCTAGAGCACGGAAACAAAAAGCCCAGTCAGCTTGTGTAATAACTTCCTCATCATACAAACTTATGTCTAGTGATAAGCTGATAGCATCAAAAAGCCTGAAATGCGGAAGAATAAAGTGCTGATAAATAATTCTTTTCTTGGAGGGAAATATCTCTCCAAGAATACTATCGATATCATTAGGCCAAAGGCACTGGAAACAACATTTTGGCTGCGTCTTTTGACTGTTGACAAGGACGCGGCAAGACGTTTCTTTTGGGCTTCTTGCCCAAGGTATGCGGCATCAATACCTTCTACAGAAGTTTCACCGAAATTGATGGTTTAAAACTGGACTATCACTAGGTAAATTCAATATACTGAATGCAGCATATGATGCAGCCTATGAACACCTGGACTATCACTAGGTAGATTTATTTTACTGAATGCGGCATATGATGCAGCTTATGATCACCAATTTTGTTGACTTAGAAGTACATTACTTATCAGTGGTTGATGACAAATGTTAGAGGGGCTTTATGCTCCACCCAACCCTAATTAACTGGAACTTCCGCTAAGCCAAAATACCCGATGGCTCGGCCAACATTTGGCACAGTGGATTAGCTATAATAAGCTATCTTATGATCCTATCTTATATTCTGTCGAATGCGCACTTGGAGAATTATTTATTATTTCTAAAATTAAGTATTGTTCAAGACTCGACTAATTGTATAAAAGACTCCATATTTCAGCCAGCCTCACTATCCACATTCTGTACTGACCCAAGACTTGTCTATGCTCAACCAGTTCTTCTGGCTGTCTAAATCTGGCTATTCCGTGGACAAGAACAGCTCTCGGCAGGCGTGCCTTTTCTGTCGCTGGCCCTAGACTCTGGACCTCTCTTCCGGCTAATGCTCGCCTGGCAAAATCTGTTTTGGCCTTCAGATCTGAAACTAAAAACTCACTTCTTCCTGGACTCAATTCCTCCGTAGGCTGTCTTTGTCTCTCCTGGATTCCCCTTTGGCTTTTTGACCAGACTCACCATAAAATTTGGCTCGGACAACGATTTCGCTAAGCAGCAACCATCGATGATGTCTTGAGCATCATTACACTGGAGCTGTAAAAGTTCCTAGATTAGATTAGATTAGATTAAAGAAAAACAGACAACAGTTAGCCCGAAGTCGTGTGGAACGTAGATTATGACGTCATAGAATGACACGACATTATTAAATACACTTAAATGTAAAAATTATTAGCTGCTTTCATTGATTGCGACTGTGTTGCATAATCATGTGTATTTTTAGGTTATTCAAATTGTGATTTTAGCTTAGCTTTAAATTGCGTTTCCAAAGTCGGTTTAGGCTTTGTACATAGTTAGGATGGACATTGGATTACTGTCCATCATCTCTTTACTAATTACACTACCTCTAGGTAAGAGCACAGTCGATAACGACTACGAATTTATAAATACAACTCCTATACTTTTAAACGGAATCTTATATCAGCAACGCCGATTAGAAACTGTGTAGTAGGTACTAGTAGGTTTTGATTTTACATCTGTATAGCAAATGGCGATTTCCAGCATTAAGATTGAGTAACGCATCTTTAAGAGGTTTTTCTTGCCATCTAATTAAACTCTTTCACAGTCAAATCAGCTACTGCGCTCCGTCTGTCATTTCAAACTTGCGAGATCGCGTCTGCTGAGCGAAATCCATGTAACGATTCTCGGCAGATTTTTTGTACCACGCGTCTCTGTTACCAAGCTGTACAATTTGATGAAGGGTAAGATGGGAAGTAAACCGCAAGTCCTTCGAAGCACCAGCCTTGTGTCCAGGACCTTGGAACTCAAGGGCTGAAAGCGGGATATGAACGCCTTCCATGCGTTCCATTAGGAGCATGGGGCTTAACTTTGCTTACTTGCAACGATAGTTTCGCTTGTTCACTGTCGTTGGCATGAAACCTGGCATGTGTTATGCTACACTCAGGAATTCACTCGGTGACTCCGAACACGGGTCCTGCCTACCTAGGATGTCATTTCATTGACAAAGAGATAAAAGCAATGCCAAATAACAAATGGGTCGATTCCGTCGATATGAACATCGAGATGTGCATTGATCACTGCGGCACCAACGAACAGACTCTGGCAGGCCTCTATGTAAGTGTCTTAACGACCTCATCTGTTGCTAGCTACAGTATTTAGGCCTAGGCTACGAGGTTAAGTGGCAGACAGACCGACTAACTAACTGACCGACCAGATGACCGACTAATTGTAGCTTATGACAGTGCAACAATCGAGTGACTGTTGTTGTGTTTCGGCAACAGAATGGCAACGTCTGTGTATGTTCAGAGAAGTTGCCAACCATGGGAGAGGCGCATTCGACTTACTGTAAGACGATGTGTCCCGGGAACAACGGCGAAAAATGTGGTGGACCAACTTCAGTCTCCATTTATTCAAGTAAAACTTTCCATATTAAAGAATCTATATGAAAGGTCATAGATATATGACATATCAAGGACAAAGCAGCCTAGTTCTAACGGTCATTGGCGCAGACATAGAAGCAGACGTAGCCCATCTAGATTCCGTTGTGTACATCTCAAATTTCCTAACTGATTGACTTTAAATTCGACTACGTTACAACTGAATCGCAGAGGCCTCAACTCTGGAAAAGTTCAACGGTGGTTGCTTCACGGTGGCGCCCTCCGCGACACCAAACGAAAACTGGAGTCTCACCTTTTCAATATTGCTTATCCTAATCTATCCAATCTGCTGCCTTCCCATTTCTCTCAGCCTAAACAAACCACCCAACAGCTCCTCTGTCTCCATCTCTCTGGTCTTCTGGTAATCGGACTTCGTTCTTCCTATAGCATCGCTGGACAACTTCTCTGTCTTGAAGCAGCGCTCGTGAATAAGCTGATGACCTTCGCTTATCTTTAAAGTAGCGCCTTAGAAATTCTTGAGATTACGATTACGATTACGATTAGGCTTAATTGACCCGGATTAGTCGTGGGCACATGACTTGTTTACTGAGATTCTTGAAAATTACTAAAAAAATATGAACTAATTAGCGCAAAACTTGTTAAAAGTGCAAATGGTCTCTTTTACCAAAACTGTGCCCATTTTCAAAACCTTTAGTCCACACAATATAAAAGCGCGTAGCCAATTACAAAAAATTGAGAAATTTAAATGTAGGCCTAATTTAAGTTTATTCAAAAAGTGTGTTCCAAATCTGATCTATTTCTGCATCTTTAATAATTAATTATTAAGTATTTTCATCTCGTTATTAGCTTAAATATGCCGAACGTGTCATCCTATTAGTATAACTGTTTGCATGCAATGCCTGCTTGTTGCCAGAATTGACGTCAGCTGCCAGGACCTCAAATGATCTCAAATGACTCGGGTGCATGGATAAATCGAACCTATATAGTGATGAACATGACTTGAAAAGGAAAACAAGTCCCGCCATTATTATTGCACCGAGGCTCGTTCACGATATGAAAGATTTTAGAAGTATAGAAAATTTATGGCTCGTTTCAGCTCCCTTTTAAAGGTTTCCAGAAGGGACGATCTAAGTATTTAGACATGACGCACATTGCATTTTCAGTGGTTAGGAAAGTAACAGCCTGTGAATGAATGAATGGACAGCAAATGAATGGATGGTTGTGTTGATTTACTCATTGCGCGACAGCACTTAATGTGGGGCCTATGCTTCACTTCGTTGATTTGTAATGTAATGTAATGTCTCAGCGCCACACAAAAGCTGCGTCAGAAAGACCAGCTTATTCACTGGTGCTATATCAAATCAAGTTCGCAAGAGTCAGGTTGACTTAATCGCGCCTCATGAAATAAGTAAATAAGGAAGTAATGGACAATAGCGTAAGCTTGAGGAAGGGAGTGATAACGTTTGGGTCTAATACATTAAGCTACAACGGAATTCCTTAGACATAACTAGCATCGTCTATGCCACTCAACATTTAAAATTATGTTAACACGAACGTTGCCATATTCGTAAAACGTTTTAAAAGTTAAATATCTAAATTCGAAGCTACGCTTTAGAGTGATCAAAATGACTTGCTTCTACGACAGTTTGCGACGCAATCCACTACCACAAGAATTGTGAATTTCTGTGTTACTGCGATAAGAAAATGTCCTGCAACTTTATGACCGGCATATGTCTAAACAAGAAATGCGACTTCGAACACACTGGTGACAGATGCGACGCGGGTAATTATAATATTCATCCATTCATGGGTTGTCCATTCATTCGTTCATTCAATCATTCATTCATTCCTTCCTTCGTTCATTCGTTCGTTTACGTTGATGATGCATTAGATTTGCAGCAGATATAGTCGCATACAACTGTTAGCTGCATGTAAGAGGAGATCTTAATATGCAGATGGAAGATCCTCCAGGATCTCTTTGGATCGAACGACTGCGACAGCTCACTGCCAGCTTAGGTATGAAGCACTAAGTCTCTGTTCCTACACGTATCTATAATGGCTGTCTTGAGATCAGGCGAATTGCCTGCAGTCTAGTCACACGGAGCCTTCATCAAATTCCGATTACGGCCTGATGACCTAGAACATTCCGTTCCTCAACTCTTCTCCGCTCATCGATGAGATCAGAGTCGACGATTGGAGGTCACTGGACTGAGGTCTTACGTCAGACCCTGCTCGACAGTCGCCTTTGCCGGCTACCTGCAAAAGGGATCTTTCTTCTGCGGGGCTCTTCGACCCATACAAATGTAAGCTTGGCTTCATCGTCAGTCTCCTGCTTCCGCTACTCTCTGTTCACTTCAGATCCGACAATTTTAATCTGTGGTTTAGCTCGGAGTGGAAGAGATGCACGGGACAGTCTAGTAGCCGAGTGCCGTTACAAGAGAACAAGGCTCAACAAGGGCCGCAGTGCATGGATTCGACTTACATGGAGAAGACATTCCTTCTTTCAAGGCGAAGTGGTGCTACTGGGCATGTCGAATCGCTCGTCACTGAGCGCTTCTGGGTCGTCGATGGACATCGCAGAATCCAGCAGAAGACTAAGACGATACGTGGCTAAGAAATTCTTCGTCTCTTTGATGTCTGGAAAGAGACAGAAGGTTTAGCTCCTACCCACGTAGTCGTCGACCCAGAGCCGATTTGATCAGTTTGAGGTCAACTAACGATGATAAAATGCTAAATGTGGGAAGGTCTTAAATCGGTTCTTCTATCTACTTGGCAAAAAACATGCGTGCAGCTGATCTTACTTTGTTCAAGAATCCTAGCACTTCTAATTAATTTTTCTTGGAAAGGCGCTTTACTAATTTCTTATTACAATTACAAAATTTAAAACGATTGACGAGCTCTGGACCGGCTTCACGGACAATTATGGTGACCATGGGGCCATACTGCATGGCTGAACCACCAGTTCCATTGGGTACTCAGTGCTTCTTCGCGTCCTATACACGGCCCATCTGACTCAGATCATTCTCGGATCTGAAGGGACGGATTCACCAATATTCCGGTGACATTTGCCTGCACACTGCATTCCATCTGTCTGACTCGCTCGTTTGCTAGCACGCAGGCTATTGTAGCGCAATTATAGAAATGGATGTCTTTATATCAGCTGGGGCTGAATGCAACGAGGATTCAGTAGGTCCTTTACATGGCTGGACACTCGCCCTGACTGCCGGGAGGTGCCTGACTGTCAAAGAGCTCTGTGTTTAAGTATCACATAAACATAAAAAATATATACATACACATACACATATATACAAGCACAAACAGGCGCCGCTCTTGCGTCGCTCGTGTTTGTGAGTACTCGATGACAGCCAAGATACAACCACCAAGAACACCACTACCACATTCACCGTTTCATCTACATAGTCATCAGCATTGCCTTTGCGATCGTTGTATCGATTGCAGCCACTGCTGTCACCATTAAATGTATACATATTTTCAGTGAAGGACGCTCTATTTATGGTCTTGGTAAAGAAATTCGTGAAAGCTCTGCAAAAGCTCTGGGAGATGGTGAAAGGCTTTTTTATCGTTGAAGAAAAAATCCGTTGAGTACAGACTATATATCGTTTCGTTATTCACTTTGTTATTCCTGCATCTGTATATATTGCATCTTTTATAAGTCAACTGCATATATAGATAGGCTGTGCTAAATAGGTCACCAAGGTAATATTCGAGTACATCACTATATGTATAAGTATGTTATATTTATAATAAAATTCTAGTCCGCTGAACAAAACAACCGGAGAATTTTCTTGTCACTGTAGTTATATTTAACTGTAGATAGGACAGCATCAGATAGAAGTAAAGTTCTTAGATTAGATTTGCTTAGAAAATGATTGTCACGTGGTAAGCTGTTCAGAATTAGTCGAAGGTGAAAGCGATTAGCACGCGGTGGTACTGGATCACTTAATAATCATCCAATAGATAATTTACTGTCACCAACGCATTTTAAATGCATAACCTAGAATGCCCTCCGTTACTTCATTTCTTTTAAGTGGAGTAATGACAGGAATTGCTTCAATTGGCTCAAACTAGTTTCGGGTTCTCATGAATGTCATCGTAATCTGCAAACTTCTATAACGCCTCTGTCAATAGAAGCCATGCACATATTGATCGCTGCAATGGTAACAGGTAATAGTTGATGGATTTTTCTTCAATAGGATGCAAGAAATGCATCATTGATGACTGCAGATGACGACGACAAGAGAACGTGGACCATTAAGTTAAGTACGATGTTGTCTTGTGATGTGTATTACAGCGGAAGTCTGTGAGAGTGGTCGATACGGTATAATGTGTGAAATTCCGTGTCACTGCGCGGCAGCGATCGACTGCGATCGGGTGACAGGCGTCTGTGGAGTGAAAAAGTGCGCTACTGGTTGGATTGGCAGAAGATGCGACAAACGTAAGTCACCTTTGATGCTATTTACATCTATGAAGTAGCCCTATTCAAGAAGTTTGAAGAAATCAATTGGATGCCCACGTCACACCTGGACACAAGCGGTGCAGTCTGACCTGCTTCCGCTGAATTTCAGACTACACACGGCCTGGACACGTGTCCAGAACAGAGGCTGCTGGCAAAGATATCTTATGTGAACGGCAAGACTCCGGAATGCTATTCAACACAGTGACGCATCGTCCGTCATCAGCATCCAAAGCCTGGAGTGTCAAACAAAATCAAATCTTTACTCATGAGAGTCGCATCATGTATTTATATATGTGAGTATGTATTTGTATATATGTATGTTTGTACATATGCTAAGGTGGCTTTAAAAATAAAAGTTGAAAGTCTAAGGTGCAAACACTCCGAAGACTGCAGAACGACTTGTCTAGATATTTACGATATTATTTACGTGATGTAACATAAGCATACAACATCTGTGCTTTAATCATTGTCTCCCCATTAAGAAAAGAATCTGTTTCAAATTGAGCTAATATTTTATAAAACACTGAACCCTGGCCAACCACGGAGCTTAAAATCAGTCCACACTCCCCAGGCTTATCATATTATTCAACCAGGTCGTCTGTTTTCCTGTCTCTGGTTGTTTCAAAAATATAACTGTTCTTTGTGAATGAGCTTTTTCGGTTGATAGACCTACATTTTGTGAATTTCTTTCTGTACCTATCTGTTCGTTCTGCTCAGTCTCTTATGTCATTTCAATCTCAGATTAAGATTTACCTTTCCTCGCCTGGTTTATCCACCATAGACTGCCTCTTTGTTCCACTGGAATGGCATTTAGTTATTGATCTGAGTGCAGATCGATTCTGGAGCGCCATTGGTTAATGCCTTGCGCACTATCGATCAGAGCCTTAGAAATTGCTAATTAATCATGTTTAATAGTAATGATCCATCCGGTTGTAACAGCTCGACTGTGCTATTCATGAAAGTGTCTGTTCAGCAGAATATTAATTGACTGATTCGACTTCATCACTTCGTCGACTTTTGTTCCAGCCAACCCGTGCGACAACAGTCCATGCGTAAACAATGGTCGGTGTGAGCTCGATGGTATGAAAGTCATTTGTCATTGTGTGCCACCACACGTTGGCAGGAACTGTGAGACAGGTAGAAAATCCCCTTCTATCTCTTCCACACAAGACATGATTTTGGAGCCTGGTTTGAAATGTCTCAATTCTTGTATTGTTCTTCTTACATTTTGGTTGTTACACGACTGGTTCTTTTTCTTATTCATTTTAATTCTTGTTCTTACTCCTGTTCCTGTTACGGTGTTGTTCCTTAAATCTACTTTTGTTTTTTGCTGTTGTTAGTGTTGTTGCCGTAGATGGTGTTCTGTTGTTGGGGTTGTGAACGTGTTTTCCGCTGAAATTAGCAAGTTTTAAGCGCGTTTTTTAAAAATTATATTTGACACAACCTCTCTGAGTCATCGGGTTGCTTGTGCACGTCTGCGTCACGTGACTGATTGCTGAGCGCGTATAGTTATCACGCAGCGATCACGTACCTGTGATTGATCAGCGCATTGGTGATGCTTGGTGTGACGTCTGCTGGCGCGCATTTTATCGCTTTGGAAAAAGCTTTGGAAAAACTCACACTTGGGTAATATCGGGTTGCCTCAGGCACGTGACGCTGGCGATGAGTCATAGATATGCATAGACAAACCTTGGTGACATGGCAGGTTTAGCCTATGTAAAAAGGTAGCGAAAACATTGTTAGCGGTATTGAGCAGTTTAGAACTTGGTTTATTGTTTGAGTTAAAAATTACATTTATTGTTTCAGTTGCAATGTCGCTGGTTATCACTGACGATAGAAATTTATACTTCGTGCTTGCAGAATTTTAGTGTAGGCGTCAAAAGTATAGTCGTGTCTGAAATGTTGAATATTAAATGTACTGAAAGAAAATCGAAAGACTATGTGTCTTTTCTCGAATTAACGCTGCTGGCTACAAATTGGGCTAGTTTGCGATTCGAAATTCGATCGATTGACAACTTTGGAAGGTAGATATAAGTGTTCTTGTTGCTATTTCTCTTGTTGATTTTGTTCTTCATTCTTTTCTTTACCCAGTTACTGGTCCCCGTTTTTCGTATTTCTAAGTGAGGCTTCAAATTATTCTACCAACTTAGTCCATATAGCAATACTCGGTTGATGCCGTGTGCATTAGACACCGGCGATTTAGAAGTTAATAATTAATTATAATAATATAATATATACCAACTAATTAAGTCTACATAATATGAATGAGTCCATAAATACATAAAGAATTAATTGGTTCTTTCGTTTGATGCCTCAATTATTTCCATTTCACAACTGAAATAGTAATTGTTCGCATTTGCTCCATAGTCGATCCGTGTATCAAGAAACCGTGTGCGAACAATGGCAATTGCATAACCCTTGGTTCGAACTACAGGTGTGACTGTACGGGCTACTACTTTGGCGAAAGGTGTGAATCAGGTAAGGATGAAGTTTCACCAACTGAGATAGTCTATCCGAAAAGAATAAACGCAACATTCGTTCGTCTACTATCAGCTTTCCTCTTATTCCCCGGTGTTTTGTACTTCGACGATTCTGCTGCCCTTTCATTTCTATCTGTCTTCTAGTCAGTCTTCTTCTCGGTAGTAACTTGGAAGGAATGGTGATAATATGTCAGATCAATCAAGCTTTGTTATCCTTATTCTTCTGCTCCAGCGCCCTCGTAAGCGTCCAAGTCTGAGCTCAACGAAGTAGCACAGATGGTATCTCTGCTGTAAATAGGTGTGTATATCGTGTGTGCAGCAGAACGTTCGTGCTCCAAATTTGTCGTCTTAGCTGTTCATGCAGTCAAGGGCAAATGTTATTCGCTGTCAGAACTCGGATTCACTCTTTCATCAGCCTCTTCATTCGACACGCTTCCTAGTTCCACTTTGTTTCACGCCACCCGTATGTGATCCAGCATCAGACGAGGATCCACAGTGCAGTGGATTTATTTCCATTGCAAACTGAGGTGTCTCGAGGTTTAGTATTTCCAGACACAAACCCACGATCTGCAACATTTTGGAGAGGTGGCCACATTATTGGCACGGTCCAGGTCGTGCATCCAGATCTTCGATCCAACGCGCCTGCGTATCCTTCAGTAACAATATGATCCATCGATGGTAAGAACAAGGCTGAGGCGACTACACAATCCTGAAGACTATCTCCGACGCTAGATCAATCCGATTTCACGCCATTGACAAGTACTGCATTCGATGTGTTTGTGTGGAGCTCTCTTGTAACATCCACAGACGTCTAATTAAATTAAGCAAGGTTACGTAGCTAATAATAGTTTATCTTCACAGTGTTTTACACACTACGTACAATCTACATATGGAATAATATCATTTATGAGTTGTATATGTTTCTGGTATGTTCATTCTTTTGGCAGATATTCGCAACTCACCGGATACGCATGTCTACATCAGTTGCTTCAGAGAATTAGAGACAGATCGAGAATTTGCCCATCAGGTAAACGGCAACGATAAGCAAATGCAACCTTCAGTATGTTCGAAGCGATGTCGTACCAACTCCTTTACATATGCCGGGTTACAGGTAAAACAATGTTTTCTTCTTCTTCTCTGTCTTTGTTGAACTCTTCATCTGCTAAGGCCTACTCACCCCGACACTGCCCTTACCGTCCATTCCTTTGATTGATTGTCTTAGTAAATTCAGTCACTATTCGAATATTTGATAGTCTCTGCTTCTCCTTTACTAGATCCATAGTGTATGAGGAAGTCAGTCTTTTAAGTGACAGTTAAAATCAGCAGGACTTCATAAATGTACTTGTATACTCAGGGTTGCAACATTTATGTGTGCAGACTACAATTGGAATATTTAGGGTCAAATGTGGTTGATCCAAAGGACCCTCGACGCAGCGGTTTCGCCCGGAAATATGCCTAACTACGTTGAGAGCGGTGCAAAAGGCGAAAGTTCGTTAACATTTAATACAAAGGAGAGTGTCAATACAGTTACATGTTAGTGGGTCATGCGAACAACCGTAGGGCGTAGAATCGGAAATATGCCGAAGCTCTCGGTTTATAGCATAACATAACTGGTCGCGGTCTCGGCGCTAGATTTACATAAAAAAGAAAATAAACGCCCGGCATGATAAGAGACGTGAAGAATTGCTTGATAAGAGACGTGAAGAACTGCATGATAAGAGACGTGAAGAACTGCATGATACTTGACGTGAAGAACTGCATGATAAGAGACGTGAAGAACTGCGTGGTAAGAGACGTGAAGAACTGCATGATAAGAGACGTGAAGAACTGCATGATACTTGACGTGAAGAACTGCAGTCGAACCAACCACGACGCCGACAGATGTAGTGATTTCAATGAATGACGGTGCATCAGCCACTGGAGAACAATGGGTAAACAGCATCGGAAACTGCACTGAATCCCATAATGATGTCAAATGTGTAAAGCTAATAATAAAAAACCCACAAGTACCATTCCATTTGGATACCTGCGCACTAGTAAATATGATACCCGCCAGCTATGCACCCAACATTAACGGGTAGCTTCTTCCACGTAGGTTATTGATAAACTCTCGATAGAAGAAGTTCCGAGAATATGGAAATGTGGAACGCGCCCCAGATCGAACCTTATGGGTACTTCCCATCCGCTTGACTGTCTTTCTGGAGCAGTCCTTTAATTTAATTTAACTCTTTCATTCTGTGTGGATCGCAATACTTTTCAGATCTGTTTCAATTTGACTGATAGCCAGGCATACAGCCCCGATGCGAGGTTGTAAAGAGGTGATTTAAAATTATCCTTCGTCGATTACATAATTATTTTTCCTGTGCTTCAAATGCGATTCATATAGCTCACTGCCGAGGACATAAAGGTCAAATTACAAAGTACCTGCATACATCATAAAATCCTTAAAATTCTGATTACAATACCAGGTCGGTAACCAGTGTTGGTGCTCGAATTCCCTTGGCAAGTACGGAGGTATACCGAACTCCCAGTGCAGTCAAGCGTGCAGCGGTGATAAGCAGAAGAAGTGCGGAGAAAGAAACGCCAATAGTGTCTATGCAGGTACAAGCTGTCAATCAGATAGACTGTGTAATGTTTCTCATGTTTCAGCGCCTAAGTTAGTTAGTTATCTAGACAATCAATACAGCGTCTTTTAGCACTTGCTTGCCTAAATTATGTTAACAGTGCAGTTAGAGCAAAACGTTTATCAGTAAGCAAAAAGTGGTGCTCAGGTAACTATAGGAGTAACCAGTGGCTCTTCTACATGTAGTTATCTCAGACGGATACCAAACATCACCTAGGGTTCGGACAATGTCATGACTCTCTGCGTCCGATCTCTCCAGAACCGTGAATTGTGCATGGATATTATGTCCTACTTTTTATGCGTTATGTCAAATGAGACAATCATTTCTGAATCGTGTAACTCAAGAATAAACGGTAATCCAGTACTGTTGCTTCAATTGCTGCTATCGAGGCTACAATGGCGATTCAGTGTCTTCGAATTGGCCTCGAGTGTCCGTTGCTAAGGTATTCTGTATGGTCTAAAGCAGTTCGGCATCCTCTGTTTAGACCAGATCAGGGAGTGTTTAAAGTCTTTAAATGCGCCGTGCTTGTCAACCTGGAGTTGATGCGGCGTTGAGCGTAAATGCGTAATGCGATTGCCTCGTTCTGTTCGGTAACGTACTACAACTTCCGTGCCCAAAGGATAGTACAGAGTAAAGCTTTATGTTATCCAGAAACCTGCGTGGACACTTCTAGAATTCAGGAAAACGTGTGTGAAAATATCTGCGCTTGCGCAGTAGAAATTAGTTAACTCCATTAATGCATATTCTACAAATAACTATATGCTTTGAAATCTTTCCCGCACTTAATAGCCATTCTGATGCATAACTGTCTCGATGGATGTGCCCCACTCTATCTAAGGAAGTTTTATGTTCTGACTTCCTCTATCCCTGGCCGCAGATTGCTCCGGTCGGTGGACCAAGGGTGACTTGTTTGTCCCATTGGTCCGAACAGCCACGGCTCAGCGTAGAAGCTTTGCTGTTGTCTGCTCTACTCCTGGGAACGGTTTGCCTAGTGACCTGCGACATGAACTTCTTTGCATTTATCCCTCTTTCTTCCGCAAGCGTTTGAAGACCATTTTGTTTCCCAGTGGCTTTGGATTAACGGGCAGGAGGACCCTCTGATGAGATTACCTTGAAGTGGCGCTTTATAAATTCCTCATTACGATTACGACTGCGATTCACTGTATGCATCTATATTTAGTTGTCGATATTCATTCTGTGAGTTCGTTTCCGATTAACTGCTGACGGTGACGAATTCCTCCAGTTCCTCTTTCATTGACGTCCTGAGTTCTTTGCCATTGATTGGAAGCTTAATTCTTGAAGTCTTGAACATTATTTTCACGCGCTGTATGCTTTAAAAGTCTGCAATTGCTTTTAATCAACAGTGTGTCCCATTGGACGCTACAAGATCGATTGCAAGGGAATCTGTAACTGCTTACGGGATCAATGTGATCTGACAACGGGAAACTGTCCTCAAGAACGCTGTAAAACTGGATTTACAGGAGCACGATGTGATATTGGTAATCTAGATTTACAGTGATTATGAATTATAGACTAAAGCTTAAACGCATACGGCACTGATCAGGCGCAGCACTGGCATCAAGTAGGCGAGGTTGAAACAGTTTGTTCGCTGGAAATTCTCTAGACCAGGCAAAACATTTTTGCACTGCAGTACATATTATGTAAAGAACTTTGCACTTTTGCCAAAACTCAGTTGACGAAAAATAACGATGCACCTGTTTCACCAAAGTTTAATGACTGTTCTCGAAGGTATGCGATTGCCATTACACCATCCGGGTTTAAACACATATCGCTGTCAAGCTTAGTTGGTCGCCATGTTGTAATAAATTTTGATACAGCACCTAGTCTTGTTTTTGATCTGGAATTTCAGGTTGTTTGTTGTTTGTTGATCTAAGAACTTGTCTAAGAGTATAAGTATTTGCTACCACTAGTTAATGTTTAGGTGTAATTTATGATTGTTTAAACAATTTAAAATATTGCATTATGGTTATTCGACTTATCATTTTTCGCATATTTTATGCTGTGTTATTATGCATAATGTACTACTATATAAGCTTTAAGTGGGCCGTTGTCTCAGGCAAATGTAACATTTTCATGTGTGCACTTCATTTTTGTGCTGGCTCTGCTAATCTTCCGTCATTACGAAGCAGTAAACGGTATTAGAACTAATCAAAATCGGCATTCAGTTGTTTGAATCGAATGTTTTTTTAAAATTTGCTTAGCAAACCAGCTCAGTCGTAGCGATGCTGCTTCGTAGGTTGACACCTCTGCGTGCATTAGACATTCACCTTCAGTGAAATGTCATTATCCCATGTTTCTTGTATAGAATTTAAAGAGCCAACTGGTGATCACGCGAAGAGAAAACAGTACGTTGTCTTAATACTCGCCGCTTATGCAGCATTCGTCATCATCGAAACCGTTGTGTTTGTACTTCAACATTTCCGGTAAAGTTTTTTTTTATTAAATGCAGCTAATTTTTTGCTACGATAATTATTACAATCACTATAAATTTGCCTATAATAATGGTCAAATTGAAATGAAATGACATGAAATACATTTATTTACAATATTGCTATGTTCAGCTCATGTTTAAGAACAGAATAAATGTAAGAATAATATCTATAAGCCCACACAAAAATATGGATGCAGAGGTTCTTTCGCTTCGTCAAGTTTTCGCCACAAAGGTAAATGATGTTGGTGCCTAATTTGGGGTTGATTCATAGGTTTGCTGAAAGGGATAGGGTGAATTCATCTGCCTAAGTATGACAAGTTAAATTTTTCATGTGTTTTAAGCTTTTTTACAGCTGGTAATATTAGATAATCTGAATATTTTTCTAACACCTTAACACTTTCCTGTTGATTGCGACGTCGTTAGGATAATTCGACGACTTCCGATAGCTTCTCTGACCCCTGAGGGACCACAACCACCAACCGAAGTGATTCCACCGGAAGACGAGACGAAAACTAAACCACTTGAAACTGATGAAGTCGCCGATCAGAATCCAGTTACTACTACTGCACCAACGACACTTGGAACCGAAGATAAGAGTCCACTTACAAATGAATCGACAGCAGTTGGTTCATCCGTCATGCCTGTTGCAAATGTACCACCACGACAACCACCACCACCATCATTGGAAACGACGCCATTGCCAGGTGCAAGTACCCCGATGCCGTTTGCGAAGAAGCCATTAATACCCATGCCTAAACATGCTTCATTTGGAAATAAACCTGCGATGCCGACGCAACCACCCTTTGCAAACACGCCCATAATGCCTATATACAATCCAGCAGCTGTTCAATACCCGTATAACGCACAACAGATGGTGACCCCATACTCTGTAGTACCTCAAGCTAATGTGCACATTCCAGCAACTGCACCACCAGCAGCAGCAGCAACTGAGAAGCACGAAGAAAGTGATGAAGATTAAAGTTATCGATGTCGTAATGATCAGTGCTCCAGTAAAAGAAATGCAAGGCTTAAGAAATGATCATTTTAGATCATATTAGGCCTACCATATTCTGCACTTTTTCCTACACTTCACTGATATCTCGAGTCACAGACCAATCTGAATCTAAGACAATAGAGGCTGAACAGAAGGTTGGAGATTCTGATATTAACACGCAGATCATTTTGCCGATAACTGTTAGCATTATATCAGCCAGTTTTTAGAAACAAAGTAACACTGCATGATAACAGAAATTGCCACATCATTAAACTTGGTTTCAAAGCGTAACACTAAGAAACCAATTTTCTGCTGTAAGGGAGTTCCGTTTCCAAACGGAGTTTAGCATATCTCGACATATGCGGCATCTGTAAATTCCACTTAAACAGGCGCACATGCAGATTCACAAATAGACCAGGCAAACAAAATCATACATTTTTAATTCAAGAGGTCTTGTTTCATTCATTAACTATAAACTCTGGACGAGACTTCGTTTGTTGAGTTCTATCTGTTCGTGAGAAACAAACAACACTGACTTTCAGTTAATTGACCATTATTTGCTTGTGGATGAAGTTGTTCTTTATGAAACCTAACCTCACTTAAACTAGAGATGCGTGCCTTCGACAGGCAAACTATAAAGCATTAAATACCCAGTTACATACATACATGCATACATACATGCATACATACATAAATACATGCATACATACATACATACATGCATACATACATAAGTACGTAAGTACATACATACATACATGCATGCATACATACATACATACATAAGTACGTATGTAAGTACGTATATACATACATGCATGCATACATACATACATGCATACATACATGCGTAAGTACGTATGTACGTGCATGTAATGTATACATACATACGTACATACATACATACATACCTACATACGTATTTACATACTACATACGTACCTACATACATACGTTGCATACGTACCTACATACATACGTAAGTACAAATATACGTACAGTACGTACATGCCATGCATGCATACATACATACAATTTACATACATGTACATATAATTATCCAGGTACATGTGTATAATAACAAGGCCTATCAATAACCATAACAATTTCAGGAGGCCAGTTCAGTGAAGGAGAAAGATAGACTACCGCGATAGTATGTTCAGTGGGTAGAAGAGTGTGGTATCGTGCAAACAGCAGCTCCCCACATGAGTCTAGAGCAGCGGTGCAATTAGTTTATTATCAATGTTATTATTAGCCGATAAAACGTAAAATAGGCCTATTGAGTTAGGGTGGAATTTGCGCAGCCTTAAGGGGAAGGAATGAGAAGAGAAATGACGTTAAGAACGAATCGACGCCATCCGCTGATCCGACGGTCATTAAAAGAAGAGATGAATGCAGAGATAGGAGACACGAGTTTGAAAGACTTGCGCAAAAATAGAGCTGGAGACTACAGTCTGACTACAATCGCTTTATGGCAGCCATTATTCAAGACTATAGCGGAGCGATGGCTATAGCCAGCCTATATTCCTCCGAACAGAGGCGACAGAGAGCGAATAGATCTTCCGCATTCTGCATGCCTGCATCTAAGAGTCGAAGGCACCGTCCAACCGTTAACTCATAAAGGCTGTCAATGGTCGCATCGATTCTTTCTTTTTTGGGTCAGCCGACGATTGTTAAAGATGGTTTACTGCATCATCGCATTAACAATCGTCGGCAGAGACAAAGGATTTCAATGTGAAAATGCACGAAGACTCGTGAACGACTGTTCAGGGTAACGCCTGGCCACCTCCGTTTGCTTTACCGTGATCGTAATCGTAACCGCAAGCTCGAGATTTCTACAGCGCCCAAGGATAGTTATTATTCACAGGCGCTGAGTCAAAAGAAAATTGATGGCCAGGAAAGGTTCGGTTTCAGGTCAATATCCAAGAGTCATGCAGGAAGACGGTCAGACGGGTACGATGGATGGTGTTTGGAATTGAAGCGGAAAGAGCGATAAGGGGAAGAGACAGTCGACAGTATAAAAGTGTGAGTTAAAGTATACGTAACACTGCGTGACACCACATGACATTATGCAGAATTATGTGATATCACAGTTTATGTTACATGGCCTTCCTCTGCTTCTCCCTTTCTACATCCATCGTAATCATTATTGAAATCTCGAGAATCTCTAAAGCGCTACTTAAAGTGTTGGGAACCATACTGTACTTGGTTCTTCCTCAGCAATCAAATTGATCAAGAACCTAAAAACTGTCAGCATGGCAGCTGCGGACATTTCACTATCAGAAACATTTAAGAGCTCTGGGGTGATGCTCGACTCTAAACTAATATTTTACCAACACGTTACGGCTGACTGCAAAGCATCGCATTTACCCATAAAAGCCATGCATCAAGTTCAATCGTGCTTGCCACCGGAATTATGAAGACAGTCGTTTGTAGTGTAGTTAGAGCATAACTCGACTACTGTAATTCGCTGCTATACGGCTCTGCAAAATCTAATATTGCCATACTGAGAAACATCCAGAACTCACTGGTCCGACTGGCGACAGGAACTCGCAGGTGTGATTACGTCACCCTTGTACTAGCAAAGCTACACTGGCTGCCTGTCGGGTCCAGAATCGCTGACAAGATAGCTCTCTTTATACGAATGACGCCTAACTTATCAACCCACGTACCTGTCGTTATCCGTGCAGCGCTGCCAGCCGTCCTAATCTCTGCGATTAGCTACAAAAACCGTTTGTTCGTTTCTGACATCAGATGCTATCGGTCTAAAATTCTCCCGACGCGGATCAACAATTCTGCACCAGCCATCTGGAAGAGTCTTCCTGTTTACATTACTCACAGAAATATCTCGCTAGAAATATTTGTAAAGCGGCTTAAGACTTATTTATGGCGTCTTGCTTTTGCTGTCTGACCCCTGTGACCCACCGACGCCTACAATCCACGTTCAGCTGACGAACATATGGCGTGTTAACAAATGCATTACTTATTTACGAGCACTGCGTCAAGTCAGGTGAGTTGTCCAGCGATATAGTGTGAAGAACAAATCCTGGTTGCGTGAAAGAGAGACAGAGAGAGAGAGAGAGAGAGAGAGAGGGAGAGAGAGAGAGAAGAGGACAGAGAAGCTGTTACGGTGGGCTGTGTTTACGTTGAGAGAAATGGAAAGGCTTGGATGGATCAAAGTAAGATTTCTGGAAAAGGTGGGACTTGGAAAGCCTGAGGAGTAGTAGACAGGCTTGAGACAGCAAATGGTGGTGAACGTCAGTCATATAATACCTTACCATTCATATATTTCACCTCCCACCTACTCACCCTCCTGCACAACAGGTCTTGAACATAATGGTATACCTACTGTCGATTTGAAATTCGAAAAAGAACAATTTTAAAGTTACATTTTGTCGGATTGGAAGTTTCCAGATCAGTTTAGATCAAATTATTAGCTTAAATAGATAATTATACTTATATTGTTAGTTGTTGACTTCTTCATACTCTGAAAATTTGTCGAGATAACTATACCAACAGTTATTCTGATGTATTATTTTCAATAAATTTTGTAGGTCAATCGATTGAAGTTCGACTCGTTAGTGATCATGTAAAAAGGTTTTCACTGGTAGACGCTATCAATCACGTAGACACTGAACTGGACTGATAAGTTTCACATACATCAATTGTTCCAGACATTAAACTCATTAAACTGCAGTCATTATCATTCTCCAGTCTACACTTGGACATATTAGTGTGTAAGCTTGTTACATACGAACTACATGCTTTAATTTAACGCATGATTTCACTTATATTCTCTTTTTCATCTGTGCTACTAATAATTATTCAGTGTAGATCACTGTTGGATGTTAATTACCTCATGTGAATAATAATACCGATACTTGATTTTGTTTAACCAAATTTTTATGCAATTTAATGTGTTGCGGTTCCAGTCTATTTTGAAGCTGTTTGAATTGGAAGAATCAAAGTATGGAGCAATACTATTTGGGACGATATAAACCGCGGTGGATAAACAAATCCAAACGAACAGATGTTCTTGTTGGCAGTTGGCTTAAACTGTTGGCGAGTTTTTGAAGAGATCATGGCGTCTTTATTGTTTAAAGCTCGGCTCTTGACTGCAGAATACCAGCGATCACTGCTTACAAAATCATGGATTATGCTACTGGCAGTGAATCTTGTGGATGACAACCACTATAGTCGGTGAAAACTGTTCTTTCAAGGCACTGATTTAAAGTAACTTCTTGTCCTACGACTGTTTAAAGGCTAAAAATTTGCTTCTGAAGCTAACCAAATTTCTCAGCAGCCTGCAAAGCGTAGAAAACTAGTCAAACTGTCAAGTACCTCACGCCAATGAACTTAGGTTATCCTTCATGCAAAATCATGTAATTTGTTATTTTTGGTCAATTGTATGCGTTTAAGAAATCAATTTATAATACCATCTTAAAGCAATGTAATATTGCTGCAATGGTTGGACAGCTGAAGTACAGGCCGTTCCCGCGGGTATCCGGACCCTGGGCAGTGACCCTTGGCCAGTAACCCCCATGGGCAATAATCCCCAGTTAATAGCCTCATAGCAATGTTCCCTCTAATCTGCGCGAGCATGAACTTTAAGGGTAACGGGCACAATAATTTTTTCCCAACACAGAAATTTTGTGAATGTTCATGTTATTCAAAGTTACGTTTAGCTCATTGTTACAGCGGCTTGCATATTTAGCATAGGGACCTACTATATTCCGAAGGTCAAAACAAGGCTCACGTTGCAAAACCACATGACATGTCCTTCCACACAGTCTGGACGGTCATTCTGGCCCACATATTTATTGGAGCAACAGCGGCCACTAGTTGCGGCCCGCAGCAGAGTCACGCCTATATGAGCCTAACGAAAGGGCTGTCTGGACTCTGAACTCTAGCCTCTATAGGCCCTCTAAAATGGATGATCCGAGGTAAAGGGTCCTAAGCCTCTCTCTGTTAACTCTTGGCATGTGTGTATGTCGCTATTCGGTTAGCAGAGTAAGAAGTCCTTTATTTTACAGTCACTGTTAGTCAGGTGGCCCATATAACACATGACATATAGTATAGGCTACTTTACAAGCTTTTACTCTTTGCATTTACCAGTTTGCTATTGAATAATTGTTTTAAAAAATTATCCGCAGCGTTTGGCTAGAAAAAAGAGTAGCCAAACGAATATATATATATATATATAATATATATCGAGATATACGGCCGTCCTTTGATGCAGAGAAAACCGTTGTGTTAAAAGAAGTTTTACATATCGTGACAATTCCGACGACGTTTATCGGAATATAGGCATATGCTCGTAAGCAAGCGCTCTGGGTCATTTTATCTCTGGTGGAGGATGGCACGATTGGATGTTTTAGTAATTAAAGAAACACCTGACACACGTAATTCATGTTGATTTCGTCATAAACGTCGAAATACAGATAAAAGAGGCCGTTTTGAGATGCCCAAGGAATCAGCCATGAAACTTTTATAGCCTGATGGACGTGCACTGCAGGAAGTTAAGCTGGATCACATTGTACGGTCCTTTAAGGATGTCCCCAAAGGGTAGGGTGAGGTCACCCAAATGTCTACAAAAACGGATAAGAGGAGGGGGTTATGCCCAGTGTGAACATCTGCATCTAGATTTGGCGCCTATAGTTTTTTAAAGTACAACATGTGCTTTGAACACCAACTTCAGTCAGAAGGCAGGCACACTGCACTGTAATAATTAGAGTCCCTTTACTGGACGCAGTGGTATCAATTTACCCCACTCCAGGACACAGTTAGCCCTGCATGATCAGCAGAGTAGTCAAAGGTAAAACCCACGAACAGTCCGCATTTTGTAAAAGTCTACAATAATTACCCAACAATTCGACAGGTCTTCCTTCTTGAACGCCCAACAAAAGACTAGCTGTTGTTATATATGAATATAGTATCTTGTTTCGACGGTCCAAACAAGATTCAACGCATGTGTGAGTTAAAAATTATACATTACATAAGAGGCTTGCGTCATTGACTGGACTGCCAACCACGGGGTCCGGGTTCAAAACTCCTCCAATGAGGAAATATGTTTTGGATTTCTAATTCACTTGCGCCCCTAGCGAACCCAGGTATGAAATGACTGTGCAGTGTTGATGGGAAGATCAAGCGACGAGGGAGATTACTGGCCACACGTCCTCATGCTAAGACAAATAGCTATGAGTGACTGCGTATCGGAGTTGCTTAAGAGATTGTAGAATATGTCTAGTCAGCTATCCCAAATAGTGCACATTGCAGCCTATCAATCGATTTGTGTTAAGATTCAATTTCAATGTCTAGACAACTGATCGTATGACAGTAATGTAAATCCTCTTATGTGTAGTCATGTTTTCTATATCTTTAATTGTGTAATGTAAAGACATCGTTATGTTTAGTGTTAGTCTTTGGCCTATATGTTCATCTACGTTGTACTGTCACACATGCATTGCCATCAAGTCTGGGCTTTCTGTATCGTTGTGTGTGCTGCGATGCAATGCATATCATCATGTCTACTGTTATGTAATATGCATTATTAAATACTGTACGTCGTCAAGTGTTGTTATGGTCTTGTTATCGCAGTCATTTCTTCCGGCGAGTGGCTTTTAGGTGAACAACAAGCCGCGAATCGTGCTGAGAATCCACTGTTGGCCCCGGTTTGCTACAGTTTTTCCGGACGATGTCACTTGTTCGGATCAACTGCGTCGATTACGTTGAACACAAACTGCGTTGCACAGCTGAACCCAGCCGCGTCGTTCCTCGCCGGTCCATCCGATCGCCGACGAAGCACCGTGGCCGGCCGCACAAGGCCCTGGACTTGCGATGTTACCGCCTCCGCCACCGGAGCTCGCGTTAGAGGGCGACGGCAAACGACGATGGTGAGGAGGTTATTGCAGCCGGGCAGATGCCGTCAGAAGCCGCCACGGCCTACAAGACTGTACTATCCGCTGACTATATAGACTGAGTTGAAAGGAGTCACGCAACGTCATGGGATGTTTCAGTTGGAACTATTGGCTAAAACTGCCATCGTTATTATCCTCGGGCTGAGATCGGTGTTCATAGAAGCAGTTAGTTGAGGCTGGGATTAATCGACCGATTGGAATAATTGAGGAGAGATAAGCGGCGAATGATGTGGAAGGGATTGGCAGTCGTCTTATATTCCGTCTTGCGGCTAATTGTTGTCGTGGCTTCCAACCAACAACATTTCTTCCCAAAGAAAATGCCCATCGGTAAGAAATCTTCAGCTTCAGGTCGATTAAATCTTTAATAGCACTTTCTATTCGTGTTCTTGTTGATAGGACCACTGGCATTTAGTTAGCTCGGATCATTTTAAACATATTTAGTCGGCTACAACAACATCTTTTATCGTCACTTTTGTTGAGCAGAAACTTTATCGTTTGTTTTCTTTCTATCTGTTAAATACATTTATAATTTGTCTTTATTCAAAATTAAAGCGAAAATAGAATTATCTAATAAAATGGGTTTAGTTTATATAATAACGGAAACTACTGGAAGCAATCGCTAAGTGCTGCAGCATATGAAATCATCAGCATCATGCAGTCAGCATCAGGTACATAAAAGCAGGCGAGGCAGGTGTTGACCGCAGAGACAATGCCAGCAGAGACAATGCCAGGTGGCTACTTAGGACTGCCAGCGGCGTCACTAGTTGATGAGTTGCTGATAAATTGCAGCAGACGCCGTCGTCATCGACCATTGGTCAGGTGGGGTGTGACGGCTGCCTTTGTCTCGCCTAAGTGCTGCTGACGTCTCGTTATTAGTGACGGCACATTATAATCCCGGCGAACGAGAGTTATTATGCAAAAGGCAAATGAACATCAACAACCTCTTTTCATGTGCTTTGTAGACTTCAAAAAAGCTTTTGATTCAATAGCACATGAAACATTATGGACAACAATGATAGAAATGGGATTTCCTGGACACATAATAAAGTTGTTATCCAAGCTGTACAAGAAACAAAACGCAAAGATCAAAGTGGCAGGAACACTATCTGGAGAGTTCAGAGTCAGGAGAGGGGTGAGACAAGGATGCGTGTTGTCTCCAAGTTTATTTAACATTCTGGCGGAGAGGGTAATGAGAGAGGCTTTGGAGGGTTTTGACGGAGGAGTGCAGATAGGGGGAAGGCGGTTGACAAACTTAAGATACGCAGACGACATAGTACTAATAACAGAATCTGAGAAGGAATTACAAACACTGGTTGAAAGATTAGACAGAGCAGGAAGGAAATATGGAATGCGGATTAACACGGATAAAACAAAGGTCATGACAACAGCAGAAACCAGGTGTCAGATCAGCATAGGTCAGGAAACAGTGGAGCAGGTGAATACTTTCATGTACTTGGGCTCGAGGATCGACAGGGACAGCGATTGTGGAGCAGAGATAAGGGTACGACTTGCAAAGGGATATGCAATGGCTACAAATCTTAAAAAAATATGGAAAAGCCATGGCATATCACTGGTAACAAAGATGAGGCTCTTGATGACATTAGTATGGCCGGTGGCACTGTACGGATGTGAGAGTTGGACTTTGAGGAAGGAGGAAGAGAGGAGGATAGAAGCATTCGAGATGAAATGTCTAAGAATGATCATGCAAATATCGTGGATGGAAATGCGGTCAAATGAATGGGTACTGGAAGCGGCTGGAGTAGAGAGGAATCTTTTGAAGACAGTAAGGAAAAGGAAATTGATCTATTTTGGCCACATCATGAGGAAGGAGGGAACATGCATCGAGAAGGAGATAATACAGGGCACAATACCGGGAGGACGGAAAAGAGGAAGACCGAGAATAAACTGGTTGGGCAACATCAGGGCATGGACTGGGCTAACAATGGAGGAGATGCTCAGGCTGGTGGAGGACAGAGGACACTGGAGGAACATTGTGCATGATGCGGCCGAATCTCGGAACGAGGAAGGCTGAGAACAGAACAGACAGAACGAGAGTGCATTTGTGTTGCGCCATGCCCCATGCAATTTGCCGTCATTTCCGTCCGATGGAATAACATCAGCAACAGCGATCTCACAATCTTCATTCTTCCGTCTACAATCGTCATTCCGCTCCGGTGCATTTTGGCTTCATGGCTTTTACTGGCAGGCAGCACGGGTTCAGGCGGCGTAACAGCCTCTCGCTGATGGTACATGTCAGTGAAGATACTCTACGCCCCAAATCATACTTGCATAACCACATGCTACGCTTGACAATAATGCAACTGCTTCAAACGGCAACATTAGGCCGTCATAAAACTGTGCTCTATACGGCTAAATGCTTCAGTATGAGCTCTAAAATCAAAAAGCAACAGTAGTTGGAATGACTGGCTGGACTTTGGACTATCAAAATTAATTATATAAGTTTTGTAGGTCCAAGTAAAGAAATTTGTCATAGGAGATAAGCAGTTATTAACTGATTTTCCCAATCCGTTGATTGGCACAACCCCGGATTGCGCATACATGTAATCTGTCATAATGCAACTTCATTGTCAATCACCAGTCTTTAGCAGCTACTATGCATACATACATACTTACATACATATATGCATATATACATACTTATATACAGACATATATGCATAAAAACAAACAAATAAAAACTAGCATACATACGTACACACGTATATACGCAATATATTTACTTACAAGCGCACACATTCATGATTATTTGCATGCATGCTTTCATAACGGCATACATACGTACTACAAATTACATACATTTTGTCGTTGCTTTGCTTAACGTAAGTATTCGATAAAATACCGGAAGCACAAACATAACTAATATTATTGCTCACAGCAACTTCTGATCACGTTTCTTATAAATGGAAAATATGGTCAAATGTGTAAAGCATACAAACAAAGAAAATTGTGTTAAATTAAACAACTGGGTGACACGTATGTTTCATAATTCATGTGAATCCGCGATATAATCTCGATGCATGAACATGAAAGTCAGCGGAGGCGAAGGATTTTCACACAAACATCATCCGTTATGTTATGTTATTCTCACCCAACTTTCGTTTGCCGCCTACTCTTCTGTTGATTGAAGTAATTTGGACAGGTTGTTACCAATGTCCGTGCATATATTCTATCATTTTCCCACAGATATGAGCTAAGTAGGCCGTATGAATCTATATACATAATTTTGTGGCACCCATTATTCTCGACCACCATTGTTTATGAATTTGTTTTGCAGGTCTCTCCCTGGGTTATCGAACACTGCAAATTATTTGAAATTACCAGTTCAGCATTTATATGTATACGTACATGAGTGGCTATTACGCAGCAACAGTGCCTTTTTAATGACAAGATTTAAGTACTATTTGCGATTTTATTAGTTCATCAACTGAAGCCAAATAGGCTTAAATTCGAGAAAGTATTTGTTAGTTGCAATGTAAATGTCTGTAAATCTCAGAATATCCTAAGCATTGAAAGCAACATCAGGATCTCGTAAATCACTAACTTAATTTAATCAAATCCACAAGAAGCAGGCCCCTTCAGTGCCAGGTTGAAATCCGAAGAGACTACTAAGCAAGGACAGCAAATGTCTTGGTTTGAAGGGACCTGCTTTCAGGTCGTATATATTAATGGCTCTGCTCCAGATTCTCTCATTCTGCAACCAAATGGTGATCTGCAAATATCCAGACAATGAACTTAATAACAACAATTTCCATTTCTCACGGCTGCAAATGTCATTTCATCCAACAACTATTTGACAAAATTGCATGTGTTTTTCTGAGATCCTGTGAACATTATCCAACTTCCATGTGATTCTATGGTTCAGCAGTTTGGTCCAATGCTTCATAAATTAAAGATTCAGCTTCTTCACCTAGGAGGGTATTGACGGTAGATGTGATGTGCACTTGACACAGTTCATAGTTCTATCTGTGCACGTGTCTGTCGGTCTTATCTTCAGACAATTTTCTTAGACAGGTTTGTCTTAGTCTGTCCCTGCTTTCGCTTATTCAAATATTGAAATTACCTCCATTACAGTTAATCGCAGATAACCACAGTACTGCAGCACAGTGTTAATGACGACACCCAGTGAACCATAGGAATTTGGGTTTTATTTCTGTAGATGCGAAACCATTTAATCGATTGAATTCAACAATTTAGTACAATAATTATGTAGCGCATTTCTCTATCATGAACATTTTTGCAAGAATCTTTAGCCTAATCTTTAAACTTTACAGTTGAAGAATAAGCGTTATAGGCGTTAACGAAAACACCTTTGAAACGACCCTTGCAACACAGCTACAAATATAATGGCCAATACATTTTTTAAAATTTACTTCTTGCAAATCATTTACAAAATAATGAGGTTTAGTTTTTACTGTTTTACATAACATCACATTACATATCACTTAAAATTATCTTGTATCAAGCATGCTAAGTTTTTTTTCGACATTGGTTGGAGAACTGCTTTTCCTTGATCTACGTAGCTGCAAGAGCATTGCGGTTGCTTCTATTATTCGAGAAAACTTGTATGCTGAATTAAAACAATTACAAGAATTCTTTTGCTATAATCGGTCTTTTGCTGTTTGCTGATAAGTTCTGGCCAAAGGTTTAATTCAAGAAAAGGATACCGGATGTGATCTGATTCGTCTGATTGATTGATTTTTTTTGATTGACTGATTGACTCTCTTTATTGATCCCAAATTCAACATATCAAGTTGCATACACATTAAAGTACAGTTTGCCAGGATACAAAAGGCAAACCTAGAAGGGACCAGGGTCCCGTCTGATCTAATCCTATACAGTTTGACCTAATGTGTTGTGGTCTAATCTGATAACCGTTTAATCTAAAATAATAAAAATCAAGTATATTTAGTCTGTTTTACTTAAACGCTTTTGACTTGTTTGATTCTGTACGTGGAGCATTAACTCGATCGAAATATCGCTTTCTAGAAGTTCACGACGGTTTTAACTTTCTCATTGTCGTCAGTGTTTCTCTCTCTTCTTGTTTTTCTCCGTTAAATTATAATAATTATTGGCAGTTCACGGCACTCAAAGTGGTCCACGTTGTGTGAAACTGATGCATGACATGCAAGCACTTAACAGGTTGCATAAAATATCTGCAGAACAACTGAATCAGTTGTTCCATAAATTATCCTGCGGATTATGGTACAGAAACTCGGAGTTCTACATAAGAAGACTGTACATGAAGAGTCACAACATATTGAGGCTTCTTTTCTGAAGCAAAACCTGCGCCTCGTTTACCAACAACCACTCGCAAAATTCTCCATATTATCCACTATATTGTGGATAAAACGCTGGATTATGTACACTGTCTTGCAGTAAAAATTCGATTATTGTATCTAAACGATAAACAATAATGTGGTCGTTTATAGCGATCTTACAAAAGCACATACATGCGTTTGCTCTCTCATCAGTAATGAGGTAGCCTTAAGATGCAGGTGGTTGGTAAGTCAACGCGGTTCAATGTATCATTGATGCTATGGCTTCTTGTTGGTATTCTGAATTCCATGTCAACACCAATAACTCACATTTACGACAAAGCATAGCTCATCTCGTCTCATCCGAGGCCGATTAACCAAAGAACGAGCAAATCGGTTTACAAGCTCTTATAAAACATAAAACTTGACTCTTCAAAGGCCAGCGACGACCTGATCACCATCATCATCATACTTTCATGGCATTATGTGATTATAAGCATGATTATCATTAGCATAATCATTTTTATGATCATCGATAGTTATCTTCTTTATTTTGTTGTCATCTTCCTCGTCGTCGTCGTCACCACAGCCACCAGAACCACCACCACAACCACCACCACCACACCACCACCACCGCCGCCGGCGCCACCACCACCACCATCATTACCTACGGAAACAAAAAACTTAAAGGAAACGATAAGAAGAAAGAAATGAACTTATGGACAACGTCAACAACATTTTCATATCGAAGACGTCAACGGCCTTAGTTGCCATAAGGTGTTTCACGATTTACCGAATCAATGTTTTCGTTTTGGTCGTTCGAGTGAAAGGAAACCTCGTTGCTCTGAAGACGGCCTTATCGGCGAATGCATAGCTTTTCTCCTTTCATTTCTTTCCTTCTTCCGCTGCGGCTTCCTTCGAATCTTTATTGGTCACTAGGCCTTTGACAGATTATTCCCGACGACAAAGAACTGAGCAAGTGATGTGAGGCCATTGCCATATTCTGCCGGATATCGCAATGACCGCTCCTGTCTAGCAACCTCGACATTAAGAAATGACCATCGCTTGCCATGTTTATGGTGGGTCAGCATTTAATCACGTTCAGAGTTTGAGGCACTCGAGCGATGTCAGATTAAGCAAACAGGAAAATGGGGCGCATCGGATTATTTCCAGAAAGGGAATTTATGGTGCAGATTGCCCCGTTATCCTCTCTACAGATGAATCAAAGACGAAAAGGATTGTCGCACATTTTCTACATTATGATGATTATAATTCTTAGCTTCTCCTGCAACTGTCAAACCCACGTCTTCGTCTTTTTTCGAAAGTCAATCGAAGGTCTCTGGAAGTCATTCAAGGAGGGTCGTATATGAAATGAATTTGGCAAAGAACGCTAGCTACTAAAACGCAGATTCAGATTCACATATTATGCTAATAGCTAAATAAAGAATTTACTTAACTAGCAAGTCGAACAGGGAACCAGCGTCGCGGCGTCTGCGCTTTCTTTTACAGTTTGTATTTTCTAACTTTTCGGTGTCTCTTCTGAATTTGTTAATTTTCCTTTCTTACCAGATATATGCTTCTTCTTTGGTGAGTTGGTTCCAATTTGTTTCAACATTTAATCAACTTGATTCGCCTAATTTTTGTCCTCATTATGCACCCATTGTTCTCTTCGCGTCTCTACCTTCCGCCATTTTAGTTTCATCTAACGCTCACGCCATCTTAGATCTTAACTTTCTCACATAATGTATAATTCAATCGTTCTTCTTATTTTCTGCCTGCGCTGCATTATCGCCCTTCATATCAGTTGTCAACCCCCCACATCGATTTGCCCTATATAATCCCAACAGCCAAACATTTTTACTGCGTCCAATTCGGCACTGCGACTATGCAATATGGACATAAGTGTCGTATTCCTTTATCGTTCTTCCTAAATTCAACTCACAATACTCAAAATACAGACAACAGCCGCTTCTTAAATTGCACGCTAAATATTCGATCACTACTGCAGCCTGGATATTCCTAAGAAATTAAAGATATAGCCCTCTTCTCTCACCCGCCTGACATATTTGCCTTCTCTCACCCGCCTGACATATTTGCCTTCTCTCACCCGCCTGACATATTTGCCTTCTCTCACCCGCCTGACATATTTGCCTTCTCTCACCCGCCTGACATATTTGCCTTCTCTCACCCGCCTGACATATTTGCCTTCTCTCACCCGCCTGACATATTTGCCTTCTCTCACCCGCCTGACATATTTGCCTTCTCTCACCCGCCTGACATACTTGCCTTTTCTCACCCGCCTGACATATTTGCCTTCTCTCACCCGCCTGACATATTTGCCTTCTCTCACCCGCCTGACATATTTGCCTTCTCTCACCCGCCTGACATATTTGCCTTCTCTCACCCGCCTGACATATTTGCCTTCTCTCACCCGCCTGACATATTTGCCTTCTCTCACCCGCTTGACATATTTGCCTTCTCTCACCCGCCTGACATATTTGCCTTGCTTGAAACCTGGTTCAATTTAAAAACAACTGTTGCTCAATATGAAGATTGTGTTCCTCCTGGCTACCATCTTTACAGTACAACTCGTCCTTGCAAATCATCTACCTCTTTCGACATAGGCCCAACTGGTGGTGATATTGCCTTGCTAACCCGGGAACCTGCCACAGTTCTAGACTCTCCAGGTTACTGTTTCCACGCGTTTGAATGTGCATCAATTACGCTTAAACTTCATCACAAAGATCTGACTATCTTTATTGTATATCGCCCTCCATCATCCTCTTCGCATTCAAGTCCTCCATCTTGATATAATATACCACACTCCTTTCCACTGCCGCCGCTACACCTCGGGAATTTCTAATTGCAGGTGACTTCAGTATACATGTGTCGATAACCTTCTGATACATTTGCTTCTTAATTCCACACCCTATTACCTTCAACAAATTTGGTTCAGCATATAAAATTCCCCACCCACATTCACAATCACACACTTGACCTTATTATCACATCATCATTCTCCAGTCTATCACCTGATATATCTTTCTCTCTTGACACACCATATGATCCATCATACGAACTAACCAACATCTCGTCTCTTGCAATTTCTTTCGCTCAAAACTGAAAACATTACTTTTCCAAAAATCTTATCCTGATTCTTCCTCTTCCCCTTATCTCTCTTCTCGCTTCAATTTCAAGTACCATCCACCGTAGCCGTCCGACTGTCTGACTGCGTGACTTCTGAATCTTGACCTGTAAGCGAACCCTTTTGCCTATCGATTTTGTCTTGATTGAACGCCTGTGAATAAGCTGGTTCCCGCGACTTGGCTTTCGTTGGGCGCTGTAGAAATCTCGAGATTACGATTATGATTAGGCCTACGAATCATATTATTACAAGGGTGTAAAAGGTGACCCAGGAAGGAACAGTGGAGATCGGCTAGCAGAGTCTCTCAAAGTCTATGTTATTCACTATCATAGTATGATTATTGTTGAGACGCACGAATGTGGAGCGTGTGTACCCTACTCTCAAGCACTGTTTTATGTGAAAAGTTGTAATGACGCAAATTTTTCCGGTTTGCTCTCGGCCGTGTACATGCCGACCACTGTTACATTTGTCGGTTTCGATCTTTTAAAGGATCAATAATCGCACCGCCGGCTGTGCTTCTTATTATCACCGGAAGCTGTATGGCTCGGTCTTATCCATTCCTGGCAGCAGACGCCTTCGCTCTGCTGCTCAAGGTGATCTGGTTGTCCCACCGGCCCGACCTTCCACGGTGCAGCATAGAAGCTTCGCTGTGGTTGGTCCAACTTTTGTAATAAGTTGCCTAGCAACCTACGACAAAAACTCGTTCATCTTTCTTCACCTCTATTCCTCAAGCGCTTAAAACCATTCTGTGCGATCTTGTTTTGTATTGTCAGGTCGGGTTAACGGTTTCTTAGTTAAAAGCAATTTTAAATTTGTTCATAATAGTATAAAACATCTTAGCAGTCAATGTTTGTATGACGACCGACTTTAGGACATCGTAGCGACTTTGACAGTTCCTTAAGAGTAGCTTCATAGTAAAGTATTTAATTGAATAACTGTCTTACTTTACGTAAATCCGTCACAATGAAGTTAGCTCATAGAAATCAAAGTCTTCCACACGTACTGTAGTCAGCATTTAATTAAAATTATTTGTCATAATCTTTTTAGGTCTTGTTAATTCGGTATGACGATGTGTTTGCATGTTTCAATCTGAAACGCGTGAATGCATTAGTACACTAGTTGTCTGATCTTATACGCAATAGAAAAGATTCAGATGCTTTTTCTAGGGATTTCAATTTGCTAGATGTTTTGTGATTTCAAGTTACATGTAGCCCGAGATTGAAATATGATAACATCTTACTGCAGAACAGTCAAGTCTGTGTAAATGTCGACAGTAGATAAAAGTGAAGAACGTACAGTACGTGTAGGAACGGTAACAATGAAGATTTGAAGGTAAACGACGTTTAAGGTTTTTGTGAGTTCGTGAAATCTCTTAAAATTAAGTCTCATTGTCGAAGCTAGAGTGTTGCACAATCTAGTCATTTCCGTTCTAAAATTCTTTCGACTATGTCACAATTTGTCACAGTTAAAGCCATTTGACCGTAGGGTAAGCCTGATAGAATCATAGTCACATATTTGCTTACGATTTTGCGCCTAAGCCATGTCGAATGAACTTGATATTAAATCAGGTACCCACAGTTCTGTCATTATTAGACTTTGCTTCCATCATTTCAAACGCTGAACAGTCCTTGCTTCTAGGTAAATTGCTCGAATATTCAAGCCATTCATTCTGTTCTTAAATTTCCGCCAGTGGTGTCTTCCTGCATTCTCAGTGTGTCACGATGTTCTGTCATCTGAATGTTCTCTCTGTGTTACTCGTATTGTTTCGTAGGAGGGTCTAGATATATTTGTGTATTATATACGTATATAGGCCTATGCAGCCAATTCAGAGTCCAGCGTCAAATAGACACAGTTCTTTGTATAGCCGATCCGATGTTATTCTCCTAGGGCGTTATACTTCCTCCTGCGTTCCTGCAATTTATTGGAATATAAACCGATTTATAGCAGCTTTGCGGATAATCCGGTTTTCTGGCTTTTATTGGCTCGTGAATGCATCTGATGGCGTCGCCTCTAGGCCGCCGTTTGCCGGGAATTCGTTTATTGTTGGCACTCGAAAGCCGAATGAAACAGTTATACGGATTCTTTTCATCTGTGAACGCATGCATTCGTTTGCATAAAGTTGTGGGTGTGTGTGTGTTTGTGTGTGTGTGCATAATGAAGCAGCCTCACGTGTCTTTAAGTTCGAAACTGTGTCTGTGGTGCCAAACGTTGTCTAGTAAGAGATAAGGAATCCGACGCGAAACGATAAGTTGAACCTGATGATAGCAGTTGTATAATAATGCTAGATAGCAAAGGCATCTGCGAATTTCTATTTATTTACAAATCGTCTTCATCAATGTTGCACGTACCTCCAGCCAGTAGCGATTACGACAGTGTGGTTAGTTTATGGCAATGAGTGATGTCCTCATGCCTCATTCTCTCTTTCTTTAAATTTTCCCGAGGACAGAGGCTACGTATTTGTGTCTTTATAAAGTTCTTCTTTCGCTTTTCTCTGTTGAGGTGGTCCTACACCGACCCAATCCGATCCGACTGGAAAAATCGGATCGGACCGGATCGAGTCGGTGTACATTGCCAGTTTCTGTGAATCAGCCGTTAACTGTCTTGAACATATGCTTGCACCCTATTCGAAACCACATAGGTCAATGTGATTTATCTGCTTTTATAATGACCTGCGGATGTGGCCAATGTTCATATGAAAGCACTTCAAGTTGGATAACAATGTTTTAACTATTCTGATCTAATCGATGAAAAGCACTGCTGAAAATCATGTCCTCATAAAACAGTCACCAATGCTGCTATCGCACTGAGTCGGTATCGCAGTGGACTTAAAGAACACACGATGAACATGCAGCCAGACACTAAAATGAACTCATATAGCAATAGACCGCAAATGATGTGCTGTTGCAAGATGATTTGCCGAGGACACATTCATTTATGATTAACTTTGATATATGCCTCTGTCAACGTTGGCCTCTGAAAAAGTGATCGAGTCATTTTAAAAGATATATTTCACGCTGTAGCCACTATTTTGTTTTGAAGAGCACGTTGCCTCCAAGGGAAGAGCGGTTCGTGTAGGTTGAAGAAGTCTAAACACTGCAGTGGCAAATGTACAACAGATTAGCTGTTTATTGTTTAATGTAGGCCTACACGGATTAACAATTCTCAACTTTATGTAGCACACTGGCGTTTACTATTAGCATGAGTAACGTGGTGGCTGAGAGGTAGAGTGTTGGTGCACTTGTGCGGGGTTGAACAACGATCGTGAGGAATAGTCATTTGCACGCTGTACCCTCCAACCATAGTTCACGCAAACGCACCGTGGATTTGATGATATAGCGCATAGTTAGTAAAATACTTAACTCTTCAAATTTTAATAGTCGAATAATCAATACCGTATTTAACCCTTTGAACTGCTTGAGATAATGCGAACTGTATGCGTACGAATTTTGATAAAATGCTGCACTTGCTGGTCATGTGTGCCACCAGATTAATTCTTTGCATCAAAAATCAAATATGTAGACATACTGTAGCAAATTATTACCTGACAGGGTTGTAAACTGTAATAAAATTCTAGATCAGCCAGTCAGCTGAGGAAAATATTTATCTGCTGAATAAGTATTGCAGAGAATGTCACTGAACAGCACGCATAGACACTAACGGTCTCACCGTACAATGGGTCGTGAAAGCTTGTCTGATTGTCTGTCTGTCTGTCTGTCTGTCTGTCTGTCTGAATGGATGGATGGATGGATGGATGGATGGCATCTGTGTCTGGTCATTCTGGCAATATTCTCGATAACTGATCGTAGATTTTCCATATAGCGTTTCCCTCGACTGATCGCAAATCAATTAGGCAGACAAGTTATTGCGCAGTTGGGTCATAAATAAATGTAGAACGTGGAAGTCTATGTCACCGAAATACAACCAGTCTAACTATGAAAATACGCGAGCGGCTATTCGGCTAAATTGGACGAAACTGATCCGGTTCTGCATAAAAGGCGCCTTGTTGGCTAGAGCGATCAGAAGATTGTGAGGGTTCTTGGGGCCAAGAGAAACTACAAAGACAGTACTTTGTGAGGAACTAGGCAGTGCTTTTGGAAGTACATAAAAGGAGCTATATTAAGTATCTAAATACATACATAACATAGGCATACGTACATACATACTCACATACATATATACATACTATATACATGCACATATACATAGATAAATAGATAGATAGATACATACATACATACATACACACATACATACATATATACATACATATATATACCAGAGTAAACTGGCAAGCTTATTTACAAAATTTGAAGTAAATAGCTTGCAATGCCAGCCAATTAGTACGAAATCAGAAGTTTGTAAAAGTCAACATCTTACTAAGACGCTGCAAAATTCGGAACGATCTGTTCCACCAATGACATATATATATATATATATATATATATGTCTGTATCTGTGTATGTATATGTGTGTGGATTATCTATGTGTGCATAAAAATGTTATACTGACCCTCAAAGTGAAATTTAAACACTGCATCTTGCAAGTGGACGTAGCAGAGAGTGTTTTGTAGTTGAAGCCAGATTGATTAGAGATTAGTTATTTTTTCATCAGCTCACGAAATCCTCGGCTTTTCTCGTCCTAACTGTCCTACTTCTTAGATGGGATGTTGTTTCAGTTGCTGGCTCTTGAATCTTCTTCGGATGATTTTTTGGCATTTAGACGAAGGATAAAAACAGCTTCTTAACGAGATCGCGATTCTGCTCTTCGACTGGCTCTAGAGACAACTCTTCTGGTATTCGTCCGAAGTGATTTACACAGCTGAGCTTCACTCTAAGGCTTCACTTTGCAATTGCCATTGTTCATCTGTATTATGCATGTAGGAATGCAGGTATCTGGAGAGATTTATATAGAGTCTTTTAAAGACCTCTCAAAGCCACTGATACCGGGCACATTTTTAGTTTTGCATGATGGAACTTATTAAAGTCGTATTAAATTGAGTAGAATCAGATAAAGAGATTCTAAACTAGCTCTAGTTAGCATATATAAATCAAGGTCTTATTCATGCCTAATTTAACACGGCAGATGCGAGTGAGGTCATAGTTTGTGAGATTCTCTGTTTTATAGTTAATAAGTTTGGCAAAGTGCCCGAGAAAAATGTGAAATCGGTGAACCTTAATTTCTACAATAACACTAAGTAACACAATTTTTGTGCCTGGGTAGTAAGTGTTATCTCTCACTTGCTTAAGCCTCAAAAGTATAGAAAATGGCTTTTGTACCCTTCAAACTTTGCTTTTGTGACCAGGACAATGATATTTCGAAATTTACCTATGTCCAATGAAGAAACGGCCGATTTGTGTGGCTTCGTGCAAATAAAGTGACACGTGAATCAATATTAACATATATTTATACTATCGTTATACAAAATGACCACAAAAGATTTAGAAGTGAGTAGCTTTTCGAGATTTACGACGATACTGTAAATCACTTTCAGGAATCAGCCCCCAAATGTAGTCTCCCATCATGTTCTCGTTATACTGTCCAGTCTGTCCTTGGTAGCGACGTTCAAAGTCCAGTATATTCTGGTGGAAGCGCTCGCCTTGCTCCTCCGAGTACGCTCCCATGTTCTCCTTGAAGCTATCCAGATGAACATCAAAGACATGAACTTTGAGGGCATCCTGCAGCCCATTTTGCCACAGTTCTTCACCAGAGTCTCAACCAGCTCCACATAGTTTTCGGCTTTCTGATTGCCCAGGAAGCCCCTAACCACTGCGACAAAGCTATTCCAAGGTAAAGATAAATTGTGGCATTTCTTTTTGGGACGTCTAGCGTCAGGTACAACACAGAAGGGCCTAAAGGGGCATCGGATGATAATGGTATCTTCGTGGCAAGATTCCGAATGCTCGAAAGAAAAGAGAAACGGCAAGAGACAGCCTTTGAAGCTGCCATCTGCCTTGACCTGGTCAATGGTGCATTTGACGATCTTTGGCCATTTGGTGCAAAAGTAACACACTGGTACTTCGGTTGACAGTCTGGTATTTCAATGGACAATCTGTTAACACAAAATAAACAATATGGCTATTAATAATTCAACTAATAATGTATATGGTTTGAACCAGGGTAGATTGTTTCTAAAGGATCTGTATGGTGCAAATGATATCATCGTTGTCCAAGAACGCTGGGTTGGTAAACATAATTTAGATAACCTCATCAATTTTTTATGATGATTTCCGGGGTTTTGCTTGGTCAGCAGTCGACGAGAGACTTGAACATGCTATTCTAGAGGGAAGAACCTTCGGATGGCTGGGTTATTGTTAGGAAAACATGTAAACATAACAGTTACATCTGTGGGAGGTCAGTCTGCCTGTCACTTCTCTGCCTTCAAACTCTGCTTAACTGGAGCTTTTCGTTTGGTGCTCTTTGTGGTTTATTTTTCCTGTTATGAGGTGAGTTTGAACTATGAGCCTGGGCTGCTAGAATGTCTAGGTTTTACAGAGAGCTGCAATCGGAATAATGAATCAGATGGACTGATCGGTCATTCAGCGAGATTTATGATTTTGGATACGGTCTCGATTATCGTGGCTTTCAACCTTTTCCAGGCTTGTTTGAAATTAGCTTAGTTAATGGAAGGCGAATGCACCTGCTGTCAAGAAAAGCTTGGGAAACTCATGAAGTGATCACAATTTTGAATGGATAAATAGGTATTTGCAAGATTAATGGGGTTTAAAGTATGTGAGAATGCTATTAAATAATCAGATCACCTACCAATAATTTGCAGCGTAGATATGAAAGTCCTTCATGCTCTAATAAAAACTATCAAAAACATGCTAAACGTCAGAAGAGTCAGAAGTTGGGATACGGCTAATGTACCTTTATACTTTAAGTGGAAGGCTTTTATTAAGCATTCATATCTCGTACAATAATCTATCTTGTAATTGTGGCGTGTTTAAAATGTACTCATTGGCAGCTTATAAAATTATTATTACTAATTCAAGGTTAATGCAATGTCCAGGGTAGTGCATAGTACGATTCCATTTTTAAAGAAAAACTCTTTAAAATATTACTAGGGCCCAGAACCCAGTGAAATAAAACCAGCCTCGATTGATGCGCATAATCTATGGGTAATGTTTGAGAAGCCCAATTCAGGGACTACATATGACGAGACACCAAATAAAAATACAAATTAGTCACAAGGCAGACAGCCGAGTTTAAGCAAATGGAATTGGAATAGGCCTATCAAACTTTATATTGTTGAAGATATGAATAAATTTAGGAAGAATGGATTGGTAAACTTTCAAATGTGTAATTATATCCTAAACAGTATAAATGGAACGGTAAAATACCTAGATATTGCGAAATGTTTTAGCAGCAAGTTTTCACTGATTTGCTTTGACTCCTATGAGGATTATGACAGATTTACAAAGTTTTGAAATAGTCTTTAAGTTCCTTTCTGAATGTGATGCCAGCAAAGATCAACTTAGCATGTTTCATATTGAATATATCGAAGTGAGCTTTAGATCTCTGCAAAATGGTGAAGCTTGTGGACTGGATGAATTGACCAAGGAACACATAGCTATTATAGTGCACCTGGAATTGTTGTTTAATATGATTTATATTCCTCCAGGTGCTTTTGTTGTTGGGATAACTGTACCTATTGTAAAAGACAAATGTGGTGACATAACATCCTTTTGGCAATTATTAACCTATTACTATCTGTCTGGTACTATCGAAATCACTTGAATAGTGTATTGTAAATAGAGTTGAAGGTCACCTAACTTGTAGCGGTGTACAGTTTGGTTTGAAGAAACTTTTAAGTTGTGCAAATGCTATCTTTGCTTTCAGGCAAGTTACTGACTTCCTAGTGACTCATGGTAGTAATCTTATGGCAGCCCCCTAGATGCAAAGAAAGCTTTTGACTGTGTCAGCATGTTAGATTGTTTGAACCGCCTATTAGCAACGGCTTACCCACAAGAATTGTTGACTGGCATGGTAAGATTATCTCTGCTGTAAATGAAATGATACACTCTCAGGGCCAACTTCCATTAAAAGTGGAATTAAACAGTGTGATATTCTTTCTCCAGTTACCTTTTATTATGTGCATAGATGTGGTTAATAATGCTCTGAAAAGCTCAAATGTTGGTTGCCACCTTGGTCATATCTACGTTGGGTGCATTGTATGAGCGGATGACATAATATTGCTATCTGCCTCAGTGTGTAGACTTCAAGAAATGATTGCTGTCTTCACTACAAAGGTACAAAACGTAATGTAATATTCAGTGCAGCAAAATCTAATTTATTTTTTGTTGGTCCTTCATGCGATAATTAGCAAATGTTGTAATCTGGCCCTTTGAGCAGATTCTATTAAATGGGCTAAGGAACTGAAATATCTTGGATTATACTTTATCTTCTGTAAAGAGTTTTAAATTGATGCATATGTTGTAACTAAACGTTTTTATGCTGCAGGCAATTCCATATTTTGTAACTCTAAATCTTGTTTCCGATCATGTGCAACTGAGTTTTTTACAATCTTTTGCTGCCTTGCCTTTTTAACGCACTCCCTAGAGCCTATAAACTTACAATACCAACAGCTCAGATGCGTCAAATGAATGCGTGTTGGAATAATATAGTGAAGAAAGGTTTTCAACATGCATAAATAGGGGTCTGTTAAAGACATTCAATGCTATTCTGGTCGTATGAATCTCATTTATTTACTACATCTCCGTAAATTAAACTTTTAGGTCGATTATTCTATAGAAGTGTTCTTAATGACTGGTGTAAAAGACTTTGTTAGAATGCTTAATGTTTATTAGTTTGACGCGATTACGGTATTGTTATATCTTTTTGTAAAATAGAATTGATCATTTAATATTTTCTAATTTTGCATCAGTCTGACTTAATTAATCGAGAATAAAGTAGATCAAAGTAATATCCCAATATTCGAACATAAAATGTGTGTTTTTAGGATCGCTGTTCAGCAATTCGTCAACGTTGGCACATGCAGCTTTTCAATATGAACTGGAAAAGTACAACAAAGATCCATCGTCGACATTCACACTGGATGTAATTAATACCACAGTGCAATTCACTGACAACTTCAACGTCTCCAAAGCACGTAAGTCCCACTGCAATGCTACAGTACCTGCAGTAGACAAAAGCCGATATAAAACTGAACGTAAAGCCTGGACGACTTCAATAAGAAATCAGCGCAATTCGCAAATGTGGACGGCTTTTAAATTTTACAAGATTTTTAGCGATGGAATTTACTGACCAACGATTTCTGAGAATTTATTTCTTGTCTCTGTCTATGATGTTTCGATGAATTGCTCGCTTTATTTTGAAAATAGTTCAGCTCGTCTGGCTTGCCTGCACATCTTTTGATATTATGATCCCACATAACTGTTGGATGTCAGCTTCTAACATTTTGAGATGTTATCGTTAATACGGTGTGCAACAAATAAGCTTATTGCAAAGGAGATTTCATACTAAAATATATCGAAAATTTCTATGATACGAGCATAACTGTCATTTAAGTTCGCCTACTGTTCAAGTTTATTTAATCAAATAACGATTGCATTTGACTCATTAATCACGGGTTTCTCATTTGCTAAGTCCCTCTAATATAATACTTGTTACAAGTCAAAACTTGCAGATGGAGAGCAAGATAAACAGGCAGTGTATAGAAGCAGACGGATGGGCATCATTATTACACGTTTCGGCCAAATAATGAAGAATTTTAACGGATGAGAGACCAGTCTAATGCATCCAGCCATATCCGCGCTTTGGTTTCGGTGCATTAATTCGTCCGACTGTCGCATGTCCTAATGACAGCGTTTTTCTGCCTAATAATGTCTGGCTGGTTATCGTTCTCACTGCATGCGTCTGTAGGCCTACTTGCCCCTGCCGCGCGTCTTGACAACAGAGGGACTCGTTGAAGCGCTTTCACACTGTGTAGTTTCTGTTTAACGATGCTTTGTCATAACAAAGATGATTAGCGTCACTCTCCGCCTTTAGCCAGGCTTGGGACTGGCACCACTCGATTATACAGCAGTGGCGGAGTTAAATATATATGGTTCCGCTTCCACGTTCGGCCGCCGTCTAGACGTTCTTTCCTGGAGTTTGTGTGAAAGATGGCCGACGCTAATCATTAGTGTCTATACAAAGGACAAAGGACAAAGCTTCTGGCTTCCTGCGAAAGCCGCCTCTTTATGCAGCGCTGAAGGCCGTTACATGTTTACATTCAAAATAGTGCTTTAGGTTTGTTAACACTCCAACATGCAGTTCGCTTTCACAGCAATAGCTTAGGACGTTCACTGCTTAGGAATGCACCCATGTAAAGATAAAGATTGAAGCAGGTGAAGAAAGCATATTTGTTTATAAGTCTCTAAAAGGACATGGCCTCGACCCTGCTCATTTCTTTATGAATTGATCGGTTGAAATCCTTCACCACCGCTGCCCGTTTGAATGGGAGCCACGCCAATTAAGCTTCGCGTGTGTACGGACGGTGCTAGCCCGAGATTCAACTCTAAAATAAGCCACTCTCGGTATGCGAACCAGCATCTTTACTCCAACAGGCGCCTTGACATACACTTAACTAATTTATTTATTTATTATTTCATTCATTAAAATTACTTATAACACGCGCAAGGTCAGTAGATCTGAATCTGATGTTCTAACTAGGCCAGTATTTCGATGTCCGACTGTATACGTAATTCAAACTCACAACTTAAGTAAAACGAAAGATCGCTAGTCGCGGACGAACACATGGCTGGGATTCATGATATCTATAGCTACGGATTCGAGGCTAATAAAATCAAAATCTGAAAAGTAAGTAAGTAAGTTGTGCGACACAATGATCTATTTGGTAGAGCTAACCGATTGTGGGTTAAATGTAAATCTCAACAATTTCTCAGCGCCCCACAAAATCCGAGTCAGGGAGACCAGATTATTCATCAACGCTACATCGAATCAAGTCCGCAAGAGCTATTTGGTCAGCTTCGGTGCAAGGTGAAAATCCAGGGTGAGTCAAGTCAGAGACACAACGTGTTGCTACGGGGTAAATCGTTGGTAATGGTGGCCATGGGATGGTGCAGTAGCCAAAGCAGGCTAGGGCAGGTTAAAAGTTCACACTTCACAGGCGCTTAGGTACAACACGATAGGCGAGGCAGATATTGTTAGGTGGGGTTCCAGGTTCATATACAAAGATCAGGCAGGAAGACAGCCAGACTTCTACGGTGGATGATATTTGAAATCGGAGTGTCGATATGGAGAAGAGGGAGAATCAGGAAAGGCTATCTCTGCAAGTATTGTTTTAATTTTAGACTGAAAGACCCGAGCAGAGACTGCAAGAGCAGCAGTATTGGCCCCGTTTCAAGTACCATGAGATCCGTCAAGTGCTGAAGTGCGTAAGAATAGAACATGAGCACCCCTTACGTCCCACTATTGGGTATGGGAGACTTACTTTACTTTGGTACAGGCTTCGCAGCTAACACGTTAATCAGATTCTGGCAAGACTATAGGCGTTTATGAAAAAAAAAAACTAAGAAGTCGCATTACAATATAATGCAATGAATGGTAGGACATTTTCTTCTTCACGTGCTAAAAAATAAGGTAAAAGTAGGTAAATGCAACTAACCGCAATCTATTTTGATTTTTTAAGACTCCGTGTTTTGGCCATGAATTATAAACATAATAGCAAAGCGGGCGTCTTTTAATTTGATTTCCATGCATCAGCGGTTAAACATTGGTCATAGACGTTAATTTTCTAAGTCACTGAGACGTTACACTCTGTAATGTATGATGTATATTGTTTAAATAACTCCATGACGTCATATTTCCAACATGTTTAGAAGCTGAAAGCAGCGCGCTTTAAAATATCATTGACTGAGTTTGCATTTAACACTGGTGTTCAAAATATACACAAACAAAAATTCAGCTCATACACTCCTCTTCAACTTACTGAACTTATAAATGCTTATTCAATGAACTTAAAGGTTATGCATACCAGCTATTTGTTAGCAAACATTTGTAATAATTTTCAAACTTATTTTACTGTGTTACACGTCGATTTTGTTCGATTTTGTCCGTGATATTGGAGGATTTTATTGATTCAACAACAACAGAAAAAATACCGGCCTAATACATTCATAACATAAATTATAAAAACGTTTTCTGCTGGTGCTGTCAAAAGGATAACCCAAAAGGGTGAACCAATCCGCTAGGTGCAGGATTGTCCTCTTTCCATCAGAAACATTTCAGATGGAAACAAACAATTTATGTCTATTATATTGCATGTGAATGAATATAACTCAAGAAAATGAATAGAAAAAACTTAACTAAACTTAACTAACAAGCTTTAGAGTACACAGAACAATCGAGTCTTTATAATTACATAGTATAGTGATCGTACAAATTCCATAGATAATGCTTTAATTCTATCTTGAAATTTAATATTTGTTAAGATAGTAGGAAGGGAGTTCCAAAATTGTGGTCTCGATCATTTGATCGAAAACAATTTTATATTAGTCGCTGCTGCCTCTTATGGATGTTTGTGTTATGTTCTTGGGTAATAACTGTTAATAGCCACACCTTGGAGAAGGTAGTCATCAACTAGTGAAGGCAGAAGTTTATTGTGTTGCAATACATGAATAAGCCAATTTGAAATCTAATAATATCAACTAACCTTAATATACCATACTCTTTAAATGCTGGCTTGTTACTGACCGACCATTCTAGCATACACGTTGTGCGGATAGCGCGTTTCTGTGTGATTTCTAAACGCTTCAATCTAGATGGATAATTTGAACCCTAGCAAATGTTGCAGTATGATGAATATGAAAAAAACATATTGCGCCATTATCAAATCTTCTGACTTGATTTCAATAAATTTACAAAATGTCAAACATAATAAATCCCGTGTCTGGCATGAAGATTATTGGCGTTATAGGGATTTATTAAGTCGTGGGCATACATATAGGAAGCCAGTTCTGTATAACTTGAACGCACGTGTTATATAATGTTAACACCAACGATTAAGTGCTGTTCATAACACATGTTAATATTTCTGTACACTCGAGCTGAAATCAGCGCTTGGTATGTGCTGCCGGATGCGTCCGAAGTTCCTCAGATTTACATTGCATAGACACGTGTCCCAAAGCGCATCGCATGCATTGCCTAAGACAAGGCAAGCGGCTGCCTAGCGGGAAGTCTTTTGAGGGTGAGGAAACTGCCATAAACTCTGTAGAGCCGCTATCACAATGCACAGAACATCAAACGTGTCCTCCATGAAAAGAGCTGTTTGAAGATGTCTATTCAAAATTCAATAGGGGGTCGGATAGACTGGAAGGCTGGATAGGACGGTGGGTAAGCAATTTAAAACAGATGAGTCCTGAATTTAGATCAGAATGCCGACAGTTGACAGAACTGGGCAGCGAATTCCAAAGCTTTGAACCATCCACCGAGGACGTCCGTAAAATCCAACACTGTCGTGGTGCAATGCACAGCTAGAGTCAAAGGGTCCATTGATCGAGCGCAATATTTATTGTTCAAGTGGATAGTGATGGCTAAAGTAGGCTGGTTTGTGTAATATAATAACCCGAAAAACTCTAAAGTAGAATTGAATTATCTGCTTGATGGCTCAAAGACAGTGGAATAAATGCCTTACGAAGGGACGTTTTGATATTTGGAGTTTTTGTTATGGCTCTGATAATTCAGCATATAATGTGAAATGTTCGTTGGAATTGTCATGAGGAATGATGACTGATGTATGGATGACAGTATAATCTTCTAAAGGTGTCTCCCATTAGCAAATCGGCCTATAAATACAACTATACATATAAATTATTTATAAATTGACTGTTAAATTTGTTTCTATATTTAGACTTATGTATCTGCATAATGGAGATATTTATATTAATACATTTGCCAGACTAGCTTTGTGGCTGCCGGAAAGGCGATTCTCACACTGCAGAATGAGACAAGAGACGAGACAGTTTATGCGTTGGGTTCCATAGGATGAGCGCCTGAAGACATCTGAGACGTGCAACTGTTGTAGTTGTGCGGCTGACTAGTGATTGATGAATTACCAAACAGACTCGAGCTGATCATCGTTGCTCTAATCCATTCCCGAGTGTCCAGTTCTGATCGATGGAACCATATGTCTTTCTGTTCTCAAGTCCTAGACAAGGATTACCTAAAGCTTCTTCCAGTCGCAAATTATTCACAGGAGAATGACAATGTAAATTTAAAACAGTTTATTACCATAATATAAACTTTAATTTGGTTTCTATGCAGCTTGCTGCTATTCCAATATTACCACAGCTGTCATCATCATCACCATCATAATCATCATCATCATCATGGTATTATCTATTCATCGTCGTCGTCATTACGGCCATCATTATTGCTATTGAATGCAATATGTATGCGTATTTATGGACATTTATATACCGTTTTCTATCTCCAGGTGTTGAAATATGGCTTCTTAATAAAGAATACTGTTATTTAAGAGAACTTCAAAGGTTTCTTGAACTGTTTATGCAGTATTAGACACTTAAGTATCACCTCACAAATACTCGTGTCTGTATGCAGTTCTCACCCTTTCTTATTAGGTCTATTCATGGATCTCTCTATTTCCCTCTGTGCACGTGTGTCTCTCTCTATGACTCTCAGCGTCTGTCTGTTTTCTTCTGTGAATCTGTCATTTATTTTCATATCATTCTGTTTAGCAGTATCTGAGATACCTGAAGACTCTCTGGATGCCCAGTTGACTCTCTCTGTTTCACTCTGCTTCTATCTGCTTCTGTATCTGTCTTTGCCTTTATTTGACCCAATCATTCTCTGCTTCGATTTCAGTTCACAGTAAAATTATCTCTGAAGAAGTCTTTCATATTGAATTTACAACATAGCACCCGTCAGTTTATACAATTTTCCATATAAATATCAAACTGCTATGCAGTCAGTGGGGCAAAACATCAACGTAGCGTTACTCTTTGACCATTTGACCTTAATTAGACGTGTGTAAATGCTCGTACGTAGGAAAATTGATGCTGAGTTTTCAAAATCGCATGAAACATGATAGCCTTCGACACTTTTGATCTGAATGTCGCTAGAACACAAGCAGAAGTGAATTATCGCTAGAAGCTATTATGACATATGAACAAACGTATGTCTTTGGTCACAGGACACCATGAAAATGGAACCAAGCGTTAACGGCGACATGCCATCCGCATAAGAAATGGTGTTGTCGACCCTTAATAAATCTGAAATTCATGAACCGATATTCTTGAAGTTTGGTAAAAGTGATTAAAGTGCAGATGTTTCAACCACAAAATGTCTAACAGCGATTGGAATAAAGAGGACGCCTCCGCCAGTGTCTAACGGAGCATAAACAATCTACGTTCTTAAATTTACTCCTTGTTTTCAGACATGAGCCAAACCGATGTTTACGCCCAGTACGTCACTCTGGAGGCGTCCCCAGGTATGGCCATATAACTTCCTTTATGCGGGACACTTTGCACTGGCATCCCATTCACCAGCATATCCAGTTCAAGATCATAACGCTTATGCGTAATTGTCTCGTTGGCATTGCTCCATCATATCTTATGAACTTCTGCATTTCGGTCTCCTTAGTTCCAGGCCGTAGCACTCTCCGGTCGGCCTCCCTGGGACTCCTGACTGTCCCTCGTATGCGCCCTGCTATAGCTCAGTTTAGAAGCTTTGCCTATGTTGGACTTAATAGCTGGAATCGCCTTTCCCGAGAGCTCCGGCTTGAAGTCCTCAGTTTGTCTCTTCTGCAGTTTCGCAAGCGCCTGAAGTCTGTATTATTTGACAATGGTCTCACTAGTTCGGGTCGGGAGCGCCTCTGATGAGTCTGTTCTTGAAGTGGCGCTTTATAAATGTCAGATTACAATTACAATTACAATTACACTCGCTACCAATGACTGCATATTTAAAGTATCATTTTAAAACATGATTGGAACGTAAAACGTAAATGTCAAACTTATACAAAAACTTGCGAAAGTTTATCGCCTTTAAAAAGTTTATGATCGATGTCTAAAACAAGTGATGCAAAAAACGGTAGGCCGTCTAGAATGCATTTTGAAACTGAAACACTCCTTTGTAGAGCGAACTTTGTGTCAGAAATGTTAAATTAAGCTATTCATTTATGCGATTTTACTTTTAGTGCTTGGGAATATTTCAAGAAGAAGAAGAAGAATATTTCAAGCCCGAACGAGAAAAAGAGAGTTAAAACTTCAAAAAAGTAAATTTAAATAATAAATTACGAAAATTAAGCACAGAAATGGTAATCTGAACATAATTGCTGCAGTTCAGTTGAATGGAGGTTGACATCTTTGTGTGTGTGTGTGTGCAGGTGTGTGAGTGTGTGAACTTTATTTATGACCGGACTAGTGAGCCGACAGCAAAGGCCATGCAGATGTTTTAAGATTCGATTATGTATGTCGGATTAGATTGGAAAAACCAAGATTTGATGAGATAGTAAATTTTTTTATGAAGGAGAAATCCACCTTGGAAGTTTGATTACTGATAAAGACAGGCAATTGAAATCAGGACAGAGGGAGATATCGATAGTAGCCTGACAGTAAAATATAGAGAAACAATGTTAGATTGTAGGAGAGCCATAGATAATGATGGGCGGAAAGCGAATTAGTGTGAGACCAAGAAAATGTTGGAGGGGACGACAGCGTCAGACAAAGTGGAACAAAAGAGAAGGAAGCAGATGAGAAATTGTCAAACTGAGAAGCTAAGCAAATAGCCCATCATGGAAATGAAAGCGAGGCGGGTGTTGAGACTGACATAATAAAGCAGTAGCATTGACGTCTTCTTTCGCTGCGAGAACAGCTATTGCAGCGATATCGGTTGTATTGCTATGAAACGGACGGAACATAAATGTCAGACAGGAGCGTGGCCGCATATCAGACGGCGTTCCGCTGATTCTCTGGACGATGATTCGGCTGCTGCATTTGCTGATGGTGGTGGTGGTGGAGGTGGTGGAGGTGGTAGCACTTGGTCGGCTACGCAGATGTTCCTATGTGGTGCCACCCAATATTAAAAAATTATTTCGTGTTCCGTCAGGACGAGGAGGCTCTGGGAGATGCGGTTTTATTATTTCGACTCCTCCCTCCTGTTTGTCTCTCTGTCTTTCTGTCTCTCTATCTCTCTGTCTCTCTATATCACTATCTCTCTCTCTCTTTCTCTGTCTTTGAAGATGCCTCTCTCATACGATGCGCTGAACGAGCAAATTGTCGGTCAGAAATTTCCTCTGCATTCCTTCGACCTCATTTGCTCCAGTCTATTCAATAGACTGCGTATTATATATATATATATATATATATATATATATATATATATATATATATATATATATATATATATATATATATATATATATATATATATATATATATATATATATATATATATATATATATATATATATATATATATATATATATATATATATATATATATATATATATATATATATATATATATATATATATAAGTGAGCGTGTCTGAGAGAACACTCGCAAAGTCGGCAAATATCAAAACTGGATTTGACACTACAGCACTCGATTGGGATGGAATTGATGAATACTTAGGTTAAAATCGCATGTTTCTACGACAAGTAGTGAAAACGTTGAATTTCTTACTGATGTAAGCCTCTTCGCGGATAGGCCTACTTATGAGAAACCGCGGAGTTCAAGTTTATTTAAACTATAACCCGACCTAAGTCGCTGTGCTTTGGGTCGTAAATGTTGATAAATGTAGTAAATCGGAGCGTGTTTCAACCCCTGTGAAGCTGCCATCAATAAAAATGCCATAAAACAAGTTAGAGCGAATATTTCATGACTTGGTCATTTGCATAATAATATGATCGATGCACAAACTTCAAATTAAGGCACCAATGTAACATGTTAAATAAAGTTTTTGTTAGGGCATCATAATAAAAATTAAGATAAAAATACTCAAACAGTGAAACTCGACATAAAAACATAAGAATTGATAGCTAAAGCACCAAGGAATGTAAATATGCATCGATTTCAATTTGACCCATTTTATGCCTGTTTCTATTCTGAACGAGTTTCTTGCAAATTTACTTTTCCAGTTTTTTGAGGGTTTTCTCAGGCACCGTCACTTTTATGCGCATGGAAGTCCATTTAGACCTATGCAGACATACAAACACACTCAAAGTGGTATAGCTTCGTTAGGAGAGTATGTATGTATGTATGTATGTATGTGTGTGTGTATCTTTATGCCTGCAGGAACAAATGTATGTATGCGTGAATGAATGCATGTTTGCATGTTAATATGAAGATAGACGCATATTTCAGCAGCAGTCCTCAGAAGTGTGGTCTCAGTGGTCTCATGGTCCACGCTGCCACCGTTGAACGAGGCATAGTTATAGTTCACGTCTAATAATACATTCGGCATCAATCGACTGAGGCAGAGTAGTGCATGAAAAGCAGTTCGCAAGAAGCGAATGGACCCACTGCAGATCAGATAAGTGACACTGGCCAAAACTGAGGGACAGGCAACCAGTCAAGAACAGTTTAGCCGACCAGAATTAGAAATGCCCCCGAATGGTCTTTTAATAATAATAATAATAATAATAATAATAATAATAATAATAATAAGACAATTTATATAGCGCCGTAGCACAGCCGAGGCCGAAGAAAAGGGCGCTGTACAAGGGTTCAAAAATCAACTGCAGTCATAAGATATCCTAAAAGGATGTGTCTTCAGTCGTGACTTGAATGTATCCAGGGATGGGGCATTCGTCACATTCTCAGGAAGACTGTTCCACGCAATGGGTCCGGCGACAGTGAAGGAACGTTCGCCGAACTTCGTGGAAGAACGCGGGACATGCAGTTAATTCCTCGATGAGGACCGTAGCTGATATGTGGTCTGGTTGTCGGCTGTTCGAATACAGAAGTCGGATATATAGTCTGGTAGAGGACCATTAAGTGCATTGTATGTAATTAGGCACAGTTTGTAGGTGATCCGCTGAGGAATACGCAGCCAGTGCAGGTTGTCGCGCAGCAGATCAGTGACGTGATTGAATGGTGTCCGACCATAGATGAGGCGGGCAGCAGAGTTTAGCACTGACGGTATCCGCTCTAGCTGACAAATCGGCAGACCTGCCAGCAGGTTATTGCAGTAGTCAACCCTGGACACTATGAAGCTGTTGACCAGAGTGACAGCGGTTGAGGTGGGAATAAATCTGCGGATCGATTTAATGCGACGCAGCTGATAGAAGCAACCTAGTACAAGTTGATTCACATGGGCCGACATGGTCATGCAGCTGTCAAACCGGACCCCAAGGTTGCGAATGGTGTCAGCTGGTCGAACTTCGGCATCACCGAGGGCAAAGGTACTGTCGTCGAGTAGCTGGCGATGTCGGAGGGTGTTGCACCATAGAAAGTCAGACTTTGATGAATTAAGTCTGAGGCGGTTGGTCGCCATCTACTCTGAAATGCGCTCGATACACAGTTTCACTCTCTGTTTCAGCTCATAGGTTTCTGATGGCTCACAGAAGAAGTAAAGCTGTGTATCATCCACAAAGCAGTGGTGAAGGAGTCCATGCGCTTGTATAATTCTCTCCACATCGGCCGTGTATAATAAGAAGAGGAGGGGGCCCAACACTGAGCCTTGTGGAACGCCACAGGTGACCAGCCTAGGTGATGTCACCTCCTCCGCCAAGTGGACAGATTGCGTGCGCCTTTTAGCTTCAGCCACAACACAGGCGCCTGGCACTCATTCCGAACGGAGTCAACAGCAAAGATGCTGAACTTAATCCAGTTTCTAATAAAAGCCTGACAATTGATGCGCCGCATTGCGGAGTAGTAGTCGATGAAAAGGAAAACAAACCACTAGAGCCACAGCGAATCCCTGCAACATTAACTGAAAAGAACGAGGAATAGCTAGAAACTGCTGAGAAACAGAAGATCACTTTCAACACTTTGCCTGAGAATTTCTCTGGCGTCTGTATAATAATGCACTAAGCATCAGTAGATGGTCGATGCTTAGGATAAACCACTCAGCATTAAACTGAAAAGAACGAGGAATAGCTTGCCACGAATCTGAACCAAAAGTCCTGCCAGAATGCTTCTGATAATTTGATTTACTGAAAGGTTATGCTGAGTGATTGCCATGATCAGTGCAGGCGGTCAGAACGACTAAATGGCCTTGAAGAAGATGTTAAGAAGAGCTTTTTGTTGTCCGCATCGCAATGTCACAGAAAAGACTTTGAGGTTTTTGATCGATTCATGTAACGATATATTCCAGTTGCTCTTCTAATGATTTACTGTCTTCAATTTTGCATAATGACGATCTTCGAATTCAGCTGACCAATCAGCAATGACCTCTTAGCTTGCGTTGCTCCACTGAGGCAGTTTAACCCTCTGTTAAACACTTGCTCAGTAATAACTGCTGAACAACTTTCTTCAGTTTGCTTATTAATAACTATAGTTTTTTCGTACCCTTAAAATGACTTTCTACCTTCCACAGATTCCAATCCTCTTGACACGGCATTGTATACTATACACCGGTGTCTAAAGACATGATTAACCACCAGGGTGTTTGCAACAGTTGAGTTTCATAAGGGAATCACTAGATTTGATGGATTATTTGAACGACTTTGCGATTGTCTGACTGCATTGTCTGCGATTGTCTGTAGTGTGTTCGACGATATCGAAAGGGATTCTGTCACTGCTCGGACTTACAAATCGCGTCAGCCTGAACACAATCGATGCCTTTGTCTCGACGTTCCACATGCCTTATGTCACGTCAAGCGCCCCCACGAACGACTCGACGACTAATCAGGGGCTCAAATTCACCCTTTACCTCCAGCCGCTTTCCGACCGAGCTATCATCGATGTTATCAAGTACTATCGCTGGCCAAAGATCTTCTACATATACGACAGCAATGAAGGTAAGCATCATCATTCTACACTACGCACCTGGGTGGTTTATTTTGTTTGTTTATCTTTTTTATCTATCACATTTCGATCCGGTCTCTCCATCGGATTGCAATTTTGACTTGAAGCGACCATTGACTGATGTCTTGGGCATTTTGATAACGGCGCTATAGAAGTATCTAGATTAGATATATAATTTAAAATACTTGAGTTAACAGGTGTCCGACTAGCGCTTACTCCAGCCGCAGCGTTAGTCTATATACCCTCTCTTGAAGGTCTGAGTCGCTTGGTGCCTATGTATCCACGAGATGATCCACGTGCATACGGTAAAAATAAGCTATAAGTAAGTTTTTGCATACAAGAATATTCCATATCAGTCTACTACATAAAATTATAAATAGTTATAAATAGGTGCACCTATTTATAATTTTAATCAGTAGACTTATTTGAAAACTGGAGAATATTTGGAGGTTGCACAGGACCTTGGTATGTCGCTTTGCCATCTTTCAGTCATCTGTTCATTTCTTCTTGGTAAATGGAAAGTATGGCTCATTGGCTAATAAATGTTGAATCTCTACTGACAAATGTGCTAATATAGTCTTTCGACCAGTGTAGACTATATGCCACTTGAGCACAGAAATGAAAGTCAGTAAGACAAAGGAAGCACGCCGTGACAGATCAAATACTCATCTCTGCTCAAGACCAAGGTTTTTCGCTTATACATATAAAACCTATTAGCTACTTCCTTGCCATTCTTTGCAGGTATAACCTAGCTGTGGCGCTTTGGAAGTTCAGACTGCCTACACTGATTAACAAGACAACTTGGAACTACACCCGTTGATATTTATTATGAATACTTCACCCAATAGCTGCACCCTTGAGACACATCTAGCTAATTACCCTTACGCGTAACAGCACGATCTATTGAGGGTTAACTGGATGCCTGGCTGTCCAGATTGACAGACAACCAACAACAATCGGTTATTATTCTTTCTTACACATTAAAGGCAACAAACAGCCTGTCGAAAGTGGCAACTGGCAAATTACTATTCGGACAAGACTCTCACCCGCTGCTGATGAAACTGGCCCGAATAGAGAATTGCTTGGGCTCATATAAGCCCTTCTTGCTGATGGCATGTGGTGTGCCATATCAACCGCCACGCGTCAATGCAGACTAAAGTCTTAGGTGTCAGGTCAATCTTCAACTAATCTACAAAATGGATCAATGATCAATAGAGAGCGCTCCCATACAGTTATAGTAGCTCTGCCCGGTCATCATGAGACAGAAATCAATAACTTAGTGACCGTACCAACAGACATGGCATATCTTCCTCTGGGCTCCACGTGGTTAAAGCTTCTTTAAGATCGTAGACAAACAACTTATGCTTGTGGGTCACACAGGTATGCAGCAAAACTCATTCTCACATGTGTCAAGGTCATAGGTGAATGCCCATACAAGGTGCAGTGGGATAAAGACAGATATACGGCCTACATACTATGCATTCCTGCGCTTCATTATCTTCCTACTGACATGCGCACCCATAGACTCAGTATACTCCATTCGTGCCCTGTTTATAAACTGAGTTGCCATGTTGGAGTTTAGAAATGTGGAAGAAAGAAAAATTTAAGGCGCAAAAATAGTTGACAGAATGGGAAAATGGACAAGAAGGAACGATGGAACATGGTAGCTTGATTGTAACTTGAAACTTTAAATTTGTAAAGTAACAGTGTGATTAATTAAATGTCTTACATGGATTTTTTGCACTCTCGATTTTTAATTCATCGAATTCTAGGAATATTTTCTTTTCTTTGTGGGATGTAAACCACCGGAAGACTACACCAAACATAAATAGGTTTCGCTTTTAAAGAAACATCCGATCTCTAATTTTCGCTTCAGACGCGAAGCTCTGAAGACAACAGCTTATAGAGGCGGATAATAAATGATTGTTTTCCAGACCTTACTCTTGCCATATTTTGCTTCAGTAAGCATTAATTCTAAACTGATTCTAATGGTTGCCTCTCAGAATGCGTAAATGTTCTTTGCAAATGGTTCATAACGAAGGATACCAGCCATAATGTGACTAGGTATCGATCACATGAGAATAAGCTATGAATGACAATGAGGCTGATCGCCCGCTGCAACTGTCGGTCAGACGGTCAGTGAAACAACGCTCAATGTTGCATTAATGAATGCGTCGGTTAGAGCTGTATATCTATATCTCACTGTCCAGTGCTTTTGAATTCGCACGTACGCCTGGTTGTTGATTGTGGCCTTTGCATTCGTTCATCTTTTAAAGAATTTAGCATTATCACACTCAACATGTATGAAAAACTAATTCACAAGCATGTCAAAATTGTATGTTTTAACCATGGATTTAATGAAAAAAATCTACTCGAATCTGGCTACATTAGATTTCTTGTACAGTAGTTCATAGTCTGTATAATATTTGGCGGCGTGACGGTCACTCGAGTCCAGTTTTGCATTTAGAGCCTCCCCCAATTTATCTTTTCGTCCACTTTCAACGCGTAATGGTTGTTATGGACAACATTTTCTATGTCAGGATAAAAGAGGGTTCCGAATGGGCCGTTTTCTTAAGAAAGACAACGCTGCAAAGCTTTGTCATGAAATTGACTTTGCCTCTTCCATGGTCGCCGGAATAGTAGCCTCCTGAGGGAAGTTTTTCCCAGAATTGGTTTATTTTGTTCTCTTGCCGGAAAACTGTTGTGTGTGTTCTTTGCTGAGTTTTCCGCTAAGAACTAAGTCTGTTCTGTTGTTTGTGTGCGTTCTTAGCAAAGAACGTACACAGCCGATACACACATTGTTACAATTCTGCTAAGGTCATCGTATTTACGGAGTGTCAGCGTCGCCAGTCAACGTCTTTAGACCGGATCAGCGTTAGACAGACTAAACATAGGCCAGTGTAGTTGCTCTGTCTGTGCATCATAATCTGATCTGGATGATCTTAACTAGTGAATGGATCGATGAATGGATGGATCGATAGACTTGATGAATGGATCAATGGATCAACGGATAGACTTGAACCCTGGTCGAGCTCAGGTTTAAAAGTGAATATTGATACATAATCACAAGGTCCGCCATGGACGCTCAAGAACACTTTATAAGGAGTATTCATCAACACGAATTTTTACTGTTACATTTCGCACAGCGTACGTGACTGGAAGAGATAAAATGTAGTAATTAATCCGATCAAATATCCACACGTACACGTGACCAAATGAGTCCATCGGCTGCTCGGATACAGGGATACAACGAATGATCCATCTGGAAAGCAGACAATAATGATCAGGAAAGTTGAAAACTGTGATGTGAGGAGCTTTGTGTGTATGTCTGGATAGGCGCTCTGGATTCGACCTAAGGCCGGTCAACTTTGGACTGAGTAGAATGGAAGAAGACGTTGGTAATGTGCCATGGAAAACCGGACAACAACATGCTATTGATAATGCCGACGATTTAGTATCATTCTTATATGTATGCGTCATGTATGTGTGTGTACGTATTGTATCTAGGTAGCATGTATGTATGTGTGTTTGTATGCATGTATGCATTGTAGGACCTGTGTAGGTAGAATGTAAGTAAGTAAGTAAGTTGGTATGTATGTATGTCTGTATACATGTATGTATGTGTGAGGATGCTCATATGTATATACGAATGAATGAATGAATGAATGTATGTGTGTATGTAAGAATGTGTGTATGTATGTCTGTGTGGATGGATGGATGGATGAGTGGAGAAATGAAGGGAGAATCGGAGGAAAGAAGGGATGAATTTGGCCATTTGAATACAAAATAGCTGCACTTTATTAGAACATAATTTGCGTACTTATTTTAAAAGCACACTGTTGCTGCTGATTGCTGTCGGAGTGCGTTGTAGGATGCACTGGTAATGAATCTTCAAAAATAGACATAAGAATACATATATATAATAATATGTATATATATACTGGATATACTATTGTCAATGCTGATACAATTCGTGAACTGATTTTCCGCAGTCAAGAAATCAAGGCATTTTCACATGTCAGACAATTTGGGTTCAAATACCCCTAACTCATTCTCTCTCTCTCTGCTTCTCTTCTTTCGCTTTCACTTTCTATATGCTTGTCTGTATCTCTCCGCTGTCTTACTGTATCTGTCTGCCTCTCTTTGCATCCTTTTTATTTGCAATTTTGCTTTGAAAACCGAGTTTAGATTCGAGCAGTATTAGTAATAGCACTGTGCTGGGATTTCTGCAGCTTTTGGCAAACTGTCATGGTTCTGTCGTTGTGACTAAGATAAAATAGAACAAAATGAGACTTGGATTATTAAGCTGTCGACCGAGTGAAACTAAATCATAGACCAAAACTCCCTCTTCAGAGCCGATACGAGACAATCACTGCAAAGGCGTTGACTATCAAATTCGAAAATGTTTTTGTCGATCAGCCTATACGTGCTTCGGATTGCTCGTCGGCGGAGCCCATTTCCATTTATACTAACCGCCTGCATTATTCAAGTTCTCTTCGCTGCCTCTTTCCAGTCTTATACTGTCGGTCTTTCTGTTCATCAGTCCGTCTGTCTCTACATTGCCTGTCATTGTGTCGGTCCATACGTCTAGCCGTCTTATGGCCTTTCTCTAAGCTCGTCTTTCATCTTTCTGTCTGACCATGTGAATATCTGCTTATTTCAACGTATGTCCGTTTGTCTGTCTGTCTTGTCTGTCTGCCTGTCAGTATGTGTATCTGTCCGGCTGGTGTTATGTACGTCAGCTAACCTGTACACACGTACGTATGTAGCCTATGTGATACGTATGTATGTAAGCATACAAGTCTTTATCCTTCTGTCTCTCCATTTGTCTGTTCGTCTGACTATCGATCCCTGTCTGTCTTTCTATCTGAATATTTGTTATACCGATGCAGTGCAAGAGACGCAGGGACAGCCCGCTGTGCAGAGGGAGGGAGGCAGACAGGCAGTTCTGTCCGTGCTGGCCGTCGTCTTTGCTTTATTTCCAACCCCAGTGAGAGGTAGCCGATTGGTTAGACCACTTGGCTTGTAACGTGGAGAGTATGGAGTTCGAGTCTTCTCGTCTGAGACGGTTATTGTGTAGGGGCCGTAAGCAAGTTCTTCGCTCACAACTGCTCAGCGCCATCGATTGATGCTTAGTGGTTAGACTGTGGCGCTTGATAAATGAAGAAATAATTTCCAACCTTAATGACATGCGCGGGTATTCAGCGTGTAGCGTTTCTAATATAAACCATAAATTAGTTGGTCACTTGGCTGACCTTTGCCTTCCCTGTTTTGATCCCTTTCCTTGTCCTCTGTCCATCCCTCCCCGGCTCTCTGCCTGTCTTCCTGCCTCCCTCCCTCTATGCGCCTGGCGTCCCTTGCATTGTGAATCTGTATGACTGGTTCCGCAAATGACGCCCTGCAGCTGAAATGCAAGGGATTCTGTAGCCGGAAGGATGGATGGACGGACGGACGGATGGACGGATGGACGGACGTTGATGTTGAGCATGGCAGAGATCAACAGCTGATGAATTTCTTAATATGAAGAGCCTTCGCTGCTCTGCTTAGATCGAGACGCACAAGCAAGGGCGCCACCACTGAATACATCATCTGGATAGTTCGTTCAATGCAGACACAGGCCCCGTCGCTCTACTATGCCAAGTCTTAGATAATGCTATCGATCGCTTCAGCACCACGACCAGCTGCAGCCGTTGTTCGAGCGGCATCTCATATGCGCTAGATGCAAGTAGCGGGTAGAGCGTAGAAAGGCGAATGGAGGATGGAAAGAAAAAGAAGGAGAAGAAGAAGAAAAAGAAAAATGACAAAAGAAAAAGCAGCAGAAGAAAAAAAAAGAAAGAAAAGGGAAGAAGCTGAGGGCTGAAAAAGAGAAAGATGAAGAGAGCTCCAGGATCAGCTGCCTGCAAAGGCACGGAACCACGGCATACAGATGATTAGTGACAAGAGAAGGCAGGATGGCATTGAAGTATGTCTCAATGTGAAACAGGATGACGCAGGACATGGAGCACGAGAAGAAGGAGAAGAAGAAGTGAAAAATGGACGAAGCAGGCGACTATATTCTGGTTGGTCAGATTTTTTCTCAGATTCCCAAGCGTGGACTGTGAATTAGGTTTTGGTCATGATGGATATCCGGAGGAGGAATGTCTTGGGATGTCCCTGGAGTGCCGTTCATTCTAAATCTATGGAAGACTCGACGACCGATCGAACCAAACCCAACGAGGGAACTCCTGCAGCACCATGCATATGCCTGCAGCATGTTACACACTTTTGTAAGCATAAATCTTGTGGCTTTTGCAGGGGCTGATATTAACCACACGAACGACACCTTCTAAAAATATTAAAATAAAAGATTAATAAGACCAAGGACGGTTAGTATTCTCCTTTTGTTACAAAGATTAACTTATGCCATTTATTAAATATTTAGGGGTGACTTTGGCTGTTGAGGATATCAGCTGAAGCAAAATGTGAGAGGAATAATAAATCTAAGACAATATTGATGTGCACAGTGCACAAATAAAGATTATCGTAAATGAACTTTTGTATCTGACCCATAGAGGTCTTTAAGTCTTTCTTCGGCTTTAAATCAGCCGCCCTTTTATTGCATTAACTACTTTTTCTGATAACATTTTTTACATTTTCTTCATGACCTATAGTTTTATGGGCTGGACGAAAATGGCTTTTTCTGTTTTATGAGTTTGCCAAAAAATAAAACGAAATTCATGCTTATGTACATGGCTGTTAAGAACAGTGTATAAGGAATGTGTCTGTAGTGTGGGTGAAGATTGATACAGAGAGGGAGAGAGACAGAAATACAGACAGACAGACAGAGAGCAAGAGAAAGACAGAGACTCGAAAGGATACCAGCATCACAAGACATCATAATTTATGAGATGTAAAGGCTGCGCATTAACTGCTTTTTCCCAGAAACTCCTTCATATGTCATAAAAAGGCAAAAGGCAATGCTACAGGATGCTTTAGACTGACACAATCAGTTTCGCTTGTTCAATGTATATCAGAAACAGTTCATCTAACGTACGATTGTTCTGAGTTGTAACAATAACAAATACTTTACAACTACGTCGTCCTGAATCTTCGGGTGCAGCCCTCCCACAGTCACGCCCGCCCACCCACGACACACCAATTGACGTACCATCCGCCTCTACGCCCATACACGAAACGCTTTCTGAAGAGAACCAGAATAATAATAATAATAATGGCCTAATGAAGGTAATATGTTTTAAACGTTTTAAACGGGATTGACATTTAAGGGGTACTCCACGCTGCTTAACGGCTCCATATTAATAATAAATAATAATAATAATAATATTATTATTATTAAGGTGCTGATACATGCAAATATTCATGTACGCATGCATACATACATCCATCCATACATACATATATACATGCACATATATACATTTGCATACATACATACACACATGCACATTTGCATACATACATAAATACACATGGAAACAAATAAGCCTGGAAACAATAGGGCACTACATGCATAGACCTGACTTATTATTTCGTCCGATAGTAAATAGATTAGATCCACGGGGTTTTATACTTGAAGATGTAATTCATTACCGACAACTGTTAACGGGTTCCACGTAGGATACACAATAATGTCTATTAGTTGTTGAATGCTTAATCAAAAGCGGTCACCATCTTCCTCTCTATTGACGAATGGCGCTACTTGCATCTTTACATTCACTTTCTTACTTTCTCTTTAGTCATGGGACAGATCTTGCCATTTCATATTCGTTGGATGCAAGTATTCCGAGTATTCCGGCTTAGTTTCTTTAGGATTTCGTTTTTATTAGGCTGTGGTTCACTAATCTTCACGCGCTCTCTTAGTAGCTTCAAGTTTCAACACCGATTCACGACGTTTTATGTTCCGGTTTTGTGGATACTTCGTGCTTTAGTAACGTAATCAAGATTAACGTAAAAGGGCGAATGCTGACCACAAGGGGATAAGGTCAGTCACCTCTATCATTAGCTACTACCACTACATCTACTGCATCTACATCTACTCCATCTACTACATCTACTACATCTACATCTATTACATCAGCCTCTTTCAACGTTAGTCCTAAAGGTTGTATGATTTGACAACAAATGCATGTCGAGTTCACTTGACACGCCAGGATTGGAATGACGCATACAGAGATGAAAGGCAAACGATTTTTTCTATCTCGATCGAACTAGTTGTACAGGCACAACCGGTTACTGATGGAACGAAGTAAAAGTACTTGACGAGATCTAGCTGTTATACTGTTTCAATCTAAGACAGAAGTGATAAATGATCCGTTTAATGAAGGTGTAATTATTCCAGAATGACGCAGGCACCTGATAGTCGGCCAGTGTTAGAATTGTTGTGTCAAACACATGCCCCAATCTGGCATCCCATTGTGCACAGCTTCGGCCACAGCTTGGCCAGTCCCTGCGGGTATCTTTCGAATTGACAACAGTTTCTTCTCCCCATTGTTGAAACCAGAAGAGGCAGCCTATGCACTTTCTCTTTCCCTGTCAAATCAAACATCAACTTGCTATCCCAGTGGACTGTCAGGATCGTGTTTGCGTTTAATGTCTATAAAATGCCATCAGCTGCTGTCTTTTGGTTTCTTTGACGTATATACGCTGGATGGTTGAGCTGTTAAGTGCAAGCGTTTCTGGGTCTTGTCCGAGAACCCTAGACGCTTCAAAGGCCATCATCATGGCGGACCTGTCAGTCTATTTCGTTTTTGTGGCGGATTAGCAGTACTCGTACTGGGACGTGGATCTTGATCTTCACATTCACACTGACTTTCTTCCGAGTCGATGCTGCTCTCCATCATAACTTTTTCCAAAAGGGCGTCTTTCTTAAGTTGTGATTGCTGTCGCCTCCTTTGCAGCATCTCTTTCTCCATCTGTTTCTGCTCTTGTTGGAGCAGTGCCTTGTCGACTCCTGTCATGCAGCCCGGTCGTCACTTTTTCCGCTGTGATTTGAGGAAGCTAGCACGCGCAATGTCAAACAGTTTCCCGATGCTGTCTGAAAACGTAGCTTCTTTGGCTGTTTGAGTCTGGGACTGACGACTCTTGTTCTTCTTCAGCCCCTGCCATTCATAGAGTAGTTGCGCGAGCTTTTTGATCGAGTGTTGGCGATGTTTGGTTGGAATTCAAGCGTGGGACCAGAAATCTTCAAATTGCTCTATGGTGTGGGTTGCTGCCGTTCGGTACACTGCGGCGATGCATAGAGTGGCCAAGGACCTGCTTCTCCGACGTGTCATGTGCAAAAGAGCCGTGTGCACTATGCATAAGAATTTACGAAGTCCATACCATGCTGATAATATAGTAAACTTTGGCCCCCGTGAGCGACCTCTAACTGCAGATCGACCTGCTTCAAAATGCTTCAAAATACACAAATCTTTTCTTGCTAAAATGAAACCATTTGAGAGGCCAATGACCCCAAGATGAAATCCACACTGACCAATAACCCCCATGAAAATAACGCCCTCTTTTGAAACCCCATGGCTAACGACCCCAAAATCATTATAGAAAAAGCGTAGTTAGAACGTGATAATAGGTCAAAGAAAATATTGATTAAATTACTCGTAAAGAATGAAGTCAAGAATATTCTATTACGGAGAATTAATAAGTTTACACCAAAAGCAGGCTTATTGAAAAAACGAATATATTTTTATAGTACTCTTTTAATATTTATATAAAATTAATATATTTACAACATCGTATCGGTGGGATTCTATTACAAAAAATTCTGATATTAGGTTTAGTTAGACTGCAACAGCTTAATTTGTCGACGATTAATTTCGCAATAGTCTTCGGTGATTTAAGAGAAAACAACGGGGCTGGAATTGAAGAATTCAAAGGAATTAAGCATATCTAAGATACAAATCTGAAATGTTGATTTAGTATTAAGCCACTGGGCCCCATTGAAGTAGTCAAATGAATGCTGAGATAATTCATCGGAAAATAACCATATTTTCGGTTGCAATTCTGACTGATTGACTATTCGATTGATAGCCTAGTAGCTAGTAAAAATAATACATAGTTTTTCTTTCGTAAGTATGTAATATTCTAACTAGCACATGACAAAAGAATAGCTATAGAGAGTGCGCAACTAAAATGCTAATAGTAGATCAAGTGGGTTGATATCGAGTAAGACCTATCTGGAATCAATATTTACGCAAGAAATTTTTGGCTTGCATTTAATTAGCCAATATACTTATTGATTTGATAACGGCTTGGTTTATTATATACTAGCCATCGAAGACTTAACTAACATCACGTAAAACTAACGCAAGTAGTTGGAAAGCAGGACTCAACGTGTAACAGGTGAATGAGAGGAATAGCTGAGTAGGCTATCATCGGCGTACAATTGGTAGTCAAGACAGCTATTAATAATTAGAAAGAAAGGCGGTTGGATTCTGTGGAGCAGATGTTTCGTTCAATCAGGCGTTGATTTAATCTCATTTCCACGCGTAGACGGCCATCTGACCGACTAAAGAAAACTAGTTTCCATGTATCGTTACTCCTCCTTCAGTTTTCAGTGCAGCAGGATGCGGATGCATTGGCTCGTGACCAAAGCCTGATCAGCCAACCGTCTGACACAGATGCACATCATCTGCCTCAAGGCCATTGACACGAATGTTGCAAAGCTACTTTCTCGCTGCATTTGCTCTCGATTCCAAATCGCGTCCAATACAACAGACGTCCGTGGCTTTCTGCTCTAACTGATCTCGTCATTGGCCGCCGATGTATTTCCGGGTCCGTCTATCCGTCGGTCGGTCGGTCGGTCGGTCGGTCGGTCGGTCGGTCGGTCGGTCGGTCGGTCGGTCGGTCGGTCGATAAGTCAGTCAGATTGTCATCTGCGTAATTGGTATAGGGTTTTGCGTCGATGTCGAATCCTCCTCCTCCTCGGGTCGTCTGAAGGAGGAGAGTGTCTGGCGAACAGAGGGGGCGTGCATTTATGTTTCCGTCACTTCTGCAATGAGACTGATGCTCAATATAATATCTAAGATCCACAGACCCCTCGTAGCAGCACAAAACGAACAAACTGATGCAAATAGACCTCATGGGAAAAACGACGACTATTTCTTAAAAGCTCAACACTTTCGTTTTTTAATTTCGCTGTTTATAAAAACCTGGTGAAGTTGAAGTCACGAGTTCTACTCCCAGCAATATAATATCAATATCAGCACCTTTATGAGGTTCTTAATATGCGCTATATAAATTGTTTTATGCATGCGTACCCACAGTTTGTAGCGATATTTCTTATATTCGCATATATCTTCACACGATGTGATCGATTGTATGTTTCTATACTCTTTGATGCTAGGTTAGATGTAGGCATGCGAGTATATAATTGCCAGCATTTTATATGCCAGCGTCATAGGACGTAGAGTTAGTAATAATTATTAATCTGTCTTTATACCATTGCATATTAACCAAGGATACTTAATAGCCAACCTTCCTAGCTCTTTCTGAAGGCCGTGAAGTACTGTCATCCAAATAATTCCACAAATTAACAACTCTTGCATTAAATCTCTGCCACAATGTTCCTTTTGGTTTCTTAAATAATTTACACCTATGTTCTCGAGTCGCCTTTGTTGGTGCTAATTAGAAGAACCTTTCCCACTGCACTTCCTCTTTTTCAGGGATAATCTTATAAGCTTCAATTAGGTTACCTCTCCTCTTCTTCTCTGTTGCTGCTAACCACACCTTTTCAACCTTTCTATTCAGCTCACTTCCCTGTAAACCCGAATCATTTTTGATAGCTTTCCTTTGCACTTTCTCCAGTTGTTCTGTGTCATGTATTTTTGTGCTTACTATTATTCTTTTGATCTCAAGGTTGCCTTAGCCTTTCTGCCTCTTCAGCACATTGCATTGAAGGTTTTGCACCCACATACATTATCAATTCCATGACCCTTTCTTTCTCACTCACTTTCAATACCTTACACTCTCATTTATGTGAAAATTCTTTGTTTCTCTTCTTCATACGCATCGTAGAACACTTTTCCAAATTAGAACGCTTCTGCAAGTCCTGTGATCATTTGAGCTTTTTTCTTATATCCTGTTGCAGCATCTCCGCTTCTTCTTCTTCGTCAACAATGGCTCTGCATAGTTTCGTATAATCCGCACACTTAGAAATTTTAGACGAAGTCTTATAATCTATGTCGTTAATAAAAATTGTGAACAGCAGTGGCCAAAGCACTCCTTTTTGTGGCAATCCGCTTAGCACATTTGTCCATCTAGAATATTCGTCTGTTGTACCCACCCGAGCCTTCTGCTTGATAACAGGCTTTGAATCCGTGTTAGTACCTATCCTCTAATCCTGCACGCTTGCAACGTTTTGGCCAGACTGACATGAGATACTTTGTTTTCTCTTTTGTTCCTGGACCGTATCTTTATGCTCCTTTTAATTGTTTCTTTCTCTACTGGATCTTCAGCAGTGGTCCTATTGACGCTTTCCCGAAAAGCATTTAGGCGTTTAGACACAGTCTATAAGCTTCTCCTGCATGCGACCTTTTCCTCTTTTCCTCTAAACTTTTCTCCAAGCGGCAGATTCGATCACTCTGCTTGCACGTCGCAGCGGTCTAGAAGCTGTCTTTGGTACCGTGCATGCCACAACCAGCACACATAAAGAGATCACTGTTCTTCAGAGACATTTTCTTTCCTTCTTTGTACTGGAGGGCAAGAAGTCAATTAGCTTAGCAACCAGACTAGTGCGCCTTACTTGTTTACTCACTGTAATATGCAGATATATAGACTCACCTATACTTTAAATTCTCCTAATATCGCTCTATTGAAACGCGCTAACGCCTTAGCTTTTATTTCAATCTAACCAAAAAATCTCACGCTCTTTGTACAATTCGTTAATCACAAGTCTCGCTTAATCAAGATAATTCCTGTCACCAAAATCAAATTTAGAACAAATTTCCACTTTCTGCGTTTGTTCGCTCGCTTCTAAAATCAGTCCGCAGTCCTCAAAGATATCATTATTCAACCAGGTCATATGATTGCCTTTCTCTAGTTGTACCAAAGACGAAAGCTGTTCTGGGTGAACGAGCTTTTCAGGTTGATCTTCCTGTACCTGTTCGCTATGCTCAGGCTGTTGTGTCATTTCATTCTCAACTTAAGACTTGCCTTTTTTAGTTGAATCATCCAACGTAACAGCCTCTCTGTTTCAATCGACTGAATTACTGGATATTGACCTGACTGTGGCTTAAGTCTGGTGCGCCATCGGTTGATGTACTTAGACAACGACGCTATAAAAGTTTATAATTAATAACAATAATAATAATTCATAATTAATAATAATAGGACTAATTGTAGACAGTGCTAGGTTGGCTTACACCATGAAACGGAATGCGCACATGTGATGGCGCAACATCTTGCATTAACCATCATGTATGTCACTTTCGCAAAAGTGAAGCCCTTCCTTAATTGGATTGCCCAATGCTAATCATCGCTCAGGTTTAGGCTGCTTGTCTGCACACAATCTATCGCCAAACACACAGTGACCGTTATTGCGTCCGTGATGGACGAATGCATGACTGACGGTAAAACGAATGATGGCTACTAATGGATAGCATCACCACAGCTGATGGACCAAACTTCAGGTATTTTAGTAGAAGGACAGCGTTTTACATGAGACAGCAAACAAGGTTACCCGATAATATATTTGCACCTCTTTCTGTGTCATATTTATCCAGCAAAATGTTCAGTTGCAAATATCAGATTTACAGATTTAGCAGAGTCTGCATCTGCGACAGATCTACTTTATAATCGCTAGAATTCTAAGCAGGCCTACGACTATAGGCAATGCGATCTAAGGGACTAACCAAAATATGACAGCCATTAATGCATTTGCATAATACGCTTCAATACTAATTTCGGGTGTTTTGATACATGCGATACCATCGCATAAAGAAGCCTTTTTTGACAAACTAAAAGTTGTTTCTACAAAGATTGATGAGGATAAATTGCAATTTGCGATAATCAGCTCATATAGAAACGTCCGTTAAAAGTCACATAATTAACCGGGTCTCTAAGAAGGGTAGCTTCAAACGTTTTCTCAGTCGTAGTGTGTCGGTGTCTTAACGTGAGCTATATTATGAATCAATATGCATCGTTATGTACGCAGTTGCATGCAAACTGCTTACGGCGCCAGCTCGTCATCACCTGCGTGTGATAAATCATTCACTAGTCGTCCCCCATCAACCTCAAACAGTTCTCTCGCCTCTGAATACTAACTGGACCAAACTTGGTAAATGGCCTGTCTGACTGTCTGTCTGTCTGTCTGTCTGTCTATCTATTTATATGTGTGGCTAGCGCAGTACCGATGAGGTCTTCGTTTCGACTTGTGCATCTTAGTTGAAAATGCATCGGTTCCAAATTGAATCTGCCCCTCTCGGTTATTGCTGGTGTGATGCACGCCATATGCCAACAGATACACCAGCAGATACGCACATAACCGCCGCCGCCTATATCAGTCAGTTTGCCTGATGATTCTACTGCATATGAGTTTTTATATTGATGCTGCGAAAGAAATGTACATTGCTGCGTAGAATATTAGCCAATAAGGACAATTTACGCCGGCTAGTTGTCGGTCTCTCGTCGTACATTGGCAAATTCATCAGATCATCTATTCTGTGGACACTGAGTGATATCGTCTGCAGCAGAGCTGCTCAGAGTCTGCATCTGCGACAGATCTACTTTAAGTGCCACTCCATCTCGTTGCTCTTCTGTGTCGCAAGCGCTGGGACTTAACTAGACGCGCTGTTCTGACACTAAGCCTTTCCACTTCTGGATTATGTCCATTCAGTCAGCCGTCGAGGAAAAGCTGGTTTTCTGCGATAGTGACAAATTCTGTTTTGCTTCAGACAGCAGATGGGTCTGAAGTTCTTAACTGGCCACAGTCCGTTGTCGCAAATGTATCTCTCCCTTCGTCCGTCTTGACATAATCCCGTTTAGCTTGCCCGCAGGCCATTTTGTGCATTTCTCTTCCGTGTCAGCTTTTACTCATCAAACTATATGCCACCGAAAGTAGGCTGTTGTAACAGCAACATACAAATGAGACGTTCCATGCAAAACAGGTCGCTCTGAATCGCTTGCACGAGTGTTGCGCTTCTGGACTTCATCATTGCTCGAGGTGTAATTTTTGGACTACAGTGTATTTTTAGACCACAGTGTAATTTTTAGACCACATACGTTGCGTCTCCCCTATCTGACGCAGCTGGATTCATTTCTCGCGCAAGTGACAAGTGAATCCAGCTTGTAATAGATTGACACAATGTCACTGAATGCTACTGCTTTGCCGACGTAAATGCAAGCATCGTTTCTTCTACGATAATAGAATTCCGTCGATTTATCAGCAACTGCCGTCATCTAAAATGTAGTGTACAGTCCAATTAGATTAGTTATCACGCGACTGTAGGTACATCATTTACAGTGGCTTTAAAAAAGAAACAGTTCTTTATACTTATGAAAACGCTTTTTAAAGCTATAAACCTATGGTGTCTTTGAAAACTGTTTAACTTCTTTTAGGCAAAGAGCGTATTTCTCAAATTTCAAGCGCAGCTTAATTTGTCAGCGTTTTTACCAGCGCCATTACTTTCGTTCAGTGGAAATCTCAATCGTAATCTTAATTGCACATCTATTTAACACCTCTTCAAACGCTTCTCAGATATGCTCCAGACCTAACAACAACACACGACGGTGATACAAAAGAGTTTTCAAGCACTCGCAAAATAGAGGCGGATATAGGACAAAAAGCTGGAGTCACAGTTTGGATGACCGCCTGCCACAAAGTGAGGGACTAACAATGGCAAAGCCAACGTGACGAATGTTTAGACGGCGTGAGGTGGCGCAATATGTCAGACAGACAAGTGCTCAAGACAGGACGTCGGAGAAGCAATCACTACCTGTCAGATATTGAACGGATGGTTCAATATCTGCAATGTTGCAGTTTGCACTGTACAGCGGATTTGCTAAAGAATACAGATACGATGCAACGGTAATTTAAAATCGTGGTAAAAATGCTAAATAAGCCTTTGATGACACTCGCTGCGACACCCGTCTGACGCTATCCATCACCACCGGGATATAATCTGCCACACAATCTGGGCTTAACATAGCTCTTCATCAAGGCATCAATACACAGGGAGAGCCACAGGAAACAAACACAAATCCCTTCTGTGATACCATATCATTTAAGGCGGGTTCTGATGACTTGATTTTAAACTCAGAAGATCCAAATATGTTGAATTTGAATATTCCGAAAAGGCTTTAGAGCTTAGCCGTAGGAACATAGATTTTTCTAGGATTACAGATATATGAGCGACGTTGGTTCAGCCCGCACATCTATCACTATCATAAGTATTTATGTCTCAGTTTATTGTCAAAAATTGACAGATACAAGTTTAACTTGAAGTAAACAGGTTATTGGGGTTCAAACGGCAGACCTAGCAATGTTTTCCTGCTTATTGCAGTCATGAACAAAAACTGTTGAGTTTAGAATCAGTTGCTTACAGATATTAGTGTGTCATGTTACTCTGTAGGTCTCAAGTCACTAGCAACTAACAATTGCAATTAACAGGCTACTGAAGCAGTGGTAGAAAGTTCCTTCAATTACTCTTGACCAGTTTGTGAAACAGAGCGAAACACTCTAAGTGTAGCCTGGCATTGCATTTCTGACACTGTCTACGGACTTTCTTTCCACACATCATACACCTTCTTTGAGTGACAATCACTTGGTCACAGTGATCAATTCCGATCTCATCATGGCAATTTGCTTTGAACGTCCAATGGCCTACCTTTCCATGGCACATCGCTTGAAGTAGACACTGCTGACGTCACGTCGATAATCTATATGATAGACCTGAAGATGCTGAGCAGCATCTGTCAGTCGTAATACGAACCAAGAACTCCGCATAACCACATCAATGATATCATGCAAATAGGCAAAAAGTAGCCGTCACCACTTTCTTGCCAAATTATAATCCTGTCACTTGATATATTATGGGTCCTAAGCAATGCTTTTTTCAGAAGGAACGCTCCGGAACGGCGTTTCGGCATATTTTTTGGCTAATAAAAATAATTTAGTTTTAAAAAAAGAATTGTGTTACTGAGTTATTTTAATTATGTAATATAATGTAACATATTTTAATTCAATTTCAGCGTTTACAACTTTACACTGTTTTCGGTGTTTATTGATTGATAAAAATAACAAAATTTTAGCACAAAATTCCATAATTGTTCATTTCCTAGAAAAAAGCACTGGTCTTAGGTCAGCTCCTCACATATACGAGTTGTACATAATGGATCATGTGGAGCTGCTAAATGTTGATTCGTTTGTGGTCGGCGCGCGACCAACGTTGTGCAGATCCCAGTGGGTGACCGCCAAGACAGTTTGATGCTGATGTCCGGATCCCAGTGGGTGACCGCCAAGACAGTTTGATGCTAATGTCCGGATCCCAGTGGGTGACCGCCAAGACAGTTTGATGCTGATGTCCGGATCCCAGTGGGTGACCGCCAAGACAGTTTGATGCTGATGTCCGGATCCCAGTGGGTGACCTCCAAGACAGTTTGATGCTGATGTGTGGATCCAAGTGGGTGACCGCCAAGACAGTTTGATGCTGATGTCCGGATCCCAGTGGGTGACCGCCAAGACAGTTTGATGCTGGTATGTGGATCCCAGTGGGTGACCGCCAAGACAGTTTGATGCTGATGTCCGGATCCCAGTGGGTGACCGCCAAGACAGTTTGATGCTGGTATGTGGATCCCAGTGGGTGACCGCCAAGACAGTTTGATGCTGATGTGTGGATCCCAGTGGGTGACCGCCAAGACAGTTTGATGCTGATGTCCGGATCCCAGTGGGTGACCGCCAAGACAGTTTGATGCTGATGTCCGGATCCCAGTGGGTGACCGCCAAGACAGTTTGATGCTGATGTGTGGATCCCAGTGGGTGACCGCCAAGACAGTTTGATGCTGATGTCCGGATCCCAGTGGGTGACCGCCAAGACAGTTTGATGCTGATGTCCGGATCCCAGTGGGTGACCGCCAAGACAGTTTGATGCTGATGTCCGGATCCCAGTGGGTGACCGCCAAGACAGTTTGATGCTGATGTCCGGATCCCAGTGGGTGACCGCCAAGACAGTTTGATGCTGATATGTGGATCCCAGTGGGTGACCGCCAAGACAGTTTGATGCTGATATGTGGATCCCAGTGGGTGACCGCCAAGACAGTTTGATGCTGATGTCCGGATCCCAGTGGGTGACCGCCAAGACAGTTTGATGCTGATGTGTGGATCCCAGTGGGTGACCTCCAAGACAGTTTGATGCTGATGTCCGGATCCCAGTGGGTGACCGCCAAGACAGTTTGATGCTGATGTGTGGATCCAAGTGGGTGACCGCCAAGACAGTTTGATGCTGATGTCCGGATCCCAGTGGGTGACCGCCAAGACAGTTTGATGCTGATGTCCGGATCCCAGTGGGTGACCGCCAAGACAGTTTGATGCTGATGTCCGGATCCCAGTGGGTGACCGCCAAGACAGTTTGATGCTGATGTCCGGATCCCAGTGGGTGACCGCCAAGACAGTTTGATGCTGATGTCCGGATCCCAGTGGGTGACCGCCAAGACAGTTTGATGCTGATGTCCGGATCCCAGTGGGTGACCTCCAAGACAGTTTGATGCTGATGTGTGGATCCAAGTGGGTGACCGCCAAGACAGTTTGATGCTGATGTCCGGATCCCAGTGGGTGACCGCCAAGACAGTTTGATGCTGATATGTGGATCCCAGTGGGTGACCGCCAAGACAGTTTGATGCTGATGTCCGGATCCCAGTGGGTGACCGCCAAGACAGTTTGATGCTGATGTCCGGATCCCAGTGGGTGACCGCCAAGACAGTTTGATGCTGATGTCCGGATCCCAGTGGGTGACCGCCAAGACAGTTTGATGCTGATGTCCGGATCCCAGTGGGTGACCGCCAAGACAGTTTGATGCTGATGTCCGGATCCCAGTGGGTGACCGCCAAGACAGTTTGATGCTGATGTCCGGATCCCAGTGGGTGACCGCCAAGACAGTTTGATGCTGATGTCCGGATCCCAGTGGGTGACCGCCAAGACAGTTTGATGCTGATATGTGGATCCCAGTGGGTGACCGCCAAGACAGTTTGATGCTGATGTGTGGATCCCAGTGGGTGACCGCCAAGACAGTTTGATGCTGATATGTGGATCCCAGTGGGTGACCGCCAAGACAGTTTGATGCTGATGTCCGGATCCCAGTGGGTGACCGCCAAGACAGTTTGATGCTGATGTCCGGATCCCAGTGGGTGACCGCCAAGACAGTTTGATGCTGATGTCCGGATCCCAGTGGGTGACCGCCAAGACAGTTTGATGCTGATGTGTGGATCCCAGTGGGTGACCGCCAAGACAGTTTGATGCTGATGTCCGGATCCCAGTGGGTGACCGCCAAGACAGTTTGATGCTGATGTCCGGATCCCAGTGGGTGACCGCCAAGACAGTTTGATGCTGATGTCCGGATCCCAGTGGGTGACCGCCAAGACAGTTTGATGCTGGTATGTGGATCCCAGTGGGTGACCGCCAAGACAGTTTGATGCTGATGTCCGGATCCCTGTGGGTGACCGCCAAGACAGTTTGATGCTGATGTGTGGATCCAAGTGGGTGACCGCCAAGACAGTTTGATGCTGATGTCCGGATCCCAGTGGGTGACCGCCAAGACAGTTTGATGCTGATGTCCGGATCCCAGTGGGTGACCGCCAAGACAGTTTGATGCTGATGTCCGGATCCCAGTGGGTGACCGCCAAGACAGTTTGATGCTGATGTGTGGATCCAAGTGGGTGACCGCCAAGACAGTTTGATGCTGATGTCCGGATCCCAGTGGGTGACCGCCAAGACAGTTTGATGCTGATGTCCGGATCCCAGTGGGTGACCGCCAAGACAGTTTGATGCTGATGTCCGGATCCCAGTGGGTGACCGCCAAGACAGTTTGATGCTGATGTCCGGATCCCAGTGGGTGACCGCCAAGACAGTTTGATGCTGATGTCCGGATCCCAGTGGGTGACCGCCAAGACAGTTTGATGCTGATGTCCGGATCCCAGTGGGTGACCGCCAAGACAGTTTGATGCTGATGTCCGGATCCCAGTGGGTGACCGCCAAGACAGTTTGATGCTGATGTCCGGATCCCAGTGGGTGACCGCCAAGACAGTTTGATGCTGATGTCCGGATCCCAGTGGGTGACCGCCAAGACAGTTTGATGCTGATGTCCGGATCCCAGTGGGTGACCGCCAAGACAGTTTGATGCTGATGTCCGGATCCCAGTGGGTGACCGCCAAGACAGTTTGATGCTGATGTCCGGATCCCAGTGGGTGACCTCCAAGACAGTTTGATGCTGATGTGTGGATCCAAGTGGGTGACCGCCAAGACAGTTTGATGCTGATGTCCGGATCCCAGTGGGTGACCGCCAAGACAGTTTGATGCTGATATGTGGATCCCAGTGGGTGACCGCCAAGACAGTTTGATGCTGATGTCCGGATCCCAGTGGGTGACCGCCAAGACAGTTTGATGCTGATGTCCGGATCCCAGTGGGTGACCGCCAAGACAGTTTGATGCTGATGTCCGGATCCCAGTGGGTGACCGCCAAGACAGTTTGATGCTGATGTCCGGATCCCAGTGGGTGACCGCCAAGACAGTTTGATGCTGATGTCCGGATCCCAGTGGGTGACCGCCAAGACAGTTTGATGCTGATGTCCGGATCCCAGTGGGTGACCGCCAAGACAGTTTGATGCTGATGTCCGGATCCCAGTGGGTGACCGCCAAGACAGTTTGATGCTGATATGTGGATCCCAGTGGGTGACCGCCAAGACAGTTTGATGCTGATGTGTGGATCCCAGTGGGTGACCGCCAAGACAGTTTGATGCTGATATGTGGATCCCAGTGGGTGACCGCCAAGACAGTTTGATGCTGATGTCCGGATCCCAGTGGGTGACCGCCAAGACAGTTTGATGCTGATGTCCGGATCCCAGTGGGTGACCGCCAAGACAGTTTGATGCTGATGTCCGGATCCCAGTGGGTGACCGCCAAGACAGTTTGATGCTGATGTGTGGATCCAAGTGGGTGACCGCCAAGACAGTTTGATGCTGATGTCCGGATCCCAGTGGGTGACCGCCAAGACAGTTTGATGCTGATGTCCGGATCCCAGTGGGTGACCGCCAAGACAGTTTGATGCTGATGTCCGGATCCCAGTGGGTGACCGCCAAAACAGTTTGATGCTGATGTCCGGATCCCAGTGGGTGACCGCCAAGACAGTTTGATGCTGATGTCCGGATCCCAGTGGGTGACCGCCAAGACAGTTTGATGCTGATGTGTGGATCCAAGTGGGTGACCGCCAAGACAGTTTGATGCTGATGTCCGGATCCCAGTGGGTGACCGCCAAGACAGTTTGATGCTGATGTCCGGATCCCAGTGGGTGACCGCCAAGACAGTTTGATGCTGATGTCCGGATCCCAGTGGGTGACCGCCAAGACAGTTTGATGCTGATGTCCGGATCCCAGTGGGTGACCGCCAAGACAGTTTGATGCTGATGTCCGGATCCCAGTGGGTGACCGCCAAGACAGTTTGATGCTGATGTCCGGATCCCAGTGGGTGACCTCCAAGACAGTTTGATGCTGATGTGTGGATCCCAGTGGGTGACCGCCAAGACAGTTTGATGCTGATGTCCGGATCCCAGTGGGTGACCGCCAAGACAGTTTGATGCTGATGTCCGGATCCCAGTGGGTGACCGCCAAGACAGTTTGATGCTGATGTCCGGATCCCAGTGGGTGACCGCCAAGACAGTTTGATGCTGATGTCCGGATCCCAGTGGGTGACCGCCAAGACAGTTTGATGCTGATGTCCGGATCCCAGTGGGTGACCGCCAAGACAGTTTGATGCTGATGTCCGGATCCCAGTGGGTGACCGCCAAGACAGTTTGATGCTGATGTCCGGATCCCAGTGGGTGACCGCCAAGACAGTTTGATGCTGATGTCCGGATCCCAGTGGGTGACCGCCAAGACAGTTTGATGCTGATGTCCGGATCCCAGTGGGTGACCGCCAAGACAGTTTGATGCTGATGTCCGGATCCCAGTGGGTGACCGCCAAGACAGTTTGATGCTGATGTCCGGATCCCAGTGGGTGACCGCCAAGACAGTTTGATGCTGATGTCCGGATCCCAGTGGGTGACCTCCAAGACAGTTTGATGCTGATGTGTGGATCCAAGTGGGTGACCGCCAAGACAGTTTGATGCTGATGTCCGGATCCCAGTGGGTGACCGCCAAGACAGTTTGATGCTGATATGTGGATCCCAGTGGGTGACCGCCAAGACAGTTTGATGCTGATGTCCGGATCCCAGTGGGTGACCGCCAAGACAGTTTGATGCTGATGTCCGGATCCCAGTGGGTGACCGCCAAGACAGTTTGATGCTGATGTCCGGATCCCAGTGGGTGACCGCCAAGACAGTTTGATGCTGATGTCCGGATCCCAGTGGGTGACCGCCAAGACAGTTTGATGCTGATATGTGGATCCCAGTGGGTGACCGCCAAGACAGTTTGATGCTGATGTGTGGATCCCAGTGGGTGACCGCCAAGACAGTTTGATGCTGATATGTGGATCCCAGTGGGTGACCGCCAAGACAGTTTGATGCTGATGTCCGGATCCCAGTGGGTGACCGCCAAGACAGTTTGATGCTAATATCCAGATCCCAGTGGGTGACCGCCAAGACAGTTTGATGCTGATGTCCAGATCCCAGTGGCTGAGAGCCAAGACAGTTTGATGCTAATGTCACAGCACTGTTGTCGTTCCATCTCACTGTAATGATAGAAGACAGCTTGTGGTCAACTGACCCTTGAGTCTGTTTCTTACTGGTCAACCGAAGGAAGCGAACAGTTGGCGATTCTGTTGGCTCCAGCAGCTCCAGTATATTTCGACCGGACGATTGTTGTAGAAAGTCTCAAAAGAAGTCATAAAAGTAGACAACGTAGTTATTAGGAGGGAACTTGCCAACTAGATTGACAACCACTGAGCCGCCCAATCCAAGCTGGGTATCCGTGACACTAGCACCTTGATACGGTTCCAACTGAACACATCAGCCGAGTGGTGTATTCAACGACCAGATTTATAGCCATATCTAATCGGTTTACCACGGATGATCGGTTTCGCAGAATGCCTGCCATTGTAGGGTATCATTGATTGGTTGGTGTGCATGAGCAGTAGTTTATATGGATCCCTTGGCTATAGCTCTGCTTCGATCAGGGATCTACCATGCATGATCATTACAAAAGAGAAGTGCAATAACATTGAGCTGACACGACTGACTTTAAAGCTAAGCAGTTTTCAGTGAAACCTGCATGCCCATCACTATGGAATACTACTCCATTTGACTTGACAACAGGCCAATTCCCATTCAGTTTAAAATGACACTGAGATATGACCTGTTAAGTACTTAATAGCTCATGTTCTTCTAGCAACTTCGCACTGGCAACGTTACTGTTTTAAGTATCATGTAAAATTACCTGTTCATTATTAATTTAATTATCATGTAACATTACCTCTTCATTATTAATTTATCATTACTTTTGTAAAATAAATCATTTATTGTTAAAGGGGCCTGAATTGTATAATAATAATAATAATAATAATAATAATAATAATAATAATAAATAAATAAATAAATAAATTTGTTGCTGTACTTATATCTATTTTGGCATTTTGGGTTGAGCTTTTGAGCACAAGCATCAACCGTTAAACTTACAGCATTACTAAGATCAGTTGCTGTTAATGGTTCAATAAATGGCTTTTGAATTGAATTTTTAAAATGAATTGAATACATCCGCAATGCTGTGACTAACACATGTTAGATATTACTGACTATGACATGACTGAGGGAATATTTATGCAAGAAAAACTAAGTATCTGAAAAAATGATTGCGATCTTCGATGGAGTTGAAGTGACATCTGCAGAAAATCATAAAAATTACACGCAAATAGGCCTACTTTCCAAAATTAGCTGCTTGGCAGGTAACAGTTGTTAGCATTAATTTCTAAACTTTATAATTTTATAAACATAATTTTACATTACTTTTAACTAGGCTTAATATACTAATTATAGAACGATACTAAGACGCAGTAGACACGTATCTAGTAACTTTCGCTTGATTTAACTATTAGTGGTAAAGACTGCATGATGTCATGATTTATTCTTTCTATTTCCTGTTTACTGGTCTTCGTTCTGCTCAGGATTAATTCAGCATAATGATTCTTCTCCTCTTCTTTGTAATTATCTCGTATTCCTGGCAGTCGATCGGGAATACCGATTTGATTCTCTCTGTTTGATTTATTATTGGTCTCTAGATTCAGTTCACAGAAATGCCTGCGTCTGATACGATGTATGAAGCAATAACGCTCTCGTCTGCACTAAGAGCCTTCTACCTCACCGATTTTCACATTGATTCGTCATCAGCTATTAATCTTTTCCATATTTCCTTTGACTCAGGAGACGCCTTTTGTCTCTGTTTCCTTCTCCTTCGATTCACAGACCGACTAGTAATTGCAGTCAAATGCAACCCCCGCAAGAAACGTCACTCTGTCATTTACTTGGTCCCTTTTTGCTGTCGTCATACTGGCATGAGTCGTTTACGAATTATCATTCCCTTGCAATAAGCGCGCACTTAATAAAGTCGCTTAAAAGCCTTCAAGCATACTTTGTGTACAATCACGAGTTAGTTTCCAATTAATCTTTACATCTTCTCCCAATTTTTCACAGCAGTTCTGCACAGCTGGCTTCTGGCCTAAAAGATATTGGCCTCCTAAAAATCCTGTTACAATTTGTACACAGCTTTTTCCGCCATCGTTGTGGCCGCAGGTAAACACACATCCGAGACTATGCACTCCATCGCTTGACCCCGACCACCAATCGCTTCTCTCCGTTCATATCAACAAAATCTCCTGATTATACACTTCCCAACAACGATTCAATCACAGCAAGATTTCAATTGCATTCGATCGTCTATAGCTGAAGCAAGTCTAAGGCTAAGGGTCGTTCCTCTAAGTCATTTTTCAACGTGTTAAATTTATAACCAATTATTATGCATAGTTCTGTTTGAAAGGCTACTCTTCCACTGCATATATTAGACCTACGTTCTACAAGACAACTTAGAAATTAATTGCTTAAATCAGTGTTTTATTTCTGTGGCTTATTCGCGAAATAGTGCGTCATGTTTCAGTTTTTAAGCTGAGATAAGATACTGACATGACTTCCTGCTATTATTACTAATGCAGCCTGATACGTGACTATTGTCATATCTATTAAATCAGTTTGCAAGTCAGTCAGTCAGTCAGTCAGTCAGTCACTGTCTGTCTAACCGTCCCTGTCGGTCTCTTTGTCTCTATGTCTGGGTGTCTATCTGACTATCTTCTTTATATTTGTCTGTTTGGCATCTGTCATCATATAATAAAAGACAAATCACTTTTAGTAGTGTAGTCACTTTTGTTAAAAGTGTTCCAGTCCGTAACTGCAGCTGATGACTACCACACAGTCACTGGTTTAAATGTCTCTGATGCATGGTTCTCAGAAGGCGCGAAATAATTCAGTGTTCACAGCTTTTCCTGTTTACATTCTTCGTTCTAATGTTCGAAAACGTATAACGATGTAATTCCCCAGGTGGCACCAATGTAAAGACGCGTTAACCAAGTACTAACTGGTGATCAATCTCTTGATGGGCTTTCACGCTTTCAGTAGATTGCATGTATATTATTTCGACTTAGATCATGAAGAGTGGGTTTATTATTAGCAGAACTACGACGTTTTCCTGGTCCTTGTCACAAATTTTTGTGCAGCGTAACCGATCGAACCTTTGACGATTTTATAAAAGGTAGAATCCTCTGCTGGTTATCACGAGCAACAGGTTTAAGTAAAGTTCGCTTTAGACTGGGTCAATTTTCCAGCTCTAAGTGACCGTTAGTGATCACTCTTAATATTCCGCTCAGTTTGTTTTTCGAGCCTCGTTGGAACAGTGAAATGTTGTAAGGCGCGACAAAAGAACTTTCTGTCGAATTCTCTAAGGGTCCATTAATCAGTTGAATCCAGGGGGGCTGCTTGTGACGCAGAGAGTATGAGTTTGAGACCTTTCTAGGCGGTTACTGTGCAGGGACTAAGTACTCTACGTACAGCTGCTCAGTCCCGTTTATGCTCCGTCGTATGGCTGTGTGTCCACTTCTGAACTTTGGAGGCTGCGCAATATCAATTACAGTTTGAATTTGTGTTTGCATTTAGTCTGCAGTCGTTTTACGGTCCGCGGAAAATCGTATCATTGCAGATCTTGATTGATGAGAATGTGCATTGAATGTGCAGATATTTGTCCTATATCATATTATACAGCCAGAGCGAACGCTGGTCACTTTTATTTATTTATTTATTACTTGTGTAATTATGTATAGTATTGCTGTGTAATGACAAGACTTGAAGCGATGGCGCCGAGTAATTGTCGTTCAGGACTTATTCAAGATGTCAACCCAGGTTCATCTTACTGACGGCTCAACCAATAGACCACCGTTTATATAAGCACTTTATTGTCGATGGACTGGTGCCTCTGTCTTCCTGCTTCACTTTTTTTAAATGTAAATGAAAAATTTCTGTTTGATTACTCACTCAGCATATCGGACAGCACTCTCACCGTTTCAAACTTCCTTGCCATGCATTATTCCTCGCATTTCCATTTATCAGTGATAGCTTCCTGTAAGTTTCTTGGACTTCTTTTTATACACGGTGCATAGATCTATTACACGGTTCAAGTCTGTCTTCTCTACCTCTCGTAACAAACTCATACTGCGACACAATTAAATGCATATTGAGTCTTTGGCTATAGTGCTTATATAAATCGAAACAAAATCTCATTGTCATTCTATAATCGTCGCTGGAATGTTCTCTTTACTGCGCTAGTTTTTTTCTATTTTCTTTGGACCAATATCCTTTCGAAGTCGTCACTTATTGAGAGGCTTCCAGTTATGCAATAGCGTCATGTTTTTCGGCATATTTTAAGTAAAAGCCGTATGTTTCATCTCAGAGTCTAGATTCTCGAAGACCTAGCTTCTCTCTCGTTTTGCTGGTCCCTTCTATCCTTCTAACTTTGCTATACATTCAGAATTTTAGGCAAACTCTCGGGTAATCGTTGTGAGAGATTCTACAAAAATTCACAATAATACTATTTAGTGTTTGTTGTCTGTTGTTTGTTCTGGTTGCATACAGCACGAAGTCTGTAGACATCCAGATGGGTGATGTTCCATGAGGAAATCGTTTATGTTCACGTCACGAAAAAACTTAAAAGGCACTAGAGAAATAGTCAGATACATATATACTCATACATGCTTTGATATACATATATACACACAAACAAGAAAGAAATATAAATGCTTATATATATACATGAATACATACATGCAGGAAAAATTGAAATGCTTATATATACATATACACATACATACAAGGAAGAAATATAAACGCTTATATACATATATACATATATACATATATACACACATAGGGGACAGTTGTTCCGAATGCAGGACCAGCTCGTTATGCAAAAGATTACGAGAGGCCTAAAAACGAGTATTTTCCCCAAAAGAAATTTGCCAAAGGGGAACGATTAACACCTTTTCTCGCCGATATAATCCTACATTGGAACACATTCTCATGCAGTTGTATTCTTCACTCACGAGATGATTGCCTGTTCAAATAGCAGCATAGATCTACGGACGAAAGCGGATATTCATGGTTTCCATTCGCGACATCGTTGCGCTAACACTCTGTTACACAGCTGGGCATTAAAGGAGTCAGATTGGCGCCTTGTTTATGGGTAGGCCTGTCCTCAGAGGTTCAATCCCTTATCCCGTCTCTTGGCGCCGCTGTTATTAACTGCGTCATTGTCTTTAGGTCTGTATCGTCTGGACCGGCTGCACGTAGTCGTCAACGACGAAGCGATCCGGATCCAGATCGAACCGGTTCGTCTCTCGGACGTTTCGCATTGCTACATGACTCTTCGCCAGATGGACGCACAGGACGAAAGAGCGAACAAATACATCGTCGTAGATCTAACCGGCGATGACTCAATGCACATTTTCCTCAAGCAAGTAAGTTGACGCCTACTTCACTGACGTTAGTGACATAAGAGGCGCCCGTATTTCTCTCTTTCACCCTCTCTATCTTCTCTGTCATCACTAATACACCAGTCGATTGCTTCCTCTTGTGCAAGGCAGCACTGTCAAGAGCTAATTGATCCGAACGCTGCCGGTATATTATAATCTTGTAGCAGACAGAAAGTGTGAGCTACAGTCAGAGAATTCTGTCCGACTATCATAAAAGGTCACATTGGCTATTGAAGCAGTGACCTACTATCATTAATAGCCAATGGAAGGATCTATGAACATTTTATCCAAATTGGTATAGGGCCTATGTTGTTCGGAGACATTGCATTTGAGAGTGTATAAACATTTGAACATTTCCTAGCACTTAATACGGTCAGTCCAAAGTCATACCTCGAACCTGAAATCATTGCTAATTTCTAAATGGAAAATACATCAGTTTACTGTTGTGTTTTCCGAAAGCGTTACTGATGACTATTTACAATTACATTTGCTAATGTATGTAACTGATTTCAGAAGTAATTCTAATTCCGGAGTATTATCTTTTATTAATAATTTATCCATCCAAATTCCTCAGAAAAAGAAAAGCTAAAACAGATACCTTAAACATTCAGACATGGACTAAAGACAAATTTTGGTAATTCTGTCATCTGTTTAGATACAAGCTGTTGGAATGAATCGCGGTGGCTATCATTACCTGCTCAGTGGAGTCGTAAGTCTAACTCTCTTTGTTGTGGAGACACACTGTTTGTTTCCTGGGTAGTAGTTGGAAACTACCATCTCTTAGTTCTGCTCGAGGCTGTCAGCGTGCATTCACGTTATGTAGTTCATGTGCTTAATGTTTTTTTAATCGAACACTTTAATGACCTTCAACCGGCGCTTTTCACTAGGAGCTAACGGTGTTAAAGATCTAGAATGACAATAAGTTGTCTGTGTCGAAATGATGTAGTTGGAAAAAATGGCCAATGATTCGTAGAGACAGATGAACAAAATCCTTCATTTATGGTTATGAAGCAACGCGTAATCACAGTCTTTGACCATTTTGCTTCGAAAATTGAGAAGGAAACACAAAGGCAACATTTTAGGCCTAGTCCAGATCGAACTGAAGTGAACTGGCTACCATTGTCTGGAACGGTCATCTAGCAAATTTATGCATCTGCAACTTAGAAGATTCATAGTTTCAATGTCTGCAGAAAATGGTAAACCGTACACTGTTTAAGAAGCGTTCTTAGCTTAGTCATGCGTTTTAAGGGCTCTCATTTAACCCAGACTTGGAAGGTACCTTACATTTTTTCAGTTGGGCTTCAGGAGGTTCATCTGGGACTTCCAAAAATGATCAGAATCCATCTAAAATGGTCTTTCTTCACATAGGGCATTTACTTGTTCTAACGAAGTCTGTCAGTTTATGTTTCTAGGCTACAGTACTAGTACTCTTCATTGTGATTTTCAAAGGCAATGGATGAACTGAACCTGGCGGATTTCCGACACGGTGGAGTCAACATAACTGGTTTTACTTTCATCAATCGCACTTCTCCCAAGGTTCAGGTTGTCCAGAAAGACTGGTTGCAGTGGTATGGAGCGGGCCACGGAAGCAAATTAAAGGTAAGTGAAGCGACCGATATGTAAGAATTCGCTTGCAGCCATTTAAGCGATATGACATTGAGAAATGTTCCTAAAATGTTCGTAAATTCTGGCTTCTGTTGGCAAAAGAAACTGTTCTCAAGATGCCTTGAACATCTTGAGATGCATTAGCTTCCTTCTTATGTAGCAGCAATAATGAAGACGATGTTATTTTGTGCAAACCGAAAGCGAAATCAGATTTATTTTCGCTCGAATGCTAAAGGCACTCGAAGTATTGGCTTTCTCTGACCAGCAATGTATTGTGCTGTGATATGTGCAAAAAAGTGTGTGCAGGCACCCGCCAGTGGTGACATTTCTAGTTGCCTGAGCATTGTTTGCTTGCTGGTGAACTTTTTGTTCTTAATGAACTTCAGCACCACTTAGTCTTGCGTAGGCAGCGCTTTTCTGAGGCACAAAAGGCGCTATATTAAGTGTCTGGATACACACATACAAAGCGGCACAAGAAAAGCAGTGTTAAGGAGGCTAAATATATTGAAAAATGGACGAAGTGAAGTTAATTGAACATGAAGCTGATGCTATGAATGCTATGCTTAGTTGGAGGCTGGTCTGATGATGGACGCCGTTTCGGTCATAGTAAACGGACTGACGTCATTGCTGAACGTCAGCCATGACGTCCTTCGAAGTGTCTTCCGCAGAGGAATGGTCTACTACAACAACGACATCGGAATCAGATGCAAGCAGGCAAAGATTACGCCCTGGGTTGCAGGACGCGTCATCATGAACAGCTTCAGGGAGGTAACAGAAACTTTACCATTCACAATACATTGTATTATTATTTCTGTATTTAGTGAGTGCCACTATCTAAAGACAAAGTCTTACCCGATGACGCTGAGATTGTGCGTGAAGGACTTTTTCATCGCCCTTACATAGAAACCATCGCAGGGGGAGGAGAATCGAACCCGCAAACCCCGCATGCATATATATATATTATTTTAACGGCCTGTTCGAACCAACTTTTCCAAGTTACGTCTATTCGATTACAGTTTCTCAAATGAGAGATTTGGGTCGAAAGTGATGCCAAGATTATAGATAGGTGAGTCGGAGGTGAATTTGAGAGAAGAGGAATTAGTAAATAGTTCAGTAAGTGTGACAGTAAGCGTTATCTTAAGTGTGATCATTAAGTGTGTCTGTAAGCGTGATTTGTTGATAGTAAATTCTGTGGATAATATAATGCCTAAATAATAGTCTAGACAGGGTCCCTAGCGAACATGTATCCCCGCCTCTGTCTGATTCAAGTGTACTGACATTGCGCGCGTTATAAGTGCTCTAAATAAATATATAAATCAGTTATGAAATAGAATTTATTTTTTATGCATGCAAGCTACTTAAAACGTTTTGACAATGCATTATTCCTTGACTACCATTTGTTTTAAATGTCTAGCTTGACCTTCGTATAATAGACATCCTGTTTTAGACAAGATGTCATAAATTGGCTTTCCATAATTCATTTGGCTATTGAATGACTGTTTCAAACGTACAAAGGCTCTTTATTGTCTTTAGGTTCAATTCGAAGGCGTTACGGGTTTCATAGATTTTGACCAATACGGGTTTCGGAAAAACTATCGACTTAGAGTTTACGAAGTCACTTTAGACAATGATTCAAAACAGGTATTTCAGCTACTGAATTCATAAGCATTTATGATCTAGAAGCGTGAATTAATTAATATAGAACATACTATAGAGAAACAAACATGGCGACCGATTAACCAAACAGATGAAAAGGAGCCGGTCACAGAAACCCTGATTACATTATCATCACGGATCACGACATTTGACCGACGATTCAACAGTAGGCCTATATTGTAATAGTATTGTGCATTACGTTGCGTTTTACTGGGTTGCGTTGTATTATATTGTACGCCATTTTAATTATTTATTAAAATGCGCTATTTAAACATCCATAGGCCTTCTACATATATACATTCATTTATTTTGATGCACCAATGATGTAAACAGACGTTTATTAGTTTCATTTTTATTCGCCGTTTTAACGGTTTCTTAAATATTTTCGGGAACGTCTTTTATTGATTCGTCGTGTAAGTTTATTGTTTAGGCCTAAATTTATGTTTTAAAAAATTGCATTACAATAGAGATGGTTCATGAAGTTGTTCGAGAGCTGAACATTTAAAGTATTTGGGGAAATACTGCTTGACTAACTAAACAGTATATTATGCATTTCATACTGTATTCTTCCTCCTTTCTATTGGCCACTGTGATTAGTAGAAGTCAGATGCCATCAATGAAGTCCAATTGGTTTCGCTGCATTAATCCATCTGCTACCAATGTTTCTTATCATGTTTTTAAAGGTTTTCTATTGTTTTCACAAAAATCACGTTTCAATGCTTTTAGTTCTTGACTCAACGTTGTTTTATATCTACTGTATGTATTGTATTTCGTAATGTTTAACTGTGATACTGTTATGCATTGCGCTGTAATGCAATTGGCATGTAATGTATGGTCTATGCCTCGTAACCGGAGGGTCGCGGGTTCGAATCTGCCTCAACCCACTTCGTAGCGACTTTGGACAAGCTGCCCACCCACAATTGCCTGTGGTGAAGGCAACGGAAACCACATCACTCGTCTCATCCCCATGTGGCATAAAACCATTGGACCTGCCTTCGGACAGAGAACTCATCATCATCGCATTGTATTCTATTGTACTGTGTTGTCAGTTTCGAATTTGATTGAATACGGAAAGGTTTTTTTAATGACCGTCGCTCCTCAACGCTGAAAGACGGACATCGCAGAGGCGGACATTTCCCGTTGTAGCTCCTCCTCTGGGGAGTTGGAGTTCCTGAAACCGTCGTTGTGTCTGCGCATGTGACCGTCGGTCGGAGGGACGTCGGTCTCTGCCTGTTGGATATTATGCTGATGCTGCTTTCATGTGCAACGACGACGCTGACTGTTGCATGTTGTTAGGTCGGATTCTGGGATTCAAAGAACGGACTGAGTATGGCCTGGAAAGAAAAGCAGAAGAAAGAAAATGACAAAGAAATGGCACCAATTAACAGAACTAGGATCATTACTACAATTAGGGTTCGTTCATTATCCTTTTCATTTCGGTCTTCAAAACTTATATTATAATTCACTTGATTTTAAATAACCTACCATTCGCGCATTCAACATCGTTGGATTACTTCGTACTGTAGTATGATAATGACCTGGGTGGGGACAATCAGGTCATACCCCCCATTCAAATTAGAGGGCACGCCATTGAGTTCCCCCAACCATTTTTGGTAATGGGTGCACATAAAACTATAACTTTAAAAAAGGACTGTGGTAAAACATCTAGTGGAAATAGAAAACCAAAAGTAGGAAACTAAAGATAAGAAGGCGGGAGAAATGTGTGAAATTGGGCAAAAGGAAAGCCAACGTCGGCGCTAGAATTAGACTGGATTTGGATTAGATCGGATGGGATCAGATTAGATTAGATTAGATCAGATTAGAACAGGTCGTATTGGATTATTTATATGCCTAATGTACTTCCTGTAAAACCCTAAATACCTGAAACTTCTCGACGTGCTTGTTCACCTCAAAGGGATCCGACGGTTTCTCTCTACTCCGGATTCAGCATCGCTTAAAACACCGATACACGCCCTAATACTGATAAGACTCAACTATGCAATTCTATGCTCCATGGTCTCTGACACGAGACACTGCTCCCACTAACTAAAGTCATATATCAGGCTGAACGACTGTGTCTTGGATTCTCTTACCAAGACCACACACACTTGCTCTTCGTTGTCTATATTATAATATCCTACTTATCTCTAGTTACACTGTTTAACTCTGCTAAAGGGCGACCTTCTCATCGACCTGTATCTTGGAAAGTAAGTTGTTGCTGTAACTTACCTTGCCTTTGGCCAGCTTTCATTCATAGTAGCTGGTTCCACCATATGTAAAAATCTACCACTTCATGTTACCACCTCATGTCCACGACTATCTGTCGCTCTAAACTGAAAATGTTTCTCTTCCAGCCTGTTTCTGGTCGATGTTACCCGTTATCCCGCTATCTGAACTTCATAAGGGGCATTAGCAAATTTCAGTTGAATTGTAGCATTGTATTGTAGGTTTGCATTATAGAGAGTACAGATCAGACATAAACATGGACCTTTTGTAGAACTATGACCACAAATAGTGCTTTTGCGCGAATTCTACTTTTCCAGTACGACTTTTATACCATTCTTATAGTCGTGATGTCATTTATGTATCAAGATTTAAGAACATTTTGCAATACTCATTTAACAACCGCTTGGTCAGAGGGGTTAAAATATTTTCGGCTGAGTAGCTGATATTAGCTAGATAACGATTGGTCAATTTCAAATGATGCGCCTAGATTCGATCATTCAACATTGAAAGAGTTGCAGCAATAAACGCTTGACGCATATCCACCACGTCTCCTTCATATCCCTTTTACTCTGACAATCACAAACATTAATACTGTGCAACAACAATCTTTCTACCAAAGTAATATTACCGTCGTTATTAGCTACTACTGAGACTGACATCGCAGAGTAGGCTGTTGCTTGGAGCCATATGCTTTGATCAGACTGGGAGAGGAATTTCTCAATTATTGACCGAAATCGACTGCAACAAAAACAATGGAACTCCATCTTATTTTAAACTAAGTCTTTCTAATGAACTGCATCAAAAACAATGGAACTCCATTTTATTTTAAACTTTATAAGTTTAACGTTTTCCTAATGCAATGTAACAAACAACCGTATGATGCAACGACCTGTGATTCGTGAAGGTTTAGTCGACCTCTTTATCAAGAAATGTCAACACCGAGCACTAAACAGCCAACAGTCTAAGACGGCGACTTAAGATTCTCGTCAATTGTCTCTTTCAGTCTGTGCCATTCCTGGACTTCAGGAAGCAACCAGACGATGGAACGATACTGACAGGTAACGATCGCTACGAAGGCTATTGCGCTGATCTGGCACGAGAGGTCGCCGATATCGTCGGTTTCGAATACGAACTTCGTCATGTTAAAGACAACGCCTACGGAGCGAAATTGGCATACGGAACTTGGAATGGAATGGTCGGCGAACTGACGAGAAAGGTCTGAGTAGGTTCTAAAGCAAAGTCTTAGAATGCTTGTCAACTTAAGAATAATAAGAAAGTTATGCGTCATTGGCCACGTGTTTCCACACAACGGCTACAAAGTGAATCTGATCATTGCTCTGGATCACGATGATAATAATCGAGGCATAACCATCATGTTCAAGTAGCAGAATTGAAGTTGCAGAATGAGTAGGCTGATTTCTTTACTACATCATATTGTCATAATTTAACACGATTTTCATTATTATCAACATTGCAGGAAATAGTTTATGGTTTAGACATTATCATTACTTATAATTAATTAGAAACTTCTATGGCGCCCGTGTATAACGTCTGCCGCCATGTTGCTTCATGTTTGCCGACATTATCGCCAGAGTCGTTCGTCGTCTTCGAAACAACTTGGTCCAAGAACTCTGAGCATTGTTTCAACTGTTTTCTTTCTCTGAATGGGACTCCCTCGGTTGGGCTTTTCGTTTGCGAGCGGTCTCGCCAGTGGTCACTCTTCTAGTTATCTGAGTATTGTTTGCTGGATGACGATTGGAATATTATTCAGCTTTGATTTTTGAATTAAAAAGTGTCTTTTTTGAAAGTGTTCGTTTTTATAGAGAGATGTAGTTCTATTACCGTTACAGCCTGTGCTCTGTATTACTCTGAATACTGTTAATCTGCGCTTTCTTGCTATACAATGTGGAACGAGGTTGTCCAAGGCAAGAAGAAATTTTCTAGAGCCAAGCTTTCCTTCCAGTTGTTTTAAAATGAGTCACTGTTGCTTGAAAGCTACTAATCGAACCATAGATGCTGATTAACTGAGCGCGTCTAGGGCACTCAACCGATTGCAATCATTTTACATGGATTGACCATTATTTTACTGACAGGAAGCGGACGTTGCCATAGCACCATTAACGATCACATCAATTCGAGAGCGTGTCATTGACTTTTCAAAGCCTTTCATGAATCTCGGAATCAGTATCATGATTAAGAAGCCGGAGAAGCAGAAGCCGGGCGTCTTTTCCTTCATGGATCCGCTTTCGAGTGACATCTGGATGTGCATCGTCATCTCGTATCTGGGTGTCAGCTTCGTCCTCTTCCTCGTCTCGAGGTTCAGTCCCTACGAATGGCAGATCGAGGACAAAGAGAACGGACCAAGTTTTACCAACGACTTCAACATGCTCAACAGCCTCTGGTTCTCTCTCGGAGCCTTCATGCGACAGGGATGCGACATCTCGCCCAGGTCAGCTACGCTACTACGTAACCGAGCAAGAAGAAGACAGTAAGAGACGGACGGACGGACGAACGAACGGACGAACGAACGGACGAACGGACGAACGGATGGACAGACGGAAGGACGGATGGACAGAAAGACAGGCACAGCAGCATCTTTTGGTTTTAACTCTCAGCTCGTGCGCAAGATCGATGCGGAGTTTCTTCCAATTCTCATAAACAGATCTTCACAGTTACTGTCTGCGCTGACTTAACGGATTCCGACTGGACTGACCTGATTTTGATTTTGACTACAGTTTTACCTACTGCGACCATCTATCGATGTCTTGTGCAGCATTTTTTAGCGGTGCTACAGAAGTCATTAGAATAGTTTACAGATTAGATTAACACTCTATGACCTAATGCACGACAGGCGCTAAATAAATGGATAAATATATGTATGAATAAATGACCGTGCGGATGGACGAATGAATCAATTGTGCGACTCCTTGTGAAATTGTGAAAGTTTGCATGTACATCCTGATGCATTAATTAATGATTAATGAAATAAATAACCGGCGCAGGTGGTAATAACTCACGCTTCAATACATGATCGAACAATTTTGCTGTTAATGTTTGGATTTGGGGTTACATGTTAATCGATTGCGGACCAAAGGACTAACGGACCACGGACCAACGTACGGACGAATATATAGGACTATGGATGAAACGATAGATGGAATGATGGAGGACTGATGGATGAACGATGTGGCTGTTGGATGTTTGATAGATCGTTGTCTGGTCGAGTTGTCGGGAGTGCCTGGTGGTTCTTTACGCTCATCATGATTTCTTCCTACACGGCCAACTTGGCTGCGTTCCTGACGGTCGAGCGAATGCTGACCCCGATCCAGAACGTTGATGACCTCGCCAAACAGACGGAGATCATGTACGGAACTCTGGACTCCGGCTCCACAAAAGACTTTTTCAGGGTAAATTCAACTGACGACGACTAAGAACCTTACAGCAAAAGAAATTCCCGTTTACATAATAACCTCAGCAATTTACCATTATCATAAGAATTTGTAGGAACTATAATCAAACGAGTATTAACAACGTTCCAAACAGAAATCTTGGTGTCTGTGGTACGTAGTGCTTTATGTTTAAGAAACTTCTCGTAATAAAGGTCGGACTTAATAATTGATTGGTCTGCTATTGTGGTCCCTATCATACTGAAGTGGAAACTATAACAGGTCAAATGCTCGCAGGTCCACAGCTTATTTAGAAACCCTACGAATCTGCTAGCATTAGCAGTAGTGCCTTGCTGTAAGTGCTTGTGTCCGTGGCAAAAGCGTTGTGCTGTAGTGTTCACGCAAAGCATTGCGCATTCGAAACAAATCAACCAACGACAGACTCTCGATTTTGAAACTCACAACTTTCATTTGTATTTAGCTTTTATCGAAAGTCCAGTAAACGGCGCTTGCATTATGATTTTATTACTGCAATTTATACTGTAAAGCATTATGATTAGTTCCCATACGCGTCTTTCTAATCTAATCTAATCTGTTGACTTCTAAATCGCCGTTATCGTAATGCTCAAGGCATTAAATGATGGTCAGTCTTTTACTGTGTTCTGCTTACACCCGGGTAAGAAGCAAGTTACTCGAGTGCATCTGAGAATGAGTTAGAATTCGTTGCCTTTCATCTGTTCATGGCATCTCATCATGGACAACATAAGAAAGTGTGCATGTCGTACTTGTAGACTTCAAAAATCAGTACATACGAAAGAATGTGGATGTTCATGAACAGCTATCCTGAGGTGTTTGTGCAGACAACCGAAGAAGGAGTGACACGCGTGCGCAACTCGAAAGGAAAGTACGCTTTCCTCTTGGAGTCGACGATGAACGATTATTACAATCAGAGGAAGAACTGCAATACGATGAAAGTCGGAGGTGATCTGGACTTCAAGGGCTACGGCATTGCCACTCCCATTGGATCCGACCTCAGGTTGTGTACCTATCGACAGCGATTTTCTTTCTTTGGTATTGTATCATTATTTGTAAATTTATACAGCACCAGGTTCGTAATTTCACAGTGCAACTAATTAGAGGCGCTCTGGTATTACAGTCACGCGAAAATACGTAAGTCTTAACCTGAACATTTATATAGCGCCTTTTAAAGCAGCGAGATGCAACAATTCTGCAGCTGTATGTCTGCTGATAGGTCTGTAACTCCGTCTGTCAGTGTGTGTATGTATGCATGCTTTTGTTTTGCTTTCCAATCTGTCGGTCAGTCCCCGTCTATGTCTTTGTGACCTTCAGTTAACGTGTGCGATCATCGCTGACAGACAACACAGTTCATCCAAATAATAATTTGGACTTTCTTGACATTTTTTGTTTCTGCAAAAATGAAATGATACGAACCTTTAGCGAAGTTAGACTCGTGCGTGGTCCGGATGTATCCGTGTGTGATGATGAACGCTGGCGCTATCTGGCGATTAATATGAGAACAAAAAATTGCTTTGAAAAGATGGTATACTGGGGTAAAAATCGAAGCAGTTTTAGGCAATTGCTTTCATGGCTTGTGGGTAAAATGTGACAAGAGGAGATCTTCCCAGAAGGGACATTTTGCCGAACTGGAGCGCAGATGTTCTGCGTGAGAAAGGCGACCTTTGACCTAATCGAACAGAGGCGGTTTCCGTAGGCCACGATATGTATGCTAACTCACAGACGATTTGCGTCTGTATGGTGAAGTCTGTACGTGTAATCTTTGTCTAGAGAACCGATTGGACTAGCCGTGTTACAGTTGCTCGAAAAGGGAACTCTGCAGAAGCTTCACAAGAGGTGGTGGTACGACAAGGGTGAATGCTTACCAGAAGACAGTAAGGTCAGTCGCATCAATTTCATCCACTGCTTTATCGTTAACGTTCTTCTATAGTCTGCTTTCTTCCTCTACCCATGTTTTCTTCCTCTTCCCCTTATCTGTCTCTCCGTTCCAATACGAATCACCATCCGCCATAGCCGTCTGTCTGTCTACCTGCCTGACTCCTGGATCTTGACCTGGAACCAAACCCTTTCTGCCTATAGATTTTGTTTTGTCTGAGCGTCTGCGACTAAGCTGGTTCCCGCGATTAAGCTTCGCTGGGCGCTGTAGAAATCTCGAGCTTACAATTACGATACCGATTACGAAAAGTAGGTAAAATGAAGATAATTGTTGATTTAATTCATGCAATTCTTTCAGCAAAGATCTTCAAGAACTTTTTTCTGAGGTTAAATTTTGATTTAAGACTCACCTTTTAAGAACTTTTAGATAGCCATGTCTCAATGCTTCTGAGAAATACCAAAAGGTGCTATATGAATGTTGAGTTACATACATATGGCTGAAAGGACAAACCGACGAAAACAATCAAACTAATGGGCATCATGCAATAAATTGGCGTCATACGGAGCGCCATTATCCCAACTTCAGACACGGAGTTGCAGGGGAAAGTGAATTGTCTCGCCAACGGTGACTGTCTATCTTTCGTAAATTGACTTTTAATAAGTAAGAACTTAGGTTTCAACTCTCTGTAACTTAATTAATACTTTCTTCTTGCACACGGGGACTCAGACCGAGTAAATATTAACAATATAAATAACGATAATGCTGTCGTGATTGTGTGAGTGGTCTTAATTTAAGCAGAGTGGCTCGACACAGAGCGCCCTGACTCTGAGCAACGTAGCCGGCATCTTTTACATTCTGATTGGTGGACTCGGTCTATCGATGGTCATGTCGCTGCTCGAATTCCTCTACAAATCACGCAGGGAAATATTCAGACAGAAGGTAGGCTTTCTCTGACTATACATGTAAGATGGATTGGCCTTTTGTTATGTCGGTTCCAGCGTCAGGTTACAAGGTTATTCTGAAAAAGAGATAAGTGTAAATTTATGACAACAAAAATTATTACTGGTAGCCATCATCATAATTAATTATTCCTCACTATCATCATCATCGACGTCGCTATCATCATCATAATCAAGATAGTCATCGTGATAATAATCATCATCACTATCGTCATCGTGGTTGAATTCGTCATCGTCATCATGTACCATCTAAACTTGACTCCAGTGGTTGAGTTGTCAGTAGCACCATTCGATACATCATCTTTTCACATGACCTCACCTTATGAGATGTCAGTGTGCCTGACTTGACTTGACCTAACATTGCCTGATCTTATCGATGACTACCCCGTTGTTGCTCGACGAGTTGTAACCGGATCCGTATTTGCCTGATGAGCCTAACGCTGTGGCTAATATTGTGGCTAATGCTGTGTCTAATGTTGTGTATAATGTTGTGGCTAATGCTGTAGTAATCTGTGGCTAATGTTGTGGCTAATGCTGCGGTTAATGCTGTTTATATCGGCTGCAGAAGACCTTCACGGAAGACGCCCGACCAAAGTCGCGATTGCCGACAGCATCACCGATGGACAGAGGGGTAGGCAAAAGGAGTTTAACCACCTCTGCTCTGCCTCCTCCAACCACCACCACTGCCACCAACGTACCAATTGCATATTTGCGAGACCAGTCGCATTCTTGCGACCCTCCCGCATCCACCGTAAGACCAGACATCGATCTCTCTAGTTTACCTCTAGAAACTTCGTATGTAGAAGCTCTTTATTCTTTTACGTGCAAAGTTCAGTCAGACTTAGTATTTTTATAAGACAATATTACATTAAGGTTGACCTACTGACCTAGCAAAGCAAGAACACGGCAAGCGTCAACTGGACATCGTATTCTTATGTTTTAGGCTACTTAACTGATAGACTATCATTCGAATTATGCATACGGTAAAGTAAGGTCGAGGCCAAGAGGCCGGGCAGCAAGAAGATGCCTTTAAGCACTGGAAACTGCCATATTAAAAACGTCATCTGAATTCAATTTGAGAGGTTGTTCCAAAATATGTAGACAGCTTGGTAAGTAGGTAAATAGTTAGTACATCGTTTATTCTTTACAGTGCAGTCGTCGTCGTTGGCGTAGTTCTAAGGTTGATGGATCTTTTAGCTGTAGCAGTCCAACAGCTAAGCGGGATGTTCCTAGAGCATCGTCACAATAAAGTGTCAATATCACATTATGCCCCTCTAGATTCTGAAAAGGAAAATCTGGCATTACTTGTTTTATGGAGTTTAAGGAACGCTGGTCATCTAAGTAACGATGACTATGACAATTGGACGACCTCGTTAGAGAGACGAAATTCTATTTCTGCTTTACAGTCATTCGGCACCTTAATTATTTGCTCATCAGTGTCAGTGTACATATATTACATTATGCCTACTTTCAATCGATGTATATTGTTGCATGCTGGAAACAATTAGGCTCGTAGGGGTATAACCCGAACCAGCATACAACGTTCGTTGGTTTAAAAATCTGCATTCTCGAACACTCGACTCCAAAACGGCAACATCAGATAGCAACAACGTCAACTCAACGAACTTCAACGAACCTCAAAGAACCTCAAAGAAAACCTCAGAACCAACCTAAGAACCTCCCACAACAGTTTAAGCTCTCTCTTTTATACCTTCTTCTCAACCAACGAGACAACCATTCCTTTAACCACTCCCTCAAACACTCCTTTCATCAACACAGGTGCATGCGCACGTGTTCCTAACAGAATATTGCACGAGCACGTGTCACCTTCCGACCTAACCTCACCTGCCTTCCACACGTGACCTAGCAACAATATATATTACATTACGCCTACTTTCAATCGGAGTTCGATAAAAGTTACGTGCATGAGCATAGCTGAGCTGAATTTGAATACGTCATGCAGTTGTTTCAGCATGTACTAATGCATATATACAGGCCTATACTCCTTCGGATCCAACTGAGAGCCCTCTCTTTCTTGATGATATCCAGCTTTTGAAACGTGGATGTACAAATGCTGATAGCTCATTTACCACTTTTATTTGATGTATATTGATTTAATCATCATAATGAAATGCATGCCATACAATGTGATTAGTGATCGCGAAGGAAGAGTCGAGCCTGTAACACACGACTTAATTTAAGGCGCGTAGTTTGTCGGCTCTAGGATCTGTGAAAGAGAGATCAACGCCATGCCAATTAAGAACGCATGGAGGATTATTAATACTTTAGACTGACCATTGCTTCAACATATATATGTTTCTGAATGCATTCTGTACAACAGATGTATATTTTGAACCTCAGAGATTGGGGAATATGTTAAATTACTAGGCTGTCTGTCTTTGTTCAAAATGGCTGTTTGGAGTTTTTACGTTTCTATGCATCAGTCGAAGAATCTTTTGAAAATTCGATCCCGGTACAAGATATAAAGCACATTGTCTGAATTTTGATATCGATAATGATTCAAAAGAACTGTCGTTGTGAGATACTGCAAATACAAAATAGCATTACAAGAACTGTGTTTCTTTTTCAGTACTCTTACACGGCGCCGAGTCAAGTGTCTGGGTTTGAAGAGTATGCAGAAATTCGAAACACGCAAACACAAGTATGATCCAGGGAATATCATCATCGCCGTCACATGCAGATCGACTTCGAAATTATACAACAACTGCCGTAGATCGTACCTGCTTTTGTAGATAAAAGCTGCTTTGAAGTACTTGACAGATGTTAAACAGTTAAACTTCTGATTTCGAACAGCTGTCATAAACTCGACCAGCAGCTCAACATTGTCACTAATAAATGTTGCTGCGTCAATGCGTTTGAACAGAAAGCTTGTTGCAGAAACAAAGGCTTAACTGTTACAATGGATCACTTTATTCGTGAACACTAGAAAACTACGTTGTATGGATAATTCTTATATAGATCCTAAGTCAGAATTCCTGTTAAATGGAACGGTGGCTGACTGCAAGTACGCCTGCCTCTCAACTCTGTGCTCAGGGTTGGAATCCTGATGTGTTGCGTGGAATTAGTAATTCTTTATGGAGCCTTGAAACCCATAGAAAAGGCTGTGTTCAGTTGTTGGACTGCTGTTGTCGTGTTATTCTGCGCTTCAGTCAAGATATCCCTCAACCCGGTACCACGGCTGTGACGCCTATTTGGATTACTATTAAAGCAGGCGTATACTAATAAGCTACATTATTAATGATCTTACTTTAGTCATGACAGGCATTAGACTTTAAAATATATCATATTAGAATTATGCATGCCAATTATTATGCTGTCTAAACATACATGTGACTCTGGTCTGTTTGCAACTTAGAACAGGATGCTATATGCATTAGAGCTACATCTATACAATATATTTAACCTAGGCATATACCATAGGATTATAATATAGGACATGTATCCGACATATATCTGATGTTATGCATATTATATATCCTTCATTTACTTCTTTTGGTTGTAGTTTTGTCTCAGTTTGTCATGAATGTCTCCGGATGCAATATCTTTTATATAATGTGCATTAGCCAAAATATAACTGCTAATCAAATACACCATAAAATAGAGATTTAAACACGTTTACCATGCGATTTCCAAGGCGACACTAAATCAGTCCAACTCAAAAACTAGATTAGTTGCAAGCAAAACTATCAATCACTCTAAGAAACGATATATCGTCGATATTAATATTAGTAGTAGTACATGTAAGTCTAAGAATGAACCGAGACTGCTGAAACAATTTCATAATTGTCATCTCCTTTTTTCTTCCTGAATGCCGCCTCTCTATTACGGGGCATCTCCGAAGTTGGCATATTTCACTTTCATGTTCATAAATCGCACTGGCTTCCTGTCCACATAAGAATCAAGTAAAAAGTTTGGTTATCGTGTGCAACTGGTGAACTGATTACGTTGCACTGTTTTGCTTGTTCCCCAATTTCTTATTTCCATTGGACAGCGTGGGATCTTAGCTGTGGTTGACCTCACGAGTCTTCCCTTGCCTTAATTACGCTGAAAGAACTGAAACCATGTTTCAAATATTTATGCTTTTATGCTCATGAGTACGCAATATTGTTATTGTTAAGTCTTATTTAAACGACTAAACATACACTGTTGGACATTGGCAATTTTTAGCAGTAGTAAAATGCTTTCAAAGTTGAGTAACAGCGTTCACATTTAGAGCTTCCAAGTCGTGGTATTTGGAACTTAAAATAATAAAGCATGAAAGTCTTAAGTTAACAACCATCCTTATTCGTCTTTACTTGTAGAAATATGTGCTAATGTTTGTGATTTCCTTAGCGGACTGACCAAGCTTGAAAGCTTCTGCTTACACCATGGTTTCGAATCAACAATGCTTAAATAAGATAGGAGCACACGTTTACACTAGTGTTTTTCTGTAAACAGAAACAATGGAAACGTTGTCTTCCAAATTTGGATTTGGTTGACATCGTTATTTGTCGGGCCAATGGTAAGTCAATCGAGTTCGATTGCTGGAAATATCAACTGCGTAATTGTTGCAAGGGGCAGTAGGTTACCTAAAAACTTCCAGATAGCGAAACATTGGCATCTGTTAATGTATCATTTACCGTGCGAAGTAGCCTGCGCTTCTTCGCAATAAGGCATCCAAGCTTTCCTCCGCACGTAAGAATAAAGAAATGATTGTATAAGAGGATTAGCTACTACAGTGGACAGCTGTTACATCTTATGCTTGGAGCAGTGACTTTGTGCTATCTAGGCGACGTCGCTGAAGCCACTTTCACCGATGAAGACTGAATAAGTTGGCATTTGCTGTGTACCAAAGTCAGACAATCCGTTTCTTTCCGATGCTGTCGCAGTATTTTGAGAATTCGTTTCATTTGCTTGTTGCCTTCTTGTCGAAGTTATTGCAAAATTGATTGTCTTGTATTCCGGGTGTTTCTGATTTAGAACGGAAAATCTAAAAGGATATTCATGATGTTACGGTACAATGTTCAATTGCATTGATACAAATTACGCAATTAGTTACACGACCGGCAGATATTTAGAACCGTGTTTTGCAAGGTTGGATCAACCAAGAAACGTTGAATTAGAGAATGACACGCAGAGCTTTGGTTGGCTTTTTGCTATAAGACATCGATTTGGTTGAAATGGGATACTTTGGACTTGATGAATTGGTTGGACGACATATATTGATCTTGCAACTTGCGTTATTAGGCGTGTTAATTAACAGTGAACAATGTTTTATGTGAACAATTGCCTTAGACCAGCCTCAAAGACCGAATTTGGCTACGATGTCGAGGTAAAAGCAATGGGCTAATAAGATAACGCTACATAATGCCAAGATATACCTTCGTAAGCATATGATTCCTGCGCAAAAAATTGCCAGGCAAACTGCCAGTGTAAGTCCACCAATGGAGACCATAGCTAAAACTAAACAAAATTGTAATTGTAATTGTAATTTGAGATTTATAAAGCGCCTCTTAGAGGTTAAACTCAACAGAGGTGCTTCCGACCCGAAAAAGTAAAATCACTGTTGAACAGCACAGTCTTCAGGCGCCTGCGGAACACTGAGAGGGGGAGAGAAAGGAGCTCAAGTGGCAACGTAGGCAAAGCTTCTGGACTGGGCTGCAGCGGTACGCATGCGAGGGACAAACAGGAGATCTTGAGTGGCCGAGCGAAGGTTGCTACGGCCCGGCAACGAGGAGACCAAAGTGCAGAAGTCAATGAGGTAAAGGGGAGCAGAGCCAAGAACACAATTACGCATGAGGGGAGAGGATCTTAAAGTGGACACGCTGCTGGACGGGGAGCCAGTGAAGAGTGTTACGAATATAAGACGAGATGTGGCCATACTTTGGAATGCCCCCTATGAGACGAGCAGCAGAGTTGAGCACAGATTGTAGCTTAGCAGTGTTGGCAAGCGATAGGCTGGTAAAGATGGCGTTCCCAAAGTCAACCCTGGTGCAAATGAGGGCATGGACCAGCGTGGAGATAGCGTGGAAGGAAAGAGTACGGCGAATGGTACGGAGCTGACGAAGATGATAAATCAAATGTCATGAATTAAATGTATTTCTTCCTCAATAGCTGGGTCGATAAAGCATACAACTGAAAACAAGACAGTGAAAGAGTGGATTAAGAAGGTAGGCTGTTATTTATCCTATAAACTTAAAACAACCAGGGTAAAGGCAACTCAACGAATGATTGGAATTCACACTTTATTGTGTCCTCAGCTCCCATTTTCTTCCTCCTTGCTATCATTTGTCGCCAAATGTTCAGACAATGTGATCAGTTTGAATTTAACAAGTTCAGTGGAAATGAAGAAGCGGTATGCTAAACAAAAGGAACAACTATTATCTTTTGAACAATGCTAAGTAACCTACTTTGTCCGTCACTCCAAGACTCCGCTTTGATTGACTCGGGTTCTGATACAGGACCATGTGCTGACAACCCTAAAAAAGAAATGCGGTGTTTCATCAATTAAGTGCCCAGTTTCTTTAATTAGTTGTCTCATGTCACCTATAATTATAGACGCATAAGAGCTTTATAAGCGGGAAAGTACATCGGGTGGTTTTGTCTCTGCAGACCTTTGAATAGTCTTTCCATGGCAGAAATACTATAGGCTATTTAGTTTATTTAGTTTCTTAGTAATCGACGTACATATTAACGGCTTATGTACGTTTATGATACTAGTTGTTCAGATACTGCTATTATTTAGATCTTGACTTCTAACCCTGGGAGCAGTTTCCAAAAACGCCGATCCAATTTCCCTCCTGGCAGACGAGATGCCATGTTTTACGACTAGCATAACAGCCAATCACAATCGTATCTTCACTTCTCTTCAGCCAAGCATCTTCTGGCGGAATGAGGTCGGAACAACCAATAGCTACAAAGATTAGAATATGCAGAAGGCATTTCCAATTTGTATTTTTATGGTTAACTACCATAGAAAGAATGTAGTAGCTTAAAGTCTGCAATCTGCTTAGAAGGAGATTTTAAAGATATCCGTGGTAGCGGTGGTGGTAGTAGTTATGGTGGTGGTGATGATGACGATGATGAACATAAGCATGGTATGGATGATGAACATAAGCATGGTATGGATGAGTGATTTTATTCCGGCTCAAAAAGCACGACATTTTAAAATAGTGTATCCGCAGTGATGTTTAGCTATCAGAATGACTATCGTACCATCTACTGTGATTGATCTAACAGATGGAATAAAACAATGTGAATTTACATTCAATGATTAACATGAATCGCTTCCCATCGCCAGTGTTTTCATCATCAACGACATTATTGAAAATTATGTCGACTTCATTTCCTCTTGATATACACAATTGTTTTGTCTCATGTTCGCCGTCTACGCAGATGGAAACGTTTCTTTTGGCTGCCTTATCCACGATGACTCCATAATTATTGCACGACTGTTTCCTTTGTCCTCGTATGCCGTCTTCAGTTGATGCAGTGAAATCTAGGAGACTTGTACGGATTCTTTGTCCAGCGGGTGCCTCAATAATCCACGGCTGAGTTTTGGTTCCACAAATTCTCGTTGAAACAGATGAACCGATTATATGGATTGGATCCGTTGAAGCGATCAATATACACGCACGATCTTCGTCTGCAACTGAATGATTGCTTTCAGGGTAAAATGTTATAGAAACTTTAATGCTAAAACGTGTACTCTGCTAATGGTGCCTCCACTTGCAGCTGAAGATATGCATTGTGAATAAAAACTCTTTTAGATTTACATGTATAAGGCAAATTGGCACTTGTAGCGTGATTTGTGTGTTTAACTATAGACTGAAGTGATGTTCTAGTGTCTGGTGTACAAATTTCTCTGTCACTAGCGCTTTATAGCGGACTCCGCCATAAAATTGGTACATCGACTTACGCTGTACTTACAGCGACGATAAGAAATTATACTGGTCTCCCACTCTCTTATCCGAGGCTACATAATTGATGTCTTCATGTTTTATATCAAAGAGACCTCTACGGATTGGCTGAAGAGATTGTTCCTGTCCCCCTTACGTAGTCTCGGTGTATAATTAGTGCCCAATTTCTAGAAGGTTCCACAGATCTACACTCAATGTGTTTTTTTCATTTCGGTTTGATATCGCCACTTCATATTCATCTGGGTGTAAGACTAGTTTTTAGCATTCCGCACTCCCAATTGGTCATCTGGGTTCTATTTCTTTGTTTCAGAGAATGTTTTGATGATTTTAGGACTTATAATGAGTGGTCTGTTTAATCTAAAGATGGATGGCAATTAAACTTAAGTGATGCAGCTACAAACGTAGCTCGCACTAGTAAGCAGCTCTAATAAGCACTGAAATTTACCGTTCACGCATTGATAAGTGACTTGCAGATACGCAGTGAGGCCAGGAAAGCAGGGCTTTATATTGTTGGCTGATATTTCGGAAAGACGAATATCGCACTCAGGCAATCCAGAACATTTTCTATGCAGTAGATTCAACACGTCCGATGAACAACCAAGATAACGAGGGTCTTCGCCGACGACGGCTCTGTGCGCCTCTACTTCTTCCGCCGTTATACAGCGACCGATACTCATTCGTCCATAGGTGGCGCTTTTTATTAGCAGTACCTCATTCTTTGGGCAGCGGGGCTGAAAGGGCTCTGACATGCAGTAGTCTTCGGTCACCGCTTTAGATCAATTTAACAAAATATAAATTTTAAATTAAAGAGAAATGTCATCATATAAATCAAAGCTGAAAACACTATAACAGAATGGAAATACCAAATTCAGAGAATAGCGAAATCAGAAAGCAATTTTTATAGGCCTATTTTGTTTCCTTTACGCACCGCATGCAATTATTAACAATCGACAATATGCTTGTTTGCGATAGGCCTATGTAATGACACGAACCCAATTCACTGTCATTACTGGCTTTGTAACTCAAATGTAGCAAAAGGCCTATAGGCTGTAATAGGCCAGAACTAATAGCTAACGATTTACGGGGGAATACATCTGCTCTTATAAAAATCAAGCACTTAAATATTCGAGCAAAAACATTAATATGTAAAAAAACAACAGCCTGTTCAAAATTAGGATATTTGAAAGTAGTTTGTAAGCAGACGCAAAGGCAATTCTTTAATAAAATCGAACGCCTACCAGGCTTATTAGTTCCATCCTGTGCGAGAACTACCGAGAAAAGCATCCATGCTAGAACTGCATTCTTCGTATTTCGAGCATAAATATCCATTTCGCCTTCTACTCAAGTGAAAACAGAAATCAAATTTCCTCAGGAACTGCACATTTTGTCAATATACTTTCTAACGTCTTGCAAGACTAAGAAAAATTTATACTGAAGGCAAATAGCATTTAGATAATATTATAAACTGTTTAGAAGATGTGTCTTGTTGTTAAACTGTCTCCTTCAGTTTATTAATGTAGAGTGCAGCTAGCGCTTTATTTTGTACCAAATGCGTAGTGATACGATACTAACAATAGCGCATAAATTAATTTTCGTTGAGGGACCATCTCAAAATAAAGAAATAGATAAAGAAAGCTGTGACAATCAGAAATTCTGAACAAGTTAATGAGTATGATTTCTATCTTTTATAAATACACGATTTATTTTGAACTACACATGTTTGAAGTCCTAACTTTAGAATGTTTAGTTGACATGTTAAAACTTTATATCTAGTGGTATGCTTGTGTTGGCGCAGTTAAGCTCAATGCCTGGTGGCGACATGTAATGAAAGGAACACAAGATTATCATGAAATGAAATTTACACAATTGTTTCTTGAAACCAATGGCTCTATATTTAGCAAAATATATGTGTGGTAGGATGGTTCTAATAATCAATAGTTGACCTTATCAGTGTTAAATAAGCACATGAGGCGGATTTCTGGACATTGAGTTAAAGTTATTGCTACGCTGCAGCGGAAAATGTTTCTGGTGTCGTAACTGCAGAATTTACCTCAACATCATAAATGAACATGAAACAATTGATCCCGCAACAACTAGTATTGCGAGGCAAGAGGCAACAGGCCTGATCCTAATATTCCACAATTAAACTGGCTACGAGATGTGCGGTGAAATACCGATCTAAGACTTGAGAATTGATTAATAAATCGCTGACTAGTCTTTTCTACTGCATTAACATTGCATAAGAAGTGAAGATTCTTTTGAACGACCAGTATGAAGTAGCAACAACGAAAAAGTTTCAAACGATTATTTTTACTGCCATTGATAAGGATACAAATAGTTATAAACTACGTGTAACTAACATTCTGTTTATCTGTTACAAGCTCATGATTTGTATACCCGAGTCGAAAGGTTTTATTAATGATAATTCCAGCTTTGTCGGCTTGAATGTGTTTTCGTTATTTCTCGAAATTACTTTACTATTTGTTTTTGCAATTATTTTCAGGAAATCTTAGCTATATCTTCTTCTTTGTCCAAAGCTTCTTCAACACACTTCTTCGTCCAGCTGTACTACGTTCAATTCTCATTCATTCCTGAGTCCAGTTAACTGTCTTCTCTCCAACGGTGACCCCCCACGACGCACCGTCGAATCAATATCTCCCTTTGTCTATTCTTATTTCTCCTCTTTGGCCAATCCTCCAGTTTCTTCGCAGCCTTCCATACACTGTAGTAACATGCAGCGCAGATGACTGTGATATTAGTTTTAAACAGAAGTGTAGATTTTATTCAATTTATTGGAACTATTGTTTATTTAATTTGAACTATATTCGTTTGTTTTAACCTGTCAGAACTAAATTATTAAAAGGTACCGCCGGGTAATTATCAAATAGTGGCATAACTAATTTGCACACGCCTGTCATTAAATGAAAGGGAGAGAGGAAGACGTGTAGGATGTTTTAACCTGTCAGAATTTATTATTAACACGCCCATCGTGTAGGATGGGTGGAGTAATAAAAGGAGAGCGAGAGATGGAGACACAAAGTACGGACATGAGTGTGGAGTGTGGATGGAACAGAGATGGCTGATTGACTGGTGAAGGTAAAAGATGACAGGGGATTGAGAAAAGGACCCAAAAGCAGGCGAAGTTGGAGAGAAAAGGATTCGCAAAATCGACAATCAAGGAAAGCCGAAAGATTAATTAACTTGTGCATCTCATTAACTGGTTGACCAATCGCAGGCCTATTTCTTTACCGAAGCGCATCGCGGACTTTGAGTTTTGTTGCAAATGTCACTGAAATGCGTTGTATATTTTATTAATATAAAAAACAAGGAACATGTCTCGTTATCTTCGGACAATTTTGGACCCACCGGTTATATACAGTAGTAGCCCTAAGTGCCTCGAAGAATAAGCAACTGAATAACAGCACCGCTCGCCACCAAATTACTGGAAAAAGACTGTGTTCGCCTTAAGTAAGTAATGTATTTGTTAACACAGCATTTGTCCTTCGAATCCTTGCCGACGATAGACGAGCATATCATCAATTTTTCTTTCATAACACACTTCGACATCATTGACCAACGCATCTTCTGCTCTATCCGTCCGTCCGTCCGCTGCCTACCTCCAGTCAATCCAACTGTATTCTGACATAGGCCTATATGTTCTGGCTTACATTTTTTCTTAGCGATAAGATCCTAATACTTTCATATCCCATTCCAATAGGCTCTTGTTACCAATAGGCTAACTGAAATTTTGACATCGATAACTTCTTGTTTTCATTTGGCTAATTCGCGTTTAAATGTTAAATGTAAATGTATATGTTTTTCTATAGAAACCTCATAGCGTCGACCTTGTTCACTTTTCAATGAATTGATCAGGTGAGATCCTTCACTACCACTGCCCGTTTGAATGGGCTCCACGCCATTTAAGACCGTGCTAGCCTGAGATTCAAAATCTTTTACATATCGGCATTCTCATGCACAGAGGAGCCCTGACGTACGCTTTAACGAATGAGGGTTTAGATACTTTACGCATCGAAGCATTTTGAGACGGTCCCTGACCTACATACGCACATATTATAATTCAAGCATCTGATGAATTCGCACTAAATTTTAATGTGCCAATACGCCGTACTTTACCTCTCTTGGTTGCTACTGAGCAGGATTTCATCTGGTTAGGTTTCTTTAAACTCGATGAATTTTCATTTTTACGAGGTTGTACTAGACTCCGCCATTTAAAACGACCGAGCGTGTATACAGTAATGACCGGGGTTTATAACTTAGAAAATCCGACGATTTGATGAGTGATATTTCAATAGCGCTTAGTTCGAACGCAATCATAAATGCATAAAATCATGGATTTCAGACTAACTTTATCTATTTTTGTGCTATTGACCTGTGCAGTTGACTTAGGCTTATGTCTGCCTCGGGATAAAGATGAAGAAACAGGTACGAATTTCTGAATATTGACACTATAGACACGCAAAAGAGATAATTTTATCGCTTCCTCGATAATAGCCTTTGTTGCAAAAACATGGAAGTTATCAATTTACCACATTTTCAACGAATTTGATTGTTTCAGTTTCAATTTGTTTCTCTGAGAGAATATAGATGCGTGTAGCCAATTAGAAAATATTGCAGCATTTCAGCAATATTAAACCTGGTGTCATTCGCCCATATCTTTGACCTATAATATGACATCTCGAATATCTATTGAAATTAATTTGCTTTTAATATATCATAATATGTCTAGTTACACTAGAAATAAGAATCATTGGTGACAATTTTTAAAACAGCAAAACATTAAATCTGAAACGAAACGCGCAAAATTATTGTAATTGATAGAAAGTGAAAACAGTGGCCGGATTTTGTGTTTTCTACTTAAAACCATCAAGGACATTTTAAAAGGGTTGATTTTATTTTTAAACTCGTAAAATAAATTTTATTTTTATATAGAGAAAGCAGAACAAATTACTTTTAAAATAGCCTACATAGTAGGAGCAAAACTATTTGTCCGATTTCTATTTGATAGTTCAAGCCACAAAGAAAAGTGTGTCTCATAAAGTTACCATCGAAAATTAAGAATTTTAAAATGATTTGTCATTTATGCAAAAACGCAAAGAACTCGATATAAAAGCTGAATGACCTTTGATTAATCGCTGCGTCGTTCAGTGCAAGAACTCTGAAACTCAAGAACTTTTCCCAAACTGTAGACATTCGAGAGAATTTTACAATTTCTATGCTGTTCTCTGTATAGAAACTCGTAAAAGTTGGTCCACTTGCTCAGAATACATACTATTCAGATGAGCAGATATGTAGATAACGGACACAGAGGGTGAAGATGGGGCACTCCTGGCTCCTAAATTTTTTATTATAGTCTTTAGGAGTGTGATATCTTTGTCAGCCGGGTGTTCTGGGCTAATGGGCGACGTCGCCAGACTAAAATATGTATCTAATAATCTATTAACATAAATTATACAAAGACTGCGAATAATATCCATCAAATTAGAAAGTATTGGCGCTAGTTTGTACTCGCTTGCCTGCTTTGTGCTCCTGTTATCATTCACTCTCAAACAATACTAGTTTTTCAAATTAGGGTCCAATTAACTGAATAGACATTATTGAATGTTTATGTTAAGCTGCACCTGAGTACTGTATGCTGGAGGTTTTTCAACCTCGATGTCTAAAGAATGAAGTTATACTTATGACAAGTGCCACCTACGGACGCATGCGCATTGGTCGATGCATAACAGCTGAGGAAATCGATACATTTGGGTCTCGTTATCTTGGTTGTTCTGCCAATGTACTGCCAATACTGGATCGCAAATGCTCTGGAAGAGCCGAATGTGATGTTCGTCTGTCAGATATCTCAGTTGAGAATATCAAGCCCTGTGTTGCTGGCCTAACCGTTTACCTAGAAGCAAGCTACAAATGTATCACCAGTAAGTTTTATATGATGTGATCACAAGTTTGCAACTACGCGTCGTACCTCGCGCTACTCATTGCATACATCGTCTGTTTGTTCAACTTTTAATTTATCAATATGCTTCGATTGGTAACGCTTCATTTTGGCAACCTGCATTATGGAACAAACCAGATTTTATTCTTAATATCAACCAGCATTAAAGAACTTAATAGTAATCGCTAGTTTCAAAATGCTACTCGGTTCATTGCAGTTATAAGGATGATGAAGCGCTTTAACGCTGTACTTACTAATAGAAACAAAACGCAACCGTACGCAAAAATAAATGATCGATTCAAATAACTGTGAAGCTACGTTTAAATCTAACGTAGTTTCAGAGGATTCTAAACTATATTGATAAGCTCGTTTCTTAGGCAGTCACTCTCTATCTGCAAATGTCAATAAGCAGCATTCGTCAACTTTGCTGGCTGCCATCTGAGTGGAGTAATTAGTTCAAAATTTCAGAATAGACTGAATGGCTTTGCAGCCCTACGAATTGTAATACTGCTAACATTCAAATGGGCAGCGGTGGTGATGGATCGTACCCAATAAGTTCATTCAAAAATGAGCAGGAACGAGGTCATATGGTCCCTGTGGGAAAACGTGCACAGTTACACTTACATTTAACACCATATCACCTCTGCAACTGCTGCGTTCTTGCATACTGACTTGTACAAAAATTAGCTCCAGGAGAGTTGTGAGATCCCGTAAGCTATTTCTGATCCTCTGTCCTCTGTATATATAGTCAACCGCCTCGAAAGGCCGATTCTTTATCGACATTTATGTCGTTTGACAAGACCCTCTACTTCATTTTCTGTCTCGTTCCCTGAAGAACATGTATCGGGGCATCAAAATTAGATTAAGACTTTGAGCGTAATCGCAGTAAAGAAATATAAACAAGAAACGTAAAACATGAATAAGCAGTGCCTTAATTTAAATGCGCCTTAAACCCTCAAATAATTTTGCTGTTTAATTTTTAAGCCGATCTTTAAATCTGGGAGCAATTTTGAGTTATGAAGCACAATATAAATTAAAATCAAGTGTTCTTATTTCACAAAAAATAATGTTATGTAGTTGCAGATGAAGGGCGATCGTGCACTATCTCTGCATCTACAAGTCCAATCCATATAATCACCTCATCCGCCTCCAAAAAAAGTTGCGGAACAAAATCTCAACCATGGCACGCGGTTGCACCTGGAGGTCAGAAAATCAAAATAAGTCTTTTTCAAATCGCAACTTCGACTCTTGGTCAGACGGATAAGCCAAGCAAGCAATCGTGCGTCAACCATGGCTTTATCATGGACAAGACGGGAAAAGCAAACACGTCAATTTGCGGCGACGGTGGAATGAAAAGAAAAAGTGACTTGTATCTGTCAACAGGAAATGCTGTGGAAATATTCACGAGTCAAGCAGAGGAGCAAGAATCCGTTCCTGGACAAATTATACTGAGACTTGAAAGTAAAAGCAATTTGTTTTATAATGATTAATTATCACCGGTAAAACACGCGATTAAGTGCTAATCCGAAACTTCACAATCTGTTAACTTTTCATCACTCTTATTGTGGCAACGCCTTTTCGATTTATAACCGACTTAATTCCTTTAAAAATGCTAGCTGCGAATTTTAAAAAAAATATTACCAGATGGCATAAGAACAGGCTTTATGAAAGTAGGTGACCAATCACTGTAACATCTAATCATAGTTTTCATTGCAATATGTTAATTAATTGAGTCATTAGTTGAATCTTTCTTTCCAGCCGTTGGCTGTTCGGACATCATACCACCAGAAAACGCTTGGCTGAAGAGGAACGACAACACGATTGTAATTGGCTGCTATTCTAATCGTCAAACATGGCACCTTAACTGCCAAGAGACAAAGTGGTCTGGAGTTTTTGGGAATTGCTCACAAGGTCAGATTAACTAATAAATACCATTGCAACCCTAATTAATTAAACCAGACGTGACGACGTGAGTTAATAAGTAGGCTAGTTTTAGATGTCTTTCCTAAAGACTCTAAGACTCGGTCCTTGTTCCTCTATCGCTTACCAGCTTTTAAAACTAACACGATTGTCGCTAAATCGCATACCACAAAAGCGTTCTACTGTTCATATCTTCGACTTAGAGTCTTATTATTACACTTCGCAAGGAGCCAACAGGGATGACATAAATTAACTGTGGCGTTTTATTTGCTTTATGGACATTGTCTATTTAAGAGGAGGGTTAATTAATGCGTTGCATATTATAGAATTTCCATTTCTACTGACAGTAACTGTATTCAGAAGCCTAGTTTGTCGAGCTTACTTTGCATAAAACTCCTCGTTGAAAAGTCATGTAAAACTGTTATTTTATCACATTATTAGTAAGAAATAGTATCCTAGTGTTATCCATACTCATGTGCGCTGTTGGCTATGAGCATCAAAGCACTAAATGGTATCCCGGTTTTCTAATAGTGATAAGCATGTTCGTGTAATATCTTGTACAAAAAGCTTCATGCCAATTTAAACAGTTGATATGTTTATACAATTACAATGATGTCTTAATAAATGAATCGATTTTGTATACAAATTCATGTATTACGCAGTTTATCAAGAGCTCCATTTGTAGTATCCTGCACACATCGGTCATTAATAAGAACATTCTGCTTTTACTAATATGAAATATCATATTCTTGATACTTGAATCCTCCTTTCCACTGCGCAGACTAAGATACAACTATGTCGATTAATTTTACAGACAGCAACGAGGCTTCTGATCCGGATGAAAAATCACAACTTCTGACAGACACATGGAGTGATGAACAAAGTAGGTTAATTGTCTGGCTACATAAATTGAACTTTTATAAGTTTATCTTAGACTAAAACATCTTTCTTTATATAGTTAAAAGTTATATAAATACAGGAAATGGTTCGTTTATTAAGCCGCAAAAGACAAATTCTAAGATTCGAAAAATTTGTATTGTCAGTTATTAATGATGGAGACACACTAGGTTAGGGGCAGACAGTTTGTTTATAAGCCTCCATTACCAACCATCGGCTTCATTGGCTATTATATGAGGGCATGGTCGATTGAAGCGTGCCTACGTAACCTGCTCCTCTCTGCCTCAGTTACACTGTTTTCTCCAGTGCAGCACAACAACGTCTTATAACCTTGGTTAATTACAAGTCTAGGATTACATGCCGTTCGTTTGATAGTTTGCTCATCTAGGTTATTGTGCATTAAAGTTAAGAAAACCAAACCAACAACACTTCTTACACACGACTGTCTTACGGAGTTAACTTTTAAAGAGACTGATCATTCTCAGATTCATCAGTTACTTATTAAAAAACACCACAGGAACACCAAGACATCTCCAAGAAGTCAAAAGTGCACAAAAAGAGGCTCAATGTCTCGCTTAGCAAGGCCCTATAACAGTTTAACAATCCATCAAGCTAACTCCTAGAGCAGCCATAGTATAAAGTGCTAGCGACTTCACTTTCTTAGTCTCGGCATATTAATGTGGGTGGCCCGTCCTCTCCCTCGCCGCCTAATCTCCCCACCGACAGCGTTTGGTCATTATAGTCATTTTCAGCTGATTTTGCTCAAGGTGCAATTGGAACATAGAGTATTTAACCTCGAAACATACGAACCCTTGACCTCTGACTCAACAGTTCAGCACGCTTTCCATACAACTCTAGCGCATAATAAAAATTGCAATGGCGAATAAACTTCGATAATCAGAACATTTATACAGCGCATTTTGAAGCATCGCAAAGGCGTTCTCTTTTCATGAACATATGTGGCAAACAGGATATGACACAATAGGAACGAATACGCACTCAGTTTCAGAAAGCATGTTTGGCAGCATTTGCATCCACTTGGCATCGACATTTATATGGTATTTAATTTTGATTAATCGGTCATTTTTTGCATTATGTTCATCTTTATTTCTATCTATTGCCATATGAAATTTTATTTCCGGCTAGAGTCGCATCGATTGTAATGCCCAGGGGTTTCTCTGTATTTCAGTTTTAGCTACGGTTTCCATCGGTGGTTTTACACTCCTGATTTGCTTGACAATTCTTTGCATCGGAATTGTTTGTTTACGAAGGTTTGTTACAAAATCTCTATTTATACTTCATCTTTTTAGGAAATATAGATTATTTTTTTACACTCTTGCACGGAGAGATATTGACTTTGCACAGCGCAAAATATCAAAATCCAATTTATAAACTGGAGACAACACTATGGTCTATACTGCGATCGCCAGTTACCTTATAAAGCGTTTTAAGGCATTATGGTATATACAACAAGGCGAATGGAAGTTTGAACGTCTGTGAAGATATAGCCATAGCACCAGATTCCTCCCGTTTCTGGATCCGGAAGTTTTCGGACGCACTGCTCCACAGATTCAAAAACACTCGGTTCCTTTAAATTTCCTTTTAAATTAAGATGAACAGAAAAATATCCAGCTCAGATGACTATGTAAAACAAACAGCTTAAGTTGTGCTAACTTCTAAATGAAGAATAAGTCTCCAAAAACTAAAATACTTTCGGATACAGAATGGCTTCGCCATAAGCTCAACTCCCGACCACGGGCTTTGCTATTCGCCTCACTAGGAACATGCCCCAGGTTTCAAAATCTCTTTGTCCTCTAAATTCGAATCTTGTATCCGACGCTGAAAAGTTTACGTTTAGTCAACCTGCTATCAGTAGTATAATGTAGTTATCTGCATAACATAATGTAACATATGTTTGTATTACCAATTCATGTATGCATCAAAGCATTTTTATTATGCATGGATGGAAACAAAAATCGCTAAAGCTAGTATTAACTTTTCAGGTTCTCTGCTCAAAACAAGAAGTCTCCTGAGTACAATACGCTTAACTACCAGTCTAGTTCCGTCTGTGATCGGCACATGGACCAGCGTATTGCCCTGGGAATCGCAAACGGCCTTCTTGAGAACGACGTCCAGGAGTTGAATGCACAAGAGATGCCAAGTTTTCCAGTTTACGTCGGAAGGAATAACATCGATAATGGAATTAGCGCAAATCGTGTTGCTTTGTCTCCTCAGTTGTGATTTTGCTTTTGAATTTACTGATTTTTTTTGCATAAATAACAGTTTACGACACTAATTGACTTACACACTGCAAAAGCAACAGTATTTTTCATTAAATCTTTAGAAAGTGTCTGAGTCTTCTAAAACCTCGTGCTTTTTGTACATTGATAGTGCTAAATGGTTTAGGTGAAGCGTTGCATCATTACATGTAGGCGAGTGTGCGCAGAAATGGTAATCTACGTTCATCTTAGCCGCAATGACTCTTCATGGAAATTTTATGAGACAGACTAGTATGTAAGTTCGTGGTATACACCAAACATTAAGAATTCCTTGAAGCTCTCTTCCTTCCAGCATAGCTGACTTTTTAGTTAACGAAAAGCTTTATGCTAACATATGTATCTTATTTCAACTCTGTCATTTGTGTTTATTTTATGCTGATGAAATCCATATACATATACACATGAAATACATATTTATGCAATAGGAAACTATACAAAATTTTACATTTTACAGCATATCGGACTATACATATGAGTATTTCAGAAACCGATCGTCAATGGACATATATATCGCAACCTCACAGTCCATTGGCCTGCATATACAAATTATGCCGTATTGCATTGCTTTTCCAAATTCCCGTTTATATGCAGCACAGAGACTTATCACTGACTATACACGCTTGCTGTTAGACAAATATGACTTGTATATAAGTAGGCACACTTTTACAAGCCTAATTGTTATCCAGATTTTGAGATGATCCCCGACCTCTTTATGCCAAAGCAGCAATTACAGATTACATAATATATTTAAGACAGATCAGTGCGCCAAGTGATGCTTTGCGCTGAATTCTGTGACAGACCATTATTCAGCTAAGTGATCTGAATTGTTACAGACAGTGGACCAAAATTATTAGGTTTGTGCGTTTTGAAATACACTCACATACGTAGAAGTCTGCACATGGTGACGGTTGTCTCGTTTCATCGACACATGTAGGCTACAACAAAGATTACTTATGGCGTTGAACTTGACAAATTTGCAGATTTTCATAGTCATAATATCGGCCAACCTCTGCGTATCTTTTCTCCATAAAACAATTGAAGAGACAGGTAACACTTTGAATTCTAATAATAAGCCAGTTATAAAAATAAGCCTGTAGATAGCTACCTGAACAACGTAATGAAACAAAGATTTTTTTAAAAATGAGTAAAAAGGTAGCTCACAGTTGGGAACACAGGAGATGTAAGAAAATTGGAGCTAGTAAAGTTTTAAAGTGTAACTTGCAAATTTGAGAAGCATAGTAAGTAGTTCAAAAAGAGCGAGAAGAATTGGAGTTATATGCGGCTAACAAAAATCCCGGAATAAATGGAATTGCGAAATCATGAAAAAAAGCCGGGAATCATGGACAGTGAACTGGCTTCAAATGGTTGCAGATTATTTAGAATAGATTCAGCTAATCATAGGATCCAAAATGCACCTTTAGACTCTTTTGTCAAACCCTCAGTATCAATACTTTCGTGAGTCCATCAGGTCCAATGACCACATATCCTTTGAAGTCGCTTTTGTGGTAGTTTTCTAAAAAGTTAACATTTTATTTGTGCATGTATGTATGTATTTATGTATGTGTGCATTTATCTTTGTATATATGTATTTATCTGAACTTACATAGCGCCTTTTCAAACTTACAAAGGCGCTGAAACATGGCTATCGAAAGATCTGAAAAGATGCATCTGAAGATAAGATGAAAATATTTCTTGAGATATTTGTGGCGGTGAAGTTCTAATTTTTAGCGGAAGCCTGTTCCATGAGGACGGTTCAATGAACGAGAAAGAATGATTTTTACAAATCGCTGTACTGGAGTGCGGAACCAACAGGTTCCCGTGTGCTGCGGAGTGCATTGTTTGTTGACTCGGCTGGATTGATGCAGTTAGCTGAGTCGGATTTTATTCGCATGTACAAATAAGACTTAGTGGGTAAAGACCTTGACTGATTCTCAGTCCAGTTAATGACTCTAAAGATTGGCTAAACGCAAGAATTGCCGCATGAAAAGCACAGACTTCTAATTTTCGCTAATAAAATTCTGATAAAGTAAGCATTATTACATGCTTGCTATTCTATATTACACAAATTGCAGGTTAATACCTCTAGTTTCTAAATGTTTCATTGCCTGCTTAATGTGCCGCAGAATACTGCATGCTGGAGTCTTTCCAACCTCGATGTCTGAAGAATGAGGTCATACTGATAAAAAGCGCCACTTATGGACGCATGCGCATTGGTCGATGTATAACGGCTGCAGAAGTTGATGCTCAACGGTCGCTGGCTGGTGGTGATGATCCTCGCATCCTTGGTTGTTCAACTGATGTTTTGCCCATACTGGATCGTAAATGTTCTGGAAAGACTAACTGTGACATTCGTGTTGGTGACATTTCAAACGAAAACGTCAAGCCTTGTGTCCCTGGTCTAACTGTATACTTGGAGGCCAGCTACGAGTGCGTCAGCAGTAAGTCGTTACTGTTAATTATCTTCCAATTGGTCAAGAAGTATCACAGTTCAATGTCGGTTAAAACTATACTACAAGCAGCCTCATTATGTTTTAATATTTAGCGTTCGAGTACCTCAAGCTTCCTTTACAATGACTCTCTTAGGAGATATTTGACCTGCACACTTCGCGTGATAAGTGAAATTTATCCAATCGACCACCACGTCAAGCGAAATCATCATAATACTCAGAAAGTCTAGTTTTATAGTTGCAGATGAAGGAAGGTCTTGTGCTGTCTCCGTTTCTACAAATCCGGTTCATATAATCAGCTCAACCTTCTCAGAAAGAAGGTGTGGAATCAAATTTCAACCATGGTCTGTCGATGCACCTTCTGGTCAGAAAATCCTTATTACTCTTCTCGAATTTTCCTCTTCGAATTCACGTGGGTTTGAAGAACAAGTCAAGCAGCCATGCTTTAATCACGGCATCATCGTCGATAAAGCTGGAAAAACGAATGCATCAATATGCATTGATGGACAGCAGAGAGAGAGCCATTTGTATCAGTCGGTCGGTCACTCAGTGCAGATATTCTTCAGCTACGCCGATGATCAGGAAGACAACAACCAAAAATTCATTCTCAGACTGAAAAGTTAGCAATTTGTATTTTTTTTCTAAAAATTTGGTTAAGCAAAACAAAGCACCATACTTAGGTAAATGGATTATTGATAATGTACAAAAATCGTGTTCTTACAAGTTATTTGTTAGTTTTATTTCAATATTTTGGCAAGTTTTTCAAAAAACAATCTATTCATGACGTCGCATTGATTTTGCTAATGAATCGTCTACCTTTCTGTTTAGTTTTAAGTTGTAAATATTTATGTGGATATCAGATCGCAACAAAATAATGATTATGATATCTAAAACTGAGTCAAACTATCTTGAAATCTTAAAATATGAACTCTATACATAAATTATGATATAAATAAGTATGGCAAATTTGGTCCGATGCAAAAAGGTTATGACCATGAATTCTGTGATATTCTGTGATAAGCCCGCTTGAAATATCTAATGAACCCAATTTGCGTAGGTCATTCTTGCTAAATAAAGAATTAATCTTTTGCAGAACTCTTTATTTTTTAAAATGATGAATGATTAAAGCTACCGGAAGACCCGCCTTCGTGGTCATTATTCAGTTAAAGAGCGTGTTTATAGGCCTTTATGTCTAAAAATTATATTTATGATAGACATATGTCATTTGCCACAGCTATTAGTAAATCTGAATAATGTAAGTAATAATTGTAAAATGAAACAATTTGACTGTAGCTGTGGGATGTTCGGACATCATTCCTCCAGAAGACACTTGGTTGAAAAGGAATGACAATGCGATTATTATTGGTTGCTATGCAAGTCGTCAAACATGGCATCTTAGTTGTGAAGAAGGAAGTTGGATTGGCGTATTTGGAAACTGTTCGATAGGTTAGCTTCAATGTTCGACATTATCTCGCGCTTGAGGTTAGCTTACTAGACCTATACCGGGCTTAGGCCTAAACGCAACATTCACATGGCTTATACCTACTCGAAAATAATTTCAGCTGACAGTTTTATAGCAGCGTTCTAAATGGCATTAAAAAATTTCTGTTATGTCCTTAAGTCTTGACTCATTAAACAGTGTTTGATTATATCCTGCGCCATGAGTCACAAAAGATCAAATTTATGTTTACCACTACTGCTTGAATAGATGGAATAAACAACCGTGGGAGAAATGACGGTCAGGCCGACCATAAGACGATGTAGTTCTTGTGGTCAGAGCTGATTCAGGCGACTATTTCAGACCAGTCATGCGTGCAGCACTTTTGTAAGGTACTTAATTTAAATGACCTATATTACTTACATATATGATGGTCTGTGTTACAGAACTTGAAGGAAACGATTTAATTGCAGAATCTGAATTTGTGGCAGAAGCTTGGAATGACGAGCAAGGTAGGTTGGATTCTTTAAAATGGGACGATTTCAGATGCTATTCATCGACTGCATGGGTTTACGGAATCGTATCTAAGTAACTGACTCTGCGTGGTTTAACTGTTGCATAATCTTAAGGTATCAGCACAAATTCTTACTTGTTCTTTGCGTTAGAATTTTGATATGCATAACTGAAAGTAATTTGATTGTGTCTAAGCAATTATTCCCTAGATCTCAAATCAGCTTTCAAATCCACTCAAGGCGAGATCGAGCGCCTATACTGGCAAGATCTTAGCATTAAAACAGTCAATTGCAGAAGAGACAGGACGAGGTTGCCCTTATTATTTTTGCCTCTTCTGGTATACGACCGTTGCAATAATTCATGCTACGGAATCGTTTTGCCTTATTTATGCATTTCTTTGAATCGACGTTTATTTTTTACTTTTTTACTTTATAATTATTGGCCTGTTTATTTGTAAATGCATGTTTTTTAGTTTTAGCTGTAGTAGCCATAAGCGGATTTACAGTTGTGATTTGCCTATCAATTCTCTGCGTCGGATTAGTTTGTCTGCGAAGGTACAGTATTTATACTTTAATAGTTTATCACGGTTTTATAAATTAACGCATAACGTTCTTTAAAAAATCTTTATCGCTTAACATTTTTACGTTAATTAACCAGGAAAATTTTTGCACGTGTTTAGCTGAAGCAACTCTGTTCAATCTGTATAAGTCTTTTACGCCCATCTCACAGCAAAGCAGTGCATTTTACATATAGGTCTGTAGTGTATTTTCATGCATTGTGGTCTCATTAATTTAATTCATTTCCTAAAAAGTGTTTCTAAATCTCTGATACTGCCATATCTTGGATTAAGTCATGCCTTGCTTGTCTTTCTTTTTTCTTAATGCCGCGGGTCATGCACCCTTCTCGATCTCATACTCACAACCGAGTTCTTTTCTTGGTCATCACCTGATCATTTTGTATACATTTCCCCAATGCAAACTCATCTACTCATTCTCTGTTGATTATCATTTCTATGCTGATAATACATACCAATTTCTTTCTTTCCACCATCATTCAGTCTCTGACGCACTAAGTCATCTCCATAACACCATTGCCAAATATTAGAATGGATGATGGACAACCGTCGATGTCTCGTCCCTTCAAATACAGAATTTCCATTAATAAGTCTTCGTTAGCAACACAAAATTAGAATTTGCCTCTCACTTTTGTGCAAATGAGCATAGCATATCATAGCATAACTACGGTTTTATGTGTTTCAGAAGACTGTGCTAGAACTACTGCAAATTAACAGGGAATGCTTAATAGCCAATCCTTCTTAAAGCTGTCACTGTATCCACTGTGACTGTACTGTGAAGAACCCCCTGATTTGTGGCTGGGGGCACCAAGTTCCACCTCCCCTTGGGTCGAATGCATGACAGGGCCCGTTGGCCAGGATGAGGCCGAAGACTTCCGCGTCCCTGTGACTTGCGGCAACCCATGGCCAGTGGGTTGGGGTCCGGCTAGGGGGCGCTTAGCCCTATTCTCTGCACCTCTTTCCGGTGATCCAATGGGAGACTGGTATCGGTGGTAAGGGGAGGACATCTTTATATGACGCGTTTGGATCTGAATTAAGCAGACAGGACACGTACACGTTTCAATATGTTCTATTGACACAAAGATCACTACTAGTAAACACAAATATCAATAAGATTACACCCTAAAAGTTGGTAACACAAAAAAAACAAGCAGTGGCCCTGTGCCAGATATCCTAGACTTGGCTTAAGAGCGTATAACCGCGCTTGATTCAAAACGATTTAAGTGCAGAATCTGAATTTGTGGCAGAAGCTTGGAATGACGAGCAAGGTAGGTTAGATTCTTTAAAATGGAACGAGTTCAGATGCTATTCATCGACTGGGTTTGCGAAATCGTATCTAAGTAACTGACTCCTCGTGGTTTATCTGCTGCATAATCTTAAAGTAACAGCACAAATTCAGAATCTGCTGCCACCCAAACGAAACTCGAAAGGCTGTGGGTCTCTCGAGCGCAAACGGAATGGGCAGATCTTTCCTCATCCACTAGCCCTATCCCTTCAAGACTCAAACGTCTCACTATCTTACTCACTTACAAAGCAAATCGTTACTACGTCTTACTCTTGTTTATGCCGTGTTCTTCCCTTCCCAGCGACGACCAACGCCGAATGCCTCTCTCAACCGCTGGCTGCAACACAGAGAGCCCCTCTGGGCCTGCTCCTTTTCCCTATATGCTTTCTCTGCTGGTGGGCCTACTTACTCACCCCACGCGGCTCCCTTTGGCCAACATCCGTTGCCCGCCTTGGCCCTGGGAGTTGGAATGGTCGGCACCCTGCTGGCCGTCTGCCTTGCCCACCCGCTTGACCCTGTTCCAGCCAGACTACTGCCTCCAGCCGGCCTGTCCTCGACGCCCCGCTCAGCCGTTGGGTCGCAGGCTCTCCCACCCCTACCCCATGTCCAGACTATGGTACACTGCCTACACCATTGTTGCCAAGTCCTACAATTAATTAAAGTCCTCTGTACTAAGAGTCTGTCTCTTCACAGTACTATCATCCAAAAGATTCCACAAATCAACAACTCTTGCATTAAAAAATCTCTGCCCCAATGTTTCTTCTGGTATCTTAAATAATTTATACCTGGTCTTTAGTTACATGATTAATTTCTATTCTCTTTTTTGAACAATGGCACTATGAGTGCATCTCTCCATTCCCGTAATACGTCTCCAGTCTCCTTTGGTGCATCGAAGTTGTGTGCTAATACCTTTCCGAGTTCATCTCTGACTTCGTGTAAAAATTAGGATGTAATACAACTTCGCCCATATTGCCTCTTCTAGACAGTCAAAGTCTGCAGTTTATGGCCCTTTCATTTCAATCCCTATATTTTAAGCCACATCATCGATATTTAGATACGTAAACAACGTCTAAGGCGCTACTTACACATAGAGTGGTCAACAGCGCACTGCATCGTCTATTGGGAAATGAAGATGCGAAAGAGTACTTTTTATACGGATGCTTAGATATCGCTGTGTCCTGACATCTGATGCTAGGGTGAAGATAGAGAATTCAATCTTTGCAGTGAGGGCGCATAATGGTGGCTGCCAACGGAGCGTTTTCAGATACGAGAAGATATGCTCGCCATTGATGTGAAAAAGCCGACAGATAAGTTAGATTATATCAAACGAGCACCAAACCAGTAAAAATGCTGGCTGAAACATTCTGAATGCATTGGAACGGTTAACTAATGATCTAGCCAGTTACGGCTAGATTCTTAGCCGGCTTATACTTAGCCGGCTGATGACGAAACAAGTCACGGCTGACCATTTTATCAAGAAGTCGCCGGAATTATTTAATGAGACGCAGATGCTAGAATGTGCATATGCAGTCAACTTTGCTGATGAGGGACTTCACTGAGAGTTCAGTGAGACAGTCTAGCTGCCCACAAGTGACGGTGAGATGACCTGCACCCGTATTCGCAAGCATTTGGTGACGAAATTTAGTGTGGAATCACACTAAGCAGTTTTCATTCGATGGATTCTGCTTGAGCTTTCGAGAGGTGCACAGGGTATCGATGTCTTCTAACACACAAGAGCACTGATACGTCGAGGTGCCAGTGCTATTGTGCAAGAGATATTGATACATCGGGAGTGTGCAGCATGATATTGAAATATCGGGTGAGTATATAGATGTGTATATAGATAACAATATTCTGTTGTTCCTCAATGGTGCTATTCAGCAGCTTGATGCAGCACAGAGTTGTGAAACTTTCAAGAATCAACTTCTATGGCCCATTCATTCACTGACTGTTTACTTGAAGTTTCTAAATATAAAAATACGATAGTGACACCAGATGTAACTTCGAAACTTTCAGATTTTCCGCTCAAAACAAGAATATGGATATACCCGAATACAGAACGCTTAAGCCTCACGCCAATCTCAGCAGTGGTCAACATGGGGAGCAAAGAAATCCTTTCGGAATAGCAGCCAACATCCAAGATGATGAAATCCGTGGTTCCTTCGCACCCCAAATACCAACGTACTCGATTTTCGTTGCCGAGAATGACTTCAGTGACGTCAATAGTCCAATGGGTCAACCTGACACAAATGATGTTTCAGCGCGAAAGTAATTTTACCTCTCGAAACAGTCAAAACAGCTAAACTTCTCCAAGAAAAAACACTGTGCTTTCTTAAGGTTTTTCCTTTTATGAACAATGTGCGCGTTAGTTTTGACTTCAGACTTTAGACTAATAAGGAAGGGAAAGTTACGATGAAGATTATTCCTATTAAACATTTTATAAATTTAGTTATTAACAATTTCTATTATTCTTAAATGACATTTGTTTTCTTAGAAAGGCGAAATTTGTTTCCCACTATAAGCCAAATGTTGGCTATTAACCCAGTGCGGGATACTTATCCCTTAGTATGGTCCTTAGAACTGTAATCTACACTGACATTATTCATATTAGTCGGCATTGGTTCTTCAAGAATTATTTGGCCATTTATAATGCTCATATACTTAGTTGTAGATGGTCTTCAGCAATTTGGATATTTATGATACAAAAACAGAATTAGTGGAATAGTCATCTATTTTAAATTATATGTTTTATAGCAGCTGTTTCATAAACCTGCTGATCTAAAGACGTTTTGAGACGGTCCCTGTATTCTATAATGACAAGTAATTATAGGTCATCGTATCACTGCGCGTTTGACACATGAATACCGATGTTAAACATTAGTTGTTCATACGCAGATGTAGAAACTTAGGCAACAGTGTCTCAAGTTCAGGATGATTTTTGTAATTTTATATAGGCCTAGGCTTTGTCTTCACTCGTTTGATAATTACTGCTTAGACCGACTGACTTGGCAGCGGTGCAAGGAATGATAAAGGACTTAACCTTTAATTTTGTTAGAAGATTCGTATAGGTTTAAGCTAATAAACTTCAGCATTAAAAATACAGATATTAGGAATAATGATTCTGATAAATATCCATTTTCTTTCGAGTTTAATATTACTTTCTACGCGCTTGGCTGCTGTTCTTTGTGAATTTCTGATGAATGGACCAGGTACGTCATAGCATCTAAACTACAGCCTATTACACGTTTCTATACTTCATCCCAACAGTATATTCTGTACAATATCGCAACAGATTCTGTCACAGACGTAAATTTAGTGTTTTCAGATTAGTTTGTGCTCCCCTGAGCTTTCGCATTGCAGAATGAGAGCGCATTTGATGATAACTTACATTTGTCATTTTGGCAAGCCTACAGTTTTAAATAGACCACAGTGTTGACTACCCATATCGACGTTAGGGTCTATTTAAGTTCCCTAAGCCTAATTTAAATGTATGTGATTGTCGACTTCAAATTTATGTAATTTATTACTTTGCTAAAGTGATGTTACCGTATTTATGGCATAATATAATTGGTGTTTAACCCTCATCAGAAGAGTACTGCATGTCAGAGCATTTCCAGCCTCGATGTCCGAAGAATGAAGTTATCATAATGAGAAGCGCCGTATTCGGACGCATGCGCATTGGACGGTGTGTAAAAGCTGAAGAAGTGGCTGCACACAAAAAAATAGTCGGAGATGATCCTCAGTATTTTGGATGCTCAGAAGACGTCTTAGAAATAATGGACCAAAAATGTTCTGGACAGTCGGAGTGCGATGTTCGTCTATCCGATATCTCAGACAAGGATATCCAACCTTGCTTTCCTGGTCTAACGGTTTACCTCGAAGTCAGCTATGAATGCAAAAACAGTAAGTAGCATATATTTGTAGATAAGCGTCATGAGTTAGAGGTCATTTGAGTCATCAGTTTGTCATGTTCTGCATCGAAAGCTAATTGTTTTAGGGTTTATCATAAACTGGTATTTCAGCAGCGTATGTTTATGCGACACCTAAGCACTGCCACTGCAAAACGTTCCCTGCCGTCATGCCATCGAAGGTTCACAAATTCACAGTTGTAGATCCTGCCTAATGCTGAAGCTTAATGTTGACACACAGCCAGCGCCGTCGACGAGTATCTTTGAAATGGCGCATCATAAAAATTAAATAGCTTTGCATTGCATTGTACATCTCAACACAAGCACTGCATACGAACCTCGTGAAGTAGATGTTAAAGGGCGGCCATCCGGTGGTTTTCTCGCCCTCTTCATGTAGGTCATAGAAACCTTCACCGCCCCCGTAATGCCCCCAGCCGTAGTTCGGAAGCCGCTAGGGTTAATACCGAGGTTTGATGCGCCGATCGACCAGGTACTAGCGACACTGGATGATTCTGGTAGTAGATGTGTCGTGTAAGTGGACCTAGACTACCCAGACCATCTGCATGAAAGATAGAGCGATTGACCTCTAGCGCCAGAGGTCAAGTAAGATGTTTCTGTGAGTAAAAGGATTTTAATCCAGAATCTACAAGAAAAACTGTGTTATGTTTGATGTAAAATAAGGCCACGTTATCTCGTGCCAAGATTATAGGTAGCTTTTAGGTTATTGATGTTACTCTAGGAGATTACAGACTGACACTCCATCATCCCATGCACAGCAGCACAGTGGGTCCCGTGTATAGTCTGCAAAGGGCCCCAGAGTGATTAATCCGGCCATAGGCATTTTAAGAACTGGTCATCACAATTGAACACGTAACATACAAGTTTAATTTTAACATAAATTTGTTATAATAAAGCAACATTGTATAGTTACAACAGCAAAATTGGACTATAAACTTAAAGGATAAAGAACGCACACAACACCGAATACCGTTACCGATATCGCCATATAGAGAAAAACCGAAACCGATACTGAAGAAATAGATATAAAAATACCGGAAACCGATAAGACTTAAAAACCGATACCGATCTATTCTAAACGCCATCTACGATTATTTTATTCTCTTTTTAACAAAAAAATATTTCTTGAAGATTTCGCATTCTAAAACAAACATACTTTATGCAATGCGCACAGTTGCAGACGAAGAGCGTTCGTGTACTTTGGAGGCTTCAACGAATCCAGTTCATATAATCGGTTCAACTGTTTCAAAGATAATCTGTGGAAGCAAAACTCAGCCATGGATTGTAGAGGCACCCACTGGACAAAGAATTCGTACAAGTCTTCTAGATTTCACTGCATCGACTGAAGACAATATGAGAGAGCAAAGGAAGCGATCGTGCAGTAATTACGGGGTCATCGTGGATAAGGCAGACAAAAGGAATGTTTCCATTTGTGGTGGTGGCGGATTTAGAGAAAAGGAACTGCATATGTCAAGAGGAAATGAAATTAATATCATTTTCAACAGCGCCAACAAAGAGGAAAACACTGGCACTTTAGGCAGACGATTTCTCCTTGCTGTTACAAGTGAGATTACGTGTTGTTTTTATAAAAGTATTGAGGTTGATTTTTCGATATAATTCTTTAATATTATTATGATAATTTAGTTTCTAAGACTAATTTAATCAAAATAAAATAGCAGTTTTGCAACACAAATGTAACGCGACATAGCCTATACTAGCGCCTCCAGCGACTGTTGCAACCATGTGCAGTGATCCTAGCTTGGCCTTCAAGTAAGTACTCGTCAACGCAATGCATTATGATGGTCATCTAAATGTTGAGGCAACGCAATTACTCTTTAGAATTTTACTCCGAATAGAATTACAGCTTTAAAAGGAGTGCCATAGTTTGGGCAATTCCCTATAGAAAACGAGACTCCCGAGTTTACTTTAAGTAACACATGTGTAGTGATTTAAATTCTTATAGGGTGACAACTCTGTTGCTATTAAAAATGCGCGTGATTATAACTTTCATGTTTTGCCAATGTTTATAATATATTCGGCTCTTAAGTCTAAAACGTTATGTTGGATACTTTAGTGAGATAGCACAAATCATTAAAATTTGCATCTGTAAATTTTAACCTAACACATAGCACACTGAAAATGCATGCTGCAATTGCTAATCTTTGTAGGCGTTGGTTGTTCCGACCTCATTCCACCAGAGGATGCTTGGCTGAAGAGAAGCGAAGACACGATTGTGATTGGCTGTTATGCTAGTCGCAAAACATGGCATCTCGTCTGCCAGGAGGGAAATTGGATCGGCGTTTTTGGAAACTGCTCTCAAGGTAAGATTTGAACAACAACAAATAACAGAAACATTTTTCTATGGGTGCTATGATTCGAAAACAAATGTTCAGTTTCTAACTGATATACCAGAACTTGAAATCTGACGCAGAAGTGAAAGGGAAACGCATTAACTGTTATTTGTTGTTACATTCTGCGCGAATTAAGATGTGGCTTTAACATTTCTTCTTCTTCTTTTCAACCGTCCTCGGTACGAGGGTTGGTCGCATTGTAGACGATTCTTTTCCATCCACTCCTATCCTCGGTTCCTCTCAGCAACTTCTCTGTGGCTATACCGGACCATTCGCTGATGTTGTCCATCCACCTCTTCCTTGGTCTTCCTCTTGCTCTTGCTCCCGGCACTGTTCCTTGCATGATCTCCTTCTCCAAGCAATCACCCTGTTTCCTCATTATGTGTCCGAAGTACGACATCTTTCTTCTTTTGATTGATTCAAGTGGACTCCTTTCCACACCAGCCGTCTCCAGCACCCACTCATTTGTTCTTTTTTCTGTCCATGATATTCTAAGTATTTTTCGTATACACTTCATTTCAAATGCCCTAATTCTATCCTCATCCCTCTTCTTGATTGTCCAGCTCTCACATCCGTACATCATTACTGGCCAAATCAGCGTCTTCATTAATTTTAACTTTGTGTGTACTTTGATGTTATGGCACTTCCACAATTTCATCAGTTCTGCTCCCGTTCCCTGTCCTCTTTTGCAATTCTTACTCTTATCTCCCTACTACACTCAGCATCTTCTGTCACGAGCGATCCCAAGTATGCGAACGCGTCCACTTGTTCTATCCTGATATCTTGCACCTTGATGTTACATTGTGCACCTGCCATTGCCATGCATTTTGTTTTCCCCATATTAACATTTAACATTTGGCAAGGCATATATACCATAACTTAATCTAACTTGCTCAATTTATTTAAATACTAAGATTGAAGCATAACAAGCTATGTGGGTCAAATTGTCTGCTTGATCAGCAAAGTAGCTGAACTTTTCAAACGCATTGTGACTCAGAAGGCAATTGCACATAAGATACGGCTTTGAGAATGCAATTGCAGTTTATTTGTTATTTGATGACATGCATATTAGTAATACAGCCAGCAAAGAAGTTCACTTTAACAATTTAGTTCATCTATTGCTTAGGAATTATAGCACCTGATCCAGTCCAAGAATTAGAGCAGATGAAAACAGAATCTTGGAGCGATGGACAAGGTACGTAATTGTAATTTGAGATCTATAAAGCGCCTCTAAGAGGATAAAAACTCAACAGAGGTGCTTCCGACCCGAAGGAGTAAAATCACTGTTAAACAGTACAGTCTTCAGACGCCTGCGGAACACTGAGAGGGGGAGAGAAAGGAGGTCAAGTCGCAATTCTCTCGGGAGACGATTCCAGCAAGTGGGACCAAGTAGGCGAGGCTTCTGGACTGGGCAGTAGCGGTGCGCATTCGAGGGACAAACAGGAGATCCTGAGTGGCTGGGCGAAGGGTGCTACGGCCCGGCAACGAGGAGACCAAAGTGCAGAAGTCAATGAGGTAAAGGGGAGCAGAGCCAAGAACACAATTACGCATGAGGGAGAGGATCTTAAAGTGGACACGCTGCTGGAAGAGTGTCACGAATATAAGACGAGATGTGGCCATATTTTGGAATGCCCCCAATGAGACGAGCAGCAGAGTTGAGCACAGATTGCAGCTTATCAGTGTTGGCTAGCGATAGGCCGGTAAAGATGACGTTACCAAAGTCAACCCTAGTGCAAAAGAGGGCATGGACCAGAGTGGAGATAGCGTTGAAGGAAAGAGTATGACGAATGGTGTGGAGCTGACGAAGATGGTAAAAACAAGAGCGAGAGACGCTGTTAACATGAGCAGACGGGGTAAGCTCCTGATCCAACACAACCCCGAGATCCCGGACCGTAGTAGAGAAGGAGATATCCGGAAATCTCTGGCGTAAGGAGGAGAGATAGGTTACGTAGGTTACGTAATGAACGCATGTACAGTAGGTCTATGCATGTATGTATTTGGACGTTAAGATTATCTCAACGACATAAAATACATATAAGCTTAGGTCTTATTGCAATGACATCGTTCAAATTATGTTTATCTGACGTCTAAATGAGTGCTTTCCTTAGAAATAATGTTGCAAACTTTCTAAAATTAATCGTCAAAGTTCTTTAAATGTCAGTGAAACTGTTTCAAAACATGAACAGAGAAAAAGCATTTCGAATTTATATGTCCACTCGAAGCTGTATGACACGACGCATCATCCTCAAACTAGATTAGTACTTGGATATGTAGTCGTTCCTATATAAAAGTACCCAAACAAAAATTGTCCTGTCATTTGATTGTTGTGGCAGTGTTTCCGCCTCAGTCGAAAGATTCTTTGACTTTAAGATCACATTTCAGAGCTTATGCAAAGCTTTAAGGCTACTTTTGTACACTTGATTGTATTTTTATACATAGAGTGATATACTTGTTTTACTTAATTCTTTTAGTTTTGGCAATGGTTTCTATCGGTGGACTTACATTAGCTGTTTGCCTAGCAATTCTATGCGCAGCAGTCATTTGTTTACGAAGGTATGGTTTCAAAGCTATTTTTGTTTTAAAGTCATCACATGAGTCAAACACATTTTTGCTTTAATGTCACCATAACAATCGGTTCTACTTTCAACATGAAACAACATTCATTTAGACGTATTCAGTTACTATTACACAAAGCCCAAGAAACAGCAGAATCAACTACAAATGAATTGAAGTCGTTTGTTTGGGCAATGTCACATTGTGCAAGAATAGTTTAACAGTAGTTTGGAACGACAACAATAGGACTGACGTTACTGAGTGACTTAATTAAAAAATTAAGTCAGCGTAGGTGACATACTCCTGGAATGTTTAGGTTTACCTATCTGTGTGCTCATATACTTTCTTGTGCCGTGCCTTACAAATTAGTATTGTACATCAAAACAGTTTCTTTGCAGCCAATCCTTTAAAAGTAGGATTCTAACGTTTTTGTTTTTAAGAGACATTTGAGACCTCATCTATTATTTACTAACAGTTAAAATTTTCTGTTTACTGTCTAACTCTGAATCAGCATTTGATTTTGTACAGCATCCATCTATCATTTATTGTTGGGCTCTTGTCCGTACCGACATTTGACATTTTAAAGCACCCTTGAAGTAGCTTGCCGCTGACGATGCTGCATAATGTGTTATGATTACACTTACAATTACAATTGCAACCAGTGGCCTTGCCTTGTGGCTATATGGCTTTATGACAAATACTTTTAGAGTTTCAGCTAGAAAGAAGAAACAAGAGTACACGACCATCAATTACACCATTAGTTCCACAAGAAGGCAACAAATGGATGAAATGAATCCAACAAATGCCACTGTACCAGAATTCATCAGAAACGGATTGCCTGACTTTGGTACACAACAACAGATGCCAACTTACTCGGTCTACGTTGGAGAAAATGGCTTAAATAATGTCGCTTAGATAACAGCAGTCTATCGAACCAATTCACGCTTTTATTGTCTCTTATATAATATCTGTCCTCGTATTGCACTGAAAGTGAACATCGTTTCTATGTAATGTTTTAAAATTTTATCAACTTCAAATTAAGTTAACATTTATAAAACTTGTAAGAGTAATAAATATAAGGATGTAGAGTTTCGTTAGTTTTACATCGTATAATTGCCTGAAGTCGTCTCTTTGGCTACGTAGTCAATTAAACCTACTGACAATATCTTGCGTGTAGTTAATGCTACTTCATTACATTTAAATCTGCCGATCTGTCTCTGCTCCTTGCTTACCACTCACACCAACAATCATCTTGAATCATCTTGAATTATCTTGAATCTTCTTGAATCAACTTACCAACCGTGTCACACCCGGACAGTTTTTGCCCCACCGGCGTTCGCGGTGGCCGGTCCAAAGCTTTGGAATTCACCGCCAAGTTCTCTGTTTTGTCAGTTTCTTAATGCAATTCAGGTCTAAACTTTAGATTCGTCTATTTCAATTTGCATACCAACCGTGACCTGACTTCTGATTTCCCTAACATAGGACTTCGCCTTGGCTTATCTAACGGATTACGATTCTTGACTACGGTTTCACCCTAAACGACCGACGAATAATGTAGTGCTAATTATTATAACGGCGATATATAAGTCATTAGATTAGAATATTAAGCGTATACAGTGAACGGAGAAACCATCTATAAAATTTGCATTTCAATTAAGTACATTACGCCTCTAGCATACCAAATGTATCGTATTGCATGATCGAGTAAAACTGCAACAAAATGGATTACTGCAACTAACGGTGGTCACAAAATTCGCATTAATCGTAATAAGATGAATGACCATTATTTCTTGGCTCTGCTGCAGAATTTAGTGCATCAGAATCGCTATTTTTCAATTCAACATCAAGCTCTATTATATTTTCAATTTAGGTTACTGTTATTTACAGAGTGTTAAAATTATTACATATAGGCCTAAGTTCTTTCCTTTGAAATGCCGCATACGTTTTCTCAGATCGATTTCCCTTTGCGTTTGTGATCATCTTATTACGCCAGAAGGCAGACAAAACCATATGTTGCAATAATGCTACAATAACAGTGTCAAGCGCACAAACCGAGAAATTTTCGTAAATATCGCCGGTGAAATCCGAATTATAGTTGTACAGGACGCTGACCTGGGAATCACAAACAGAATGCTCACCAACATAACACCACAAATTTTATTATCTTTAAGAAAATTTAATGTCCAATGAGCTAGACCCCTAAAGAAAATGGTGCGGCGATTCCTAACTGTGCAATGTAATTTTTGGTTGGCCCCCGACCTAATAATGCAGCGTTTTCTTGGCGATGACTGTTGTCGAATCACCGGGCGCTTTGCTCCGATGGACGGATAGATGGACGAATGGATGGATGCGCGCAGTGTGATTCATTCTGCTAGTCATTGTCTTGGACGATCATCAGCGACGGATGAACGCCAAAGCACCAGCCTCAGTCGGCGACGACAGGACCTGAACACCGTTTCGTCTACAGAAATAGACTGATTTGTGATTTTGCAGACATTTTAGAATGGGCTGCAAAAGAAACATGACGTTCAAAATTACAGATTATATAAATGCGACACTGATATGGCTACATCTGCAGCCAGGCTTGTCTTCGTACGTTGAAGCCGAAAAAGAACCAGGTAGCTTTTGCCTAATCTAAACTAATCTAGTCTAACCTGACGACTTCTAAGGAGTTACTCGTTAAATATTATCCATACGAGCCAACATTAGATCTAACCCACATTTGACGAGCAACTAACATGTTGATGATTCTCTTTTAATACCATTCATGACTATTCTGAGGTAAGCTTGTCGCATAGAATTAAGCCTGAGAGTTTTATTTTAGATCTTATTTTAATGACTGTTGTGAGGTTTTCAAATCGCTTCAAGTTGTCTATTACTTTCTTAAATGTGACAATGCTGAATGTATCTGACAGCGATTCCATGTTTCGGCCTAACAGATTGCACATGTCTTCGGCATGCACATAGGCTACTTATATTCCTGCAATGCTAACTAGTAGGCCTGCACTGCTAGCTCATGTATTTCAACCACCTGTTTAAAGCAAGCGGAAAACACCCCATTATTGAGACCCCATCAGCGGGTCTGTATTCATGTCTATCTCTGCATATATGTGACCATCTGTCCTCTACCGGTCATTGGACTATATTTAATTTATTATCACTTGAAATTTGAAGCTGCAATGGAAGAATACTGTATGTCGGAACCTTTTCAACCTCGATGTCTCAAGAATGACGTCTTACTAATGAAAAGCGCCACCTATGGTCGGATGCGTGTCGGTCGATGTGTAACGGCAGAAGAAGTCGATGCTCATCGGTTGCTGTCCGGCGATGATCCTCGTTTCCTTGGCTGTTCTGCCGATGTTTTGTCTCTGTTGGACCGGAAATGCTCTGGAACTGCACAATGTGATATTCGATTGTCCGATATCGCAGCTGAAAATATCAAGCCTTGTTATCCCGGCCTAACTGTGTACCTTGAAGTCAGCTACGATTGTATCAGCAGTAAGTTCTAATATAAAAGCAGCAGATTTAATATTAAAGCCCTCCACAAATCCGTTAATCTATGAAAACTTATTAAATCGACATTAACTTTAAATTAGCCTGCTTATTGCTGCATTATGTATGCACTGTGTTTTATAAATTCGGGACATATAGAAAATTATATAAATCAATTATTTATCAATGAATTTATAACATTTTCTAGATTTAGTTAGCCAAAAGGATTTCTTCTTCTTTATGTTCTCTGCCCCTCGGCAGGTTCGTATGTCCAATGACGCCATCTTTCTCTGTTCTGTGCCTCTCTCTTCAGTCCACTGTATCCCTCCTCTGTCATCATCCAGTCCAGTAGCATTGCTCTTGGTCTTCCACGTGTTCTTTTCCCCTCCATTCTTCCTTCGATGACGTCTTTTAATAGGGTGTCCCCTCTCAGGATGTGGCCGATCCATTTTCTCTGTCGTCCGCGTATAGTGCCTATCAAGGATCTTTTTTCCTCTACCAGCTGCAATATTTCTTCATTAGTTCTTCGCTCCTTCCAGCTGACTCTCTCCATTTTACGCCAAATCCACATCTCGAAGGCCTCTAGTCTTTTAATGTCCTCCTTCCGCATTGTCCACGTCTCTGAGCCATACTGGACGACACTCCATACCAATGTTTTAACCATTCTCTTTTTTAGCTTCCTGTTTAGACTGCCTCTGAGTAGCTCCCTCCTTTTATAAAATGCATCCTTTCCCATAGCTATCCTTCTTTTTATTTCCACTTGGCACCTTGCATCGTCCGTAACCATACTTCCCAGATAGCAGAACTTCTCCACCCTTTCCAATTCTTCTCCATTTAACGTGATCTTTACATCCTTTTCATTTCCTTTGCTTACCCTCATGACCTTTGTTTTCTTTACATTTATTTTCATGTCGTAGTTCAATGATATCCTGTTTAATCGGTCCATCGTCCTTTGTAGGCCTTCTTGGCTGCCTGCTATCATCGCTTGATCATCTGCAAATCTCAGTGCTTTCACCATTTCCCCCCCCCACTTTTATCCCCTCATCCATCTCTTCCATCGTCTCTCTGATGATTTCCTCTATATAGATGTTGAATAGAACCGGTGACAGTGGGCATCCTTGCCTCACTCCCCTACCGATTTTTCCCGGTTCTGAGAATTCTCCATCGATTCTTATCTTCATTCTTTGTCCCATGTATAGATTTCCTATCAATCTTCTTTCTCTCCATTCCACTCCCATTCGTCTCAGTATCTTCATAAGAAAGATTAATGACTTCAGAGAAAAATTTCAGAGCCAGAATTTGCAGAGTCTTCGGAATTTTACACTTTTCAGCAGCGGAGCTCACGGTACTGTAAATGTTATTGGATAACGAACGCTCATACTTCATTATATCAACACTTCAATTCACCATTCAAGAGCCAAAAAATTACTCCTATAGACTACAAAATATATGGAGCTTTATGCTGGAAAACTGCTGAACATCTCGTTCGAGCCTGTGTTGCGGCAAGAGCACGTCAATTGCTTGTGACTTTGTTTCCTGGTCTAAGAAATAAAAATATTATATAAGTTATTAAACTTAAATAGTTATGATACATGTTTTGGGATCCCAATTGTTTAAACACCGTATAGCTACTAGCACATATCTCTTGAACATTTTATCTTTAAGAGTTATTTGCACTTCCTTTGTACCTTAGACCGAAACTTACCGCAGTCATCTTGCTATTAAATCTGCCAAATGGTTCGCCTATTATGTAAGGTAATGGCTTACTCTCTTCATTATAATTTAATTTTGAACATCTTTCGATGAACTTATTAAGTTTATTTTAAAATTAAAACACTTTAGTTGCAGACGAAGGGCGTTCGTGTATGTTGATCGCCTCAACGGATCCAATCCATATAATCGGTTCATCTGTTTCAACGAGAATTTGTGGAACCAAAACTCAGCCCTGGGTTGTTGAGGCACCCGCTGGACAAAGAATTCGTATAAGTTTCCTAGATTTCATTGCATCGACTGAAGACGACAAGACAGCGCAAAGAAAACAGTCTTGCGCTGCTTATGGTGTCATCGTGGATAAGGCAGCCAAAAGGAATGTTTCTATTTGCGGAGGCGGCGAACGTAGAGCAAAAGACTTGCATGTATCAAGAGGAAATGAAATCAACTTAATTTTCAGCAATAAAAACGAAGAAGATCTTAGCGATGGCAAACGTTTTCTGCTGACTGTTTCAAGTTAGAGCAAATTTATAACTTTAATGCTTTCTGTCAAAATATAGGACTGGGTTGTTATGTTTTAAAGTAAGTCGTGATAATTCTAGATATTCATAATTTATCCGACAAACCTATATAAAATAGATCCTTTTAAAAGTGTTTATGAACAAAAAAGGTATACTTTTTGAATAGTTTTAGCACTGAAAAGACGAATCATGCATATGTATAATATTACTAAACTACTGCTAAAATTTCAGTTGTAGATACTGATTGTATTATAGTCAGAACAAATAGATGCATTCCTGTTAACCGTTTCGCAGCTGTTGGTTGTTCGGATATCATTCCACCAGAAGATGCTTGGCTGAGGAGAAATGTTGATGCCATTGTGATCGGCTGCTATACGAGTCGCCAAACCTGGCATCTTAATTGTGAAGAAGGAAATTGGATTGGAGTTTTTGGAAACTGTTCACAAGGAGGTTAGATTCGTATGAATAGATCGGCATCATTCAAGTCGGACTGCATTAATTTCATTCATTGTCTTAGAAGATTACTTGGTAAAGACAATTTGAGAAACGAAATCACACATTCGCGCTCTGATTGAAGTATTGCAGCTTGATTTAATGCAATACAATCAATCGCATATGTAGCGCTACTTTTCAACCACATTGGTTATTTACCACATGTCCTCAAGCCCAAGAATTCGAATAAATCCACCTCATTTGTCCAGCAGTTAGCAAAACAAAGAGTCAAGTTTAAAATTTCCGCCAGAGCAGAAAGATATTTCAAAACTTCTGTCGCATTATCCCCCTAGAGAACTTAGCTATAGATGAGTACACTAACCGTACATCTGGGAAGATGGGTTGTTGGGAAAATTAGGCTACGAGAGAGAACTGGCAACCCGCACTCATAAACCGAGGCTAAGAAATGAAAGCTTCATACCTATACCTGCCTCTCAGGGCGAGCTTAGGAAATGCTGTCCGTTTCGTTTTGTGACCTAGACACAAAGATAAACATTGTGGTTAAGCTTAGTATTTTATTTATTTATTTATTTAGACCATGCGAATACAACTCCATCCATGTACATGGTGCAGGACGATTCAGATGATGGCCTGCATCTAACTCAAATAGCAACCGATTCGTCACTACTAAAGCTTCGCTGAAATGTTGAAATGTACTGTTTCAGGTATTGCAGCGCATTACCCCGTCGCCGAAATCGAACTGATTAACCGAGAATCTTGGAGCAACAGCCAAGGTAGGTTCGTTTGAACTGCGCAGCATCATCCAATACCAGGTCGGCTGTCAACACGTTCTCCTAGATAATTAATATTACGTCATTAATATTCCTCGTGGTTTTCTGATATGCTGTGTTGCTACTCACTGACTGTGACTCTTTGGCTGTCTGTTTTTTCATATCTCTCTCTACTCCATATTCTCCACTTTATTTACAGTATGTGGGTCTTGCGCCCTCCAGAATTTGAAGCTAAACCAATAGGTAATGTAACTAATAGTACTTGATTCTTTACAAAGGTAAGAAATGAGTGATTCAGACTACTGTATGAGTACTTCTAAAAGTCTGTCAGATGTGGTCTAAATTCAGTTTGTCATAGATTCTGAGTGGAGCTCATTGTGTAAGAGAGGGCATTGAGAGAATTAATGATGTAGTCATTTATCGCTTATTTTGGCGCTACAGAAATTATCCTGATAGGTTTGTATGTGGTTGTTTTTGACTTATAGTTTTAGCCATCGTTTCCATTGGCTTACTCACAATGGGAGTATGCTTAGCAATTGCATGCATGGGAGCTATACTTTTTCGAAGGTAAGGTACTCAAACACGTGTGCAATTATGTAGTCTAATATAAAGATGTCTATTTCGATACTAGCATATCAATGTAGCCTGGGTTCACATCATCTGAAAATTTAATTATCTACTATAGTCACTTTACATTCATTAAAAAAGTTATCCATGTATTTGTTTATATAGCGTCTCTTGAATACTTTTTAAATGCGTTGATTACAGATTGTCTTCCGTCATTTTCATATTGCTAAGGGTGTTTTGCACAAAATCTAATTATATAGTTTTGAAATTAATCAAAGCTATCAAAGAGTTTCTCAAGCGCAGAGTACTGTGGCACCTTTTCTTTTATCCCTTTATTACAACCTCATGATTTCAACTGGTGATCCTTTGCGGTTTGCATTGAAGCTTGCAGCTTGATCTCATAATGAATAATAAATTATATCCTGCATATACAGCAGAATATAGTGCGCATTGTTTAATTTCTTGATGTTACAGTGTATTGATGTCATCCTAACAAAACGCGATTCAACTTGTTTTAGATTTTCTTTTTGGAGCAAGAAAAAACCCGATTTTTCAACGATTAATTTACCGATTAGTTCAAGAAAAATTCGACAGATTGAGCAAAGGATTTCTCCCATTGACTTGATTGTCAACGACTTGCAAGCTCCGACTGCTGAGCAGGGACCAACGTATTCAGTCTTCATTGGAGCCACTGACCTCACCAGCGTTGAATAGTTGATTAACATTAATCTGTCCTTTAAACTGAATGTAGTCTCGTGGCAGAAAGTCATGATGTCTTGATTGTGGCCTTTGTATTTTTTAAATGTCGCTTTATTATTGAATTTTGTCAGCTGAAACTGTCTGTACTTACATTATAGAGATAATGAGATATCGTTCGCTGAATGTATAGTTTAGCATAATCGATTTTCAAGATCACGTCGTCAATTTGCTAGGTTCACCTGACAACTGCAAGCCTGCATTATGACTCTCGATAGATGAAGTTGAACACAGCATGTGTCTGAAGAAGATGAATGAGTGCTAAATTTTTAAAATTTAATGTTATGATAAAATATTCATAATTTCTAATTATTGCTCGACTTCTAATATATTTAGATATATAGATCTGCAGAACAATAGTTTTTTGCTGCCTAGCCCTATGACACGTTTGCATATCATGTCAAAACTGTCGTCAATAACCATAATCGTTGAGTTTTATTATAAGAATTCCGAGATTCTGATTATCGCACACTTTCAGATGTTCACGATATTTCCATAATAGCGAAGGTAGAATATAATCAAATACTGTAAATTAAAGACTCGTTTACTAAGCCTACTTGAAGCCACTGACGAATTTAAATGGCGTGTATCTGGTGTAATCCAATCTGATCTTATCTATAATTTACTCGACGGGCAGCCAATGTAATGAATGCAATATGAGTGTAATATTTTGACATTAAGGGGTCTTTTCAATGGCTCTGGCCAGGGAATTCTTAACCATTTTATTTCTGCAAATCTCACTCAGTGATACCTATAAGAAGTGAATTGCAGTTGTGGAGTCTGTTAGAAATCAGAGCATTTACAGTCATCACTGTGACGTTTTGGCTCTCTCTATACCATTGTCACGCCAAAAGCAAGAGATTTCTGTTTCCTATCGTGCATTGCCAAAGTTCTTCAGCACATACGAAGCAAACTTTAGACGGTGCCCACGATTTGTCCTGGTAACCAATCTTAATACCAAAGTAAGCAAATTACACATTTTCCCAAATAGGTTACAGTTTGCCTCTATACTTCTTTATCTCAAACTTCCAACATATAAAAAATACCGGGACTGATTAAAGAATCTCTAATTGTCCTTATGACATCTGTTTCTTAAAATAAAACACAAATAGGAAATCACTCATGCCAAACAAATTACTTGTTACTCGCTTAAAATCAACATTTTCTCCATTAAATTTATGTTTTGTGAAAAAACTTACGTAATAGAGTTACATATTTTGGACTTAGCATATGTAAATTGATAATACCGATAAATGTAATAAGACAATAAAACCGTTGGGACCTTTTATATTGCAGAAAATAGAAACTAGTAGTTGTAGAGCGGCGATTAAGCCTAAATCTGGAACTCCCAATTGAAAGAAACAGCTGAGAATCGTAAGCCTACAAATGATGTTCTATCAAAGAGTGGAGCAGTATATGGTTTTGAGATGGTCCCTGACACACTTTAGTTCAAGGGAATGATCGCATAATGATCGCACAGCCAATGAATGCAGTGATTGATAATTCTTCTTCTCTAAGGCGGATTAGTACGCCACAATGCCTGCTATATTAACTCCTGAACGCCAACTGTTTTCATCTGACTCAGTCTTGTTTGTTTCAAAACTGAATTTACAAAATTACATAAATTTTGAATTTATGACGTTTGCATTAGGACGATGTAAACTTGGTTATTCGCTTGTGTTTTCTTGTGCTGATTTGCTTGCAACTGTTGAATAAAATGCAGAATTTTAAATCAAATTATATAGTAATCGCTATCATTACGAGTCTGATGGCTTGCGAGTTTTTGTTAACTTCCGGAAACAAAGAGAAAGGCAAGTCATTATTTTTAATATTATGGTTTCACACTTAGCGGACTGGACTATCAACCCAGAGGTTGAGGTTCAAATCACCGCGAAGGCGGAAAGATGTTTTAAGATATATGATCCACTTGCTTACACAACCTCTACTTGTCCTTATAAGACGTATTTCTAAAAATAGCGAAATCAGCTAAATAAATGAGTACACTGACCGTACACTGTCTGTGGGAAGAAGAGTGGCATTCGAAGACAAGTTGGCTTATGGCGAAGTCGGTTTTGTTCACACAAGGTTTTCTGATGTGGCTTTCAAGTTAAATTTTTGCACGTCAGTGTGCGATTTAATTTTTTCTGTAGGCTAAATATTTAATGAACGCCTTAACATTTGTATTGGCTTATCATTCCGTGTCCAAAATACTAGTTCTGTCTGGAACAAGTAGGATAAACAAACATGGGTAGGCCTATCTGTATGTCACCTAAGTTAATTACTAAGCGTTATTTCTAATCGAAGTGAATATTTTCTAACTTCCGCCGTTCCTTTGGACATGGTTACTTCATCTCTCCTCGTGGACTTGTCTTTCTAATTTGTGAGTTCTTTACGTATCTTTTTTACAATTTCTGACAGCTCTGTCGCATGATATTCGCCGCCATCACACACCCTTTGTTTTCCTTGCATCCCTGCCTGCCTTCTATCCAACGCACATTCCATCATAAACTCCTGACATGATGTATCAGTCATCATTGTCTTCAACTTCAGCCGACGCTGTATAACTGCAGTCCTAACAGGTGCCAACTCTCTTACTCCGTATACTGTCCCCACTGAACTCCAACAGCTAAATATTCTAACTCCGTTCAAGTTAGCACTGCGACAACGCAGTATGGACATTGTATTCTTCCTTCGTTTACTGTTCTCCCTAACCTCTTACCTCAGGTGACTACTGCAGCACCCCACCCGCCATACCTTCTTCACCATATTAATTCTACTTTACGAGGACATCCACCCAATTCCTGGCTCCAATATCTGCACTTCACTCCTCCTCCCCCACACCTGCTCTTCTTCCTGCTACTCCTACTCCTTAAATTCACCCTACAGCAGCATCGACATAACTCTAAACGCAGACAGCAACCGGTTGCTGCTCTGAGTCCGCCCCTCAATCGCTTCTCCATTCTGTACAATCCCCAGAAACTAGGAATATATTTCTCTCCTCTCACCCACTCGACATATTTGCCTTACCTGAAACCTGGCTCAAATTAACATCTGCTCAATATCTAGCCTGTATTTTTCCTGGCTATCATTTCAACAGTACACCTTGTCCTTCCAAATCATCAACTTTTGACAAATAGTTGATGGGACACTTGCCTTTCTGACCCTTGGATCTTGACCTGGGACCGAATGTGAGTCTATCTGCCTATCAATTTTGTTTTGACTGGGCACCTGTAAATGAGAAGGTTCCCGCGACTTAGCATTCTGTGGACACTATAGAAATCTCGTGTTTACGATTAAGATTACATTCTGACGTATTTGTTACTGTAACAAAGATTGAAAGAGCAATACGGTCAGAATAATGCATGCAAGAACCAGGATTATAAAGCCATGAAGTGACCTAGATGTTTAAGACCCCAAGTCGATTGCAGCTCATAATTGTTAGAAATTCAACGTATCAACTGTTAGTCTATAATTTTAATTCAAAGATTTTAACGAATTACATTTAAGCAACTGTTGGCAAATATTTATTGATAGCTAAATCTGCAAGCGAGGACTACTGCCAGTACGAAGCATTTAACACCAGATGTCTCAAGAATGAAGTCGTTCTTGTGAAAAGCGCCACCTATGGACGGATGCGCATAGGTCGATGTGTTACGGCTGATGAAGTTGAGGCTCACAGATCCGTCGTCGGCGATGATCCTCGTTACTTCGGCTGCTCCTCAGATGTTTTGCCACTACTTGACCGGAAATGTTCTGGAAAGACTGAGTGCGAAATTCGTATGGCTGATATGTCATTCAAGAACGTCACTCCGTGTTTTCCTGGTCTGATTTTGTACCTAGAAGTCAGTTACACCTGCATTAGTGGTAAGTATCGTGTATGTCAGTATGTTATATAGTGTAACTAGGCAGCGCATAGATTGATGATGGGCTGTTTAGTTTTAGCGAATATTTCATATGCGATCTATGCAGCATGATCTCTACCGTTGCTCACTCGGCTAAAGCGTCCTTTAAATCTTAACTTTCCGACGCAGGTAACGACCGACATCAAGGTAGGAGCGCCCTGTGACGGGCCTTCACTACCCTAATGGCAGGGCAAAGTCAATTTCACGGCATGGCGCGGATTTCAATACATCAGTATTCAAAAGTATTCGAAATTCTGTTGAGATAACATCAAGAAGAATGCCAAAATGCATGGTTATGGGCATTCTAAATAATAGCTCTTAAATTAAAACCTGACATTTGAAATGAACTTTGAAGATGAAGGCAAGTGGATGCCTAAGGCATTTGTGTGTACTTTGTTTTCTACCAGGCAAAACAAAACATACCTTGTGGTCTGGAGGTGTTAATCTACGTGTGTTAGTCATAATGTTTTCCAATGTTGACCCGGAGTTGTAACTATTAACAGAGGGTTATTATCAGTACTAATAATAGCCTCATTGCTCAGGCAGCTCTCTCAGTAAATTCTATTATTGTGCACCAATTTTCCAAGAACTGTATTCTTTTTAGGGTCACCGCTGTAGTAATTCAAAAGATCAGCAGAAGATCACTTGATTTTAGTGTTCCAAAACAATGCATTGTTTAAATTAAATGTAGGCATTTTACGCCTGTAGTTTTAGACGAAGAACGTTCCTGCACGGCAACTGTCTCTACGAATCCAGTTCACATAATCAGCATGTCTGCCTCCGCCTGTGGAACAATGTCGCGTCCATGGTCTATCGATACATCTGCCGGTCGTAAAATTAATATTTCTCTTCTCGATTTCACGCACGCAAACTCTGGCGCACGACAACAGCAGTCATGTAACGTGATTGGTCAAATTGTGGACAAGGTAGGAAAGCGAAACACATCGATTTGCGTTGGAGGAGCTTCGAGAGAGAAGGCGCTGTTTTTATCAGCTGGAAACACAGTAAATATTTATTTGAACTCCTCGTCCGATTGGCAACAAGACAACGCAGTTGGAAAACAATTCCTATTAAAAATTGAAGGTTTGGCCATATTTCACTTTGTCTTTATTGAGTCTTCACATTAAAATGGGACGATGCTGATCTATCTTTGATGTAAAAGTGGAACAATTATTTCCAAAATCCGAAAATCAAGCGGTTGATATAATTAAATTTAACTAGATTTTCTAGTTATTAAAAATTTTAAACAACAAGCAAGATGGCCTAGTAGAATTACAATTCAAACTCGATGTAACCCTGTCTGAAGAAAGAGAGGATAAATTATTCTAAATAAAATATTTATCGATAGATTTTTACCGCAATACGCAGATATAACTTTGCTTAATGAAAGAACTGAGATACCTCTTAAATCTTAAATTGTAATTGTAACACAATATTTGTATAGCGCTTCTTACGCTCCATTCAGACTAAAACATAATAAATGACGGCCAAAACAACGAAAGCACTTTTGTTTTGTAGCATTTGGTTGTTCGGATGTTATTCCACCAGATGATGCCTGGTTGAAAAGAGATGGTGATAGGATTGTGATTGGCTGCTACTCCAGTCGACAAAACTGGCATTTAAGATGTACAGGAGAAAAATGGACTGGCGTCCTTGGAAACTGCTCCCATGGTTAGAAGATTTTAAAGCAATATCAAAATGCATGATTACACATTAATTACAACAATATGCTTGTTCCATGTTGAATACGTTCTTTGTAAATAAATTACGTTTACTGTAGGTTATTATTTACATTCCACCGGATGACGCCTGACGTTTACATTTAAACTCTGTATATTATTGTAAAATTAAAATCATGTGATCGTCTGCTGATATTTTGAATCTAGCTTTTGAGAGCAACCTTTACATTTGAAAATATATTAGCAAGTTAAAAATGTAATTTGCTTTGATCAAGTACAACATTGAACTGTTTTCGTCCGATCAAAGATTTTCGTCACAGTGCAAAACTTTTAAATAAAGGAAAAGGAATTAAGTTTCTGTGACTTTGTCAATTGGCTAAACTTTCAATTCAGAACACCTGAATATTTTAAGTCCTAGAAGAATGCTAAAGACTGTTTCTAATAAGTGTATAAAATGTCTTTATTTGCAAAAACGATATCGACCACATGCAGCTGATTTTATTGCGGTTTTAGTTCTTGACAAAGCAGTCTTGTGTTGCAGAAGGTGCTAAGCATCGTGGAAGCAGAGTCTAAACCTGCGATGTCTACTGACGAAGAAGGTGTGTAAATTGTACCAAGTTAGTCATAATTATCCAACTGGAGCTATTTGATTTAGGCCTATTGCAGTCTCAAAATCGTTTCACAGCTACTATGATGAAATTTAATAGATCAGACTGGATAGGCTGCCGCGTATATTCTTAACTGTACCTTGAATTATCTGATTTAATTGTACCTGCTTGAGAAGAAATATGTCTTTTTAACTAAACTGTCTCTACACACAGTTTCTTCTTGCTCAGAATCATGAACCTTAACTTACTTGCGTTAAGTATTGGTGAGCTGATACTTAATCAATAAATATGTATTGTACGACACAATTTGCTACAAATTTGTATTTGATTAAACTTGTAATTATACAGTTTTTCAATGTATGTTTACTGCGAACACATTGTCGTTTCGCAAGATCAGCTACTGGTGTCTAACCGGAACTACATAAGTTAACTTAATGGCTATTTTGAAGATAATTTCTGATCTAATATTCACGGCTTTAAGCGATTTCTGTACAATAGCAGCATAATTATAATGTTTCAATTACTTGTTTTTACGACCTATACTTATTTGAATGTTTGATCTTCTGTTTAGTTTTGGCCATGGTTGCCATTGTTGGATTGACTTTGGCTATTTGTTTGGCAATTATATGCACGGGAGCAGTGTGCTTACGAAGGTGTGTATTAACATAACATAACATAACATAATTAAGGTTTTAAGTGGTTCACAAGACATATAATCTGTGTCAGAACCACAGAAAATTAATCGGGAATGCTCAATAGCCGATCCTTCATAGTTTCTATGTAAAAACTGTGATAGTGTTCACTGAGACTTGTATTACCTTCATCATTCGACAAGTTTACAACTCTTACACTAAAAATCTCTGCCCCAATGTTCTTTTTGGTTTGTTAAATGATTTATGACTATGTGCTCCAGTCGCCTTCTTTTTCTTCAAGTTCTCTGCCCCCCCGGGCAGCTTCGAACGTCCAATGGCGCCATTCCTGACGTTGTTGAGCCTCTTCCTTCAGTTTATCATATCCGTCCTCCATCAACCAGTCAAGGAACATTTGTCCCGGTCTTCCTCTTCGTTTCTTTCCTTTCATTCTTCCCTCTATGATATTTCTCTGGAGGGAATCACTTCTCAGTATGTGTCCAATCCATTTCCTCTATCTCGTTCTTATTGTAGCCATCAGAGATCTTATTTCTTCCACTTGTTGAAGCACCTCTTCGTTTGTTTTGTGCTCTGTCCAGCTAACCTTCTCCATCCTACGCTATACACATAACTCAAGAGCCTTCTGATGTCTTCTTTTCTGATGGTCCATGTTTCCGATCCATATGAGATCACGCTCCATATCAGTGTTTTGACATTCTCTTCTTTAGGCTGCTATTCAGCCCCCCTCTCTTTAATTCTTTTTTGTTCATAAAAGCTTATTTTCCCATTGCTATCCCTTTTTTATTTAATTACGACATTTTGCATCTATTGTAATCCCACTTTCAAAGTAGCAGAACTGCCTGACCTGTTACAACTCTTCGTTTACTATTATTCTTACTGCTTTATCTTCTTTTCTGCTTATCTTCATAACCTTTGTCTTTTTGGTTTTTATTTTCATATCATATTCTATCGAAATTAGGTTCAGGCGATCCATAAACCTTCTCATAAGCCTTCACAGCCTCCAGGACACAACGATTTAGGCTGAGTCATATTTATGGTATACTTTAACTCACGATTCCTGAAAATTAGCCGCGAAGACATCTACGTCTTTAAAAATTGCAACTTTTTACTATTTGTGATAGAAACATGCGGTTTTCGCGTAATTATGAGGAAATCATCAGATGAACATTTCGCTAAAGCGATGTTGTTTTAGCAAACGTTTTGATTAGAAATTTTTTAAAGAGATATTACAGTCTAGAACTATCATTACCTTTATTAATTTTTCTTCCATAACAATACTATTGCGACGACATGCTTTTAGATTCTACTCGAAAAGCAAGAAGAAGCAGGAGTACAAGACGCTCTTATCGATCAGAAGTCAAAACACTGATCAACGAATTTCATCAGCTCTCGCCACTAGCGTCATGGAAAACGACTTAAACTTGCTTGATGTAAACAGAGACCAACTTCCGTACACTGAAGCATACTGACAATTTAGATGCCGCGTACGCAAGCACTCAATAGCATGCTTAATTGTGATTGTGTCAGCACAAAGGCGCTTTGTACTTAAATGCAGTTCATAGCTTGACTTCGAGTTTACGGCAATGGCTGCTTTCTCAGAAGCAATGGAAATGTGACTGGATGTTACCTTTGTCTTTGTCCAAGAATATTACGAAAGATTTCTGAGCTTCAATTGAATGAAGCATATAAAAATGCTGACACAAGTTGATACGTTGTCCTCTGTCTACCTGCGTTGGTCTAAGTACCTGTTGAAGAAGCATTGGAAATATTTGCTTAATATAGGTGGCCTATACCAAAAATCGAGCATATGCATGAACTGATAACATACTCTGAGCACACACAAGCCTGTATTAGAGATTGACGGCATGGCATTTACAGAAATGATCTATTTCCTACACTTGGAATGAACGGGATATGGCAACAGAAGGTATCGCAAACAATATTGTGAAAGGATGGCATTATGAAGTCCAGTCACTGTTTTGAGTGTCATCTTTCTACTTTTTGGATTTTCATAGAGGAGCTCATTAAAGATAGTAAGAAACTGAAAGCTGCTTTTTGCAAGCAATAACTGGGACAGAAAATCATTCACAAAAGATGTACCGCCAATTGGATAGAAATATATTTCTTGCCATTGAAAACATACCGAAGATGTAATAAAATTCAAATTTTATCCAGGCGATAGCTCGTCTAACTTATTTATAACAAGAAACTTTCTTTAGTAGACTAGGCCCATGTCTGAACTATAAGCAGAAACATATTTATCTGTTGCTTGACTTTAATTTCTCGCTAATACTTGGCTTAATCAGTAATAAAGTTTCTGACTCTTGCGGTTACTGTTGTTTTCCCTCTGTTTCATAAATCGTCACTAAAATTTAAAAAATTCAAAGGTCATTATACCCAATGGCATGTGATCAAAAGTTGCGTGATCAAACGTAATGTGATCAAATGGCGGGTGATCAAACATCGCATGATCAAAGGTCGTCTAACCTTTCTCGTGTGTTGCCCACATTAGCCATTAATAAATTTGTGTATTTAATAAATACTATTTAAACTAATTAAACATAATCTAATTAAACTTAAAATAACTGCCTGTTATATTTTGACGGTTGTTTCCACGTTGCCTCAGAACTGCATAATCACTTCACCAGATCTTTAGAAAACAATCGCACGCGTTTTGCTCGCACCGGAACAAGACAGTTCTCCACTGTGATCACTAGACCCACTGTATGAAATTCTTTGCCTGATGACCTAACTTATTTACCTGTCACGCACCAGTTTAAGACTCATGTAAATGTTTCTTGTTGGTCACATTGGGTTAATGTTTTTCTGGGGAAAGTATGTGGCATAACATTTCACTTGCACAGTTAACGAACCTAATGTAATATGTAATTGTTGAAATTGTCAGAAGAAATTAGGTGAACCTGTTAGCGAGACCTGTTGTTCTTTTGGTCTCACCTGTGGATGCCTAGCAATACGTTGCTTGATTGAACCATTAGGTGTTCAGTAGAAAGGTTTAAATTCGATTCAATTCAGAACGGCTGTCATCGGACAAAATCGTCTCTGAAGTTGGCTGTCATTGCATTATCGCTCATTTATCAGATACTAGCACACTAGAAACCATTGAAGTAGAGACTGTGACTTGAAAAGTCTGCTAGCTATCAGATCGGGATCCATTAATCGATATATCGGCACTTGCGATTCTCTCTGCATTTTGTCTGATGTGACGTCAAATTTCCCACTTTTAGCCTCAAGCTGTTAGGGCAATAAACGCACTATTATGGCTTATAATAAAGTAGTTGGTCTATGCATAATGATATAATTGATTCTTCCTTTTAACGACTCAAGCAACATATATTGCATCATATATGGGTCTTTAAACAGAAGAATAATTTATTTTCTCATTTTAACAGGACCTTTTTCCTTCTTACTAGTTTTCTACTCTATCGATCAGCGAGATGTTGAGACGGCCCCTGACCTAGAATGAATGTACGCCATTGCACCGCAGCGGTGACCACAATATTCGTTTAATCACTGCGCGGTTTTCGTTAAATGACGCTGGAAGGCATGATTCATGCAGATAGCCAAACAGGCAGTTGCATCCACGAACATTGAAGACACACGAACGATATTAAGCCTATTGTATTCAGACTAAGCATTTTACACAGTAGGTTTACTCAGTTTTCACAGCCGGTTTACGATCCTGATATTAAGACAACTGTTATTCGACATTTTCTCTGAAAATAAGTCACAGAGATATAATGGTCTTAAATGTGTTATATTTGGCAAGTATTTTCCTTGCGCTTATGAATATAACCAATACTCAAAGTCTGCATGACGAAGTAAAGAAGAATCCAGGTAAATTATTATGATAATTAATTATTCGTAGGTTCAAGTGTACCGGTCACTATCGTCGTTGTCATCTTCATCGTCGTCATCATCATCATCACCATCACCATCGTCATCATCATCATCGTCATCATCATCATCATCGTCATCATCATTATCATCAACATCATCAACATCATCATCATCATCATCATAAATGTACCTAGGTTGATGTTTACCATAAAACCTTATCTTAGCTAACATCGTAATCTCCACCACCACCTTAGTCGACGTCATTTGCCATTGTCGTTGTCATCATCATTACGTCATTATGATAGACATCGTCATCTTTCTCGTTCTTTTGCTTGTAATTTTCCGTGTCTTCAAGTAAAGCGAAAAACTAGTCGAAACAGATCAAACTTAATGACCTGTACACATAATTTGCATTTGTTTAATTTGCATATCAAATTTGCATTTGTAAACTTGAACTGTAGGTCCGACAGAAGAATATTGCCTCGTCGAATCCTTTCAACCGCGATGTCTGAAGAATGACGTCATACTGATGACGAGCGCCATCTATGGGCGCATGCGCATTGGTCGATGCATAACGGCGGAAGAGGTCGCTGCGCACGGGTCAGTCGTTGAGGAAGATCGTCGATACTTCGGCTGCTCAGCCGATGTTCTGCGAATGCTCGATCGAAAGTGCTCCGGAAAGACCACCTGCGATATCCGTGTTTACGATATTTTACATCAAAATATTAAGCCCTGCCTTCCGGGTTTAAATGTTTACCTCGAGGCCAGCTACGATTGCATCAGTGGTAAGTTGTCGCCTAACTTTAATTAGGTGTGCAGGTGGATATTTATTTAGCGCAGGCTTATAGATTCAGAACCACCTATAATATATATATATATTATATATATATATTATATATATATATTATATATATATATATAAATGCACTTAAACTTATCCTTGTAATTTATGATGGAAAAATACTGAACGCTTTTAAATCGCTGATGAAGGAAGAACAAATTGTTAATGCTTTTAAAATGGTGATAAATATTGATTGACGTTAGAATTAAAGAAAACAACTACCCGATAATATACAAAATAACATCATTTCATTGAGTGTAAGAAAGCTGGGTTTCTGTTTCTCTCAAAAGCGGACGAGACTCAATCATTCGCCTTAAACTCAATCTCTTTCACTAACTGCATTATTACTAACTTATTATTATTATTATTATTATTATTATTATTATTATTATTATTTCTGCATTTAGTAAGCGCCACTATCTAATGACTAATTATCAATCAATGGCGCAGAGCAATTATAAGTGAACTTGCTCAAGGTTCTCACACATTAACCTTCTCTGGGGAAGATCGGACCCGTACTCTCCGTGTTACAAGCCGAACGCTCGAACTAATCGGCCACCATGTCCCACTGATTAGTAAGCTTAAATCCCTAAATGACATCCATTTTATCAAATGATTAGCCTTCTTTTGAGAGCTCTATTTGCTAAGTTAGCCCAATAGTAACAGAGCTACCGTGGTTTTATTATTCTTATCGTAAACTTAAGATTATCTTGTAGTTGCTGACGAAGGTCACTTGTGCATCGTATCAGCTTCGAAGAAACCAACTCATATAATTGGGTTGTCCGACCGTCAGCGAATCTGTGGAACAAAACTCCAGCCTTGGATTGTTGAAGCACGAATTGGTCAAAAAGTCGGCGTTAGTCTACTCGATTTCAGTACTTCACTTACTGGGGATAGCAGTCAACCATGCAACTACCATGGTGTCTTGGTAGATAAAGCTGGGAAAAGAAACATCTCAATCTGTAGCGATGGGATGCAGAGGGAGAAGAGAATATATACATCTGCTGGAAATTCAGTGAATATATTCTTAAATCAACCTGATACATTGGAAGGCGACATCCAGTTCATGTTGGAAGTCGAAGGTTATTTTTAAGTTTTACTAAATTTGAATGAACTTTAATATCAGTTTCATTATTGAAGATTTTAAGTAAAAGTTATCACCGAACCTTTTTAAAGGTCTTTGAAAAATAGAATTATTGAGCTACTATGAAAATAATAGTATGTTCTGGAATAACTGTAAAATGATTTCAGAAAGGCTGTTTTTATTTTGTAGCTATCGGTTGTTCGGATATGGTTCCTCCAGAAGATGCGTGGCTGAAGAGGGACAACGATGCAATTGTGGTTGGATGTTACTCTACTCGCCAGACTTGGCATCTTAATTGTCAAGAAGGAAAATGGATTGGCGTCTTGGGTAACTGTTCACAAGGTAAGAATTTTAAAATTTCTTAATTTAATTTTGAGAATCAAAACCATTTTACGAAAGCTTAAATTGCAATTCATGTATTTTTGGTTCTGAATATTAATGTAACGTGTGTTAAGATCGCTATTATCTTTGCAGTATTTCCTAGAGCGTCCCAATGATGCAGTTTGAACAAAATGAGGGACTTCTCAAATGAAAATATATATTTTAGTTACAATTATTAAATACTACAACAAGTGAATGGACATGCAGTGGAAAATGATTTTTAGGGTCCGATGCACGAGAAAGAACGGTGTTTTAAGTCATGTATACGAAAACTTGGAACCAACTAGCACGCAGGGACTGACTCGAAAAAGCCACAAGCTATCTGATTGTTGGCGCGGCCTACTGATTATCGAGTACTACTCCTGCAGGACCTTAATTCGGTTCCTATCTTCTGCTGTCAGTCATTGCACTGCATCTCATATCTAGCCCCTCCATCGAATGCATGGTCGCTGCTCTTTCATGGCCTTTTTAGATATCAACCAAAGGCCTACCTCTTTCAACCAAGGCTTACTCAACACATATTGTTCTCTGTCTTGGTGAATGAGAATCTGAAAATAGAACTGAATTTCGACTAAATTTTGATACGCCATCGATTGATACCTTATGAATAAGACGCCGGTGCTGTGGAAGTTTTCATTTATCATTAAGAAGCACGTGTGTTGATGTTTAAATGGGAAGAGCTGCAAGGGCGATAATGCAGTAAATTAGGCGGGTCAGTATGAAGGATTGTTAGTGTTTTCTGTAGTCCTGTGTATTGTACGTGACGACCAGCTTTCTGCTCAGACTGCCCTGTGGCTCCGTCTTTAGACTTTTTGCAAAACCAGAATCACTGATTAGCTTGATTTTCTATTTAAGAAAATATATCTTTTCACCGGAAAGATTGTATCTGTCCCATCTGTAACTTCCCTGCACAGATCCGCACGAAACGGTAAATACTTAGGCCTACAAAAGAGTAAATATGTGCAGCCTATTTAGGCCGGTTTACTAAAATGTCTTCCGCTGATCTTAGTGACGAATATTCTGCTACAACTGTGCCTTTTGCAGATAATCCAGTACACAGTTCTGTCATTGGAGGATCCGAAATTTCAAATGACGAAGAAGGTAACGCATTTCTACTACTAAGCAGCAGTGTTTCTCTATTATTCAAATTCTACAGCGTACAAGCTGCCACCTTAATTCATCTCTGGCTTTCTCCGATGTTATTGAAGGGTTCGTTTTTTGGAAATGAAATAAAATTATCCAGGGTGCACATGTTGTTTGACTAAGAAGCTCAATCAACTTTGAAATGATAAAAACGCTGGACCATATGCACCTATTCAATGCGTTTTATTCGCGGAAGGGTTAAATTTTCAGTCTGTTAATATATAATTACTTCATTCGGTTTATAGAGAAATGCCTATGTCATCAACTCGTTTCTTTTGAAATCTTTCGTACTGCTCCTGACTATCAAATTTGTTTTACTTTTCACATACTTCTTGCAATTCATATAAAATCTCCAGAATCTGAACTTATAATTCATTTTATTTGAAAAATAATACGAGATCCTTCAAATCAACCTTTGATTAATTGAAGATATGATTAAATTCGACATTTATTATAAATGCACGTCTAGCCTAGTCTTCACTTAGGTTTTTTATAGGACAATTCAGGAAAATTTAAGAGTCTTAACTAATACTATATGACATATCTAGCTAGCTCTTAGTCATTACTTTGCACGTCATTGCTTTTTCTTATCCTTTCCTTATCCTTGATGTTTAAATACTAAATATCTCATTGTTTATTAGTTTTAGTTATTGTCGCAGTCGTTGGATTTACTGTGGCAGTTTGTCTTGCAATTTTATGCACAGGAGCAGTTTGCTTGCGAAGGTGTGTTATAATGTTTTCTGTATTCTTCATCTATATTCAGGAAACCCGAATGGATCGCTTAATTATAGCAGGACAGCTATTCGACTCACAGACGCACAGGGCTAGGCATTAGTATCACTATTATGCAACGGTATCATAGTTCTAGCTTTTCCAGTCTTTTAGTATGAATAATTATTAATACAACCTTTACAGAATCCAGAAACTTATTTAATCACAGTGAGTGTCTTAAGTTAATGATGAAGAAATTCATTATTACTAAACAGTACATATAAATCGAGTGGAGACACATTGTGAAACGGGCATCGGACACCTACGGGCATTGAGCCCACGGTTATTGATGATGATGATGACATATAAGATGAGCAATGCAACTAAAGCACAGAAGTGTGCATGCATAAATGTGTATGTAGTTGTGTGTATGTAAGGTTGTATGTATGTATATATGTAGTCAGGTGGGTAGCTAGGTAGGCATGCATGTATGCATGCATGCATATATATATGCATGTATGTGTGTATGGTATTGTATTCTATTATGTTGCATTGCGTTACATTGTATTACAGTGTATTACAGTATCACGGTACTTAACTAAGCAAATAGGCTTTAGAATGTACGCCAAGCAGAGTCATATGCGGATGTACGTATATGAAGAAAGACAGCCATTTGTCGGCATTCTGCTTCGTCTAAGTTTTGTCAATGAATAAAATTTTGTAAGGCAAAAAATTTATAGTATTTTTTCTTGCTGTTTTTTGTTGAATTACCTACGTAAGTTGCATCGCCTGTTCTGATTTTATTTAGGTACTACAGTCAATTCAGAAAACAGCAAGAATACAATACATTGAATCAACCAAGTGTTTCATCTGGATGCCAGCAGCATGGACAGCTATTGCCTTCAGGTTATGCAACGCACTTCAGTGGAATTGCTGTTCAACAAAACCCAACGTACTCGGTCTACGGAGGAGATGGCGACGTCAGTGAAACCCCTACTGTTATGTAGGGACGACCATCCAGTCTAAGGTGACTGGACTTCGGACTGAACGCTATGCTTGATAAGCCTGCCACTTAGATTTAGATCAGTTATACACTTGAGCAATCAACATTTTAATAGGAATTTTGACTGTACTGCGAATATTTCGCAATAAAAATACATAATTTTAGCTGAAACCGAGAATTAACAATTAACCTTAATCAAAAGAAATGTAGAACTTGATATAGAAACGACCACACAGTAAGTTCTGAATATGAAGACCCTAGGAGTATGAACTGCATTTGCATGTGAAAACACTAGTGCAGTATTGGCGCAACCTTAGAAATATTGGCAAAGGAGCTAAACTTTTGGTGGAGAACATGAATGATACTGCTACGAGAATGATATTTCAGCAATTTAATATTTGCTAGACGTTTTGGGTTAAACTGCTAATACAGTACCTCAGATGAATCTGGGACAACGATAACGCTGAATATCTAGAACATGAAGAACATGATGAGAGTCATGGTTTTTCAGCCAATCGTGACAGACTCTGCATTTAATAATAATGACTCTAAGTTGCGAATATTTTCATTTGTACGATTCATCGGCATCTCCGTTCTATTTCTTGCCTCCAAATAAGAAGAAGCCAATGGACCTCCGTTAGGCCTTTTCATCGACCTTATCGGACGAACGAACACAGAATGCGACATTTTCTGCATACAGAGCAAAAGCTGCTTAAGGTTCCGAACTGAAATCTGAATCAGTAGACGCATTTTTTTCTGGACAACTTTGTGTCTAAGGCGAACGACGGTGTTGATCCGAAAAACGACTTTGAAGAGATGGCATCTGAACCGCCGGTCACAGGTCATGACGAGCTGGACTAGGCCTACATAAAAAATTACTGGATGCCTCCGCTCTTGATGCTAACAGCCTCCAATTCGATACAGCATCCAAATGGCTGCAGCAAAATACCACGTGATCGAAAGATGTGTTAACTGGTTGACTGGTTACTTAGGTTGGTGGTCGCACGTTTCCATAGACGCCGAACAACACGTGCAACAAAGCCAACGAACAACCATTCTTGCACCTAGACTATAAGACAAACTGCAAGATGTAAAATAGAAGCGTTCATAGGTTCATCAACTTTTCTACAGCTATATGTTACGTTACACTTTTGTCGAAAAAAATGAAGGAAAAAGCCGTGACAACCGAACGACAGTCGAAAACGTTTTAGAAACCCGTATTTGTATAAATAATTATTTAAAAAATTTCATACGCTTATTAACGTTTAAAAGATATGCAGACAGCGCTTTTTCGCTAATTTCTTTTTTATATTAGTGTAATAAACCACTTTTCGTGCATGAATGTCCATATTTTTCTATGACAATATTATAAAATGCATATAACCGGACTAATTTAAGCTTTTCTACTCGTAGAGTAACGTTAATGAAAGAAAATTTATATACTGTTATAAGTCTTCAGACTCACAGAGTCGATAAACTGTAGAATGCTTCGAAAATGAATCGACAATGCAAATGGAGCTACACTGCTAAAGTGTTCCGTTTTCTCGTTTTTTTTTATTTTTATTAAACCGTTCCTTAACTTAATTGTCCGAAATTTCTTAATTATTAACGGCATTTTTGATAGTCTTTTAAAGTACTCAAAACCATCTTCTTGCTGCCTTCTGTACTTCCAAAGTAGAAGAAGATCAGTCCCTTCAGTTAATTCCTAAAGACAACCATTGATATGAAGTGTTAACGACTTCATTTTTCTTATACTTGATATAAGCACTCTCCCTTGTCGCCTAATCTTCTATATGACAGTGTAAGTCAGTGTACTCATTATAGCTGAGATTGCTAGGGGCATACGTAAAACCGAAATCTCAAATTAAATTTCTCCCCTTCTAAAATAACACAAGTTAAATCACATAATAATGATAACAATTATAACAGAGCAGAGTATCGTAGTATCGTAGTACGATATAGAACGGTGTAGCTAAATAGTTTACACTATCGTAATGTAAATGTAATCTGCAAAAGTAAACCCCCAAAAAGTCGAACAAAATCAAAACTGAATTTGATGTTGAACTAAATTTGGCTGGCCATGCTAAACAATAAGCTGAAAACCGCGTATTTCTATCATACATAATAAAAAGTTACAATTTTATAAAGGTGTATAAGTCTCTTAGCGGTTACTTTTGAGAAATCGCGAGTTCAAGTTTACCGAAACTATGACCCTACCTACGTCCCTGGTCGAAGGTCATAAATGGTTATAGGGGATTAGTATATGCATGGGAGCGTATTCATACACATCTAAGGCTGACATCAATGAAATATCTATTCAAACGGTTATGACTAATTTTTCATGACGTGGTCATTTGAATAATCGAGAAACGCAACTTCAAATTAGGCCATCAAAAGACATGTTAATTTATGTATTTTTGAGGCATCGTTGAAAATTAAAAATAAATTTACTTAGAAATCGAAACTTTACATAAGAACCTATAATGTGATAGCCAAGACAACAAGAATATAATTGTGCAAAGATTCATTTAGACCCATTTTGTGCCTATTTGCCTTCAGAGCGAGTTTCTCGCAAATTTCCTTTTCCAACTTTATGAGGGCTTTCTCAGGCACGATCACAAGTATTAGCACAGTAACGGAGGTGTAGAAATTCAAACCCATTCTGAAACCATGTGATTCACAAACTTCTTTGCAATTTGTAATTGTAATTGTAATCGTAAATTTGTACTTTGCAACTTGAAAAGTAACTCATCAAAGGCGCTCTCGATCTGAAAATACAAAAGTTTATTATAACTATATAGTTTTTTATCGTAAATTAAAGCTTTTATTTCTAAACTGTCGTATTTCGCATAGTCTATGACCTAGTACTAATAGTACGTTCTGTTTGACGATGCTGCATCATAACGAGCATTAAAGCGTCGCACTCCTTTATCCATGCTGGGAATTGACATCTCCAGAGTACGACATGGTGGAGATAGTGGTAGTGAGGAAACAGAAGGAGGAGGGGAAAGAGAAGGTGATGATGGTGGTTAAGGTGATGGTCGTGGTGATTATGATCACAGCGGTGGTGGCAGCAGTGATGATAGTGGAGTGGAAGTAAAGAAAGGAAAAAGTGTTGGTGGGGCGACAACATTATTTCGGCGGGAAACATTTCGGTCGTTGTTAATTCAGCAACCCTCGTGACTAAACGATGCATATTTCTGCTATGGACCAGATGCGCTTTGATGCTAATGGCTGCACCGTGTTTACCTTTAACCTATGCGTCGGGTTTCGAATCGCAAAATTGTGTAATAGTAAGGAAAGTCAGTAGGAATAAAAGATTTGAATATTGGGACTAAATTATGAGCGTCAAAAGAGAAGAATGTCAAGAGTAGACGTCAATATCAACACTTCATGTTCACTGTCCACACTAACGGCCTAGCACTGCGTTTTTCTTAATCATTTCCATTCGCATCAATATAGTTCTATTTAATGCGTTTCAATAAGTCTGTCTTAGCTGTTTGATGTCTAAATGTAGCTGTCAAACGCTGGTTCTGTTTATAACACATTTTATTCTGTCTACTCACTTACATGTTTTTGAGCTGGTCCCTGACCTCTATGCATATTAACATAATGTGCCGTCCAGGTTTTCTCCTTTTCCTCCTGCTTCGTCTTCGGCTGAGGGATCGCAAGGCCGAGGGGTCAATTGCCCTCTGCGGGAACCAGAGGTCGTGACCCGTTCATAGGTGCAAGGTTTTCTCGTGCGCTTTGTCTTTGTACTATAGACTACTGGAGTCCGACCGCGAAACCTTTTACTTCGTCGTCGGTCGGGGGACTCTCTTTGGACATCAGGACCATGGGGGCCCTGAGCGGATGGCCAATCCGACTCTTCGGTCCAGGCTATGTCCACGGCTCCCGGGTTGGGGGCAGCTCCCTTTCCTAGAGAGCCAGGGTTCGGTGTATTGTCTGGACGATATTTACTAGCTGGGACCTCCGCTGATTTCTTCGGCCGTGTTAGAACCTCGGGAGATCCTTCAAGGCGCTCCAAAAATCTCTCCAACAGGGCCTCCCCAAGCATAGTAAATTGCTTTAACATTTCTTCCCTTAAACTGGTGGATATCGGAGTTATTAAGGGGGTTGTTTCGTTCATACCCACTGGAAGGTCTTGTTCTGTGTCTACTTGCCTTACCTCTCGTAGGTCCATACTTACACAGATATTTATAACGTACAGATTTGTTTTATCTATTTATTGCAGAACAACCAATTACGCCACCTGGCGAACAGAAACTATATACAAGAACTTAATCTTATACTATAAAGAACTTAAATGCTCTTAATCTGTTCTCTGTTGGAATTTTTCTTGACTTGGCAAAAGCTTTTGATACTGTCATGCTATCTTGATAAGGAAGCTTGAATTTTATGGAGTACGAGGACTTGTTGGTTTAAGAGCTACCTCCATGACAGGCAACAGCAAGTTTTGTGTAATGGGGTCCTGTCTAGCATCAGATCCATCCGTTGTGGAGTTCCGCAAGGCTCTATTCTAGGCCCACTTTTGTTTCTGTTGTACATAAATGACCTTACGACTTCATCTAAGTCACTTCATTTTATATTGTTTGCCGACGATACGAATGTTTTTTTATCTAATAAATCGTTGGATGCTATGATTGAGTCTGTCAATAACGAACTTGTATCAGTTGCTGACTGGTTTCGTGCTAATAGGCTATCCTTGAATTTACATAAGACTAATTTTATATTGTTTAGATCGCGTCGGAAGGTTCTTTGTAAATCAGCTATTAATAATTTTATCGATAACCAACTGATTACTCAAGTGAATTCATGTAAATTTCTTGGAGTTTATATTGACTCTCATTTAATATGGAAAGAGCATATATCTCGTATATCATGTAAAATTGCTAAATGTTCTGGTATATTGTTACGCATTCGCTATATCCTGCCCCAACAGATATTAATTAATTTGTATTATTCATTGATTTATCCTTACTTATCCTACTGTAACCTTTTATGGGCCTCTAATTATCCTTCGCGTATAAAATGCTTGTCTGTTTTGCAGCGCCGTGTTCTTAGAATTATTAAAAAAACTTTCGAAGTAAACGATATTGAACCCTGTTTTGTCAATCTCAATATTTTAAAAATTAATTCCATTAATAAGTTTCAGATCTCTGTATTTATGTATCAATATCAACATAAATTATTGCCAACGAAGTTTGATGGATACTTCAACATCATCGATCATCACTCATATTTTACTAGGATTCACGGTAATTATTATGCCAGTTTTGCTCGCACCAACACTCGATTATTCAATATTAAATGTGCGGGCCCTTCAATTTGGAACACTTTACCAATGAGCATTCGCATGTTGTCAAGTTTGAAACTGTTCAAAAGGCAGATGCGTCACTATTTAATAACATCTGTTTTGACTGCCAACTGAATTGTTCATACAAACCATTAGTTTTTTGCTTCTTTTTTCTGAATTTTTTGTTATATAGGACTGTGTAATGCAGCGGACTTCTGTAGAGTTTTATTTTTAGTTTCATTTGTGTACGGATTGTACATAACTTATTTAGTTTGCTTACAAAATGATACTTGCTTTGTTTACATTTCGATTGCCATCTTACGTCACTGATGTTGTAATTGTAATTGTAATCTGACATTTATAAAGCGCCACTTCAAGAATAGACTCATCAGAAGCGCTCCCGACCCGAACCAGTGAGACCACTGGCAAATAATACAGACTTCAGGCGCTTGCGAAACTGCGGAAGAGACAAACTGAGGAATTCTAGCCGGAGCTCTCGGGAAAGGCGATTCCAGCTATTGGGTCCAACATAGGCAAAGCTTCTAGACTGCGCTGTAGCAGTGCGCATACGAGGGACAGTCAGAAGTCCAAGGGAGGCCGACCGGAGAGTGCTACGGCCTGGAACCAAGGAGACCGAAATGCAGAAGTCCTTAAGATATGATGGAGCAGAGCCAACGAGACAATTACGCATAAGCGTTAGGATCTTGAACTGGATCCGCTGCTGAATGGGAAGCCAGTGTAGAGTGTCCCGTATAAAGGAAGTTATATGGCCATACCTGGGGACGCCTCCAATAAGACGGGCAGAAGCATTGAGAACAGATTGAAGCTTGGAAATATTGGCAAGTGAGAGTCCAGCAAAGATAGCGTTACCAAAGTCCACCCTGGTGCAGATAAGGGCATGAATTAGAGTAGTAACAGCATGAAAGGAGAGGGAGCGCGGATGGTACGAAGCTGACGAAGGTGGTAGAAGCATGAGCGGGAGACACTGTTAACATGATCGGTCAAGGAGAGTTCCCGGTCCAGAACAACCCCAAGATCACGGACTTTGGAACAGAATTGAATGTCCGGAAACCTCTGGCGTAAGGATGATGAATCTATCTTTGCCAGCTGAGCACGACCACCAAGCCAGATGAACTGGGTCTTAGCAGAGTTCAGTCGGAGGCGATTGGAGGACATCCAGAGACCAAGGGCAGATGTTGCGTCAAGAATACTCTCAACCAGAGAGGAAGCCGCTTCCGCTGGGCCATGAACGAAGGCCTGAGTGTCATCTGCATACTGATGGACAGCAACACCCATGGGAAGGAGAACCCGTGCCAGGTCGGCAGTGTACAGAATGTAGAGGAGAGGGGCCAGAACAGAACCCTGAGGAAGGCCAAAAGGTATAAGGGACCAGGCGGAACGTGTAGGCCCAAAGATAACAGAATGAGAGCGGTCTGAGAGGAATGACTGAAACCAAAGAAGGGCCGTATCATTAATGCCAAAAGATTTTTCCAGACGCTCCAAAAGGATAGAGTGATCCACAGTGTCAAAAGCAGCACTAACATCATAGAGGGCAAGAAGAGTAACATGTCCACGGTCAAAAGCTCCAAAGACGTCAGCCAGGAGACGTGTAATAAGTGATTCAGTAGAGTGGAACTTCCTAAATCCGGATTGAAGAGGAGGCATGAGGGAGTTAGAGTCAAGGTAGTCGACCAGATGTTAATAGGTGACCCTATTTAAGCGGGACCCAGGTCCCTTCTGGGTTTGCCTTTTGTATCCTGGCAAACTGTACGTTTTATGTGTAACCTGATATGTTGAATTTGGGATCAATAAAGAGAGTCAATCAAAATCAAATCAAATCTATAAATCTACTCTACCTCCTGAGACGCGTGCAAACCTGGAGCATCATAAATTCCCTCTTTTTGATTTCAGTGCCTACTTTAGTGCATTTCTAATCCCATGGAAGTTTTCCCCACATCGGAACTTATCCGGTAAGCTATCATAAAGATAACAGCCGCTCAACTCACCCAGTTGGGAAGAGCTGTTGGCTCACAACGATCTAATACAGCAGCGAATACGAGTCGTGGTTCCTCGAAACAGCACCTCGAAGACGACGGCTCCACACGACAGCCAATCCGACTTATTCCTCTCGAATCCGCACACAGCAGATAAGGCTTAATCCCAGTCGTTCCAAACGACGAACAGATTTCCCGAAGAGCTATTAATCCGGTAATCCAAGTGATAGCGAGCGACTATGACTATTCAATCGCTAGACGTTGGCCGATCGAACATACGATTTCCACAGGAGCTACTAATCCAGTAATCCACGTATTTCTGATCCCACACGTCCAGTAGTGATCGGTTGAATCGCTCCTGTCTGTTGAACTGCGCAGTATTTATAGGAAACGTTTCTCGGTCAGTTACGTGACCGTCCGCAATATTACGAGCCGGGAAGGTTTGTCTTTTTGACCTTCATACACGCCCCTGGCGCCGTACCATCTGTACGAATTAACCTCCGCACAATGATATATACTCTATAGATGGAGCGCAGCCGGCAAATAACGCTGCGCGTTGTGAAGCCACCGTCGCTACGCGACCTTGACCCGCTGGTTGGCGGTAGTCCACGTGTGTACATGGGATGCCGCTTTAAACCATCGAAATGCTGTTGATTTATTCTGTTTCTTTGTTCGTATTTTTTCAAGTACAGAAAAGTAACAAATTTTCTTTGAAAGCGAGAAGAAAAAATGCAAATTATACTGTTTTATTTACGTTAGAAAATATTACTAGCCTACGAAGCCCTATATACAAATGGCATTCGTAACCATTACATTTAGCAAGTGATGTGATGTACGTTTATGAATAAATACTGTATTGCTTTGGCATTGTGGCTAGACAAAATGACTGTTTGCCTGAAAATAGATATTTGCTTCATTCTACCTTCACCAAACTCGTATATAACAGAGACATATCATTACTTGTCTTTAGGTTATCTTTTTATCAGAGCTGTAAACTGTACCATACAATACAACTCAAATTTGTTAATGCCCCCCTTACATAGTTCATAAGTGCACTTGAAGCAGGGTTATATAAGAACAACACCGTTGCAACAAATGTCCTTTTGAATTAAGTTTTCATGTTTGCCAAATATTTCCAGCCCAGAAATAAAAGTGTAATTTCTTTAAGCCAACAAAAGAAATGCTGAAGAAAACTAAATCAGACAGTAGTAATCACGTCTCTGTTATTCATATAGCAGGCAGTTCTCAGCAGTTGTAAGTGCAAATATTTTTATAGCACCTCTTTAAGAAATTTCAGAAGTGCTCCTGACCTGACAAGGCAGAACCAGAGAATTGACAAGCAGCTCAGTAGCATAAATTTTTCATCTGAATCAAAACTCCACACATGAAACTGCATTTGGGTTGCAGGATGCAAGAAAGCAAGTTCAGGTATGCAGCCACGGAGAAATATATGTGAACCAAGGTGTTGATTATATACATATAACAAATCAATTTCACCAACTCTGATGAGCAATATTTATTTAAAATTCCACAAACTCAAATCATCAGTTTTTTCTAACTATAATTAAAATTTTGATATCAAACTCAGTTTGTTCATTAAGAAATTGTTCACACATGCAAAAATGAAAAAATAACAAAATGAGACCATTATTGAATGCGATTTATCACAACACAAACACTAATCGGCTGTAACATGGTTGCTAAACAACTGTAATATAAATGCTAATTAATTGCAACATAGATGCTAAATCAACTGTAACATACTGCTAACCAGCTGTCACATTAACGTTAATTTGCTGCAACATAAACTTTAATCAACAGTAACATAAATGTTAATCTGCTGTACAATAGGTGCTAATCAACGGTAACATAAATGTTAATCTGCTGTACAATAGGTGCTAATCAACTGGAATATAAATGTTAATCTGCTGTAACATCAGATAGTCAAATGAAGCTATAGACACAAGTAATAAAACAAAACAAAACTCAGTACTGTATTCCTTTAGCACTGTGGTAGACAAAATGACTATCTGCCTGGAAATAGAAGCATGCTGCATTCTACCCTCATTCTAGATGTATACAGTTCATATGTCAAATTGAATCCAAAATGAAATTTGTAGTAAAACTGACAATTATGCAAGCAAAATAACTGGATCAAACAGTAACATTGTCACCAAATATTCATATCTTAAGTACTAAGTAACAGATCAGTGTATATACCTGACACTCTACTGGCCGCTAAAAATCACAGCTTTATTTAACTTGGACCGCTTGGTTTGTTCATGAATGTGTCTTGTGAAGCATTTGCCCTGGTGGTGCAGACGACAGCAAAGATATTCGTCAACAACTGTCTTCATCAGCAGAACTCGGTGATCCCTAATTGGCTCAGTCCGAGATGAATAGTCCATTAGTGCAGAAAAAATGTTGCTCCCAATGAAGGATCGAAGTACACATGTCGTTAGAACAGTTTTCAGACTTGCAGCAATTACTGGTTTGTCTTGTGGACCCATCTTACTTCTGAAGTGTGACTCGCTAGCTTTGCAGAGCATTACAGCATCATTTGAAGGTCGCAGGAGACCTCCACGGTCTTTGGTTTCCAGAAGTCCAAAACCACTAGGAAATGGCTCATCACCACTTTTGTTCCAAAACAGGGCATCTCTACAATCGTTGCAAGCTAGACGTTTTGTTAACTTGCGAACAACGAAACCAGCAATATACACTACCACATTTTCTACAAAGTTGGACAAAGTGCCAATTTCAATCTTTGGTCCATAAGTTTCAGAATCTGTGGATTCATCGCCCACCTTATTCAAGGTATCAGTGAGTCGTAGAGCAGAAATAGTAGCTATATCAGATTTTTCCTGCCTGTCTATTCGTGACGAAATGGTTAAAACTGGACAACTAGTCTGTGCAACACAGTTGCCAGTTTTCACTTCCTGCAGTTGCTGGTGTGTCAACAGTCTTTTCCAAGCTGCTTTCAAATGGACTGCTGATGGGTTATTGTTCCATCCTCCACGGCTTCTTACAGCACTGAAGAAGAGCTCCAGATGGTTCTGGCTCATTTTATACGTCAGCAGGTACTTCATAGCAGACTCATCCTTCACAAGCGTGTCAAATAATGACACTGCACTCAAGCTGGACAGTATAAAACCAATAACAGCAGTCTTGCGCAAACTCTGGCTTATTAGTTGTCCAGAAGCCAATTTCAGTCCACGCAAGTACTGCTGTGTTTCAGCAACAAAAGGTCTCCAGACTGCTGCATTTGTCATTCGCATTGGTGCCTTGTACCCACGAGCAATAGGGTTGCGACTATTAAGCAAATCGAACAGGCGATCAACTGTTTGAATGAACTTAACAGTCGCTTCACATCCTTGAAACTGTGGCAGGTTCAACGTTTTTTGACAGAACACTAAAGCATTAGCTACAGAAGCACTAAGAGCTTGCACTGCCAACTTTACCTTCATTTTCTGCTGTGACCATAGAACATGCCTCTCATGCAGCTTGTTGCCTGCTCGCAAACCTTCTTTTGTCTGAAGCTTTTGCAAATTCTCGATGTAAGCCCAGTTGATTTCTTGACCATCACCATCTACAAGAACTCCTTTGTCAGCGAGCATATTCCGCATCAATTTAACCATATGACAAGCATCAAGGAAAATATAAACTTTCTGGTTTGGAACAGAGGGATGTTCAAAGCTGGATTGAGGCTCCTGAGCATCAAATTTGGCTCCAAGCTACAGTGCCATGGCACAGTTAGCAGAACTGCCATCAAATGTGAGTGACCGAATTGAAACGCCTACATCATGCAATTTTTGCAAGCTAATTTGGACAAGGTTAGCACGCTCCTTACCCTGCAGGCCATCTATTAAAAAGTATGCCACTGGAACCTTCCAATGTTCTGTCATGCTAACAATCATCATGACTAATGCTTCTTTGGCAACGGGAAGACTGCTATTATCCTCTACTGCAACACCCAGATCTACATAACCAACATATCTTTTACCATCCCAATCCACCTGCTTGCGAATGGCAATTTCATCCATCATCAATGAACATATCATTTGCTTTCCACCTCGACTTTCTGCCATATGCTTTAGAGCTGAAAAGACCTCATTATGAAAGCCAGGATTTCCATCTATGCAGCTGTACCAAGCTGCCAGTCTTTGGATGTGGAAGACAGTTTCCAAACTGGCTTCGAACAAAGTCGTATGCTTTAGCAGAATAAAAATGCAGTGACAAAGCGAAGTTCCGTAGCTCAGGAGGATACTGAGCTTTAACCTTCCCAGAAGCTGCATTTCTCACGCATCTAGTGATCACAGCCAAAGCAGACTCACTAAACGAAGACAAAAGATTTTGTTCAGCCTGTTCTGTTATTAGCTGCTTTTTTGTATTTCTGCTAAGAGATCTTTGACACACTTTATTTTCTTATTCAAACGTCGATTAGACTGCTGTGCAAGTTTCAGCTTCTTTTTAGCTGTTACCAGAGCACTCAGTGTTGCATCAAGTTTACGCTTGATCTTCTTTGGTGAGTGCAGAAAATATGAATGATCACCTGTTATCGCAATTTGGCTGCAAATTTGTTGTGAGTGCGCAGCAGAACTTGTTACATGGAAATCAGCAGCAACACGGTGTTTCGCAATGGGTGATGTGCGTACCCGTCGCACTGTATGTTTCTTTGGCTGCAAATGAGCTGGAAAGTTGAACAGTGTTGGTTCAGCCCCTTAAAAGAAGAACAAGAATATTGTGCAGGATCAAGCAAAAAATACTTTTAGCATTTATCTGTTACAGATATAGATATTTGACTTATTATATCACACCATGTCACAACATTGCAAACTTTGTCTCCTAGATTGACTTATTGAATGGATACACCTCCAGAATTACAACCGGACCATTAATGCAAGATTTCACAAGATCTCACAGCCATCACATTGAGCTATATCGGGATATTGTTGTAGTATTTTGGTGCAGTGTTGTGGTAGTTTATCTGAATTTGGACACTGCATAATTATTGATTGCAAGTTGGGCTGACATAATCTTAGTGCTAAAGCTGTAATGGAATTAAGTGAAAAAGCCACAAATTTCATATAGGATATTCACATATTATTAAAGTCATAGTAGACAGGCAAACCTGGTAATAGCCTCTTGCGTATGCCACTGTTGTAGAAACATCCATCTTCGAAATGAACGGAACAGATACGTGAGTAATCAGTTGGTTCCCAGTTGTTGCGGTGCACGCGGACTGCCCATTTCTTTCTCGTTTTAAGATCCTTTGGAAACCTATAACAGAATGTGAAAACGTTATTCCCTTGCATCGTGATTTGTTTGCTAGTAATAAATAGTTAGGCCCATGTTTGTTCCAAAATCGTAATCGTAATCCCTAGATTTCTACAGAGCCCAACGAAAGCCATGTCACGGGGACCAGCTCATTCACAGGCGCTCAGTCAAAACAAAATCGATAGGCAAAAAGGTTCGGTTCCAGAAACAAAACATGGAAACACAAATATGGAACAAAAACACTTTCTAGAATTATTGTTTTATTTGTTCCAATAGAAAACATGACAGACGTTGCATAAACGAGACTGGATTTCATTTCGAGGCTTATATATTAAACAAAAATACTAAAACACAAATAAAATTTAAAAAATATATCGCGGACGATTGAACGATAAATTTGCCAACATGCGACCGACCGACACACAGGCTTAAACGAGACTGTTTGCATTTCATTTCGAAGGTTACGCATTAAACAAAAGTACAAAAACACAAAAATAAACAACTTACCGATGAAATGATATTCAGGCGGCCTTGGTTTCGGGCGTGAAAAAATTGTTACATCCATATGCCACACAATTTAAATTCGATCGTTTCGACATTTTCACACAGCTATTTAGTCCCACAACCAGTCGGCCAAGGCCGTTTTATACGGCGGCTTCAAGCAAATGACGTCATACTCTCTCTAGTGTAAGTAGTATAACCTCTTTGCCTCCGCATCTAGGCGGGTAGACGTGACCTATCGTCCGTTCGCGCCTGTACGTATTAACCTCCACGCCCAGGCAGAAAAACATGGTTCACCATCGGTCGATCATTTTGCATTATATACCGGCGCCATAGAAGTAACTAATGAATAATAAGAATATTAATAATGAGAATAACAATAATTACCAGAACTTGACGAGTATCGGCCGTTCCAGCTGCTGTTCCTCATCTTCAATAAGTTTTTTAATCTCGAGAGATCATATGTACCTCAGAGAAAAATAATCCTTAATAAGCTCACAATTTCAAAGTTTAAGAACTTTTATTAAGTGCTAAAAATCAAAACTCTGTAAAAGAAGCAAAAAATAAATAAACGCTAATATAATTTAAATTGTTTTTGTTATACAGGCCTAAGGCTTTGAAGAAAATGAGAGGTATACTTTTAGTCGGAACTAATATGATTTATTCTTAAGTGGTTGAAGCCAAAGACCTAAAATGCAATTGATATATTTGATACTATATTGCCAAGAAAAAATATAGGTTTACAAATACGAAGTCGAGAATAGCCTATATTGTTGTAGTTTTCAACATTTGGGTCACTGTGACGAGGAGACCTGAGTTTGCTAAATGCCAAGGCATATGTCACTATTCGTTCTTATCTAGGAAACTAAATAGGGCCTACCAGGGAAAATTGATCGGGCTGGTAAATGCATTACGAAATGCTACAAATATTATAGATTTCACACTCAAAAGAAGAAGAAGAAGAAGTAGAAGAAGGAGGATAAGAAGAAGAAGTACAAGACCCTTAACCATCCGATGAATTCTGGTCGAATATGCTGGAAGCGAAATGAGTAGTTCAATAGCACAAGTGCCAACGTATTCAACCTACGCAGGACACATTGATCTCAATGACGTCGGCAACCCAAACAATCCGAATAACAGCAATTCTAGAGCCAGACTGTGAAATATCCGCCGAGTGAATACGTTCTTTCTCTTGAAAATTGTTCTGCATGGGCAGAGTGCATGGAAAATACATTTTATGGGAGAACCAAATGGGCGGGGAATTTTCCTTCCTGTCATGAATTTTACTGTTTATTTTAATATGTAGACGTTCACGTTGGCATTTGTGCTATTGAAGTACTCATTTCGCTTCCAGCATATTCTCCTGTTAAACTGACACATCGACCAGAATTCATCGGATGGCTAAGGGTTTTGTACTGTTTCTGTTAACCTTACAGACACTTTCATTTCTAAGAATCTTTCAAGTTGTAATAGTCATGACTATGCAACAAATTATAAGGTAAGCAAGCCAAGATTCTGATGACAAATGTTAAGAACTTCACGACGTGACAACTAAATGCACGGTGTTGATAAATAATGTATTATTATTGCGTGGTATTGTAATGTATTGTTAATGTATGGTAAGTTAAGTTATGGTAAGTTAAAGTGATTAAAGATAAGTAAAGTCATGGTCAGGAAATTATGTACGGGAAGGAAAGGCAAGGAAGGAAAGGTAAAGTAGCCAAAGGCCATCTTGGCTGGCTGTCCTGGTCAAGATGGCTGTTGGATTTGCCTCTCGTTTCATTGAATAAATTAGGTCGGCATATACTGAATTTGGTCAAAAATTCTATTGTGTTCGGACTTCTACAGCGCCCGAGTGTGCGTTTCGGAGTTTTATTGAGTTTGCTTTGGATTTTGTGCCTTTTAGGCGGTATTTGTCACGCATCATCTGAGCTTGGGCGCCATTTAGAAGTTTTGATCCTCCACGGGTGAACTGGTTTTTCTTTGGACTATGATGAGCCAGACTTGCATTTGCCGTCTGCGCCGACCGGAAAATCTCGGATTCGGTGAACCAACGGTAGGGTAAACCCTTTGGAGTGGCGTCAACCGTCAATCATATAGAGGTCCTACGACTTTTGGACCAGCTTTTAACGAATGACTGCCCTGCACAGTTCTAAAGGCCTAAGAGTTATCGGAACATAGCATTTTTTGCAACTTACGGGGGACTGTCAGTCGGTGAGCATAACCATTAGTTGAGGACTTCACAGAGGTTCTTATATTCATCGTACAGCTTCAGGAGTTTCTTCGCTGCGCACGGCGTATCTGCCAATGGCACGTTGGCTTTGGTCCAGATTGGAACCAGAGCTTCGATGGTCAGTTCAGCACAGTGATGTTGAGATTTCTCTCTTCTAAGTGATGTAACATGGATTTTCGTCGTATGTAAATTTTTTCGGTAATAGCGCTCTCGCAATTTATCCCACCTTTTAGCAAATCAGACCCCACTGAGAGACCTTGTTCGTGGCTCTTTGAAATGACCCGAAAACTAATTTCGTAGTAAACAAAAACTGTGTGGTTCCTGATAAGATTGTTCGACCTCTAAAAGCAATCTTAAGTCGCCCATATTTTTTCACAAATACACATCAAAGTTGGAATACAAAGATCAGTGAGCCAAAGCTGAAATCTTATAGTTGAGTCTTCACTGAAGTTGTGAACCATGCTAGTCACCTGTAATGATTGATAATAGCCCAACGTTAACAAATAACTTCAACAATGCATTTCGTACACTTCTCCGGTTAACTTCTTAGATAAAAACAATGGGTCGGACTACATATTCTTCGTGCAGGCAGCCGTGGTGCAGTGCAGACAATCGCGCAATCGTTGATGTCTCTCCACAAACACGCTTCAATGGCGCACAACAAAAAAGATATTTGGCCAGAAGAGAAGCATTTAACTCCCTGCACGGAGAAAGACGATTCGTTCTTCAAGGACGTCTTGTTCCCTGCGGTAGCTTTGACTAAGCTCCGTCACACCGACGACAAGCGAACGACCTTCGTCGGCCGCAGCAGCGCGGCAACCTTATGGATTGTAGAATCACCATAATCATCACATCCCAGCAACAGCATTATCTAGAGAGTATTAATGTAGTGCCTATTTATAGAGAAAATCAGTTTCCGCTACAGGACTGTAGTGCATATTTGGAAAACAATGAGCAATTTAGGTTTTTGCATATTGCAGATTATATTATGTCGGATAATTTAACCTTATGTGTTTGTGTAATTAATTTGTACGGGGCACTGAGGAACAGTTAGACGAGGATATCATTAATGTGTACGAAACGAGGCGGATAGGACCCTCGTGATTGATTGACAGGTGGAGGTAAACGAGCATGCCGTAAACAGACGTAGATGAGTTTTAAAAGACGCAGATGGTCGGTGGCTGGGTCGAGTGCTGAGCCTCAGAGGTCAAGCAGAGAGAGAGAGAGAGAGAGAGGGACAGAGAGAGGGACAGAGAGAGAGAGAAAGAGAGAGAGAGACGGAGCAGAGGGACGCCGAAGGGATGGCAAAAGGGAGAAGTTGAATGATTGACAGATGAAGGGGAAAGTTAAGCAAGGGTGCCAAGCTGGATAACGGTCCAGCAGGCATTAGGTCCTGAGAGCAGAAATAAAATAATACTGCATCTCGTAAACGGGTCCACGAAGTTAAGCAGACCGATGCGAATCAATTGACTCTGATGGTTAATAAACTCGCGTACTGTGAAAGGCCTAAAGACCCCCGAAGATTAAACCCCTTATCAATAGGACCGCTCGCCAACAAGATACTGAAAAGAGATTTGTGTTCGCCGATGGCCCGTTGGCGGCACAGAACTCGCAAACAATCTTGCTTTCAGTACAAAGACTGTTGGCTCTTCATCTCGCTGATGATGATACTTACAATGTACAGCTGACTGGGCATAAACCGCATGCGCTAGAAGAAAACAATGCTTTTCTATGACGCTCTTCTCTATAGGTTCTGGTTAGCCTAAAGTAAAATGTACGTGATGACGTAATAAAGAAAATATAATGGACAATAGGCCAGAATATACTTCATCAAAACCATAAACAGTCCTCTTCCATTCAGTAATAAGACTACGTACATGTCATTCTTGACAAAATGTTCGGGCGTATTGATTTAGACAATTTGAAAGGTTTACTAAAAGAGTCGGTAAAAAGGAAACTGATAAGTCAGTTTAAAACAGTATTAGAGTCGGGTATCGATTTTAACTGCGTCGTCGAAGAAAGCCGAAACGAGTTCTCACTAATCTTATTCGCAGGAATGAATAATTTTGTTAGCGGTGTTAAATTATTGCTTTCAAACTCCGGAATTAATAAAGTGAACGAAGCGGATGTTAAGAAAGCATTATGTTACGCAACTCAAGTGCAGAAGTCTCCTGAGATGGTAGAAACATTTATAGAATCTATAATATCCGGGAATCAGTCATTTTTAACTGCTGATGAAGCTTATCTTTTTGCACACTGTTTTTGTTTAAACGCCATTCAAATAAAGTTAATTGACTTTCCAGACGAATCCGAACCTTGTTATTCCGACCAAGAAGGGGGGGATGGAGTAAATCACTGCACTTTGCAGTAAAGCATGACGGACTAAAACTGACAGAGTCTTTACTTGCCAGGGGAGCGGATATAGAGGCGGTTAACAGTGAAGGTATGACTCCACTTATGGTTGCAACAGTTTATCTAAAATACGAATTTTGTTTTCTCCTTGTGGATTACGGAGCGAACCCAGAGCCCTTCCCTGCGCTTTGGCATCCACAACCCCAAATTAAACCAAGTTATTTAACCGGAAACAGAGTGACTGATATTACTACCACAGCCGATGGAATCTTGAAACTCTTAATAGATTCCGGACTACGCCCGAGCAGCTGTGAATGGATAAAACACACTTTTGTCTTTGAGAACATATCTGCTGTTCTGAAAGCGAAAGTGCTACAGAGCACGCAAACAGTCGAAAGCCTGAAAGATGTTGCCATTCGGCAAAGTGGAAATGATCTGAGAGCCAACCTTAAGAAGTCAGATACAAGAGTTAAACTAAACACTTTCATCAAAGGCCAATTTTTGCCACGGGTCTTCAAGGATTTTCTGTATATTGATACGAAGTTCTTCTGATTTCGCAAAACTGCATAACTTTCTAACATTTGTTCAGTTGATCGCATAGAACTCACATGGAATTTGAACTATATCAGTGCGCGCTAGTCATCTACCAACTCTTTAAGGTTCTTAGTCTCATAACTTTGTATGTGAGACAACAGACTATTACAGACTATATATGCCAAGGAAGACCGTTAACCAACGGATATCATAACATATCAGGAACAGCTAATTACAGCGTCGTTGGCTCTACTCAGGTAATCATGGTTTCGACAGTATCACGCTCAGAAATGATGTCCATGTAAATACCTATTGACTTGTTTTGGACAACACAAAACATAACTGAACAGGATTGAAGACAGAATGTAATAGAATAGAGTTGAATAGAGTAGGATAGAATAGAATGTCCATACAAAGACAGATGCAAACCACATATCATGACAGATATGCAAACTTAAACACGAGAAGAAAAAGGAGTGAAGAGTTTAGACATAGTAGATAGATGATGGATGGACGGATGGATGGATGGATGGATGGATGTGTCGATCGATCTAAACCTTCTAAACCCCAGAATGGTAAACCCGCCTTATAGACTTCTTGAAAAACCTCCATCGCCATGTACTCGCTAACATAAAAATAACAATGCAACAGCCGATTAGTCCTACGCATAAACAAGGCGCCAATCTTACTCCTCTAATGCCCGGCTGTTTAATACAGTGTTAGTGCAACAATGTCGCGAATGGAAACCGTGAATTTCCGATGTCTTCGATAGATCTATGCTGCTATTTGAACAGGTAATCCTCTCGTGAGTGAAGAATACAACTGTGTGACAATGTGTGCCAATGTAGGATTATATCGGCGAGAAAAGGTGTTAATGGTTCCTCTTTGGGAAATTTCTTTTCGGAATGTACTCGTTTATTTGCCTGTCGTAATCTTTTGCATAACCAGCCGGTCCTGCTTTCGGAACAACTTTCTCGTATGTATGTATATTAATTTTAAGAATTTCAATTTCTTTCAAGTACGTATGTATACATATGTGTGTCTAAGCATTTCAATTTTTTCTTCCTGTCTGAATGCATATATATAAGCATTTCCATTTCTTTCTTGTATGTATGTGTGTGTATATATGTACATCCAAGCATGTATAAATATATAACTATTTATCTAGTGCCCTTTAAGTTTTTTCGTGACATGAACATAAACGAATTCCTCAGGGAACATCAGCCATCTGGATGTCTACAGACTTCGTCCTGTATGCAACCAGACCAAACAGCAGACAACAGAACTAAATAGTCTTATTGTGTACTTTTGTAGAACCTCTCACAGAGAGTACACGAGAGTTTGCCTAAAACGTCTGAATGTATAGAAAGTTAAAAGGATAGAAGGGACCAGCAAAACGAGAGAGAAGCTAGGTCTTCGAGAATCTAGACTCTGAGATGAAACAGACGGCTTTGACTTAAAATATGCCGAAAACATAAAGCTATTGCATAACTGAAAGACTTTTGATAACTGGGATTTGAAAGGATATTGATCCAAAGAACAGAAGCTACTCCCCAAGGGCGTATGCATGACGCAGGAGTAAGCTACGCGCCGAATAGCGCCTACTCGGCGAATAACTATTCACCGAGTTGCCGCCCACGATAAGCGGTATGCATGATGCAGGAGTAGAGAGCCGAATAACTCTGCATCCAGTGAGCGACGGAATATTTCTCACCCAGGGTTCGCCTCTTTTAGCCTGTTTTGGCTACTGGCGCATGCGCGTAGATATCCATAGAGGACACTAAACTTCTTTGCTAGGGAGAGTGCAAAAATATTCAGCCTTGCTTTCCTACTTTAAATGTTTTTCTCGAGGTCAACTACGAATGCATTACTGGTATGTGGACTAAATAGCTTTAGAACTAATATAATATTATAACGAAACATAGGCTGTGACCTATTTGTGACCAAAAAGGTCATAGAAATTCTGCTCGACAGATTTTGTCGCACTGTTTTCAGCCTTTAAGCTATTAAGCTGTCTTGAACACGCCTTAAACCAACAGCAGGCCTAAAGAACAAAGCTATTACTATGTCGCCTGTCAGGTACTCGGACACTTCGCATTATTGTTGCATAATAATGCCTGGCCGAAATTTCTTCTAAGTGGTGCAGTAATAATTACAGTTCTAGAGGCCTAAATGATATTGCGCTTTTACAACCTACGAGAAACTCAGTCGGTGAGCATAACAAGTCGTTGCGGACTTCATTGAGGTTCTTATATTCATCGTACAGCTTCAGGAGTTTCTTCGCTGCGCAGGGCGTATCTGCCAATGGCACGTTGGCTTTGGTCCAGATTGGAACCAGAGCTTCGATGGTCAGTTCAGCACAGTGATGTTGAGATTTTTCTCTTCTACGTGATATAACATGGATTTTCGTCACACCTAAATTTTTCCGTAATAGCACCGTCGCAATTTATCCCACTTTTTAGCAAATAAGACCTTACTGAGAGACCTTGTTTGTGCCTCTTTTGAAGCCATTAGTCCTACTTCACTTGAGATGACCCGAAAATTAATTTTGTAGTGCACTAAAACTACGTGGTACGTGATAAGCATCGTGCAAGATTACGTGACCTCTACAGCAATCTCAGATCGTCCAATTTTTTCACAAGTGCACGTCAAATGTAGAAATACGAGCGTCAGTTAATCAAAGCTGAAATCTCAAACTTGAGTCTTCATTGAAGTTGTGAACCGCCTCAATAGTCACCTGTAATGACTGATAATAGCCCAACGTTAACAAAAAACTCCAACAATGCAATTCATACACTTTTCCGGTTAACTTCTTAGGTAAAAACAATGGGGTCGGGCTACAGATCCTTCGTGTATGCAGCTGTGGTGCAGTGTAGACAATCACAAACATGCTTCAGTGGTGCACAACGAAAATAGATATTTGGCCAGAAAATAAGTATTTAACTCCCTGCACGGAGAAGGGCGATTCATTCTTTACGGACATCTTGTTCCCCGCGGTAGCTTTGACTAAGCTCAGTCACACCAACGACAAGCGAATGACCGTTCGTCGGCCTCGGCAGCGCGGCTATACCTTATGGATCGCAGATTCCATAATCGTCATAATCATCACATCCCAACAACGGGATTATCTAGAGCATTAATGTAGCGCCTACTTATAGAGAAAATCAGTTTCTGCTCGTCATCTCGCTGATCATGACTCTTGCAAATGACTGCATATCTATATACGCTAGAAGAAAACGCTTTTTTATGACGCTCATCTCTATAGACTGTGGTTGGCCCAAAGTGATGACGTAATAAAGAAAATATACTGAAGGACAATAAGCCAGAATATACGTCATCAAAATCACAAAGTGATACATGCGAGAAAAGATGTATTTTACATGTAAATATCCTGATTCAGAATTTCTTATTTGCTTATTAAAAGAATCAGTTAAAAAGAAAAACATATGCCAATTTAAAGCTGTGTTAGAAGATGGTTTCGACATCAATTCATCATTTGAAGACAATGGCAACATGATTCCTCTCATTCTCTATATGACGATAAACGATTTCACCCACGGAGTGGAATTTATACTGAAGGGATCTGAAAACGCTCGCATAAATGAAACAGACGCTCGGAAAGCCTTCAATTACGCAGCATCACAGAAATCTTCAGACATTGTTTCGGCACTCATTAAAGGTCAGATTGCTGGATACATTTCTCTAGTTTCAACTGTCGAAGCTTACGGGGTTGCTAATCGGTTAGGTTTAACGGAATTTCAAATGAAACTGGGTGAATTATCAGACTTCCATCCAGATGTTATCATACCGACCAAAAAAGGGAGGAGATAAACCACTGCATTTGGCAGTAAAGCAAAATAATCTGAAACTGGCACTATGCTTAATAAATCGTAAAGCAGAAATAGATGCTGTGAACAGCGTGGGAATAACTCCGTTAATGGTGGCATGCATGTATCTTAATTATGAAGCCTGCTATATGCTTCTGCACTATGGTGCAAACCCGGATGCCCCTGCTGGTCACGAGCACACCCACCATCACAAAGCACCAAAAACCGTAACTGCAGCCAACGCGACATCACATGGGAAAATCGTGAATACTCTAACAGCCGACTCATTGATCAGACTTCTAATAAACTCCGGACTTCGTTCAAACACTTGTGAATGGATTAGAAATTCATATGTGTATGAATTTATGTCTGCACAATGCAAAGAAAGAGTGAAGAAAACTGCGAAAAAGATTCAGAGTCTGGAAGACATCTCCATTCTACAAAGCAGAACTTTCGTAAGAATGTTACATAGAAAGTCTGAGTCACAGCCAATGAAACTGAACAAGTTCATTGACAGTCTACATCTCCCGCGTTTATTTAAAGACCAGCTGTGCACTGATACGAATGTTTTCGACTTTTAAACCTTGCAACGACAGTTTAGTAATTTAACTATACCTTGTTCAGCAAACCAGATCTAAACCACGATGACAATTAACTAGTTTTGTGCGCCGGGGAGAGATTCTAATTACTGGGCCGCACAGGGCTTTGGCGACTGGCCGGACGTATCTGAGGCAAAGAGGAGGAGGAGGAGAAGTTAACGTGCACGTGAACAATCGCTCAATCAGGGTCGACTAAAGAGCATTCTGAAGTCAGAGTATAGGTACATGCTATCTGTTTTTCTGTCCTCGAACTGTCGATTGCATAATCGCCTGCCATCGTCCAGACAAGAACAAATCGGTGCTACGAAATCCTTTTCTACTACGAATACCGTGGCCAGACTTGGTTCCCGCAAGAGCCACTGGTGACAGCGGCCCCTTTCCACCTAAGTACTACATCACCGTCAGTGACACTGATGCGATATGTCGACGTTTTCAATATATTAACTGATATCGTCCATATTCTATTCCAGGTTTTATATACTGCACACTGTAAGCCTTTAAAATCAAAATTCTTTCTTAAACTTCTCTGTTCCTCTTCGTTCTTTCCCTCGTCCGTGATTATACATACATAATACATACATATATCCACATATGCACACATATAACACACATACATATATACACACATAGATACATACTGTAGCATTCGTACATGCATACATTCGTGCACACATACATATATACAAAAGTATATCTGTTGCGGTGCTTCATAACGTCGGATGACAACAGGCGTATTACAGACGATATGTGCCAGAACTTAAGGCAGGACTACTAACAAACGGATATCATAACATGTCCGCAACAGTTCATTAAGACATCGCTGGCACTGCGCGTGCTCCTCCGTGGATGACATGACCGGCCACAGCAGACACTACTGTGTTGGCGTTCCTTTTTTCTTGCACAGGCTAAGGCATTAACCTTCACCTTTATGTACTGGGTTTGAATCCCGACATGTCGTGTGAAATTGACAATTCAAGAAAGTCAAGTCGTGTAGCCCACGTAAGGATGTCCGGTTGTTGGGTTGCTGGAAGTTGTCGTGTGCGCGTTTTGGCCGAAAAGACTACTGCAGCCACGACAACTAAATCCGTCACGACTAATACCAATAATATTATGTTTATCAATGGCGAAGTATGTGTGAAGGATAAGGCTCTTTTCGCTACAGACGACCTTATATTGTAGAAACACATGTACGTGTGTATCTAAATAATATCATAGGCATTAGGCACTGTATACGTGCATCTGAGCGATTCATACAGTAAATAGAAAGGTTTTAAGCCCTTTCTTAAAGTTATCCAAGGATGGAGCATTCTTCATGTGGTCGGGAAGGCTATTCCACGCAGTGGGTCAGGCAATCGAGAAAGAGCTTTCGCCAAACCGCGTGGAAGACCTTGGGACCTGCAGTAGGTTCCTCGACGAGGACCTCAGCCGACATCTGTTCTCATTGTCTCCGACTCGAATACAAAATTCAGAGATGTAGTCTGGCATGAGGCCATTGAGTGCTTTGTAGGTGATCAGACATAGTTTGTATGTGATCCGTTGAGGAACGCGCAGCCAGTGCAGATTGTCGCGCAGCAGGTCACAAGGTATCTGTCACCGTAGTTCCAAATGAGACTTCTTCCCGCACGCCATCAGATCAGTGTGGTCTCTTGCCATGGGTTTTAGAGTGGCTAGCCTGTTCTTTGATAGAAGGCTAGTCAGCGCGAACCAGACTTCGACAAATCAAATCATTTAAGGTGGCGTGTCGATTGTGCGGCCAGGGGCTAGGCTGCAAGATATCCCGTATGAGCCGTCAGCACTAACCAGACAGCCACAAATGCGCATATGTGGTTCACAGAGAGCGGCACCAAGACGGAGGCCAACAACAATTCTAACTACCTCGTCATCAAGTCTCAAACCACAAGTGTGAGCCTCCGTCTTGGTGCCGCTCTCTGTGAATGCGTAATTGGTAATGCGTACAACCAATCGCCAGCATACGGAGCAGAAACCGCTCTGAAACGTGCTGGGTGATAGGAATACGAAAGCGAAGCAACCCTTTCGATTAGTGGCTTATAACAGCATGATTGCTTATGGATAAGACTGCCATTTGGGCGCCGAATTAAACTTTTTTTCTGCCGGCCACCAGGCGAGTTTGGCCCTATACTATAGGTCAGTCATGTATATATCCCTGAGCTTGGAGGATTGGAGCGATTGAGTGCCCGCAGCTGAAGCCAAGAAGGTTAAATCGGTACTTGTTTGTCGGTGATTTGTCAGCGGTGAAGTTGAAGTGGTAAGCATACTTACTTGACTATTCATAAATCCTTACAAGTTGAGCTCGCTGTACGGAGGTAATTGAATTTGCCACCCAACCGGCTAATGACCTCGTCTTTTTGTATGAATACCGACTTAAGAAAATCGTCGTTTTGGTATCAATCAAATATATCCACAGTAGATTATGTATAGTAAGAGTTGAGGAAAAGTACAAATAAGATTTACAGCAACTTAGGCCCCACTTTCGATAAGAATACGAAATTTAGCATGCTTTGCATGTTCTAATGATTAGTTGGCAGATGGACTCAGCAGGGCCTCAGCATAATCGCCGTTCTCATTCAACTGCAGACAGAAACTGAACATATATCGTGACGACCGCCACTAAGATTCTCCGGTTTCAAAACTCTTGACTCTGCCTGCTGGGTTCGTGGTATATCAGGAGATTTTGCAAATACCAAAAACCGATATCTTGCTGTTTTAATCCATTTCATGTTTTCAAGTACTTCAACTAAGGCAGTACACTAGCGTCGATAAATCCAGTGTCCGCGTGTGATAATCTGCGTTTATGCCAGAGGTCCGCAGTTATTTAACTAAGTCTCTTGAGTGAACTCAGCGAAGGTAGAACAATTTCGCGCCTTTTTGTTTGATGTAAAGAATTCTTTGGCCAGCGAGGAATTGCAGAACTGCAGAAGAAAAGAGAGCAGGCCATCAACGAATTCTTGCAGGTGAAGGTTGGAACGGACCATGTGTGCAGGCTTTTTGTGGAGAAAATAAAAGAAGCGACATGGCGATGAGTCAGCGTCACTGTCCTGCGTATCGCTATGCCCTCCACGTCAAACTACGGAGCGAGATGACTGCATCTGATTGAACAGACTACGGTATCGAGCATCCTGAAGGTGCAGAAGTTTGAGCAATAACAAGCAAGACAAAGAGCAAAAAAGACACCATTCCAGTTAGATGATGTTACTATAGAAAAGGTACCATAGCACTGAGGCTTCATTTTGGAATCTTTCCAAGATGATGTGAGTTTATACCGTGTAACGGTGGAAATAATTGGCTAAGCCATTGCCTGTACTAGGACTGTGACATTAGAACACTGCTGCTACCGTCTAAACAATTTACTTAACTGATAAATTAAATGACTGAGAGTCATACTTGGTAACTGCTTAATCGGATTAAAATACTAGGCCTAATACTGAAAGCGAATTCTGTCATTTGTCAAAGTGAACGCTGTCAAATATTTTAGGAAAATGTTAGCTGATAATTGCGTTCTGTTACTTGCCGTGAACTGTCGCGACGACAGTTGATCACTGGACACAGAAGGCGACTGTTTTCCCGCCACTGATCGAGTTTCCATCAGCTTCTCTAAGGTGCAAGGAGACTTAATGAAGACGACAAATGGCTTCAGATCGGAGCATCTTAAAGTCTTAAGCGCCTGCAGCAGAAACAACGCTGTGATATGCGGACCAAATTTTACTGTGGCGCTGTATCACGTACAACAATCGAAAGAGTGCCTTCTTATCAAACAATTAAGGCATTTGAGCTCTTTCAGAAAAAATCAATTAACACAGACATTTGGTTTAATTTGGTAAGGAGTCTCCAGATATATGCATATATATATGAGTTCTCTGTCCGAAGGCAGGTCCACTGGCTTTATGCCATCCGGGGATGAGATGATTGATTTGGTTTCTTAAATGGTTTCTTCCTCACAGACAATTGTGGGTGAGCAACTCGTCCAAGGTCGCTACGCATAGGCTTGAGGCAGATTAGAACCTGCGACCCTAAATATATATATAGTTTGGCTGCCGAAGATCTGCACTTCCATCAAATGAACATTCCTATGAATGAATCACGGAGCGCCGAGAACACTGGTGGAGAAGGCAAAAAGAATTGAGAAATCTGTCAGCTGGAGATGAATGTGGCAGAGTTTGCAAGGTCTTACTGACATCGCTTCATCCTTGTAGCTACATACATATTTACCAACCAGTATAACAATGAGATGAGAATTTTTAGGTGTTCCCCATCGATCGTTGACTGGTCTGCTCTGTCAATCATACTAACATCGTCCAACCAATTTAAATTGATTCCTAGCATGCTTTATTTGGCAAAATGCATTTGCCTCGGGACTTCGACCAGGATTCTGCGGGGAACCCACGACGCTTCTCGGGCTCCTCATATTCGTCAGAGGGTTCGCATCTTCGGCGCTCAAACCCCCTCAATTTTCATCCATGTAATGGAACCTCTAATGGCTGAAGAGTCGCATATACTTTTAGCCTTAATGTGCTCAAATATATACTAATGCTCCAGAATGCATTAACTTTCATGGCTGCGCCCCGGACCCAGCTGAGGAGCATACACGTTCCCCTAGACCGTCTACTCGTTAATGGCTTCGTGCTTTTGGCGCTTGCTGACTTAGATCCCTCAATTTTCACCCAGGAACTGGACTTCTGGTTAAAAAGTCATACAAACATGTAAATCAAATGTGCTCGATTTCATACAAAATGCTTCAAAATGCCTTGACTTCCGAGGCTCAGTCCTGGATCTCTCTGGAGAAGTTTACTAAGCTCCCCCAGATCCTCAAGTCGTTTCGGGCTTCGCGCCTTTGGCGTGAACTGTTTTATCTTCATATCTAATGACTTCTATAGCGCAATCATCATGATGCACAAAATAGCAATCAATGTCGCTGCAAGTGAACTTGCAGTCAAAGTCATAATGCGATGTAGAAACTAGGTGAAAATCCAATAAGTCAGAGAAACCAGAATTCAAGTTGCAGTGGGCAGGCAAGCTGAAACAGATCAGTTTTAAGCTTAGATCTGAAAGACTTTTCAAAGTGTCCATTGATCGGGTTTCGAATCTCCGACTCGCCCTATTCGTAACGCAGCGCAAACTCGAAAGAAGACACTTGGTTTTTGTAATATATTAAATAAACGAAAAGTTCAATAACAACAGCACTTGAGTCGTTAGTTTCTAAATGCACGAATCTATCAAAGACATTTGCAACTCAAAATACCAGCAGAGACCATTAACAGACCACTTGTAGTCTAGTGATTCTTGCCGACGCGCATTTTATCACGTTGGCGCTTCTACGAGAATACATCAAGCCTACGTTGTGATAAGTCAGCAAGTTTTCGGCAAAATACTGGATTGCGCAAAGCGGGAGGTATGTTTAGGGTTATAAAATTTGCTTCAATAGAAGACAAATGCACTGGCACATCAGATCCGGGAACGAAGCGGAAACAGCAGAAGACACATTGAAGGGAGGGGATGGCTACCCCATATAATTATAACGTCTACTGCTTCCGTGTAAATGGGGAAGCAGTCGGCGTGAATAGGGAATGTCAATAGGTTAGAGTTATAATGGATTAAATGTGAATGATAGGGTATCCCCCCTTTTTTTGTTTATAGAAGTGTGGTTAGTATGGAGGTAATAATGTATATATCGGTACTGGAATTTCTAGTTTGGATATGGATTGGTAATCTAGTTGTTAGTGTGATAATTCCTATATTAGTTAATAATCGAAGTTATTTGGTATTTAGAACAAGGTTGGGTAGGGTTTGGTATGGTTTGATGTGAATTAGAGTCAGGGTAAAAAATGTAATTAATAATGGGTATTTGGTTTGAATATTTGTAAGGTCATATGTAGTTTATTATAATTAAAGTGTTGGATAAGGGTTCTGTATAATGCCATGCTTCCCACGGGATTGGGGAATGAAAAATGAAAATGTAAAAGTGTGTAATAGTAAATATTACTCAAAAATGTTGATGTTTCGTTTAATTTTCTAATTTTGTAGAGGGATGGTGGGGATCTGAAACAGCTGTCACTCGAGTTAGTTAGTCGGAGAGCCGGCTGACGTTTCGGGCGTGGCGACCCTTCTTCAGAGCCCTACTCCGACTAGCTGTAGCGGACCCCAAATTTAATTGGTTTTTGATTTTTTGATTATTTGGAACAATTTTATCGGTACATATTTGTGTATAAGGTTTCTATGGAGAAGATAATGAGGATGTTTGGTGATTTATTATCTGGTAGGGTCGGAGTAAAGTGAAAAGAATTAAAATGGAAGTATATTATGTTTGAAATTATGAATAACTTCAGGATGAGATTTAAACTCCAAATTTAATCAATGTTATCGGGTGGGTTTGTATGGTAAGATGTTAGAAATAAAAGTTTAAAAACGTATCATAAACCGCGTGACTGTGCATTGTTGTAATGGAGTTTAGAAAGGGTAAATAACACTGGCCAACACATAATTTGTTGCCTCAAATGTTAGAACTGTTTCTGGGTATATTTGACCTGCTGATTCCAGAAAAGGCACCAGTTTTCTCCCAGCAGGTCTAGTTTTCGAGATATAGAACATTATGCCATATACCAGTCCTTGCCTCTGCTCGCCCATAAATCATAAGGCTATAGCTATAATTATATAGTGCTCAATTTATTATGTGATACACTAAATAAACATAATAATACAAATACTTAAAAGAAAATGGTAGTACCTGAAACTGTACTTATATGATACCAAACAGAACAAGTTTGTTATAAAAATTTCAAGTCATTCGACACCGAAGAAGCTCCTTTTGTACGATTTCCGACTGTGGCATCTGCCGGAACAATCGCGCATAATATTCCAGCAATAGTCTGCCATCATGTGTGCATCCCATCTTCCTTGATATCGATTTTCCATTGTTTTGATGTCTTGGTGAAATCTTTCACCTTGCTCTTCGCTGAAGTCACCAAGATTCTCTGGAAAGCGATCTAAGTGACTGTGGAGATAATGGACTTTAATGCTCATGTTGCAGCCAAGCTTGTTGAAATGAAGAAGCATATCCTCTACTAGTTGTGCATAATTGTCTGCCTTCTTGTTGCCAAGAAAAGTTTTAGTTACAAGAACAAAGGAAGACCAGGCACAAGATTCGATTTCATTCATTGATGGTATGAAAAGTGGGTCATTCATAAGTTGCCTGATCTGTGGACCATCGAAGATTCCAGCCTTCAATTTTTCCATTGTAATTCCTGGTAACTTGTGTACTATGTATTCGAAGCATGAACCTTCTTTATTCAAAGCCCTGACAAATTGTTTCATCAGGCCTAGCTTTATATGTAGTGGTGGCAGTATGATCCTATCTCGTGCCACCAAAGATTCCTTGATTACATTTTGAGCTCCAACCACCATGTCTTTCCTCGAAGGCCAATCTTTTCTTGTCCAATGTTCATGCTTGGCTCTACTGTCCCAAAGACACAAAAAGCAGGGATACTTTGTGTAGCCACTTTGTTGACCAAGGAGGAAATTTACCATCTTCAAGTCTACACAAATTACCCATTGATGTTCTTTGTATTTTATCTTTTCCAGTACTAAAGAGATGGCATTGTACTCTTCTTTCATCCTGGTGGAGTGACCGATTGGAATAGAACCAAATTTGTTGCCGTTATTTAAAAGCACACATTTCAGACTACGTTTTGAACTGTCGATAAAAAGACGCCACTCATCTGGGCTGTAATCCGACAGACCAATTTTCTTCAATAAGTTGCTGATGTCATTACAGAATACTAGGTTGTTGTCTTCGGTAAAGAATGGCAGCAAATCCTTTTCTCTGTTTCTATAAATTGTAATTTTCGTTCCAGGCTGAAGTGCATTCTTTTCCTTTAGTCTGGACGCAAGCAATTCAGAGGACTCTTTGGAAAGATTTAAGTCCCTGATCAGATCACTCAACTCTTTTTGGTCAAAACGTTCACTGTGTGAAGTTGATTGGAAATCACTGTCACTGCCCCCACTTTCTTCACTTTCGTCATCTTGTCCGATATTGGACATGCAAGTGTCATCGTCTGAGAGCTGAGGTAGTTCGCGAAAAGGTGGAACTGGTACAATATCCGAATGCGGAACAGGTCTCCTGGCTGAAGGTATATCAGGGTAAGACAACTTGTGACGATTATTTCGATTGATGCCTATGATATTAACCATACAAAAGTAACAGTCGTCGAAGTGGTTTATCTGTTCCCTCCAAACCATCGGTACACCAAATTTCAGGCAGCTTCTCTTTCCAATTGTCCAGTGGCGCAATTGTTCAATACAAGTTTTGCATACTGTATGAGGAGCCCATTGCTTATCTTGATCTCCAAGTTTGACACCAAAATAACCTACATATGCTCTTTTTACAAACTCAGAAATCGGTTTCCTGTTTGCTTTTAGTGTGTATTCCCCACAAATGTAGCAGAATATGTCTGGATGGTTAATGCAGCTCCGTCTGGAAGTAGCCATAACCTTAAGGATGTTCGCATCTGAGGAATCAAATGACTAACCTAAAAAATAGTAAGAACATGTAGTTATTTAATGCTCACATTCACAGATTGTTCTTGCGACCAACTCTTAATATGCCCTAAGACGACTGCGGCTGCTCTAGCTTTCAGGAGGCGGTTTATATAGGCTATAAATGCTGACTTCAGCATAATCTATTTACATAGTTCGAAACCATGAAACGCTGTATAAGCACAAATAAATTCTAAATGAGGCCATGAATTTAGTGCTGAGTAAGCTGTAGGCTACGGAATAGTTATTTCGTTGAATCAGCAATATCTCAGCACGCGGCAAGATATGCTGATTTTACATTATAAGAATGTAGGCATTATATGAATCAGCAAGAATTATAATTAGCCATAAATAAAGCTTATTATGACATTTTAGTTTTGCCAAAGACATCGTTTAAAGAGTGGACTGGGTTTTCTTTACAAAATCGACGATATCTGAGAAACTAGACCTGATGCACTCAATCCAATGACATTTTCTGAATCAGCGCCCAAAATTACCCCAAGAACAGGTCTAAAACCGAAGGCAACAAGAAAAAAAAATTTTCTGTTGGCCAGTGTAATTATAGGTTAAAATCTAAGAGCCGACGTTATACTTCAAACCCGATTTATCTAATTTGGAGTAATAATAATTGTCTTACCTCGAAGTGAAGTTTTAAGAAGTATGTGTCAAAATAAAACAGTAAATTTTATTAAAAGAAAGGATCTCTCCAAGATGGACGCCACGCGTCTCTCAAGATGGATGCCGACAAAGATAGAGTTGGGTGCGTTCCAAAGTTAAGTTCCACGTTGCGTTTTGATTTAATAAGTTAGTGCACGTAATTGTTGGGGAATAAGTAGGGTGGTTTTATGTTGTGTATTCGGTATTTTTATCTTTATGACAATTTTCGTCATTTGTGGGTGGTGTATTTGGATTGATATCCAGGGTTAAGTTCGTGTTTATAAAATTAAGTCATATGGTATTTAGTATTGGTACCTAAATTTGGTATATATATTTGTTGAAAGGAATGGCTTAGTAATTGTTGTGGAGTAAGTAGGGTGTTGTTATGTTGTGTATACGGTATTGTTATATTAATGACAATATTCGTCCTATGTGGGTGGTGTATTTGGGTTGATTTCCAGGGTTCTGTTCGTGTTTGTAAAATTAAGTCATATGGTATTTAGTATTGGTACCTAAGATTGGTATATATATTTGTTGAAAGGAAAGGCCTAGTAATGGTTGTGGAGTAAGTATGGTGTTTTTATGTTGTGTACTAGGTATTTATATCTTTATGACAATTTTCGTCTGGTATGGTACGTGTTGTTATCGGTATGGAGGATGTTCTTTGTCCTGGGTGCATTATTGTCTCTCCCGGTAGTAGGGTTTCTGTTTCTCTTTTGTGACGTTTCCGCCTGTGTGTTATGAGTAGTATTTATAGTGTGAGGTTTGTAGTAATGGAGGTAAGTTAATAATAAAGAAAGGGTGGTTATAGCTTGGAAAAAAGTTATGGCTTACAGGTAGTATTATTCGGGGAGGGATAAATTTATAATGTAGTTGATGTGTTTTTTTTTACTTAGATTATAAGCCTATATGGAAAGTAAAATAATTTACTCCCTTCCCTGTATGTGCCCTTCCACTAAGTCTCCCGCCGGAGCAAAGCATCCATCCCTTTCAAATGAAGGCGCGGGCAAGGTTAGGGTTATAAAATTTGCTTCAATAGAAGACAAATGCACTGGCACATCAGATCCAGGGAACTAAGCGGAAACAGCAGAAGACACATTGAAGGGAGGGGATGACTACCCCATATAATTATAGCGTCAGTATTTCTAGCGTAGCCTTCACCCGAGGAAAAGTTGAAAGTCTTTCGATTTTCTTTAGTATATTTCAAATCAAAAGATCACGAGGAACTTCTATTGCCAACATTTAAATTTCTATACGCACGAATCTGCATATTGCTTACTTTAGCATCAATCGTCGTCAATTTAACATACTCTTAAACACTGTCAAACTTTTTTAAAGCATTTGCTATCGGCCTTTTATAGCCCCAACTCCACTGAGTCAGCAAAAGCACGTCTAGGCATAAATATGGTTCATCGCGAACTTCAGGATGGACACTGGAATGTGTTAGTGACATGGCCGCTCTACCCTTTCATACTCTTGCCTCACTCTTGCCCGCCCCCAGCGACTAATCATCTTAAGTTCCCTAACCAGTCCATATATCACACTGCATCTTGACTCTGGAACGATCTCTCTCCTGAATTTCGCAAATACTCTGTTCCTCTATCCCTTCCGTCGTTCATTCATCATCAACTGTCTCAAGCCACTCTATCTGTTACTCCTCAGGTAATCCATTCAAAACTGGTCTCGCCTTTTCAAGAAATCCCACCTTGATCCATCGATCCGCTGCCTTCCCATATCTCTTAGCCTAACAGCACCTCTCACCCTTCTCTCTCTGGTCTTGTGGCAACCGGACTTGGTTCTTGACATGGAATCTTTGGACAACCCCACTGACTTGATGCAGCGCTCGTAAATAAGCTGGTGCCCTGCGCTTAGCTTTTAAGTAACGCTTTCTAGTTTTTGAGTTTAATTACGAGTTTACGATTACGATGACCACGTGGAGATGCCAACGCCTGCAGCAACTCTCTCTCTCTCTCTCGCTCCTCTTGGTTTTATACCGGCTTGAAGTTAGCAAAGGCTTTTGTCTTTGAAATAGATGCTGTCCTTGACTTTGGCCTTCTCTTAGTTAATGATCTTTCACTGGTGTATAACACATCATTGCACTAGCATGGATCATTATAGGAAAGTTTGCGATCCAGAATCAGAAGCTGAACATTCAAACGCTGACCCAATTCACAGTGTCTGATACAGTGACCCAGTGCTGTTTCGATCGGCGTCGTGCTATCATCAACAGGCCTAGCTTGTGTTGCTCGTCCATCTTTAAGTGTCACGGTCCTTGTTGTGTGGATAATGGCATTAAAAGTGAAATAAGTACACCATTTTGCCACAGAAAAGTAGACTTTGAATGTGTAACATGAATTTCATGTCCATGTAGTCGATAGCTAAATCTACAAGGATTTTTGTTCTTTGCCCGAAAATAGGGTCGCCAGGTGTGGGAAGATCCTAGATGAAGCGGCATCTGATAACATCTGATCCGATGCATTTTTGCGAAACAGTGCCATGTAAGTAAAGTCCTAATCGTAGACCTATTCGTGCATCGATTTGACGATATATATGTATAGACCTATAAATAAAATGTCCATAGATTTATATACAAATAAAAGACAGCCTGTAATTAAACGCGCATAGCTGCATGTAATTTATAAGGCACATATTGCCCCTTTTATTTACTCACTTTCATTGGAATTGTAAGTAATTAAGCAGGTAAGCAACGCTTTTGTTTTAACACGTCACATGTTCATCTGCTGAGAGAGAAATCGTAGGCGCGGGTGGGTCACAGAGATCAGTCAAGAGCAAATAGGTACAAACTCATAAATTGCGAAATTCACAGACTTGTTTACCAAAACTACAGCTTCAAATAATAATTGGAGAAAAATCAGAAATCGTAATCGTAAACTCCGCATTTCTTCAGAGCCTAAAAACCTAAGTCGTGGTTACCAGCATATTCCCACAATGCCTAGTTAAGACAAAATCGGTGAGACAGTTATGGTCAGGTTCCGAGTTCGAATCCGAATGCAGGAAAGCAACTAGCTAGAGTGGATGTTTCTTGGAATTGGAGCGATGAGAAGATCAGGAGAAGAGGCGACTAATGCCAAGATCACTGACAAGCTCTACATCGCACTAATCACTTGGCGATAAGTTCTTAAATCTTTTCTCATACAAGAAATCGCCTCTCAGACTCAGCTTTTCTGGGTTTTTGAGCAGCAGACAACATACATGCGTGTTGAGTTTTTGCTTCTTCTCTGTCGTTGGGCAACAGTCAATGAAATGGCGACCAACAAGACATTCAGGATTTACGCATTAGTGCTGCAATGACCAACATTTCCAGATGATGTCGATAGCTGACAGGTCTTGATGATTTTCTCTACAACCTGCCATGTGAAATCAGCACGAGTTATGGGTTTGTTGAAATTTGCTCGAGCAATGTCTATGGAATGGTTTCGTCCTTTTCAATGCATTTTTGTCACTAACAAATTTTGTATAGCATTGCTTTTAGAGGCTGTAGCAAAATGACTGTCAGATTGAAGGTTTCACTCTTAAAATAATGTCTGGAAACAGTAAACGGCACAGTATACCGGGAACACAAATAGTCACAACTGTCTGGTAACAAAAGCAGGGTTTGAAATCAGTAATATTGAAAATTTGACTTCTATATTTTGTAAATAGTTTTCTCTGTTATCACTTGTAACTTATGTTGCATTTTCAATTTTTGCACTAATATGTTTTAACTAACTTTAGACATATTGTATGGTAATGGCAGAGGTTTTATCTAGAAGTGTTTTTGTTTGGGCAGAATGCATATTTTGTCAAAATGCATCCTCCAAAGTTACTTTACAAATTCAAAGAGGATGGATGTTGGTGTTGGTTATGTAACACTGTCTGATGACTTCCATGGCTTCAAAGAAATTGGCCAGCTGCTCAGTCATTTGTCTGAATTATATGGCATGGATGCAAGTTTAATAATGTCAATTAATTATATTAATTGTAGGATCACATGCCTTTAGCTGCTGTGTTTCTCTCATTTGGAATCGTCTACACAAAAGGCCCGACTTGCAAACACACGATCATCTTTTTCAATCACTTCTTGAGACTATCATCCTTTTCAATCACTTCTTAAGACTAACTACTTCACCCTGGTTTTTGCATGATTTCATCGTGGCCCCCAGCAAATATAAATCAGTGCCTTAGATTCATGTGTACCAACATTGTGCACGTTATAAGTGCTTTAAATAATTAAATAAATAAGAAAAAAAGCTTGCTGGCATAAAACCTGCATCATCATCATCATGATCCATGGGCCGAGAGCCCGTAGGTGTCCACTGCATGCATTGTCACTTGTCTCCACAGTTCCCGATCTTGTGCTGTTCTTATCAAGGCGTGCAAGTCTTGCTTACACCAATCCCTTATATCATCTGTCCACTCCCTGTTAGGTCTTCCTCGTCTCCCATTTCCGTCCATATTTCCCATCATCAAGCTTTTTATTTTTCTACTGTCATCCATCCTGCATATATGTCCAAACAAGCGTAATTTCCTTCTCATTATTACTTGTATTAGATCTTTTTTATGCTCAGTCTTCTTCGGACCTCCGTATTTTTTACCTTCATTGTCCTGCATAGATACAGTCAATGCCACTAAATTGGAAAGGGCCAGAAAACACTTGTATAAAGAAACTGAAGTTAGTGTGGCACAAAGTAATATTACAGATGACAGTTCTTTTCATTCAAGTCCTACAAAATTGCAGTGCTTGACATGTTCATCAGATGTAAACTTGGACAGGTCTGGGGTTTCTGATTGCATTTGTTTTTTCTGTGACACATTTACAAATTCACGATCATATGCTGCTTGTTAAGATGAGTAGTGGTGACATGGCTGCAATTGAAGCAAAATATCACTGACTTGTTTGCTAGATCTATTTTGCAAATCGTCACATGTGGAAACATTACACGGAGTTGCTGAAAGGAAAACTCAGTGTAGCATGCAAGTGGAATCTATTGTTTTTGGAGAATCAATTTCTTATATTAAAGATGTTAGACCTAGCAATGCAAGTACTTCAGTGTTTAAGCTCAGTGAAGTAACTGACATTTATATTTCACAACTCAGCTGCATACCTCGTGATCCTGATAGACAGAGACCACATGCAACTCGTTTCAAAGCGAGATTACTGTGCGATTTACCGGGTTTGATCGCTTTTAATTGTGGTAAAGAAGTTTTACTGACTTACAAGCAGAATGTCGGGTTAGCACTGGAGCAAGCAAAAAATGCCGATGCGGATACAGATACTATTCATGCACACAGATAAACTAATTCATGGTGAAGTATTTCAGAATAACACGAGTTTAATGGTTCCCTTTCCAGTAATCTCAACAAGAAGCTGTACCTCAGTCATTGCTGTCGTTGGTCAACATGATTTTGTCAGGGCAGGTAATGTTTCGTGCGACAGTAAAGCAGCACTGTCCATTTCTCAATTAATTACATTTAATGCAGTCAAACAAACACATAAACGTAAACCAGGACAAACCATAAATTCGACATTTATTATACATGCACGTCTAGCCTAGTTTTCACTTAGGTTTTCTATAGGATAAATCAGGAAAATTTAAAAGTCTTAACTAATACTATATGACATATCTAGCTAGCTCTTAGTCATTACTTTGCACGTCACTGCTTTTTCTCATCCTTTCCTTATCCTTGATGTTTAAATACTAAATATCTCATTGTTTATTAGTTTCAGCTATTGTCGCAGTCGTTGGATTTACTGTGGCAGTTTGTCTGGCAATTATATGCACAGGAGCAGTTTGCTTGCGAAGGTGTGTTATAATGTTTTCTGTATTCTTCATCTATATTCAGGAAACCCGAATGGATCGCTTAATTATAGCAGGACAGCTATTCGACTCACAGACGCACAGGGCTAGGCATTAGTATCACTATTATGCAACGGTATCATAGTTCTAGCTTTTCCAGTCTTTTAGTATGAATAATTATTAATACAACCTTTACAGAATCCAGAAACTTATCACCATGTATATTTAATCGCTGTGAGTGTCTTAAGTTAGTGATGAAGAAATTCATTATAACTGAACAGTACATATAAGATGAGCAATGCAACTAAAGCATAGAAGTGTGCATGCATAAATGTGTATGGAGTTGTGTGTATGTAAGGTTGTATGTATGTATATATGTAGTCAGGTGGGTAGCTAGGTAGGCATGCATGTATGCATGCATGCATATATATATATGCATGTATGTGTGTATGGTATTGTATTCTATTATGTTGCATTGCGCTACATTGTATTACAGTGTATTACAGTATCACGGTACTTAACTAAGCAAATAGGCTTTATAATGTACGCCAAGCAGAGTCATATGCGGATGTACGTATATGAAGAAAGACAGCCATTTGTCGGCATTCTGCTTCGTCCAAGTCTTGTTAATGAATAAAATTTTGTAAGGCAAAAAATTTATAGTATTTTTTCTTGCTGTTTTTTGTTGAATTACCTACGTAAGTTGCATCGCTTGTTCTGATTTTCTTTAGGTACTACAGTCAATTCAGAAAACAGCAAGAATACAATACATTGAATCATCCAAGTGTTTCATCTGGATGCCAGCAGCATGGACAGCTATTGCCTTCAGGTTATGCAACGCACTTCAGTGGAATTGCTGTTCAACAAAACCCAACGTACTCGGTCTACGGAGGAGATGGCGACATCAGTGAAACCCCTACTGTTATGTAGGGACGACCATCCAGTCTAAGGTGACTGGACTTCGGACTGAAACTATGATTGATAAGCCTGCCACTTAGATTTAGACCAGTTATACACTTGAGCAATCAACATTTTAATAGGAATTTTGACTGTACTGCGAATATTTCGCAATAAAAATATATAATTTTAGCTGAAACCAAGAATTAACAATTAACCTTAATCAAAAGAAATGTAGAACTTGATATAGAAACGACCACACAGTAAGTTCTGAATATGAAGACCCTAGGAGTATGAACTGCATTTGCATGTGAAAACACTAGTGCAGTATTGGCGCAACCTTAGAAATATTGGCAAAGGAGCTAAACTTTTGGTGGAGAACATGAATGATACTGCTACGAGAATGATATTTCAGCAATTTAATATTTGCTAGACGTTTTGGGTTAAACTGCTAATACAGTACCTCAGATGAATCTGGGACAACGATAACGCTGAATATCTAGAACGTGAAGAACATGATGAGAGTCATGGTTTTTCAGCCAATCGTGACAGACTCTGCATTTAATAATAATGACTCTAAGTTGCGAATATTTTCATTTGTACGACTCATCGGCATCTCCGTTCTATTTCTTGCCTCCAAATAAGAAGAAGCCAATGGACCTCCGTTAGACCTTTTCATCGACCTTATCGGACGAACGAACACAGAATGCGACATTTTCTGCTTCCAGAGCAAAAGCTGCTTAAGGTTCCGAACTGAAATCTGAATCAGTAGACGCATTTTTTTTCTGGACAACTTTGTGTCTAAGGCGAACGACGGTGTTGATCCGAAAAACGACTTTGAAGAGATGGCATCTGAACCGCCGGTCACAGGTCATGACGAGCTGGACTAGGCCTACATAAAAAATTACTGGATGCCTCCGCTCTTGATGCTAACAGCCTCCAATTCGATACAGCATCCAAATGGCTGCAGCAAAACACCACGTGATCGAAAGATGTGTTAACTGGTTGACTGGTTACTTAGGTTGGTGGTCGCACGTTTCCATAGACGCCGAACAATACCTGCAACAAAGCCAACGAACAACCATTCTTGCACCTAGACTATAAGACAAACTGCAAGATGTAAAATAGAAGCGTTCATAGGTTCATCAACTTTTCTATAGCTATATTTTACGTTACACTTTTGTCGAAAAAATGAAGGAAAAACCCGTGACAACCGAACGACAATCGTATGAAATTAAAAAATTTCATACGCTTATTAACGTTTAAAAGATATGCAGACGGCGCTTTTTCGCTAATTTCTTTTTTATATTAGTGTAATAAACCACTTTCCGTGCATGAATGTCCATATTTTTCTATGACAATATTATAAAATGCATATAACCGGACTAATTTAAGCTTTTCTACTCGTAGAGTAACGTTAATGAAAGAAAATTTATATGCTGTTATAAGTCTTCAGACTCACAGAGTCGATAAACTGTAGAATGCTTCGAAAATGAATCGACAATGCAAACGGAGCTACACTGCTAAAGTGTTCCGTTTTCTCGTGTTTTTTTTATTAAACCGTTCCTTAACTTAATTGTCCGAAATTTCTTAATTATTAACGGCATTTTTGATAGTCTTTTAAAGTACTCAAAACCATCTTCTTGCTGCCTTCTGTACTTCCAAAGTAGAAAAAGATCAGTCCCTTCAGTTAACTCCTAAAGACAACCATTGATATGAAGTGTTAACGATTTCATTTTTCTTATACTTGATATAAGCACTCTCCCTTGTCGTCTAATCTTCTATGTGACAGTGTAAGTCAGTGTACTCATTATAGCTGAGATTGCTAGGGGCATACGTAGAACCGAAATCTCAAATTAAATTTCTCCCCTTCTAAAATAACACAAGTTAAATCACATAATAATGATAACAATTATAACAGAGCAGAGTATCGTAGTATCGTAGTACGACATAGAACGGTGTAGTTAAATAGTTTACACTATCGTAATGTAAATGTGACCTGCAAAAGTAAACCCCCAAAAAGTCGAATAAAATCAAAACTGAATTTGATGTTGAACTAAATGTGGTTGGCCATGCTAAACAATAAGCTGAAAACCGCGTATTTCTATCATACATAATAAAAAGTTACAATTTTATAAAGGTGTATAAGTCTCTTGGCGGTTACGTTTGAGAAATCGCGAGTTCAAGTTTACCGAAACTATGACCCTACCTACGTCCCTGGTCGAAGGTCATAAATGGTTATACGGGATTAGTATATGCATGGGAGCGTATTCATACACATCTAAGGCTGACATCAGTGAAATATCTATTCAAACGGTTAAGGCTAATTTTTCATGACGTGGTCATTTGAATAATCGAGAAACGCAACTTCAAATTAGGCCACCAAAAGACATGTGAATTTATGTGTGTTTGAGGCATCGTTGAAATTAAAAATAAAATTACTTAGAAATCGAAACTTTACATAAGAACCTATAATGTGATAGCCAAGACAACAAGAATATAATTGTGCAAAGATTCATTTTGACCCATTTTGTGCCTATTTGCCTTCAGAGCGAGTTTCTCGCAAATTTCCTTTTCCAACTTTATGAGGGCTTTCTCAGGCACGATCACAAGTATTAGCACAGTAACGGAGGTGTAGAAATTCAAACCCATTCTGAAACCATGTGATTCACAAACTTCTGTGCAATTTGTAATTGTAATTGTAATCGTAAATTTGTTCTTTGCAACTTGAAAAGTAACTCATCAAAGGCGCTCTCGATCTGAAAATACAAAAGTTTATTATAACTATATAGTTTTTTATCGTAAATTAAAGCTTTTATTTCTAAACTGTCGTATTTCGCATAGTCTATGACCTAGTACTAATAGTACGTTCTGTTTGACGATGTTGCATCATAACGAGCATTAAAGCGTCGCACTCCTTTTTCCATGCTGGGAATTGACATCTCCAGAGTACGACTTGGTGGAGATAGTGGTAGTGAGGAAACAGAAGGAGGAGGGGAAAGAGAAGGTGATGATGGTGGTTAAGGTGATGGTCGTGGTGATTATGATCACAGCGGTGGTGGCAGCAGTGATGATAGTGGAGTGGAAGTAAAGAAAGGAAAAAGTGTTGGTGGGGCGACAACATTATTTCGGCGGGAAACATTTCGGTCGTTGTTAATTCAGCAACCCTCGTGACTAAACGATGCATATTTCTGCTATGGACCAGATGCGCTTTGATGCTAATGGCTGCACCGTGTTTACCTTTAACCTATGCGTCGGGTTTCGAATCGCAAAATTGTGTAATAGTAAGGAAAGTCAGTAGGAATAAAAGATTTGAATATTGGGACTAAATTATGAGCGTCAAAAGAGAAGAATGTCAAGAGTAGACGTCAATATCAACACTTCATGTTCACTGTCCACACTAACGGCCTAGCACTGCGTTTTTCTTAATCATTTCCATTCGCATCAATATAGTTCTATTTAATGCGTTTTATTAAGTCTTTCTAAGCCGTTTAATGTATAAATGTAGCTGTCAAACGCTGGTTCTGTTTTGTAACACATTTTTCTTCTATCTACTCACTTACATGTTTTTGAGTTGGTCCCTAACCTCCTTACATAATTACATAATGCACCTAACATCTAATAATTTCCAAAAATATTAATCCGCCAAGCGTCCGTTGAAAACCTACAATTCTATCGGACCACGCATAAAGCTGCTTCTTACAACAGCATGTGACAGTCTTTACAAAATGTATGCTTAGGCCCAATTCAACAAACACAGAGCGAAAGATTGAACCGCAGAATTTCACTGGTGTATATCGACAACGTTTGTGAACGAATTAAATGAAAGCTGTTCGAAAACTATAATTAACGATGAATTTCAATGTCTACAGTTTATTTAAGCTAATTTCTATGTCGTTGTTCCTGCGTATATCGCGGACAATTTTGGTAAAGACAGAGTCAGGTAATGTATTTTAGAACTATTCAGGTCTGTGGGATTATGATGATGATGAGTTCTCTGCCTTAAGGCAGATCTATTGCCTTTATGCCATCCGGGGATGAGATGAATAAGGTGGTTTCCCGTTTCCTTCCTCACAGACAATTGTGGGTGAACAACTTGTCCAGGGTTGATAACGCAGATTCGAACCTGCGACCATCAAGTTACGAGGTACAGATCATACCACTACACCACCACCGTTGGAAAACAGGAAGCATGTGGTTGTTATGTGATGGAATGTTATAAATATATCCCATACTATTAACCAGGCATTTAGGCGTTCTTACTAATGGAAATTAGATTAAGTAGGATTGACTGAACTAGTTTGGCCTGGATTAAAATTTCTTAGGTTGAACTGCCTTAATCTGAGCTACACTACAGAAGCCTATGATACATGTCATTCATGTATGGTCAGATGCATGACAAGATAAGCTTGAGCTGATGTGCGGAAGCGAGGCGTCTGCTTATTATATCGCAACAACCACATGCTCCTGAAAGGAGAAGTCAAGCTATGGTTGTGAGCAAGTTGAAACAAATGATTCTTCCATAGATTTGACAAAACATGCAGTAAAACACATGCTCATTCATTACAGAATTAGAGCATGTCTCAATCTTATATTATTTTTGCCAGCATTGGCTGAACCTGAAAGCTACTGCATGCTGGAGTCGTTTCAACCTCGATGTCAACGAAATGATGTCATCCTCATGAAAAGCGCCGTCTATGGGCGAATGAAGATTGGTCGATGCTTAACTGCTGAAGAAGTTGATGCACATAAGTCGGCTGTCGGAGAGGATCCTCGTTATTTCGGTTGTTCAGCAGATGTTTTGCCATTGCTGGATCGAAAATGTTCGGGAAAACGTGAGTGTGATGTTCGTATGTCGGACATTTCCACTGAGAACATCAAGCCGTGTTTTCCTGGTTTGACTGTTTACTTGGAAGTCAGCTACGAATGCATCAGCAGTAAGTTAGCACTACGCAATTTAAGTATTCTATGTCTTTCCACTAATCCCGTCGTCTAAAATGACGCATTTAATTCCTAAGCGTTCTTTCCAAATGTTGATTATAAGCACTTATTGAGACTCCTTAAGGAGTCAAGCCAGGCAAACGAAATTGTTGACGCTAATATTCTCACAGAATTTGTCATTGTCTCACCACCGTAATAGTTTCACCTGTTCGTTTTGTAGCCTTACAGTAATTGATGACTTTATAAAGTGCCAGAAACATACTTCAAACTGGTCCGAATACTCTCTAATGGGGAAGAGTATTCAAGCCATCAGCACTGACTACTGTACATCCAATAAATTCTGTTAACTCTGTAAGTATAGAAAATGAATCGGAGATAATTGATTACAACACTTATTGCTTCTATATTTAGTTGTAGATGAAGTTCGTTCGTGTTCTATGACAGCTTCTAAAACCCCAGCTTATATTATCGGAACTCCAAGAATTTGTGGAACAAAGTCTCAACCGTGGATTTTGGAAGCACCCATTGGCCAGAAAATCAACATAAGTCTGTTCGATTTTACAACTTCAAATTTCGGCTCGAGTCAAGGAAAAAGTAAACAACAGTGTCGAAGCCAGGGTTTAATTGTCGATAAATCAGGAAAAAGAAATGCATCAATCTGTGTAACTGGTGAACGTCGGCAGAAAGAATTATATTTATCTGCTGGAAATGTTGTTCAAATCTTGTTCGACGCTTCTGTTCAGCAAGAAAATATCGACATCGAGGCAGAGTTTATACTGACAGTGCAAGGTCAGTACTTAAAATTGCATTAGTTCAAGGCTATTTCTCACTTTTGTATTACATTATTATGTATAACAGTTTAGGCTTACAGTATTTATTTAAATGGATTAACAATGTCAGTTATTCACAAACATCGACCGTCTCAGATTCAATCCAGGAAGTCTGAGTTCTTATGGTGCACCACCCACCCGCGTCGCCATCTACCCTACGACAAATCTTCGCCATCAGTGATGAGTTATGACAGTTAGTTTAAGACACATCTCTTCCAACTTACTTACCCACCATAGCCTAGCTTCTGGTTTCTTTGACCGATCGGAATTCGACCCGGCTTTCCCAACGGTTTATGATTTTTACTTCAATTTTGACTTGAAGTGATGATCAACTGATGCCTTGGACATTACGATAACGGCGCTATAACAGACTTTCGATTAGATTAGATGCAGAAGTTCGACCACCTTGTAATAAATGCGCGATTGCATTACGATCATTTATTCATTCATTACATGATCTGTGTTGCAGCCGTTGGTTGTTCGGATATCGTTCCACCGGAGGATGCTTGGCTGAAAAGGAACAACGATACCATTGTGATTGGATGCTACTCCAGTCGTCAAACATGGCGCCTCACCTGCAAAGGAGGAATATGGGCAGGTGTACTTGGAAACTGTTCCAAAGGTGAGATTTTTCAGCTAGACTTATATAAATGAATTGTTTTAATGTTAGGCCTTTCTTTCGTTTGAATTCGAGCTTAGTTCTTTGCATTTTTGCAAGCGAAACACAAATATACATTTTATTTACTTTTATTTCGAATACTTTACTTTACTGAAAGAATGCAGATCGTTAGGCCAACACCAGTTTGGGTGGACATCGGTCAAGAATCATACACTCGGTAAGTGACCAGAACATATTGTCCAAACTCATGAAAACGATAGAAGCAGAAACGACATATTAACTCGTAAATAAATTACAATAAATTATTTCAACAAACTATAGCCTATGTTTAGGAATAAAGAATATAAGCCTGCAGGTTTTATAACGCCTAGTGTTAATTTACGAGCTATGTTGTCATATTTTTATTCTAAACAAGTTAAAGTAGCCTAAGTATGACATCATTTAGCAATTAATTTGAAAATCAACATGCAACGTATACATAATTAAAACATTTATTAGCAAATACTATCTGAGAATGTTAACTCATATTGGCAAACCCGTGAACAGCTATGGACGTCCAGTAGGATGGATAACAATTCGGCAATAATGTTCTATGCAGTCTAAATCACACGGCCAACAAAGAAAATATTCCATAAATGTCAGGTCATGCAACTGAGCTCAGCATCATGACAGCTTCTTGTCTTTATGATATGCCCACATCCCTAATGTAATCGTAAGAACTAAAGCGGGAGTTATAATTTCAAAAAAAACATAGGCTAAATGCTGTGCGTGGTTTCAGGTAATGAATACTCTATCCCAGACCAGGCCATTGACTCAGAAAATGAGTCAGCAGTTCTCGACGACAAACAAGGTATCTTAACCTAGATAAATCCTATCAGTTCAGATGTCAGTGTGTAATTAAAGTCATGTCGTTTCACATCCAAAGATACATTTTATTGTATGATATAGCCTATATGCACTCAGTATAGTAAAAACTGACGTTGGAGTAATATTATTATCAGGTACATACATCTCATATTTCTGCGTCTATTATCTGGCTGCGGGTGTATGAGTCCGAGTGCATCTTGGTAAGATTTCATTAAACGGCTCAAGTCATTTCTCTTTAGTTCTGTTATATAGACATATTTCAGCACTTAAGTCGATGAAACAACTACGTGTATCTTAATGAGCATCGACATTGTGTAGGAAAGAAAAGTGCATCAATTAGTTGAGCCCAGCATCAGCGAGCCTTATCTGAGTACCAGTATGTTTGAAGCCATATTTATAACAGATCAAATTCGTTACATTGAACTGATAATTTTTATCTTTGGACAGCATGCTTACCAAGACTATTGTATTATTGTTGTAAATACCTAATGTATATATGTTTTTTCTATCTTTCAGTTCTAGTGGTAGTGGCCATTGGTGGAGTTACTCTGACAATCTGTTTGGCAATTACATGCTGCGGTGCTGTTTATTTGAGAAGGTACGTTTAGGCACAAACTTGATTTTCAGTTTTTAGCATTCATTTATTAGTGATCAAGATAAACAAATCTAGTGTTTCTTAGGCTGCACAAGATCTGACGCTGAAATATCTCGAAATATTTTAGAATCAACTATCATAAAATCTCTTCAGTTCTTTCTTGCTACCCACTGGTTAAGTTCTGACCCTCGCGTGATTGCATCAGCTAATAGTTATGTCACACTATTTACTTGTGTCTTACAAATAATAGAACTATTGAACAGCGCCTGCGCTAGGCTAGTACGATGTGAAGTCAAGATCGCTGTGTACTTTGGTTGTGAGGGCGTTGATTATAATATTATTGTTAAAGCGAATTCAAAATATTGAAAAATCGTGAAGGGTCTTGAATTGCTGTGGTCTTGCTTCTGTTTAAGCCGAATGCTTCTTCAACCGTGGGCTAAAGAATTACCATGGAGTGCACTAATTATACCTTACCTTTATTGTTTCACCATTTTAATTCTTTTTTATATTACCAATAGATTCTACGTGCAGTTTCAGAAGAAGCAAGAATACAAAACACTTAAATTCCACGGAAATTCAGCGAGAAGTCAATCACTGGGTGTTGCAACAGACATAATTGGAAACGATACAAGTTTTGCTCTTGCACAGCAGATGCCAACGTATTCGGTCTACGCTGGGCAGGGCGACTTCTTTCACATCGATAATGTAGTTAGCGCAGATAATACCAATAAATGTGATCCACTGTGATCTGAACAGAAGAAAACTTCTGTTTGCTGATGGTAGAATCATACCAACAAATTTACTTTCATTGGCTGAACCGTTGGACTATAGAAATGTCTGAATCTGATGATTCATTTGAGCATCCCGCAATTCTTGAAGAACAAAATTGCTTTTCAGTTAAGCTCATGACGCTCTTACGGTGCTCAAAACTTCCACGGTTAATTGTTTGCAACTATAACTTCATTCTTCTTTCTTTAGAAGCTTATGACACAGCGAGTGATAGAACAACTCATCGAGTCGACTCGATTTCTTTGAGTTCGTTTCCGTTGCTTCTTTTTGACGTAGCCTAACTGCTTCAACCACTGACAGCCATTTATAAATCCGTGTATAGATTGAATTAATACTGCTCGACAACAATGCATGCTTCTTTTCCTGTGTTTTGCGTTAGTTTTGAAGAGGCAGTTATCTACCTACTAGCAACAAGCTTATTCCATGCTAAATTTCTATTGGGTTTTGAGATGGTCCCTGACACCTTATTATAGCTGGATAATTTGTCAATCGTTTTCCAAAATCACTACGCCCGAATATGTTTAGGACAGACATCCTTTGTAACATCACTGAGCCAGGTGTCTACATCGGCAAAGATATACTTCTGTTAGACAAGGAGTGTGCAGAATTTGGCAATGTAGACTTATAAAATCTGTCAATTGTTGCGGTTAGGCCTAGCTATTAACGGAATCTAATCAACACAGTAATTTAACTATGGTCATCAGCAAAATGAATATAGCTATTATAACGATAACGTGGATCTGTGTCCTCTATTCATCTTGGACAACTCGAGTAAAGGCTGGACCAGGTACTGTATATATTATATTTCCATAGTTTAATAGTAGATCAGCAATTGCAGTCTATGCTTGGGTATTTTCTGAAATAGTTTATATTAATGCGTTTTGCAACAGGAAGAAAGGCAATGGGTCCATAACTTGGAGCATAGATAGTAATTAGGCCTATCTTAGAAAAACATCACAATTTAGGAATGTGTGTGAAGGAAACACAATATAGGGCGAACTGAACTGATTAGCTAGTCATATTCAAGACGCCATCGTATCATGGACTTCTTTCTGAGTATAATTCAGGCCAAATGATGTCGTGCTTCAACTATGTTGACATCAGCCTTTCTATATGGTTCACATACACTTGATCCCAAAAGAGATGTCCAGAGCTCTTGCTGCTGATCTTATCAGGAAAATATACTTCATAATCCTCCTAAAGCAGTACATGTTGAAAATGTAGTGTTTTTATATGTGTTTGTGCTCTTTGTCATCATGCGTGTTTCTTAAATCGAAGAGCAGCACAAGTGTTACGTCTAATGCACAAGTTGATATAATATCTATCTGTAGAAGGCAATGTAAATGTTTATTTGATCTTAGTGAGGCGCTAAAACTTTGCTTTTCTCGAAGTACTGGTTTAGTTAAGACTTAAGAAGTAATATAAAAGAATCTTCCCGCCAACGGGAACGCTTTTAACGTGCAGTCCAGATGTATTCTCTGCAGTAGTCAGATTCCAAGTTCAGTTCCTGTCAAATGATGCTCGTAGGCTATTTCTTTGCACATAAACCCAAAGATCATTGAGGTAAACTTCTTCTAGTTGAGGTCAGAGAACACTTACCTCCATGATTGGAAATGAACATGAATCGCATTGGACCTAATACAAAATTCTCTAACACTTGGGGTCGAACATTAGGTTGTTGCTAGTTGCATATTATGCGAAGCCTTTTGCTTTATATTTTTGAGGAGTGCGAAAACCGCTCGAGACGTACCGCTGACAAATTGTAGTGCTTCAATTTTTATTCAAGTTTCATAACCAACCTAATTCAAGGCATCGCCAGGAAATTGAGAATATGGTGACACGGTTTAGATTCTAGCAATTTTGAGGCATTTGGGAAAGATGATGGAAGCAATTATAATCATTTTAAAAGCAAATATGTAAAATCTAAAGCTCGATTTTGATTATTTAATTATCGCAACTGGAAAATGCGATAGTAAGATAAAGTTTAAATGGGAGTGTAAAATAGGTTAGTGTAGGTCCATTTATGCTTTACAGTTCAACTCATCTTCTTTATTAGCAAAACTTGAGCTAAACGATGCCTTTTCTTACGGCCATGATATTCCTGAGGTAAAAGTGTATTTGGTCACCCAGCTTTTAAATCGGGGGTCACGTGCACTTTAGCCTCTAATACTAACGCACTTGACCGTATCAAATACTGCCTAAAATTGTATCATCTATTTGTTTGTCGACAGTGAAATTTATGTTGGTGAATTTAGACTTGCTTAATCTAATCTAATGCAATAATCGCGATAATAGAAAAAAAGACTTTGCAAGATTTTCCAGTAACGCTGCAACAAACTGATAGTTGCGGTTTTACACGAATGACCACTTCTACAAAAGACCTCAAGTTTCAAGTTAAGTGCTTTCTAACACGTTCAAATTTACTGATCCGTGTGGAATTGTCAGCAATTCATATTTTTCTTATCTTCATATTGTTTACATTTGTCAAAGCAACAATAGAGGACTACTGTATGCTGGAGACGTTTAAACCCCGATGTCTGAGGAATGAGGTCATACTGATGAAAAGCGCGACATATGGGCGCATGCGCATTGGTCGATGTATAACAGCGGAGGAAGCAGACGCCCTTGGGCCACGCTTCGGAGAAGATCCGCGTTACATTGGTTGTTCAGCAGACGTTTTGCCTCTACTGGATCGAAAGTGTTCTGGAAAGGCTGAATGTGAAGTTCGCTGGTCCGACATTTCTGCCGAGAATGTCAAGCCTTGTTTTCCTGGTCTAAATGTTTACTTCGAAGTCAGCTACGAGTGCACCAGCAGTAAGTTGACACCAAACAGACATTACACGGCTGCTTTTGGTTTCTGTATGTCTATCAATTCTGCGTAAAATATTTCTTCAGCAGTCACCTCTGTGTTCTTAGTTTTGTTTGATGACAGTTGGCTTAAGATAGAGCCTGTTACTTTAGCATCAAATATTTCATATTCACCAGTCACCTTTGTATTCTTTCTTGTTTAGTAACTACTAGCTTAGACTAATTTTACTAATTAGAAATATTTCAGTGCTTGCAAAGTCAATTGAATCATCGCACGAACTAGTTTCGGGCTATGGTATTATGGTACCAACTTTGAAAGCTATAGGTCTCACACAGTCTGCACTGTGCCAAGTGCAGCATCAGTGGGTTGCCCGCCCAAATGACGAGGTTGAAAGCACTGAGCAGTTGGCCTTTGCCAGAGTTTCGAATTCGCCAGCTTCAGTCTGTCCTTAACTGTGTCGCCCGGATCGTGGAAAACTTGTCTAAATTTTCGCATATATCGAACCATATGCAATGGCACTGCAATGGCTCCGGGTTGAGAAAAGAATTCAGTTCAAGATTCTCCTCACGGGGGAGGGAGCTCGATAGTCAGCTCGATCCCAGAATGCATTAGGGACCTTCTTATTCTTGTCTCGAGCTACCCGGGTCGACAAACGCTACGTTGTGGCTCATGTCGGTCAGTAACAGGGGCTCTGCTACTCTTCTCATCTTTTAAAACTGCTTATCATGCCTTTTCCTTCTATAGTATTTCCTTTTTTCCATCGCTGTTCACTACCAAACTGATTACGTTATGGGTCTGGACTGTCTGTCATCATAAAAGGTCTCACTTATCATCATGCTAAAGGCCACACTCTTGGACTCTTAGTGACAAGAGCTGGTTGTAATATAATCTTAAACATCCTGTAAGTTGGCATGCACACGGACTTTGCTTAGCAGCGACCTTTAGTATTATTACAGGGGCGCTTTAGAAGTTTCTGGATTATTATTGCTGTTATTGTTCCTAATAATACGCTGTATAAGTTTTTGCATACATACGTGTATGTATACGTACATGTTCTCAGTCGGCATGTCTAACACCTGTGTCATCAAATTGAACGTCTTCAAGGCATACATGCTGAGGGTGCTGTGATTGTAATTATAGGCCTATCCATTTTTAAATCTTGGTCGACGGTAGGATGTAGCTTAAATTATGAAGTACTAGTGTTGCTGTGAGAGTTTGTCTATAGAAACCAAGGCGCTGGATCAAGGAAGATAGAAGGTCCTATTTGATTCAGCACATTAGTTGTATGTCTTCATGGCATATGTCTTTAGTTGTAGATGGCGATCGTTCGTGTACAGTGACGGTTACTAAGACTCCAGCCTATGTCTTAGACGCGTCTGCCAATCAGAGAACTTGTGGAAGTAAGTCTCAACCGTGGATTTTGGAAGCACCCGTTGGCCAGAAAGTCAACATTAGCCTGTTCGATTTTTCAACTTCAAATTTTGACTCGAGTCATGGAAAAAGTAAACAACAGTGTCGAAGCCACGGTTTAATTGTCGATAAATTAGGAAAAAGAAATGCATCAATCTGTGTAACTGGTGAACGTCGACAGAAAGAATTATATCTATCTGCTGGAAATGTTGTTCAAATCTTGTTCGACGCATCTGTTCAGCAAAGAAAGATTGATACTGTCGTGGAGTTTATGCTAAAAGTGGAAGGTCAATTTTCAAATTTAAAGTTTAAAAGACAATTTTTCATTTATTGGTCATAGACATTAAAAGTAATTTGAGCGAGCCAAAAAAATTTTTTTTGCATTTTGTTTGGATAAAAATTTCAATACAAGTCTAGCCCTACATGTTGGTCAACGTAGTCATACTCAGTTCGAGATGGTAACCATAAAAACGATTTTAATAATCATGCTTAAGGTAAAACGTTAGAAGAGAAGTCTTGCCTGCAACTCATATCGATTATTCATCAACTTTTATTTCTTTCTATAAGCCAACATTAGCAGCAGCATCTGAAAAACGACAATTAATCACGGCCATTCATATGCAGAGGTTCACTGGATACAAAGACAACAACTGGTACTGATTCCTGAAACTTTCAAAAGACATTTAATAGAATCTGGGTTTTCAATTTTAAAAATTGAGCAGCATGAGCAAATTGATTAATTAACTTAAATTATCGTTTGCTGAGTGATCCCTTAATGACACTGATGGTCTTGTTGTGGGCCGCGTCAAATCTTATCTTTTTAAATTTTTTATTCAATATGAAATTAACTTATTTCTTTTGTATGTTGCAGCGGTTGGTTGTTCGGATATTGTTCCACCCGAGGATGCTTGGTTGAAAAGAAACGATGATGCCATTGTGATTGGTTGCTACTCTAGTCGTCAAACATGGCGTCTCAGTTGTAATGGAGGACATTGGATTGGAGTCTTAGGAAATTGTTCGAAAGGTGACAATTAAAGAACAATTAAATCAATCAGAACAATTAAAATGTATGACCTGACTGTTTTAACTAAACAAATAAATTTAGGGCTACTTTATTTCAGCGTCATTAATTATTAACACGAATCTGCTGACTCGCAAACATTAAAGGCCTAGTTAACAGACAGATATCAGTCGATGCCTATTGTGCCTTGCAGGCAATACAGTTACAGAAATTCTCAGAGTTCGGCAAACTCAGCATACATGCTGCATGACAACTATAACATACAGTAGGTACTTTATATCTTTTTGTTTGCCTTAATTATTGCTGTTAAGTCTTCAATTACAAGCATAAATCGATAGTACTAGTCAACCGTGCGCTAAGGATTTGAGGAAAGTCTTTTCACAGTGATCATCTTTGATGAGATTGGAACCCTCACCAACAAGCGATAAATTACTAAGCCACTTGTCATAGCTCGTTACTCGTTTTGCGTGTCACATCATAGTAATAAAAAATTTATCTTGTAATTTTCAGACAAAGGCTACTCAGTTCGTGACTCCAACACGGAGTCAGAAAATGAGTCAGCAATGACGAGCGACAAGCAAGGTTACAAAATTAAATTTTAGTTTGCAATCTGTAATGAAATGATGAACGTCATCTTAATATGGATAGAACTAGGCTAAATATTTATTTTGAAATAATATGGTTTTTCCTTTTTGCTAAGGCATATTAAATAATTTAAAAAACCAGTTCCTTGTGTTGTCACTTTGTATGAAAAAAGAAAGAATGTTTTGTTCAATAAGCTTTCAAAGGACCAGGAGAAAAATTAAAGGTCAGCAAATACAATTGCAAATACGACCTAACTGTTACAATTTGAACAAAATGTTAAATGTAAATGTAATTCTGATTCACCTCATTTGCCTGATAAACCTGGTAAACACTATGATAAATTTAAACAAGTTTTGTAATGATAAGAATTTCAAGCATTTCTGGTAATTTCTATTGAATCCATTGTTTTGTCACCTAGTCCTAGCTGTCGTCGCCATCGGTGGATTTACATTGACTGTCTGCTTGGTGATTGTATGCAGTGGAGCTGTCTATTTAAGAAGGTACGTACAGAGGTTTTCTACATACGTTTTGATTCATTCTTACTTGCTATGAAAGACCTGTATTGCTAATGTATTTCTAACACATAAATTATAAATGAGTGACCTATAGTGCTAATGTATTTCTAACATTTATGAATGAGTTTTAAATACAGCACAACGTACATGTAAATCAATTGTAAAATACCGACACTTTTGAAACCCAATTCTGTTCAATTGTTCCTGCAGTAAGTATAAGAATAAATATGCATGGCCAAGGAAAAAAGTGACACGTGTAAGCAGGTTAAGGCAAAATCATTTTGCTAAGGTGTTGGGGAAAACATTAAATGAGATATTGAGAAGAGCATTACCGTGTATACTGATGGGTGATCTAAACAATTTATTTACTTCCTACAGCTCAAGTGGAAAGAACACATTAACCATTATAAAAATAAAATAAAAATATTTATTGGCATCTTCTTCAAAGTAATATGCAAGCTAGATTTAAAAGTTTTGAAAGAACTGTTTTGCTTTAATTTACCCGTATTTATTGTATAGAGCGGAAATTTACTAAGCTTGCTTCATATAGTGCAAACATTTGCTTAAAACTCATTCTGAGCAAACTGCAAAATGCTTCTCTTAACACACGTGTTATTAATTTAAATCGAAGCCATGACATGCTTGATGTTAGGGAGTTACGTTAATTTCAAATGTTATGTGTGGTTCATAAGTGTGTGCATAAAATGGAGGTTCCACTTATTTTCTATGATAATTTGAAGCTTAATTCAGACCTTTGCAGGTGGCAAAAATGCAGCATCCGGATTTCTGTGCAGGATAGGCATTGGTCGTCTTTTATTCTCTTCTCTTCAACCGTCCTCGAGCCAAGGATTGGCTGCACCTCGGACAATTTTGTGTCATCTGCTTCTGTCCCATTTGTCGAGGGCCAGCTGATTGAACGTGAAATCTCTCGTGATTCACGGACGACGCTGCTTCAGACTTTTCTCGCCCTTCCTTCACCGAATCTCAGATTTTCCGATTGCAAATGACATGCGTAGGTCTGAAGCTGACACTTTCTCGGTTGCCGTTTGCCTGCCTTTTGGAAGACCGGCCAAGACGTTCAGATGAGAAATCCACGCACCGATCAAACCCACAGGACATCCGATGTAGACCAGAAATACAACTTCGGAACGCATGGAAGAGCACAGAAATAGTCCAAACGTAGAAGAATTATCGAGTGAACTATGCGCGACACAGCTTCAACACTCATTTTGAACAAGACGTCAGACAACAACCAAATAGTTTTGGGGGATGGTAAATTATGTACTCAAATAATTAATTTTTTAGCTACGAAGTTTCTGCTTTGTTAGGCAAAATATTTTCAAATTAAAAGTTTTATGCTTTGCTTTTGTAGATTCTACGTCCAATTTCAGAAGAAACAAGAATACAAGACACTTAACTTCCCTCACAGTACCGCTAGAAGTCAACCTTCGGGTCAGCGAATGCCTGTGGATGTTGCATCATTCAACACTGGAAACGATACAAATTTTTCGCTTACACCACAGATACCAACGTATTCAGTCTATGCTGGACAGAGTGACTTCGTCCATGTCGACAATGTAGTTGGCCCAGATAACTCCAATAAATTCGATCCATTGTGATCTGGAAAAGATGAACTTCTGTTTGTAGAAGCATTCAAAATCTTAAACTCGTGACTCAGTCGAGTTTCCCACAATTCTACAAAAACAATTATTTCTTAAATAAACTCTGCGCTCTAGAAACTTGAACAATTTTGTAAAATTGAAAATCACGTTACGTTAAAATCAATTTTGGAGCGCGTGGTTCTATCTCATTAGTTTGTTATTCGGAGTGTTATTTGACACGGTAGTTGTCTGAAGATTAGCCTTTTAAAGCACAGTATGAGTCGAATCGAGTTTTAGCCAGAAAGTTTTGCTTTTCTATCAGACATGTTTTGTTCCAAAACTATGGTTCATTCACAACACTTATAACCAGTCTCTTGAATATCTCACAACACGCATGATACCATCTGAAATAAGAGTCAACCCAATTGTGAAGAAATTAAGAAAACCTTGATTGTAGGTTGAAACCTAACAGATATTCAGAAATTGATATAAAAGTAATGCTTTGGCAAATCCTTGATTTATGGCTCCTTTTATAAGGAAAATCAAGCTTCAAGGAACTACGTTTAAATTTAAAAATGCTTAAAACAACCGCTATTTTATGCACAAAATGAAAATGACTCTTAATCCAAAAAGTATATTAAGTAAGATTAGACCACCCCATGTTACTTTTAACGGATAAAATGTTTAGGATATTGAGATCTGCAAGAGGGATTATTCTAACTTTTCACGAAACAAAAAGTTGCTATAACAATTCAAAATTACTAGCAAGCAGATATTTATAATGATTAATTTTGAAAAATGAACAAAAATTGCAGGCAGATGTTTTAAGACGTTGTTGTCACAGTATTGCTAGTGCATGACATTTAAGTGCTATGCTTACAAATCTATAAGGTATAATATCAGAATAGATTAATATTATTATAATCATTATTATTACCAAAAAAATTAACGCGCGCAGTTACATAGACGAGCGATTCTAGGGCGCTGTTAGTGGCGCCAAGAAATTTTGCAGGTTTTTATTAAATCAAATTGTTGAAGAGACGCAAATACTGAAAACATATTTTGTCTTGCTTTAGGCTTCACAGCCGTCATTTTCACAATTCTGTTAAGTTTGTAAAATAAAAATGCATCAAAATATTAAAAACATAATATTTAAAAATTGAGTTCGGCTTGCACGCAAAATTAAACATTTAAAATTTTTTTGTTGCCTTGGGGCACCTCAAGATGTAAATCAACTACAGCATTATTTTACAGGCAAATTTTAAAAGTGATTAGAAAACTTTTGCTTCACCTGCCAATCCCAAGATATCATTATATCCATTTCACTCCACTACTATTGACCCACAGTATGAATGTTCTTCACACTATGTTTGTTTAGGCCACCGCATTTCAATTGTTGCGTTGGCTATAGTATTTCATTAGTATTATAACTAAACATTTTACAATTAAAAGTGACATCATGTGTTTTATAATTCTTTTGTTTCCAAATGTTGACACTGAGAACCACAAATCCAACACACGTTAAATGCAAACATGTTGCATGCATGCTTCCCTGTGAAGGTGACTCGTGCTATGCGTCCTTGAAAAGATGAGACGCCATTTGGGTGGTTCGATTCACCGAATTATAGTTACCTAACAGAAATAAGTTACTTCCGCGTATTAATGTTCTTTACACTATGTTTGCTACAGCTGCATATTTTCATCGTAGACTATTTGGTTTTGAGATGGTCCCCGACCCTTTAAACGTAATTGAACAGCACGTCAGGTCTCCAATAATTTTTTTTTCAAAATTACTACGCTAGAATGTGTCTTGAACAGACTTCCCTGATAATGCAACTGAAGCTGTTGTCTTCACTGGTGAGAATATGCATGCCTGTGTTTAATAGGCTGCTGGAATTTAGGGATATATTCACATTGATTGCTTCCGTTTTATTACAGTTAGGCTACTTTTGACACTCCGGCTAATCACAAAATATAGGCCTACTTTAACTATGATTCTCAACGGAAAAAATCTATTTGGTGTAGCGATTATGTGGATTTATTTACTTAATTTAAGTTGGACGAATCCAGTAAAGTCAGAGACAGGTAGGGCTGCTGTACAATATTTTATCTTTGTTGTTTTAATGCAAACAGCAATTCTAGTCTAAACCTAGATTTTTTTTGTCTAAACTACATAGAAGATCTGTTGCAGCATACATGGAATCTATATTTGAGCCAAGTAAGCTGCACTTTTTACATTTTTTAAAGCATCAGTTGCTCTAATCAATGCAGGCCATAGAATATAGAATATTGATGTTGAGTCAAATTTAAGAGCGTCAAATGCATTTATCAGACCCAGCGCGTCGTCGAGTCACTGGTTTGTAGACAGCGCTGACTAACTGTGGAATCGTACAGCTGCAGCATCAGGAGAGAGAATCTTTGTTAGGTTTTACAACTTAAATATAATTCGAAACTAGAGCCATCGTTACTATCCACTACTACGCTTCATCACATCACGATCTGATTTACGGCTTAAAACTTCTGTTCAGGTGCATTATTTGCTTTTGAACCAACTTCAACATAAAATAGAAGTGCATCGATAGGCTGATAACTTAGGTATTCTGAGAATTAGGCGAATTCTATGCGCTTTAACAATGAGTCGAAAACCTTGGTGAAGAAAAAACGAAACTTAGTGTAGGATATAAGGCAGTAATAACTAACGACCTATTAAAATATAAAATGGTATGTCGACATGTCATAGAAACGAGCCTCCTATGAAAAATTCGTAATAAAAGTACACTTAAGGGACATACCCTAGGTTTCCAGTGAAGTGTCCCAGAGTGTCGTACACGTACTAGAAAACGTCAGCGAATTTTAATGCTGGAGTTTTATTATGATTATTAGGCCATGTGGAATTTACAGCATTTTTATATTTTCTATGTTAACTGTTCAAATTTTGTGGAGCAGCAACAGAGGATTACTGTATGCTGGAGTCGTTTAAGCCTCGATGTCCGAGGAATGAGGTCATACTCATGAAAAGCGCCACCTACGGACGCATGCGAATTGGACGATGCCTACCGGCTGAGGAAGTCGATGCGCATAGATCAGTTGCAGGAGAGGATCCTCGTTACCTTGGCTGTTCAGCGGATGTCTTGCCACTCCTCGATCGAAAGTGTTCTGGAAAAACTGAGTGTGAAGTTTGCATGTCGGACATTTCCGGTGAGGATTTCAAGCCGTGTTTCCCTGGTCTGACTGTTTACTTGGAAGTCAGCTACGAATGCACCAGCAGTAAGTTGCCTTGACAAACTAAGAATTACTTTATTTAAACTCAAAATTCATGTGTTTCAAAGTGCTCCACCTCCGCAGCCTGCCTTTCCCCCTAAGATAGTGGGCATTGGCTTGACCTCACAGACTAATTGCGATTGTACTCTGTGGTTTCATTTCGATACGACCAAAAACTGATGCCTTGTTTTGATGACAGCTTTGTAGATGTTTTTAGATTAAAATAGACTCAATAGAGCATCGCCATCCACTGAGCTAACCCCGACAGGCAGCATTGGATATTAAGTTTAACAACTTCATTTTCTTAACCTCGGCATATGAGGACGAAAGGCGAGTTCTCTCCATCGTCGCCTGATCTTATGTAGCTGAGATTGCTACTAGGGGCTAATGCGATAGAAATCTTGAATTATTTTTCTGCCATGGCAGGGATTTTAATTCAGTCCTCTGGATAGACAGACAAGCACTTTAACCCCTAGACCATAGATCAGTCATTAGAACAGAATGCATACCAATTATTACACTACGACGCGTTGCGCTAAAATTTTAAGCTTTTTGACCTGCTGGTCGATGTTATCAGATGATTGCTTGAGACCATTATTAATCCCAAAAACCCGTATCGATGATAGAGGAACAGCAGCGGTTTCTCTTCAGAAGCTAATATGCTGGCACAAGTAAGGCGTGTAGGCGTATGTGGGTGCAGTTGTAGATGGCGATCGTTCGTGTACGGTGACGGTTACTAAGACTCCAGCCTATGTCTTAGACGAGTCTGTCAGTCAGAGAATTTGTGGAACAAAGTCTCAACCGTGGATTTTGGAAGCACCCGTTGGCCAGAAAATCAACATAAGTCTGTTCGATTTTACAATTTCAAATTTCGGCTCGAGTCATGGAAAAAGTAAACAACAGTGTCGAAGCCACGGTTTAATTGTCGATAAATCAGGAAAAATAAATGCATCTATCTGTGTAACTGGCGAACGTCGACAGAAAGAATTATATTTATCTGCTGGAAATGTTGTTCAGATCTTGTTCGACTCATCTGTTCAGCAAAGAAAGATTGATACTGACGTGCAGTTTATGCTGAAAGTGGAAGGTTAGTTTTCGCACTTAAAGTTTTTACATTTCTCATTCTTGGTCCTCGACACTAACACAATTCAAGGAAATGATGCGTGTGGTAAATATTGAAAAAATGTGTATTTTTCATTTGGAAAATATTTCAGCAAAAGGCTAGTCATAAATTTTGCTTAGCGTAGACCCCGCTCCATCTAACATGGCCATCATAGAAACTATATTATTAGTCATGCTCAAGGTAGCATGTGAGTAATAATTCATCAGGATTTCCTTTGATTAATTATAAAATTTCAAGGCAGCTTGAAATATATATACGTATATATGTATATATGAATTTCAGGGTTGTTGGCCAGTAGATTTTAAGCAGAGATTGTGTTTTTTGGGACTTGTTGGCTCATGGGAGTTATTGGCCAGGAGTTGTACTTTAGGGGCTGTCGGGCAGAAGGTTGTTGGCCGGGGTTATTGGTCAGAGGGCTATCGCCTAGGGGTTATTACCCTCATATCGATAGTTATCTTTGCCAGTTTTTCTAATTTTAAACTTCCTTCTATTGTGTTAAATGAACTTATATATAATTCTGGTACATGTTAAAGCCGTTGGTTGTTCGGATATTGTTCCACCCGAGGATGCTTGGTTGAAAAGAAACGATGATGCCATTGTGATTGGTTGCTACTCTAGTAATCAAACATGGCGTCTCAGTTGCAGTGGAGGAAATTGGATCGGAGTATTGGGAAATTGTTCGAAAGGTGACAGTTTAATCAGAATTATTAAGACGTATGACCTGAAAGTTAGAAGGAAAGAAGGAAAACAGTCTTGCCCAGCAAATGAATTTTACAGCCACTTTATTCTAAATTATTAATCATTCGCACGAATTCTTTGGCACACACATAGAACTCTACTGTGACCTGCGTTTTTTATTCACAAACAAACATTCTGAAAACTCAGAATACTCGAATTCATATAACGGTCTCTTTTGACTGTCTGTTTTAATTGTCTCTTTTGAAACAACTTTCACAGCGATTCTCTTAGGAAAAATTCAAACCCGTGCACTACGCATCACAATTAGCCAGCTTGTTATTCTTTCATCTTGCTTCTTTCTGTCATTTATATCATAATAGTTTAGCAGATCTTATCCTATGCTTTCCAGATAAAGGCTTTTCAGTCCCTGATTCGAACATAAAATCAGAAAACGAGCCAGCAATGATAAGCGACAAGCAAGGTAACGGAAACAATTTGTATTTAAAGTCGATATTTAAAATATTAGCTTCGACATGAGTCGCATGGATCTAAATATCGTATTTAATTGGAATTGCGAGAATAGTGTGGTTGGTTATGGCTAAGTTATAAAGGAAACCGATCAAAGATTGTTATCTTAGCTTATCTTTACACAGAAAGATAAATAATTTCATCTGCTCCTTTTACGCCTACGAATGCCGATGGACACATGGAGTGTTAATAAATGTCGTACTTACTTTACTTACTATCTCTAAGATTCCAAATGACCAACAGGACAATTTAATTACAGGCATGCATTAACTGCCTCAGAAAAGAAATAAGTTCCACTTTCACTCGGTTTGATTTCGTTTATGATAACTTAGATTCGTTGCCCCTTTTATGTGGCCGATTGCTTTGTCATTTTAGTCTTAACCATAGTCGCCATCGGTGGATTTACGCTGTCTGTCTGTCTGGTCATCGTCTGTAGTGGCGCTGTATATTTAAGAAGGTACGTTTAGAAGTACTATTAGCTATAATAGTTTAAATTCTTTTTTTCAGCTCAATGTTATAAAGATTTGTAGTGCTAACGCACAAATTTTAAATGAGTGCCAAAACAGAATAAAAGAAATTTGACGTGCAAAAGCCAACAGTGTTTAAACTTAAGTCCTGTTCACTTGTCCATGTAATAAAGTTTGATGTTAAATTTCCTTATGTCTCTCATAAATTGATATTAATTTAGTTGAATTAATTTAGTTGAATTAATTTGTAGCCTACTATAGCGCACGTGTTAGAACATACATAAAAATGTTAAAGGATAAACTTTTATTTGTAAAATCCCAAAGAAAAATGCTGTTTTACAGAAACTTATACATTATTCCTAAAATATAAGGTAAAATCAAAACCCTTTTAGTTGACCTTTAGGGCTTATAAGTCAAGTGAATGATAAATAGGGCAACATAAGACGGCATATTTAATACCTCCAAGTTTAAAATTGAGTGCGCTGTATGACAATTGCCGAGAGTGACGTGGCACTTACTGAGGAGTATATTAAGCTACATAAAAACAATGAAAAACAGAAACCAGTCCTGTTTTGGTTGTGAGAATACTGGCAGCGACAACGTGACCGAAGCAAAAAACACCAGAAACATAGCTGTAAACTAAAATTTAACTATTTATACTGAATTGGACTGTAAAAAGTTTTATGTAAACGGCAAATATCGTTTATTCGTCAATTATATTATTGCATATTAAGCAAGAGGTACTTACCTCAGGGAATATTCAGCAAACATTTTTTCTACAATCATGAACCGAGCTAATTTGAGGCACAGTAAATGATTGGTTACAGCCCATGGTTGGTAATGCTGAAAGTACGGATTCGAACCTCCTCTGTGGCGGTTAATGTATAGGGACCTTGAGCAAGTCCTTCACTCACAGATGCTCAGCGCCATCGATTGATGCTTAGTCATTAGACACTGACGCTCAAGAAATGCATAATATGCATAAGCTTATAACTTTTCTCCATATATTTTTAATTATATATATATATATAGAGAGAGAGAGAGAGAGAGAAACAGAAAGACAGAGAGACAAAATTATTGCTTGAAATGGAATGTTTGGTACTCACCTTTTTAGATTCTACGTCCAGTTTCAGAAGAAGCAAGACTACAGAACACTTAACTTCAATGTAAACTCTGCTAGAAGTCAAACTGATGGTCAGGTGATGCCTTTAGACGTTCCAGGAGATGCATCTGAGAGCGATACAAGTTGTGTAATCACGCAGCAGATGCCAAAGTACGCAGTTTACTCTGGACAGAGCAACTTCATAAATGCAGATAACTCAGTCAGTGCAAAACTCTGATCCATTTGGCTCGAAGCATAAGAAACCTTTCGGTTTTGCTAACCGGACAAGACGTGAAACATTTTAATTTCTAATAATTATAATCTAATTTTCGATCAACTTTTATGAAAAAAATGCTTGCTGCAATTCAGCTACGCGTTACTTTATGACAGACTTGAAGTAATTTACAAAGTGCAAAATCAACTAAAAAGTTTCGCTGAAGAGGTGCTGTAGTGCTAAAACTAACTAGCGATTTTTACTTTTATTTGGTTGCCAAAATCCCGTCCCACTTCAAGAAAATATTTACGTCCGAGTGAGTTTCGACAACTAAGTCGTCGTAGATGTTTGTTCATGATGACACCACTGAATTACGTGTCAACATGTACTTCGGCGACAATTAGTTAGCCAACACAATACAATACAACTGTAATTTTACGAAGCCTTCCTTCCAAAGTTTAGAAGTGCACTGGAAGCCAGGGAACAGGAAATATTAAGAACTATACACAGACTAGAAAGGGTAAGTTTCAAGTTTAGAGGCAAATATAGTCTAGGTAAGAGAGTGCCAACATGACCAAGTAGATAGTTTCAGATGAAGAGACCAGCAACTGTGAATTAACGCCGTCCAAAGATGAGACGTGTACTAGGAACAGCATATTTACCGATGATGCTGATCGAAGACAGGATCGGCCGCTAACAGAGCTACATGGTGTAATCATGGATAATAAGTAGGATGGCAGATGACTTGTAATTGCTTTGTATACGAGGAGTGCCAGCTTGAAGCGGATACGTTCAGATACAGGAAGCCAGTGGAGAGAACGAAGAGCAGGCGTAATATGGTCTTAGTAAAAGAATCCAAGACACATTCTTCCTGGTGCATGAATCTAGTCAGATGAAGCAATCGGAAGAGCAATGAGTATAGAGTTGCGGTAGTCGAGTCTTGCCAGAATAACGATGTGTATCAGTGTTTTCAACGATGACTGTTGTCTGGGCCGATAGGTCACGACTGGTCAAAGCAGAGATAATTGTCAGATGTTGACAGAATACCTGACAGAGCGTTGCTGGCTTCATGCAAGTCTCACCCGTAATGAAAATCACAAGTTTTTGTGCGATTTATCACCAGTAGATTAGGCCCTATAATAGCGAGTGAAATTCGTAGTCTCGACAACTTTATCATAGAGTAATTTTTTCTGAACTTCAAAATAGACACGCGCGCCAGAGATGTGCGCCTGTAACGACCTTATCGTCAGTTGTCGTCAGTGTTTGTGTTTGCTTAATCTAGGTAGTTTGCAGAATGAGAATCTACATTTAATCTACTATGTTTTATTGCCCTGTAGCTGCAAAATTATGACGGGTTTCTTTCGCGTTTTTAATATGTGCCGCTCGTTACAATTTATTGGGTTTTGAGATGGTCCCTGACCTCTTAACATAGATCTAATTAAGCACCTTTTTACAAAAATTACTACGCCTGAATGTATTTCTACAAAACTTACATTATAACGCCACTGTACGATGTTGTCTGCACCTGTATAGCAGCTATAGAAGCTATAGGCTTACACCTACAGACTCATCGAGTTGTCTTTCTGACATATTTTGGTTTGAGAAGCTTATCACATAAATGATCTGACTAGAACTCTCAACAAAATGAATTTATTCATTCTAACGCCTATATGGATCTGTTTACATATATCTTGGATATATCGAGTCAAGGCAGAACCAGGTAGGATCCACTGTGACATAATGTCTCCTTTGCCTATTTATTTACCGCAGGCCAGACATAGTGGTCTGAATGAATTGAAAACCAATTAGCAGATGGTGGTATTTTCCTGCAATAATTTAAAATTTATCTATAGCCTATTTCCAAAAATAACTTTGTGGATTAGCATAAGATATAAAATGCCAGACGATAAAAATTGGACAGCAGGCCTACAGAATCGACTTAGAATGTAGGTATCATCGAAACACTTAACTGATAGGAAATAAATAAACAATAACTTTCAGACTATCTGGTTTACATAGTCAAAATTTGTGGGTTTTAGAGTAACACTCATAGGCGTCTTGACGTAAACGTACACAAACCAATGTAACTTAATAGGCCAATCGCAAAGGAATCATCAAATACGGCTTAGTTTGAAATCAGAGAGGACTGATGTTCTTAGTTTAATTATAGGCTCACGATCCTGTAGCATGTTAGGCAATCCATTACTTTCTAACAGCTATCTCAAAACAACTGTTAATTGTTGCATCTTGCAAAGCAGCAACAGAAGACTACTGTATGCTTGAATCTTTTCACCCTCGATGTCCGAGGAATGAGGTCATACTTATGAAACACGCCACCTATGGACGCATGCGCATTGGTCGATGTATAACTGCTGAAGAAATTGATGAACAGAAAACTCTGTCTGGAGATGTCTCCCGTTTTCTTGGCTGTTCAGCGGACGTTTTGCCACTCCTCGATCGAAAGTGTTCAGGAAAAGTTGAATGTGTTGTTCGCATGTCGGACATTTCCGCTGAGAACATCAAGCCGTGTTTTCCTGGTCTGACTGTTTACTTGGAAGTCAGCTACGAATGCATCAGCAGTAAGTTATCTCGGCAATTTAAGAATTACTTCATACTTTTACGTTGAATCGTTATGTGTAGAGTCATTCTTTTGCCTCGTTAATATGTTACAAACTTGATACATCCTAATGCGCAAATAAAGTAGGACTGAAATGACATTTGTAAGCCCATTATTAAAGATATTTATATATAAGAATACTGCATCAACTTTTAAAATATCCCTTTATTCTTTTAAAAGTTTGATGCCAATGCTACAGAAGTACAAGCAAATATAAGTCCATATGTTTGTAGTTTTAGATGGAGTTCGTTCATGCTTCGTAGCGGCTTCTAAAACTCCAGCCTATATAATTGACTCGTTTGCCAGTCAGAGTTTTTGTGGAACGAAATCTCAACCGTGGGTTTTGGAAGCACCCGTTGGCCAGAAAATCAATATTAGCCTTTTCGATTTCACTTCTTCAAATACCAGTGCGAACCAAGGAAAAAGCAAGCAACCCTGTCAAAGCCACGGTTTAATTATCGATAAAGCAGGAAAAAGAAATGCATCGATCTGTGTAACAGGAAGACATCGACAGAAAGAATTGTTCATGTCAGCTGGAAATGTTGTTACGGTCGTTTTCAGCGATTCAAGTTATCCGGAAAATAACAATGAATTTGTGAAGTATATACTGAAAATTGAAGGTAAATGTTAATAGCTTCCGATATCCCTTCCAGGATCTGGCACTGGGACAAATGTAATATATTACCTAGCTCTGCGTTGCAATCTTCCCTTGTTGATAGGTTCTTGCGCGTCTTTATTGACAGGATTTCGGCCCTAAGACAACTTTTCGGGCTTACAAAGCTTTGATTGTTAGTCAGCTTACCTGTAACACTGGCCAACAGAAAATTTTTTTTTTCTTGTTGCCTTCGGTTTTAGACCTGTTCTTGGGGTAATTTTGGGCGCTGATTCAGAAAATGTCATTGGATTGAGTGCATCAGGTCTAGTTTCTGAGATATCGTCGATTTTGTAAAGAAAACCCAGTCCACTCTTTAAACGATGTCTTTGGCAAAACTAAAATGTCATAATAAGCTTTATTTATGGCTAATTATAATTCTTGCTGATTCATATAATGCCTACATCCTTATAATGTAAAATCAGCATATCTTGCCGCGTGCTGAGATATTGCTGATTCAACGAAATAACTATTCCGTAGCCTACAGCTTACTCAGCACTAAATTCATGGCCTCATTTAGAATTTATTTGTGCTTATACAGCGTTTCATGGTTTCGAACTATGTAAATAGATTATGCTGAAGTCAGCATTTATAGCCTATATAAACCGCCTCCTGAAAGCTAGAGCAGCCGCAGTCGTCTTAGGGCATATTAAGAGTTGGTCGCAAGAACAATCTGTGAATGTGAGCATTAAAAACCAACATCATGTTCTTACTATTTTTTAGGTTAGTCATTTAATTCCTCAGATGCGAACATCCTTAAGGTTATGGCTACTTCCAGACGGAGCTGCATTAACCATCCAGACATATTCTGCTACATTTGTGGGGAATACACACTAAAAGCAAACAGGAAACCGATTTCTGAGTTTGTAAAAAGAGCATATGTAGGTTATTTTGGTGTCAAACTTGGAGATCAAGATAAGCACTGGGCTCCTCATACAGTATGCAAAACTTGTATTGAACAATTGCGCCACTGGACAATTGGAAAGAGAAGCTGCCTGAAATTTGGTGTACCGATGGTTTGGAGGGAACAGATAAACCACTTCGACGACTGTTACTTTTGTATGGTTAATATCATAGGCATCAATCGAAATAATCGTCACAAGTTGTCTTACCCTGACATACCTTCAGCCAGGAGACCTGTTCCGCATTCGGATATTGTACCAGTTCCACCTTTTCGCGAACTACCTCAGCTCTCAGACGATGACACTTGCATGTCCAATATCGGACAAGATGACGAAAGTGAAGAAAGTGGGGGCAGTGACAGTGATTTCCAATCAACTTCACACAGTGAACGTTTTGACCAAAAAGAGTTGAGTGATCTGATCAGGGACTTAAATCTTTCCAAAGAGTCCTCTGAATTGCTTGCGTCCAGACTAAAGGAAAAGAATGCACTTCAGCCTGGAACGAAAATTACAATTTATAGAAACAGAGAAAAGGATTTGCTGCCATTCTTTACTGAAGACAACAACCTAGTATTCTGTAATGACATCAGCAACTTATTGAAGAAAATTGGTCTGTCGGATTACAGCCCAGATGAGTGGCGTCTTTTTATCGACAGTTCAAAACGTAGTCTGAAATGTGTGCTTTTAAATAACGGCAACAAATTTGGTTCTATTCCAATCGGTCACTCCACCAGGATGAAAGAAGAGTACAATGCCATCTCTTTAGTACTGGAAAAGATAAAATACAAAGAACATCAATGGGTAATTTGTGTAGACTTGAAGATGGTAAATTTCCTCCTTGGTCAACAAAGTGGCTACACAAAGTATCCCTGCTTTTTGTGTCTTTGGGACAGTAGAGCCAAGCATGAACATTGGACAAGAAAAGATTGGCCTTCGAGGAAAGACATGGTGGTTGGAGCTCAAAATGTAATCAAGGAATCTTTGGTGGCACGAGATAGGATCATACTGTCACCACTACATATAAAGCTAGGCCTGATGAAACAATTTGTCAGGGCTTTGAATAAAGAAGGTTCATGCTTCGAATACATAGTACACAAGTTACCAGGAATTACAATGGAAAAATTGAAGGCTGAAATCTTCGATGGTCCACAGATCAGGCAACTTATGAATGACCCACTTTTCATACCATCAATGAATGAAATCGAATCTTGTGCCTGGTCTTCCTTTGTTCTTGTAACTAAAAATTTTCTTGGCAACAAGAAGGCAGACAATTATGCACAACTAGTAGAGGATATGCTTCTTCATTTCAACAAGCTTGGCTGCAACATGAGCATTAAAGTCCACTATCTCCACAGTCACTTAGATCGCTTTCCAGAGAATCTTGGTGACTTCAGCGAAGAGCAAGGTGAAAGATTTCACCAAGACATCAAAACAATGGAAAATCGATATCAAGGAAGATGGGATGCACACATGATGGCAGACTATTGCTGGAATATTATGCGCGATTGTTCCGGCAGATGCCACACTCGGAAATCGTACAAAAGGAGCTTCTTCGGTGTCGAATGACTTGAAATTTTTATAACAAACTTGTTCTGTTTGGTATCATATAAGTACAGTTTCAGGTACTACCATTTTCTTTTAAGTATTTGTATTATTATGTTTATTTAGTGTATCACATAATAAATTGTGCACTACATAATTATAGCTATAGCCTTATGTTTTATGGGCGAGCAGAGGCAAGGACTGGTATATGGCATAATGTTCTATATCTCGAAAACTAGACCTGCTGGGAGAAAACTGGTGCCTTTTCTGGAATCAGCAGGTCAAATATACGCAGAAACAGTTCTAACATTTGAGGCAACAAATTATGTGTTGGCCAGTGTAATTGTTTTTTTTTAAATTGCATGTGTGTCGTCTTCTTTACATGCATAGCCGTTGGTTGTTCGGATATCGTTCCACCTGAAGATGCTTGGTTGAAGAGAAATAATGATGCAGTTGTGATTGGTTGCTACTCCAGTCATCAAACTTGGCGTCTCACCTGCAAAGGAGGAATATGGGCTGGTGTTCTTGGAAATTGCTCTAGAGGTTTCAGTCTTTACTGGGCAGCATTTCATGCAAAAATTATATGCAAAGAAAACTAAATATTTACGCACATTAACTTTTGATGTTTCTAGGTTTCTAGTTCATGAAATACTAATAAACGTATTAGGTATAGACCTTATAAAGTAGCATTATTAGTCAAATCTTAACTGAGGTAATGTATCTTTATAAAAATATATCTATCAAATAAAGACATGCGCAAAGGATGTGGATTGAGGATTGGTGGTTATTGATCACAATCTGACAAACACATTTATTGGAAAATCAATAACCGATAAGATGTAGTTATTAAATTATTATATCTAGATAGTAACGGCTATATTGCCGATGTCTAATGCACAAGTCATCATTCGATGACGCACTAAATCAAAATGGAAAATCAGGGCAAGTCGATTGTCAGAAGGTAACTAAGTTTTGAAATAACATCCTTTTTCATAGGAAAAATGCATGTCGGCCAATTGAGAAACTTCAACATGCCGATCAACAGAACTTCTTTGAAGTTGACGGTCGTTGCCATTTTAAACGTTCTGCGTATTCAAGTAGATCCTACATTGATTCGGTTGACAGACCTTAAACTAACCCACAAAAGCCGAGCAAATAAATTTTATCCGTGGTTACGGAACCAACAAATAAGTAAAAATTAGTTCAGAAGCAATTCAGAGCCCAGAGAAACAAAGCACATGCACGAAAGATTCGAAGAACATTGATATCATTGTCCATAGCGCAACCTGAAATAACTTCATCCCTATACTCTGTATTTTTCTCAAAGTCATTGTAGCTTCGGTTGGTCTTGAGATAGATCTTTAGATCGATTACTAGATAGATAACGAATAGTTTTGTATTTTATTTTATTAGATGATAACTTATCAGTGGGTGACTCAAGCATGGGCTCAGAAATTGAATCTGCAGTTTTGAATGACAAGCATGGTAACTGAGAAAAAAGTCGATATTTTAATTTTGTCAGTCGTATTTTACGTCCATGATACGTTTTACGTTTTAATTTTCTTTTAATTTCTACAAATAGGCCTACTTGAAGTTTACTTTGCTCAACCTAAGCAAGTTAATAATTATATATATTTCTTAACTATTTTTTTATTATTCTACATGTAATTTCAGAACTTTTCCCTTGGATTTATTGAATCTTGCATAATATGATAAAAATACAATTTATTCTAATAGAACTTCGCTTTGCAATTTGTAGAGTTATCACGGTTTTTGCTTTTTCTGTCATTTTTAGTGTTAGTTATCGTTGCCATTGGTGGATTTACACTGACAATCTGTCTGGTAATCATATGCGCAGGAGCAGTCTATTTACGAAGGTACATTTAGTCATCGCGGTTATATACAGTGTTATACAGTGTTTTAAACAATGTCTACAAATCTAAATTCAGTTACTCTATTCTGATAGGGTTATGTCGTGTGTTTACTAAGTCGCTCTAAATCATAATGATATCATAACGTCGTCGTTAATTGGATTTCTACGGATTCTACAACAATAGAAAACTTCAAAATGAGGGATTTACAAATGCTGTTAGCTCAACGGTCAACAAAGGATGTTGAATGAGCTGGAGAGCGTAGGCCTAATTGTATGTGGGTTGTGACCCCTTCGTTCACCTCACAGCGCCGTAAGGAGCGAAAATTCAGTACACGTGTATATGTGTCGGCGAGTGACTGCCTGTGGAGACTTTTTCTTAAATCATAGATAACAGATGAATTTGCTCTGCTAGAACTTACATGATTACTTTTAGCCTTGTAACGAGGGTCTTTGAGAGGCATCTAAAAGCCGTTAACACATAATAATATCCATTGACCAATTTCTCCCCAACGAGCAATGAACCCCTAGGCTTAAAGAAGAAAAGAAGTACGTAGAGTAGGCCTACACAAAAGCTGCAAACGGGCAACTCATATTTCTGGGAGAACATGTCCTCACAGTTTGCACCATAATCAGCCATGTGGGCTTTCAAGTAAAGTCTTTCAGGGATTTCATATGATACGCCATTAATTAAAGGGTGAGCGATAGTATAGTACCGCAGTGTCTATACGAGGTAGGTTTTACAATTTCTGCCATGGCAGAAATATATTTTGATATTTATAATCCATTTGTTGCCCCTCCCCCGATCTCAGTTATATAAATGAATGCACTCACCGTAAAATGTCAGCTGAAAGAGCAGACAGCGACGCAGTATTGCGTTCCGCTGATCCTTCGTCAAAATAGGTAGCACAGAATGACATGGAAACGGTTACCGCGGTAATTCCGCAGTAAATAATTAAAGTCGGAACTTTTGTTATCAATACCAGTACTACCGCAACTTCATTTCCAATTATATTCCGTTATACCACCCAATGCTTGCCCATTACCATGCCGTTAGTATCATTTTTTTCAAATTCTCATTTCCGCAGGCTATGCGATTACCGGGGTTATCTTTAAAGATTGCTCATCACATCATCATCATCATTATCATCATTATCACCATTTTCTTTTTCTTCTTAAACTCATTGTCATTATTAGTAGATTTACTACCGTAGTAGTGTGTGATAACGAACGAATGGCGAGCCTCTTACGTTATTGATTGGTATGCTCGGTTCTATGAATTTCGTTAGCAGATTTGCTTAAAATGAAATTTAAGCTAACTGAACTGTCCTCTATAGATTCTACGTCCAGTTTCAGAAGAAGCAAGAATACAAAGCACTTAATCTCCAACTAAATTCAGCACAAAGCCAGTCTTTGGGTCAACATATGCCTCTGCATGTTGCAGTAGACAACACTGGAAACAATGCAAATTGTGCGCTGCCACAACAGATGCCAACGTATTCAGTCTACGCTCATCGGAATGACTTCAGCCACGTTGATAATCCAGTCGGCGTTTACGACACCAACAAATTCGATTCACTTTAATCGATAACAATGAAAAGGCTTTGTATCTTGCATATTTCTTTAAATGTTATGTGGCGAGAAAAACTTTTTCATGTCTTGAATGCTAATCCGTTTCTTTTAATTAACTGCAAATAGTATCCTGAATCTTCTTTATCGATCAGGCTTTACTCAAAATTGTGACTAGCTTTCATAGAATGTTTCTATATGAACCGATGTTATTAATTGACTAATGTTGGGCAAATATTTAATTAGTTAAGAGCCATGAATGTGTGATATGCTTTGACATTACTTTATTCTATTACACTATAAGATTACATCGCTTCCCAACCTCCTACCCGTCTAGTGTTCTCCCAGCTTTCAACAGATGCTTCGTCTATGAGACGAATATGAATCGACTTTCGTGTAGTAAATTTATATTCCGGAGAATAGCGTATAATACCCAGGTGCTTCTTATAATGGCAGTTGTCTAAATATCGGTTTCTCTTGGCCAGAAAGTTAGCACCGGTCTACTTTACTGTTGTCACTTAGCGCTCGAATGAGACTGGAGAAGCCCAACAATTAATTAACCTTGCTATTAAACTGGAATGGACAGATGAATATTTCCAATATGCACAAACGGAATGCACAGAAGTACAAGGGGCCTATCAGTCCAAAGCAAATGAGAGTGAGATATTTATCAATCCGTCTGAAAGGCAAAACGTTTCGCTGAATCAGTACTATTGTGCTAAAACTTGAAGGCTGGCTTAGATACAACAGACCTTGAAGTTATCTTTTCAAGAGTTATAATTACATCGCAGCTCAGATTTCTAGTCTTTTATAAAACTTTTATAATTTGTGCAGCTTACTCCTGTGTAGTCTCTATTTTTATATTTTGTTTCATGTTGTAATTAGTTCTAAAAGAAACTCAAGGTTCCCTTGATGTTGCGTTTTATATAGAATTAGTAACCTAGGAACAAGTGACAACTGGAAAAGTAACTTTTTAAGCTGGTATTGACGCCATTTGACCGCATCTTGAACCTCCTAACTTGTTACTTATTCATTTAATTGCTTAGTTATTTAATTGCTTAATTTTATTTACTTAATTCAGAAGTAACCGGACTACATATACAAACTGTAAACTGTGAACTAGGAAACAGAATATGTCAAGACACGGCAAATGCGTGTTGTTGCCTCTTGAGAAACTGAAAATCACGGGACAATACATTTGATTCACATTGGAATAAAGTAGATTGCTACTGCTAATTTGATTTTATGTGATTCAGTCGGTCAGTTAAGGGTCTGTCGGCGATGGTCCAATCACTGCTCTTAAACAATGTTTTATTTTCTGAAATATTCGGTAGAGGTCAGTAGATGAACTACGAATGATGTTTCAAGCAAGCGTTGAGTTCCTAGTTGTTCGACAGATGTCAGCACCTAAACGCAACTGCACATAAACCGTCAAAGCCACTGACATCCGCGTTGGTTAAATGCAGAGACGGCCGTCGTATAGTACAGTATAGGCCAATGAGACATAAGTACGATGTGTCACGGACACTTTATAAATCAGAAATCTTTTAAGCAGATATCTTAGAATTTTACTAGACTGATTACTTCCCGCCGCTCTCTACCAAGGATCAGTTTTTGACCAGCTGTGTTATTAAAAAATTGTTGTTAAACTTTATAAATACCGATAAAATTGAGCAGTGAAAGCAATCTCAGCTGTCAGATATTAAACCATGGTAGTCAATTTAAATTGTATTTCCATGACATGTGATTTCTTAGTCTACCCTGTATGGTGCGATGGCGAACTAATAATTTTTATATATAATGCGTAATTTTGTTTACAAAAATAGTCAGACCAAATATTACACTTTAGCAGAAAGAATTAAATATATGGAATTTTTAAAATCTCAAAATAGTAGTCATATCGATACAAATTTCAGAATCTACGCTCGAAGCAAGAATAAGCAAGATTACAAGACATTGAACTGCAGCATAAACTCGGCTAGAAATCGGTTTATGAACCAACGCAATTCGAGTGCAGTCTTTGTCGGAAATGAGTCGGATGTGACTGATGTCCGTAATGCACCGACGTATTCAGTCTTCGTTGGAGAGACGGATCTCAACGAAAGCAATGCAAATCCAACCAACAGCTGTCACTTGGCACATTCTGGCATTGCACAGTAGAAGAATTCGTTGTATCTATGATAGCCGCACATCTGTCGTAATATGATCCAAATTTGTGTTTGTGTTAAACTATTTTTATTGCTTAGACTGCTACATGTAGCTTGTAGTCAATTTAGCCAAAATATGCACTACACGGATTCATTCCGAGCATTTATACAACTCCCCTTCAAGATATCTATACAGAGGCGCATAAGATTGTAGGAGGTGGACTGGTTGTTCACTGTCAGCAATGCTGATAAAAGTTGGTTGATGAGAGTTCATATTTTTAGCTGTCGTATAGTTTATACAGTGAATACACGCAATATCGTGACTGTGTCAGGGTTACCCGCTTGATTAAAGTCAAGCGATCAATTTGCGTTTCGTTCATCTATGCATAAGAAGAGGAGGGTTTGTATTTACTGCGGTTTATAAATGGCGTTTGATGGCAATGAGGAAAAATTTTTTTGGAAAAATGGTAAAAGAGCACGATTTGAGAGGGTCGCTAGATAGTTATTACATCACTGTATAGATACTGTACCATCATATTATGGTCGGTTTTCAGACATCGCAGGGTCAATTTCGCTTTCTTGATGGCGCACATTTTGCCCTATAAATTTCCCCCTTTCTCTAACGAACCCGTTCTCATGAGACTTTTGTCCATAGTAATGTTTTCGGCTGTTAAAATAATCCTCACCTCATAATAGTTCCCTGATTGTCATAAGAAGCATAAACCACTTGTGATCACTATAACTACTTTGATAAGAATGGTGCCAATTTTGTCATGAAAAGGAACTGACACCACACCGCCAGAGAAACAAGATGTGCTGCAGTTAGCGAATAGGCTGTGGCAGTTTATTTGACGAAATGGACCTGTGCAGAAAAAAAGACACAATGTGTTGATTCTATACAGAGTTAGATGCCTACTGGCAGAGGAACATGCCTATCAAATAAAATTCCACAAGGGTGCTTTACAATGTAACAATAGTGAGAAGCAGTCCTGGTGTCAATTTACTCATGTCCCTTTAAACAAAGACAAACAAATATGTTAGTTATTTAACATATGAGAATATATATATATTACTTCGATACTATAAAAAATTGTTGATCTGTGTATTTACATAAGCCTAACTGCCAGTAGAATTTTTCCAGCGAACAAGCATCATTTGTTTCTACACAAAATGTCATACTTTTAGTATTCTAACAACAATAAAACTAGCAAAGAGCGCTTTTAGAAGTTCCCAAAAGAGACAATAAAATTATAAACATAATCATATCATAGCCTGTATTTACAGGTGTTTCCTATTTAATGACATAGGCCTACATACTGATTTCTTATTAAGAATTGCTTCTCTTTAGGCTATATGTAATAGCGTTCTAGGTATTGGCTGTTCAATATGTTTCTCTTTAGGCTACATGTACAATGTACAAGACTCTACCTTGAGGGAAACATATGGGAAGAAAGACTTGGCTAAAGTATTACCATTTTAATTACACTGGTCAACATAGAAATCGTTACTGACTGGAAAAGGCCCTAATGTGTAGCATCTTGGTGTGCTGAACACGAATATAACCATAAAAATTTTTTATTGGCTCTCGTTTTGAAAATATTTCATATAGTTCATTTTTTATGTTTCACCATGTAAATTTATGCAGTAGGACTGCGACAATATCCTAAATAAGTCTAGAATGATGTAATATTCCACCTCATTGCATAATCCCATCATGGACATATCATGCACAGTTGATTACGTCATTTTCTGATGCAATGTAAAACTACAGCCAGTCGGCTGCTGACGTAAGATGACGTCAGCAGTGTACTATATAAAGCGAGTCGGAACGGTTGAGCATTTACAATATTACAGACTTTGTGCGAGACAGTTTAAGTTACTGTTTTATAAAACTATTATTACTTTATCCATTTAGATACAATACAGAACAGTAATGCCTCGGAAGTGCGTAAATACTGTGGACAACTTTTGTTACATTTGTGGGGAAGTGACATTTGCCAACCAGAAGAAAAGTATCACTTATCAAGTCAAGAAGGCATATCATGCTTACTTCGAATGCAAGGTTGGTGACCAAGACAAGCCATGGGCCCCGCATATATGCTGTGCTACATGTACAACACAGCTTTCACAGTGGTTGAATGGCAAAAGACCATCAATGCCGTTTGCAGTTCCCATGGTGTGGAGAGAGCAAAGCAACCACGTAGATGACTGTTACTTCTGCTTGGTTCCTCCTCTTTCCGGTGGAATAACGAAGCAAAAGAAGTCGACAATAGTCTACCCAAACATTCCGTCAGCATTGAGACCAGTTCCACATGGTGATGGACTTCCTATTCTAGAACCTCCAGCAGAATATATTTTCCTTGATTCATCTGATGAGGACAAGGGTGAGCCGACATGTTCTTCTCCTGGTCCGTCAGCGTGCAGTGATCCCGATTTTCACTGTGGTGCATCATCAACCCCACACAGAATAACACAGGAAGAACTAAATGACCTTGTTCGTGATTTGGACTTATCCAAAAACAAGGCAGAATTGCTAGGATCAAGACTCCAACAATGGAATCTTCTAGAAGAAGATGTCACAATTACTTCATATAGAAAGCGCCATCAGCAGTTGGAACCTTTCTTTATGAAGGAAGGTAATCTGGTATTCTGTTCCAATATTGACGACCTCATGAATGCCTTACAGATCACTCATGACCCACAAGAATGGAGACTCTTTGTAGACTCTTCAACACTGAGTCTTAAGGCTGTGCTTTTGCACAATGGAAACCGTCTTCCATCTATTCCATTAGCGCATGCTGTCCACATGAAAGAGACATACGATAACCTAAAACAGCTACTGCATTCCATTGACTATAACAGGTACAAATGGCACCTGTGTGGCGATTTGAAGGTAGTTGCCATTTTAATGGGACTGCAGCAAGGATATACAAAATATATGTGTTTCTTGTGTGAGTGGGATAGCCGAGCAAGAGAGTTGCACTACGTGCGGAAGGAATGGACTCCCAGACAAAACATGGCAGTTGGACAGAAGAATATCCAGCACCCAGCTCTGGTCGAGGCTCACAAAATCCTACTACCACCCCTTCACATCAAACTAGGTTTGGTGAAGAACTTCGTGAAAGCCATGGACCGCACTTTGCCAGCTTTCCGATACCTGCATGAAAAATTCCCTCGACTCAGCGAAGCAAAGATTAAAGAGTGAGTTTTTGTGGGTCCTCAGATTAGAGAACTCTTCAAAGATGACCGCTTCAACAACTTGCTGGAGGGTGATGCGAAACAAGCATGGAATGCTTTTCGTCTAGTGTCTACAGACTTTCTGGGGAATGTTAGGGCAGAAAACTACAAGGAACTAGTAGAAGACATGCTCAAGCAGTACCAGAAATTTCGCTGCAATATGTCTCTGAAGATGCATTTCCTTCATTCCCATCTGGATTTCTTCCCTGACAACTGTGGTATGGTTAGTGACGAACATGGCGAACGTTTTCATCAAGATATCGCAACAATGGAGCAAAGGTACCAGGGAAAATGGTCCACTACAATGTTGGCTGACTACTGCTGGACACTCCGCAGAGATGCTCCCGAACAGCTGTACAAGAGACAGGCAAAAAAATCTAAGAACTAGTCTATGACCTGGTTTTTACAAATATTAACTGTAAGTGTATCACTATTGGCATGCATTGTGCGATATAAAATTACTTCATTTCAGATTACAAAAAAACTAGAGCCAATTCGGCATTTTCACTGTCATATTCGTGTTCAGCACATACAAATTGATAAGAACTGACTAATTTCATTTCAGTAACATGACTTTTGTAAAAATTTGTTGTCCAGTAATTATGTACTCTCAGTGGCAGATTTAGCTATGGGCGTGGGAGGGCGGTTCGCCCCCGCGCCCCTCTTGGTTATAAGCCGGCGCCCTCGGTCCAGACCCGTGCATGGTGAACTGCCGAATGTGGTGTCCCTCTGGAAATGCTCTTGCCCTCCACGCAAGCAATCCTGGAGCCGCCACTGTGTACTCGTTTAAACTAATTTAGATTGTATGAGCTACCAATCTCAATGTCCCATTTTGAACTATCTGTAATCAGTTTTGCTTTATGATGAGTGTTTGCTTGATCGAACAACGAACGACAAAAATGAATATCATCTTTATAAGCATTTTTGGGACGCATGATTTCTATGAGTGGTGAAATTATAAGCGTTCCGAGGTGTTACTTTTCGAATTTCGCCACACAACATTTTCGTCGTAATAAATAGCTTTTGAGCTGCTTTGATTCTTTCGACTATAGTTTGCTGAAAAGAACTCTAATACTTGATATCCTAGAATGCATATTATTATTATTATTATTATTATTATTATTATTATTATTATTATTATTATTATTAGTGATATGACTAGGCCTATATATCAAATTAAAAGCATTTTCAAAAGTATTTAAAAGCCTATGGAGAGAAATCTGTTATTACCTCGGCCTTTGTTGACTTCATCTGTTGACATGCATAACTCTAGAAGCATCGCAATTAATACGGCAGTCATTAAACGATTTGACGTCGATTGCATATTGCCAACTATAAGTGATAGTTTCAACTTAGGGTAGCGTAGGTTGTACCATACAAACGACCTCCAATAAAAATAATTTTCTGAAATTATTCTAATAGCTAGTTAAAGAACCCCTAGTTTGAACAATGACTTGTGTGATTCTAAGTGCAGCTTTTACAAAACCAGTTCACTGTAGACCCCTAACCCATGTCTCGCACAAGTCAGTCTGTCTAAGAGATTACACATTACGTGCACTGAGCGAATCTCGCGCATGAATACGGTAATATTGATTATGCTGGATGCATATTTATTAGGTTGGGGATCGTCTCAAAAATGTTAACTAATAAAATTTTTAGACACAACTAAGAAAGACAGTGTGCCGACATTACCTGAAACGGCGTTTCTTGCATCTGATAATTATATCCAGGTAATGTCGGCACACTGTCTTTCTTAGTTGTGTCTAAAAATTTTATTAGTTAACATTTTTGAGACGATCCCCAACCTAATAAATATGCATCCAGCATAATCAATATTACCGTATTCATGCGCGAGATTCGCTCAGTGCACGTAATGTGTAATCTCTTAGACAGACTGACTTGTGCGAGACATGGGTTAGGGGTCTACAGTGAACTGGTTTTGTAAAAGCTGCACTTAGAATCACACAAGTCATTGTTCAAACTAGGGGTTCTTTAACTAGCTATTAGAATAATTTCAGAAAATTATTTTTATTGGAGGTCGTTTGTATGGTACAACCTACGCTACCCTAAGTTGAAACTATCACTTATAGTTGGCAATATGCAATCGACGTCAAATCGTTTAATGACTGCCGTATTAATTGACATGCTTCTAGAGTTATGCATGTCAACAGATGAAGTCAACAAAGGCCGAGGTAATAACAGATTTCTCTCCATAGGCTTTTAAATACTTTTGAAAATGCTTTTAATTTGATATATAGGCCTAGTCATATCACTAATAATAATAATAATAATAATAATAATAATAATAATAATAATAATAATAATAATATGCATTCTAGGATATCAAGTATTAGAGTTCTTTTCAGCAAACTATAGTCGAAAGAATCAAAGCAGCTCAAAAGCTATTTATTACGACGAAAATGTTGTGTGGCGAAATTCGAAAAGTAACACCTCGGAACGCTTATAATTTCACCACTCATAGAAATCATGCGTCCCAAAAATGCTTATAAAGATGATATTCATTTTTGTCGTTCGTTGTTCGATCAAGCAAACACTCATCATAAAGCAAAACTGATTACAGATAGTTCAAAATGGGACATTGAGATTGGTAGCTCATACAATCTAAATTAGTTTAAACGAGTACACAGTGGCGGCTCCAGGATTGCTTGCGTGGAGGGCAAGAGCATTTCCAGAGGGACACCACATTCGGCAGTTCACCATGCACGGGTCTGGACCGAGGGCGCCGGCTTATAACCAAGAGGGGCGCGGGGGCGAACCGCCCTCCCACGCCCATAGCTAAATCTGCCACTGAGAGTACATAATTACTGGACAACAAATTTTTACAAAAGTCATGTTACTGAAATGAAATTAGTCAGTTCTTATCAATTTGTATGTGCTGAACACGAATATGACAGTGAAAATGCCGAATTGGCTCTAGTTTTTTTGTAATCTGAAATGAAGTAATTTTATATCGCACAATGCATGCCAATAGTGATACACTTACAGTTAATATTTGTAAAAACCAGGTCATAGACTAGTTCTTAGATTTTTTTGCCTGTCTCTTGTACAGCTGTTCGGGAGCATCTCTGCGGAGTGTCCAGCAGTAGTCAGCCAACATTGTAGTGGACCATTTTCCCTGGTACCTTTGCTCCATTGTTGCGATATCTTGATGAAAACGTTCGCCATGTTCGTCACTAACCATACCACAGTTGTCAGGGAAGAAATCCAGATGGGAATGAAGGAAATGCATCTTCAGAGACATATTGCAGCGAAATTTCTGGTACTGCTTGAGCATGTCTTCTACTAGTTCCTTGTAGTTTTCTGCCCTAACATTCCCCAGAAAGTCTGTAGACACTAGACGAAAAGCATTCCATGCTTGTTTCGCATCACCCTCCAGCAAGTTGTTGAAGCGGTCATCTTTGAAGAGTTCTCTAATCTGAGGACCCACAAAAACTCACTCTTTAATCTTTGCTTCGCTGAGTCGAGGGAATTTTTCATGCAGGTATCGGAAAGCTGGCGAAGTGCGGTCCATGGCTTTCACGAAGTTCTTCACCAAACCTAGTTTGATGTGAAGGGGTGGTAGTAGGATTTTGTGAGCCTCGACCAGAGCTGGGTGCTGGATATTCTTCTGTCCAACTGCCATGTTTTGTCTGGGAGTCCATTCCTTCCGCACGTAGTGCAACTCTCTTGCTCGGCTATCCCACTCACACAAGAAACACATATATTTTGTATATCCTTGCTGCAGTCCCATTAAAATGGCAACTACCTTCAAATCGCCACACAGGTGCCATTTGTACCTGTTATAGTCAATGGAATGCAGTAGCTGTTTTAGGTTATCGTATGTCTCTTTCATGTGGACAGCATGCGCTAATGGAATAGATGGAAGACGGTTTCCATTGTGCAAAAGCACAGCCTTAAGACTCAGTGTTGAAGAGTCTACAAAGAGTCTCCATTCTTGTGGGTCATGAGTGATCTGTAAGGCATTCATGAGGTCGTCAATATTGGAACAGAATACCAGATTACCTTCCTTCATAAAGAAAGGTTCCAACTGCTGATGGCGCTTTCTATATGAAGTAATTGTGACATCTTCTTCTAGAAGATTCCATTGTTGGAGTCTTGATCCTAGCAATTCTGCCTTGTTTTTGGATAAGTCCAAATCACGAACAAGGTCATTTAGTTCTTCCTGTGTTATTCTGTGTGGGGTTGATGATGCACCACAGTGAAAATCGGGATCACTGCACGCTGACGGACCAGGAGAAGAACATGTCGGCTCACCCTTGTCCTCATCAGATGAATCAAGGAAAATATATTCTGCTGGAGGTTCTAGAATAGGAAGTCCATCACCATGTGGAACTGGTCTCAATGCTGACGGAATGTTTGGGTAGACTATTGTCGACTTCTTTTGCTTCGTTATTCCACCGGAAAGAGGAGGAACCAAGCAGAAGTAACAGTCATCTACGTGGTTGCTTTGCTCTCTCCACACCATGGGAACTGCAAACGGCATTGATGGTCTTTTGCCATTCAACCACTGTGAAAGCTGTGTTGTACATGTAGCACAGCATATATGCGGGGCCCATGGCTTGTCTTGGTCACCAACCTTGCATTCGAAGTAAGCATGATATGCCTTCTTGACTTGATAAGTGATACTTTTCTTCTGGTTGGCAAATGTCACTTCCCCACAAATGTAACAAAAGTTGTCCACAGTATTTACGCACTTCCGAGGCATTACTGTTCTGTATTGTATCTAAATGGATAAAGTAATAATAGTTTTATAAAACAGTAACTTAAACTGTCTCGCACAAAGTCTGTAATATTGTAAATGCTCAACCGTTCCGACTCGCTTTATATAGTACACTGCTGACGTCATCTTACGTCAGCAGCCGACTGGCTGTAGTTTTACATTGCATCAGAAAATGACGTAATCAACTGTGCATGATATGTCCATGATGGGATTATGCAATGAGGTGGAATATTACATCATTCTAGACTTATTTAGGATATTGTCGCAGTCCTACTGCATAAATTTACATGGTGAAACATAAAAAATGAACTATATGAAATATTTTCAAAACGAGAGCCAATAAAAAATTTTTATGGTTATATTCGTGTTCAGCACACCAAGATGCTACACATTAGGCCTTTTCCAGTCAGTAACGATTTCTATGTTGACCAGTGTAATCATAGGAGTTGAGTTCTGTTATTTTCGCAGTTGTGAATTAACTTCTAACGGAAAATGAACATTTACAATAACATTTACTTTAACTATTACCACAATATTTCGCAGGTTAAAATGAAATTTGCTTCAGACAACTTCAACTTGTCTCCACGAATCTTTGCGTGATTTGCAACTGCTTTCCAGTCCCCATATAATAAAGTCAATCAGGAGGCGGCTAGTTGTACTAACAAAGATCGTTATCATAAGTGCACATTTATATGGCGTCTCTTTTTAAAGAAAACTCCTCAGAGGTGTTCTCATCTTGACAACACAAGACCACGATCAAACAGAATTGTCTTCAACCAGCGGCGAAATAGAGGCATAGAAAAGTCAACAAGCCCATGTCACAAGGTTTATGTCAGCCTGTTCCAGAATGAACGGCCGACATCGGCGAAGCCACCATATTGCATTGTGGAAATACAAGACTGGGAATAACCATACAACCTTGTGCTGAAGAGATCTGCGGCCAAGCTGCATATAACAGTGAAATAACCAGTTTCTCAATAGCCGCTGAATGTCGATGCTACAAGTTTCATTCAAGATCTAGTGTTCCAGATGCGTGGGTGGGTTGTCAAGAAACGTATTTCTTATCTTTCTCCCCTTCCATACCAGGAAAAAATGGTGGAAGCGGTTTCTTCCGCGCGCGTGTGAAATCTACTTGCTTGCTTACTTACTTAGACGATTAATTCTTAAGAAGAAATACAATAAAAGAATAGTGCTTGCTAACTGCAATGATAATAAATATTATCATTGCTATTGTCGTCTCCACGATCACCATCATATTTTTCTTTTCATCCTAATCATTATATCATCACCATCATACCCATAGAATGACAAAAATCTGGATATGCGGGAACAACTGCACAAAAAACCGCTAAACTTTAGAAAACTTGTAAAACCATCCAATATAATGGTGTACGACCACTCACTTCATTGTTACACGCCCAGACACCAGGATGCGATTTCATGGGAAACGAGTTTAAGTGCTTATGACGGTCAATGCACCTTGTTCCTTGCAATAATTATTACACTAATTAACAACATTGTTTTTCAAATTTAAGAAGCTACAAAGGACTATTGCTTGTACGAAACATTTCAACCTCGGTGTCCCAAGAACGAGGTCATAGTGATGAAAAGTGCCACATATGGAAGAATGCGTATTGGAAGGTGTATAAAGGCTGAAGAAGTAGAAGAACAAAAACGTCTTGCCGGACACGATCTCCAAATTGTTGGCTGCTCAGCAGATGTTCTGTCCATACTCGATCAGAAATGCTCAGGAAAGGCAGAGTGCGATTTTAGAATTCATGACTTTGCAGCTGAAAACATCAAACCTTGTTTTCCTGGTTTAGTCATGTATCTGGAAGTCACTTATGAATGCATTAACGGTAAGTTTTGTTTTGCCCCAAGATAATTATTTCAGATCTTATAATAATCAGACGTGTAATGGCTTTGTTTAGAATTTTAAATCCTAACGGAAAAATGTAAGACAGAGCTTAACGGCCGGAATTCAGAATCTTATCGTATAAGCCAGTATGTGGTCGTGCGAGCTGATCTTGTAGACGCTGCAGATTCCTTCAACATCCTTCCAAGTTGTTACTAATATCTCGTTAACGGCTATTAATGCAGCCTTTTCTGATGCCAATGTGAATTATTTTATCTCGCTCTAAAATATGACCAGTTGAAACTATATCCAAAGTCAACAAATGCGATTATGTCTTACATAAGTAAGAAGTGATCGAATATTCATGGCGAAACAGTTGACGCAGCTTATGCAGTTCAGCAGTAGTTTCGGTCTATGAAAGAATTTTAAGTCGTCAATTTTCACCCAAGATTGTTATTACGTAGTTACCACAGCAGTCATAGTTACCTCCGTCAATCTTTGATAACAGCTTGATCAGCTATATACCATCTCGTCTTTATACTCATCCCCTTTTTATCAACGATATCATAACCAGAATGTGAAAGTCATTTATATTGAATCATTCTGTCAGAATTTATTCCGTGTCACCCTTGACATATACCCTAAAGACTGACCTTTCGTATGACGAACTATTCAGTCTTCACAACACTTTGTTCCATTATCCTTATCTATACTCTTTTTACAATCGTTTGCGGTTTAATGCGAAAGGAACTCCGATGCTCCATGTGATAAGGACACATTATTTGAGCTGCACAGGGAGGAAAGCTTTGCTGCAACAAGTGCAAAATATGGTTTGCTATCAATCTTGCCCTGGAAGACAATCGGTGACTCTAAAATAACCTCAACGATTCTGACATGAAATAAGGGTTCAAGGTTGTGCAATCGCGGTCATTAAGCTTAGCCAGGAACAATGTCTTAAATGATGTGTCTTTTGCAGTTGTAGATGACAAACGTTCTTGTTCTGTGTCTGCTTCGAAAACTCCAGCCCACATAATCATTTCCTTCGAATCCCAGACGAAATGTGGAACCAAATTTCAGCCATGGACTGTAGAAGCACCGACTGGCCAGAAAGTCAGCCTCAGTCTTCTTGACTTTGGCACTTCGCGCTCCACTGAAAGTGGAGAATCCAAACAATTGTGTAGAAGCCGTGGTATGATTCTAGACAAGGCAGGAAGCAAGAATGTGTCAATATGTACAAACGGATTGCAGAGAAGTACAAAGTTGTATCAGTCAAAAGGAAATAAGATCGAGATATTCATCAATCCTTCTGATCGGCAAAAGAGTTCCAATGAAAACAATAATATAATTCTAAAATTTGAAGGTTAGCTTAGTTACCATAACGTCTTAACATATATTTTTTAAACAGTTATAATAACGAACTCAGCTGTACAATGAGTACGTTGACCGTATTCTGTCGGTGGGAAAATCAGACGGAGAGAGGGGACCTGCCATCATATGCCAAGACTAAGAAAATGAAGTCGCTAACACCTCATACTGTTGACCACCGCTCGGGACCAGCTTAAGGGACTGCTCTTCTACTTTTACAACGAAGCATATTACATGATGAACCTTGACCTTTCTGACTTGCTTCGAACTTAGTTTTCTGCAGATCTTTTGATAAGTTGCTAATTTGTGCATAAATATATTGTTTGATGAGAGTTATCGCTTTTAAAAGTAATTCAAAGCTAATTATTGGATCATGTAGTATGCGCAGTCGCTAGTTGCTGGGTTATAAAGGACACTATTAGGGCAACGTACTATAATAAGCCGCAAGAAATAGGTTTATTCCCGTTCAGATATTCACCCATGTAATTTCAAGCCAACTGGCTACTGTTGAGTAGGTTGTTGCGGCTGCATTCACTCTTCAAAATACGAAAGCTGCCTTTACAATGTTGTAGCTGTTGGATGTTCGGATATCATTCCTCCTGATGATGCTTGGTTGAAGAGAAATGATGATACGATTAGAATTGGTTGCTACTCCAGTCGTCAAATGTGGCAACTTAGTTGCAATGCGGGAAAATGGGTTGGTGTTCTTGGAAACTGTACACACAGTAAGATTGCCCACTCTTTTTATAGAATATTGCTAATTCAGAATAAAAGGAAAAATTTGGATACAGATACCAGTGAGTAATCTTGTTACATGTAGCATTTACCCAAACCTCTATAACTTTTGCAAATGTTATTTACAAGCCTACTGTAAAATTATTGTATGTAGAGCCCAAGTCTTTACTTAATGTAAAACATAGTGTAGCACCTACTGAGGCACTATTTTTCAGCAGCCTTTGAATGTGCAGTTAGAGATACGCCGTTATCCTAGTTGTTGGTGTATTATTAACTGACATCCAGTTGCTGATATCTTGTTATTCATGTCCGATTTTTCAAGCGAAGGTATGTTCTTTATCCTGGTTATATAAATGCTGAATTGTTCGCGATGTGTAGGTCTCGTATCGCATGAATCTCAAGTCAAAACAGAGGTGTCCGCGTCAATGTCGAGCGAAGAGCAAGGTTTGTGGAAGGCAATAATGTTTACCTGTAATTCAAAAGCGTAGGTTGTCTCTTGTAAGCGTGAAATCTTGTAAGCGTTAAACATCAGTACCTGATATAGCTCGAAGGCAATCATTAGGCCTAATAGAACTACAAATTAAGTCAGAGACTGTAACGGCCACAACTATACCAATATTTTAATCATACAATAAAACAACTTCAGAATAGAGGCATTAGACACTGACTAATGACCAAGCAGAAACTATACTAGTTTGTTACGGTTAGTTGAAAGTTTAATCGGAGCTGTGTTTTGAATGTTCATAGTTCTTGCAATGGTTGCCATCAGTGGATGTACACTAGCTATTTGTTTGGCAATTGTGTGTGTTGGAGCTGTTTGCTTACGCAGGTATGTATGACACAAATTCGGCGTTAAAAATAATAATGCATGCTTGTATTTATTGCTAATAAATGAGCATGAATTCGAAAGCATCTTAAATTTAAAGGAATCATATTGCTGCTTTACAAGGATTCCTGTTGCATTTCTCTCGCAACGGTGAAGAGAATTTTACTAAGCTTGTTCGTTATTGTTAAACTTTATTGCTTACTAATTTTATTTATTATTATCGTAATCGTAAGTTCGAGATTTCTACAGCGCCCAACGAAAGCTAAGTCGCGGGAACCTGGAAACTATTCAAAACAAGCATTATTGCCTTGCCTTTCAGGAAATATTTTATATTACTTGCCTTAGATTGGAATAAAGTAGATTGCTATTGCTAAGTTGAGATTATGCGATTCAGTCGGTCAGCTTAAGGTCTGTCAGTGATGATCCCATCACTACTCTTAAGCAATCTTTATTTTCCAAAATATTTGGCAGAGTTCTGCGGTTTTCAGCGGAACTTTGAGCTATCGGTTTTTCGATAGATGTCAGCACCTAAACGAAACTGCACGTAAACCGTCAAAGCGGCTGATATTCGCGTTGGTTACTTGCAGAGGCCGCCGCAGTGGGATATAGGAAAGGCCAATGCTAAGAGCGACGTGCCCTAAACATGATAATAGCTGTTTACTTACCCTCTATAAATCTGAGACTGTGTAATTTGACTAGAATGCTTTTCGGCGCTCTCCATAAAGGAAATTGTTTATGAACATCGGATTGCCAATGGCTTTGGTATTATGGACATGCGCCATAAGTAAATGGGCTCCATACGTCTTAGTCTGGATCGCTTTCAGCACAAACGTCTAAACTAGCGCTGGTTAATAAGCTGATCTCCCTGGCGCAGCTTTTTTGCGACGTTTTCAGAGATTTAGAATTGTATTACATAGGCCCACGCATTACATTTACAACAATTTTCACTCAGTGTGCTTGATTCTGGTCGAAAATATTAAATTTATGTGGTTGTTAAAAGCTGTTTATCGGTTTTGAATATGTTTATTAACATCTTGCAGTTTTTAACGCCAAAGTTCTTTAAAAGATGTTTAAAATAATTGGTAAAAGTGGCATGTACATTATACTAAATTGATTGCAACAAATTTTCATTAGACTGTTTTTATTTCTTATCAGCATTTATTGGTAATATATAGTGTCTCCGGTTCTATTTGAAGTAAAAATGTTAAAATCATTCAAAGCATTATATTTCTCATGTTTTGTATGCAAACTAAAGAAGATACTTGAGGTAAATACGTACACAGACTATCAATGTCTTTATTTAAACTGCAGAATTAAAAAATAATGTTTTTATTAGCCAGATTATTGAACACCAAATAGTATAACATTATTATAGTAAATCATAGAGACATGCTTTTGGCGTCAAAGGCTAAACCTAAACGAACCGATTGTTACACTAAGAAGTCTTCATTTTCCACAAACAATTTAGCACAATGCAAAAATTGTTACGTTTAAAAATAATATTTAAACAGTGTTCATTCGTAACACAGTATAACTTACTGTACTCATCATCATAGTCATCATCTGTGGCATGCTCCTCTATGGAGCGTCGCCTTTTCCAAAAAGCGCAGCCGTTACCAAAAAGCAGCCGTTTCTATTCTGTGCTCGTCTCCAGGCTTTATGTAACCCGAAGTTCAGTAGGCGCTGATCAGCTTTCACTGTTCTTGTCTATGCGTGGCGAGGGCGTCTAAGAGGTATTTTCAAACTTCTCGGCGGGGTGGAAATGATCGCTGGCAAGACCCTGGCATGGCCCTGGCATGGTACTGGCCACCTTCGCAGCTTATGATGTGTCCAAACAGCCGAAGCCTCGTTATCTCCGACACTGGAATGTGCATCGTGCGGCGATCTATCTCTGCGTTGGTGACATGCGCTGTTTAACGAATGTGTAGTATCTTCAGAAACAATTGTACGGGAGAGATTCGGATTCTCTGATAAAAAGGCGATGAAGTTTCTACGAAGCGGAGTCAGCCGTCATTCACAGAAAGGTTTTACAGGCAATCGGTCTGCAATTGACGAATGCTTGTCCCCCGCAGGCCTGTTAGCCCGAGGTAGGCCTATATACGAAAAGTACGTCTTATGCCACCTGCGAGGGAGAGTGAGCGTAAACTTGTGCCTCGGACTGCACACTCCTGTCGGTATTTCTGATCCTCAATGCAAAACGGACCGGAAACTGTCCATTACGTCAATTGTTAGCTGGAGATAGGACTTGGTTGTGGGCTCTACATACTTGCGAAAGTCAGCTTATGGAGCATTCCCGGTTATCGAAACATATTTGCTTACAGATGAACTTCAGTTTTTAATGTATCAAGCGCAGCAATATTGAGAGGCACTTAGGAGGCGTTTATAGAAACAGAGATCATAGATTTGAGATGCGAATGAGACCCATGCACAGTGTGGCGCACTCTGTTGATAAGTCTGTAAAACGTGAGAGCTGACATGGTGGCAAAGCAGTTAAGATGTCATTTTTCCCCATATGAAATTCAGTCGAGTAAGATAGTAGAATTAGTGTGATTATGCATGTAGACTAAAATACCGAATCGACTAAAAAAGAGGTGTCATTCATCATATGCATGCATGTATGTATGCATATGTATGCATGTGTTGTATATATTATAATGCATATATCTATCTATAGAATCTATAGGTACACCATAATATGTACACTTTGTAGTTTAAACTGTAGAAGCGTTACTTGAAAGAATACGTTTTTTTACTTCAGTAAAATTATTGACGAATACCTACGCTTTTTTGCAGTATGCCTCTTAAAGTGGCAAAGGTTCGTATGCAGGTTCATAAATGATCATTGCAAATATAGGGTAGTTTTATCATTTTAGATTATTGTTTTTAGCATGAGTGGATTTTGAAAACATATTGAAGGATTTGACTGGTTCTTAGTTTAATTTCATATTTACCTGTAACTAATTCTTCTAATAGACCTCCATATGCACAGATTTATATAAGGCTGAGTTATCAGGACATCTCTTGTTCACATTTTAAAAGGGAATGTAACAAAACTGACCAGAAAGTAAATAATTTGTCGGTTGCAAAGAATTCCGTATCCCGTAAGCAAAATTGTTTTCTGTGGTTGATGCTTCCTCCGTCTCTATTCTTTGGTGTTATAGTATAAATTAACAAAAAAATAATGGGTTAAGCCATTTTTGTAAATCATTCCAGGCCACATGTCACTCCCATACAGAGAGAATTGACTGTATTAAAGTTGTTTCAATATGCGAAATAGTGTTTTTTTCTGTATACAAATTTCAGATTCTACGCTCGAAGCAAGAATAAGCAAGATTACAAGACACTGAACTGCAGCATAAACTCGGAGAGAAATCGGTTTATGAACCAACGCAATTCGACTGCGGTCTTTGTCGGAAATGAGTCGGATGTGACTGATGTCCGTAATGCACCGACGTATTCAGTCTTCGTTGGAGAGACAGATCTCAACGAAAGCAACGCAAATCCAATCAACAGCTGTCACGTGGCACATTCTGGCATTGCACAGTAGAAGAATTCGTTGTATCTGTGATAGCTGCACATCTGCCGTAATATGATCCAAATTTGTGTTTGTGTTAAACTATTTTTATTGCTTAGACTGCTACATGTAGCTTGTAGTCAATTTAGCCAAAATATACACTACACGGATTCATTCTGAGCATTTATACAACTCCCCTTCAAGATATCTATGCAGAGGCGCATAAGATTGTAGGAACTGGACTGGTTGTTCACTGTCAGCAATGCCGATAAAAGTTGGTTGATGAGAGTTCATATTTTTTAGCTGTCGTATAGTTTATACAGTGAATATATGCAATATCGTGACTGTGTCAGGGTTACCCGCTTGATTAAAGTCAAGCGATCAATTTGCGTTTCGTTCATCTATGCATAAGAAGAGGAGGGTTTGTATTTACTGTGGTCTATAAATGGCGTTTGATGGCAATGAGGAAAAGATTTTGTAGAAAAATGGTAAAAGAGCACGATTTGTGAGGGTCGCTAGATAGTTATTACATCACTGTATAGATAACATCATATTATGGTCGGTTTTCAGACATCGCAGGGTCAATTTCGCTTTCTTGATGGCGCACATTTTGCCCTATAAATTTCCCCCTTTCTCTAACGAACCCGTTCTCATGAGACTTTTGTCCATAGTAATGTTTTCGGCTGTTAAAATAATCCTCACCTCATAATAGTTCCCTGATTGTCATAAGAAGCATAAACCACTTGTGATCACTATAACTACTTTGATAAGAATGGTGCCAATTTTGTCATGAAAAGGAACTGACACCACACCGCCAGAGAAACAAGATGTGCTGCAGTTAGCGAATAGGCTGTGGCAGTTTATTTGACGAAATGGAACTGTGTGTTGATTCTATACAGAGTAAGATGCCTCCTTGCAGATGAACATGCCTATCACATAAATTCCAAAAGGGTGTTTTACAATGTAGCAATAGTGAGAAGCATTCCTGGTGTCAATTTACGCATGTCCGTTTAAACAAAGACAAACAAATATGTTAGTTATTTAAAATTTGAGAATATATATTATTTTTATACTATAAAAAAATTCTTGGTCTCTGTGAATCTACATTAGCCTATCTGTCAGTAGAATTTTTCCAGCGAATAGCAACATTCGTTTCTATATGTACACAAAATGCCATACTTTTAGAAAGCTAATATCAATAAAACTAGCAAGAAGCGCTTTCAGAAGTTCCTAAAAGAGAGACAAAAATCCACAAATATATATTATATTATAGCTTAGCCTATATTTACAGGTGTTTCCTATTTAATGACATACATACTGATTTCGTATTAAGACTTGCTTCTCTTTAGGCTGTATGTAATGGCGTTCTAGGTGTTGGCCGTTCAATATGGTTCTCTTTAGGCTATATGTACAATGTACAAGACTCTATCTTGAAGAAAACATATGAGAAGAAAGACTTGAATACAATATTACCTTTTTATTTACCAGACACAAGAAACGCCGTTTCAGATAACGTTGGCACACTGTGTTTTTCTTGGTTGTGCCTAATAATTTTATTATTTAACATTTTTGAGACGATCCCCAACCTAATAAATATTCATCCGACACAGTCAATATTACCGTATTGATGCGCGCGATTCGCTCAGTGCACGTTATGTGTAATTTCTTAGACAGATTTGTGCTAGACATCAGTTAGGGGTCCACAGTGAATGGGCTTTGTAACAGCTGCACCTAGAATCACACAAGTCATAGTTCAAACAAACTAGGGGTTCTTTAACTGTTAGAATAATTTAAGAAAATTAGGCTTACTGAAGGTTGTTTGTACGATACAACCTACGCTTCCATAAGTTGAAAATATCGTTTAAAGTTGACAATATGCAATCGATATCAAATCGTTTAATGACTGCGGTAATAATTGCGATGCTCCTAGAGTTATGCATGCCAACAGATGAAGTCAATAAAGGCCGAGGTAACAACAGATTTCTCTCCAGAAATTTCTCTTTTAAATACATTTGAAGATGCTTTTAATTTTTTTATAGAGTTATACCACTATTAATAATAATGTATATTCTAATATATCAAATATTAGAGTTCTTTTCAGTAAACTATAGTCGAAAGAATCATAGTAGCCCAAAAACTCTTTTTTACGACGTAAATGTTGTGTTGCGAAATTCGAAAAGAAACACATTGGAACGCTATTCGTCTCATAATTTCACAGCTCTTAAACATCATGCGTTCCATGGTGCTTGTAAAGATAATGATATGCATTTTGTCGTTTGTTGTACGATTAATCAACTAACAAGGATCGTTATCGTAATGCACATTTATATAGCGTCTCTTTAAAAAACTCCTTAGAGGTGTTCCCAACTTGCCATCTCAAGTCCACTATTAAATAGAGTTGTCTTCAACCAGTGGCGAAATACTGGGCAAAAAGCTCATGTCGCAAGTTTTATGTCAGCCTGTTCCAGAAAGAAAGGTCAACATCCTGTTGCCTTGTGGATCACGAGACTGGGAACAATCATATGACCTAGTGCTGAAGAGATCTTCGGCCAAGCTGCGTATTGCACAGTGAAATAACCAGCTCCTCAATAGCTGATGAATGTCGGTGCAACATGTTTTGTTCAAGATCTAGGGTTCTAGATGCGTGGGTGGGCTGCAATCGGTGAAACGATGAGCACTTCTTACCGTTCTTGCATCCCCTACCACAAAAAAGTTGCGGAAGATCTACTTACTTACTTAAAAGATTAATTCTTAAGGACATATTATAAAAGAATAAAATGATAATGGCGATGATAATAAATATTTTCATCGTCATCATTATCTCCACGATCACCATCACATTTTTTCATCCTAATCATCACATCATCACAATCATACTCATAGAATGACACAAATTGGGAAGTGCGAAAACAACTGCAAAAAATCAGCTAAACATCGGAAAACTTATAAACTATTCATTATAAATGCGTATGACCACCCAATTGGAATGCCAATGATGATTTAGCGTTATGCCTTGCATGCCCACTGCGACATTTACGCCTTAATATTTGACACATCTAGATGAGCACAAGTATTTACGTTGACAGTAAAGAAAACTAGTCTGCATAATGGATTCCGCTCGAGACCCCTGAGTGTAATTTCATGGCAAACGAGTTTAAGTGCTTAAGACGATCAGTGCGCTTTGTTCCCTGCATTAATTAATGCATTAAACAACGATATTGTTTTTAAATTGAAGAAGCAGCGAAAGACTATTGCCAGTACGAAACGTTTCAACCTCGATGTCTCAAGAACGAGGTCATAGTGATGAAAAGTGCCACATATGGAAGAATGCGTATTGGAAGGTGTATAAAGGCTGAAGAAGTAGAAGAACAAAAACGTCTTGCCGGACACGATCTCCAAATTGTTGGCTGCTCAGCAGATGTTCTGTCCATACTGGATCAGAAATGCTCAGGAAAGACAGAGTGCGATTTTAAAATTTATGACTTTACAGCTGAAAATATCAAACCTTGTTTCCCTGGTTTAGTCATGTATCTGGAAGTCACTTATGAATGCATTAACGGTAAGTTTTGTTTTGACCCAAAGATTATTATGTCAGATTTTATAATAATATAATCAGACATGTAATGGCTTTGTGTAAAATTTTAAATCCTAACGGCGAAATGTAAGAAAGGGCTTAACAGGCGGAATTCAGAATCTCATTGTATAAACCAGTATGTGGTCGTGCGAGCTGATCTCTTAGACGCTGTAGCTTCCTACAATACCCTACCAAGTTGATATTAATATCTCGCTAACGGCTACTTATTCTCGCTTCGGACAAGTGCCGCCTTTTTAAATATCAGTTTGAATTAGTTTATCTCTTTCTAAAATATGACCGGTTGAAAAAATATATACAAAGTCAACAAGTGCGATCATAATATATACCTGTAAAAAGTGATCGAATATCCTTGGCGGAACAGTTAACATAGAGTTAAGCTGTGGTTTCGGACCATGAAAGAATTTTAAGGCGTCAAATTTCAACCAAGATTATTAATGGCCTCCGTCAATCTTTGACCACACCCTGGTATGCCATCCTGTCTTCATACTCATCGCTTCTTATCAATGATATCATAACCAGAGTATTAAAGTAATTTATGCTGAAGTACTCCGTCAGAATTTGTTCCCGATCGCCTTTGCCATATCTGGAGAAAGACTGCAGAACAAGTCCACCTTCAGGACACTATGCTTCGTTCCATCATCCTCATCTACCCATTTTGCAATCATTTGTGGTTTAATACGAGAGGTATCCGCTCCACGTGATAAGGACACGTTATTTAAGCTGCACAGTGAGAAAGGAGTTGCTGCAATATGTGCGAAATATGGTGGTGTTACCAATCTTGCCTTGAAAGACAATCGACGACTCTAAAATAACCTCTTAACGATTCTGACATTAAACAACTTTCATCAGGGCTCAAGGTTCTCCATCCGCAGTCATTAAGCTTAGCCAGGAACAATGCTTTAAATGGTGTGTCTTATTTTGCAGTTGTAGATGACAAACGTTCTTGTTCTGTGTCTGCTTCGAAAACTCCAGCCCATATAATCATTTCCTCTGAATCCCAAACGAATTGTGGAACCAAATTTCAACCATGGACTGTAGAAGCACCGACTGGCCAGAAAGTCAGCCTCAGTCTTCTTGACTTTGGCACTTCGCGCTCGACTGAGAGTGGAGAAACCAAACAATTATGTAGAAGCCGTGGTATGATTCTAGACAAGGCAGGGCGCAAGAATGTTTCATTATGTACAAACGGATTCCAGAGAAGTACAATTCTGTATCAGTCAAAGGGAAGCAAGATCGAGATATTTATCAATCCACCTGATTGGCAAAAGAGTTCCAATGAAAACAATAACATGATGCTAAAACTTGAAGGTTAGGTAGATACAGTAACGTTTGAATATATTTATTATAATAAAAATTGTTATAATAGCGAACTTAACTCATTGTACATTTTCGGTGGGAAGATCAGGCGGCGAGATAGAGGACTGGCGTCCCGCCGTCATAGGCCAAGGCTAAGAAATTGAAGGTGCAAACACTTCGCACCCTTTCCCATCTTTCGGGACCAGCTTAAAAGACTGCTCTTCTTTATAACGAAGCATATTATATTATGACCTTTGACCTTTCTGCCGCAGTTTGTTAATGCAGATTTCTTGATAAGTTGCTAATCTGTACATACTGCTTGATGATGTTATCACTTCTAAAGAAATTCAAAGTTAGTTGGATCATATAGAATGTGGAGTTGTTGGGTTATAAAGGACATTGTTAGGACTAGCTACTATATTAAGCCATTATTAGGTATAGATTTATTCCGGTGTAAGAAGATCTGAAATTTTTAAACGAATCTATCTTCATAAAGCAGAAGAATTTCATTGCGTAAATATCCACCCATGTAAGTAATTTGAAGCCAACCGTTTAATGTTGATTAGGCTGCTGGGGTTGCATTCACGCTTCTGAAAACCTGATAAACATAAAATTTGCTTTTGCGATGTTATAGCTGTTGGATGTTCGGATATCATTCCTCCTGACGACGCTTGGTTGAAGAGAAATGATGATACGATTAAAATCGGTTGCTACTCAAGTCGTCAAACTTGGCAACTGAGTTGCAATGCGGGAAAGTGGGTTGGTGTTCTTGGAAACTGTACACACAGTAAGATTGCCCTTTCCTTTTTTTAGATTATTGGTAATTCAGAACAAAGGAAAAAATTGGTTACAGACACCAGTGAGCATTTACCCAAACCTCTATTAAGGTTTGCATATGTTATTTACAAGCCTATTGTAAAATTATTTTATGTAGAGCCTGCCTAGACTTAATGTAAAACGTAGTGTAGCATCTACTGTTGCACTACTTTCCGAGTAACATTCGAATGCACAGTTAGAGATACACCGTTATCCTAGTTGTTGGTGTATTATAAACTGCTATCCAGTTGCTGATATCTTGTTATTCATGTCCGATTTTTCAAGCGAAGGTACGTTCTTTAACCTAGTTATGTTCGTTCTGTTCTCAGCCTTCCTCGTTCCGAGATTCGGCCGCATCATGCACAATGTTCCTCCAGTGTCTTCTGTCTTCCACCAGCCTGAGCATCTCCTCCATTGTTAGCCCAGTCCATGCCCTGATGTTGCCCAACCAGTTTATTCTCGGTCTTCCTCTTTTCCGTCCTCCCGGTATTGTGCCCTGTATTATCTCCTTCTCGATGCATGTTCCCTCCTTCCTCATGATGTGGCCAAAATAGATCAATTTCCTTTTCCTTACTGTCTTCAAAAGATTCCTCTCTACTCCAGCCGCTTCCAGTACCCATTCATTTGACCGCATTTCCATCCACGATATTTGCATGATCATTCTTAGACATTTCATCTCGAATGCTTCTATCCTCCTCTCTTCCTCCTTCCTCAAAGTCCAACTCTCACATCCGTACAGTGCCACCGGCCATACTAATGTCATCAAGAGCCTCATCTTTGTTACCAGTGATATGCCATGGCTTTACCATATTTTTTTAAGATTTGTAGCCATTGCATATCCCTTTGCAAGTCGTACCCTTATCTCTGCTCCACAATCGCTGTCCCTGTCGATCCTCGAGCCCAAGTACATGAAAGTATTCACCTGCTCCACTGTTTCCTGACCTATGCTGATCTGACACCTGGTTTCTGCTGTTGTCATGACCTTTGTTTTATCCGTGTTAATCCGCATTCCATATTTCCTTCCTGCTCTGTCTAATCTTTCAACCAGTGTTTGTAATTCCTTCTCAGATTCTGTTATTAGTACTATGTCGTCTGCGTATCTTAAGTTTGTCAACCGCCTTCCCCCTATCTGCACTCCTCCGTCAAAACCCTCCAAAGCCTCTCTCATTACCCTCTCCGCCAGAATGTTAAATAAACTTGGAGACAACACGCATCCTTGTCTCACCCCTCTCCTGACTCTGAACTCTCCAGATAGTGTTCCTGCCACTTTGATCTTTGCGTTTTGTTTATACAAATGCTGAATTGTTTGCGTTGTGTAGGTCTCGCATCACATGAATCTGAAGTCGAAACAGAGGTGTCCGCGTCAATCTCGAGCGAAGAGCAAGGTTTGTGGAACGCAATAATGTTTACCTGTAATTCAATAGCGTAGGTTATCTCTTGTAAGCGTGAAATCTTGTAAGCGTTAAACATCAGTACCTGATATAGCTCGAAGGCAATCATTAGGTCTAATAGAACATTTCAATGCAAGTACAATGTAAATCAGAGACTGTATCGGCCGCAACTATACCATTATTATATTCATACAATAAAACAACTGCAGAATAGAGGCATTAGATACGGCCTTTTGACCAGGCAGAAACTATAGTAGTTTACTACGGTTAGTACAAAGTTTAATCGTAGCTTTGTTTTGACTGTTCATAGTTCTTGCAATGGTTGCCATAAGCGGATGTACACTGGCTATCTGTTTGGCAATTGTGTGTGTTGGAGCTGTTTGCTTACGCAGGTATGTATGGCACAAATTAGTCATTAAAAATAATAATGCATGCTTGTATTTATTACTAATAAATGAGCATGATTTCGAAAGCATGTTAAATTTAAAGCAACTATATTACTCGTTTGTAATTGTAATTTGAGATTTATAAAGCGCCTCTTAGAGGATAAACTCAACAGAGGTGCTTCCGACCCGAAGGAGTAAAATCACTGTTAAACAGTACAGTCTTCAGGCCCCTGCGGAACACTGAGAGGGGGAGAGAAAGGAGTTCAAGTCGCAATTCTCGAGGGAGACGATTCCAGCAAGTGGGACCAAAGTAGGCGAAGCTTCTGGACTGGGCAGTAGCGGTGCGCATTCGAGGGACAAACAGGAGATGCTGAGTGGCCGAGCGAAGGGTGCTACGGCTCGGCAATGAGGAGACCAAAGTGCAGAATTCAATGAGGTAAAGTGGAGCAGAGCCAACAACGCAATTGCGCATGAGGGAGAGGATCTTAAAGTGGACACGCTGCTGGATGGGGAGCCTGTGAATAATGTTACGAGTATAAGATGAGATGTGTCCATATTTTTGAATACCCCAAATGAGACGAGCAGCAGAGTTAAGCACAAATTGCAGCTTTGCAGTGCTGGCTAGCGATAGGCTGGTAAAGATGGCGTTACCAAAGTCAACCCTGGTGCAAATGAGGGCATGGACCAGAGTGGAGATAGCGTGGAAGAAAAGAGTACGGCGAATGGTGCGGAGCTAACAAAGAAGGTAAAAACAAGAGCGAGAGACGATGTTAACATGAGCAGACAAAGGCAAGCTCCTGATCCGACACAATCCCGAGGTCCCGAACCGTCGTAGAGAAGGAGATATCCGGAAATCTCTGGCGTAAGGAGGATAGATCAATCTTCGCTAACTGCAAGCGGCCACCAAGCCAGATGAACTGAGTCTTATTGCAATTCAAACGGAGGCGATTGGAGGACATCCATAGGTCAAGGACAGAGGTGGCATCGAGAATCCTCTGGACAAGGGCAGGGGCCGCCTCCGCCGGACCATGGTCATTAGGATGGGTGTCGTCTGCATACTGACGTTCTGCATAAGGAAGGCAACACTCAGTGGGAGGAGGGTCCGAGCTAAATCAGAGGTATACAAAATATAGAGGAGAGGAGCTAGGACAGAACCCTGGGGAGACCAAAGAAGACGGGGGACCAGAGGAACCGTGAGGGCCCAAAAACAACAGATTCAAGACGATCTGACAGGAATGACTGAAACCAGGTGAGGGCAGAACCAGTGATGCCAAAGCAAATCTCCAAACGCTTCAATGGGATGGAGTGATCAACTGTATCAAAAGCAGCACTTACATCGAAAAGGGCCAGAAGGGTGACCTGCCTGCAATCAATAGCCCCAAATACGTCAGCAAGAAGGCGAGTCATAAATGATTCGGTGGAATGGTATTTCCTGAACCCAGACTGAAGAGGAGGCATAAGACAGTTAGTGTCGAGGTAGTGAGATAGCTGATAAGAGACGGGCCTTTCTTTCAAGGAGCTTGGAGAGAAAGGACAAGTTAGAAATGGGACGGTAATTAGAGCGGGCACTAGGGCCAAGGCCCTGGCGCTTCAAAGAGGGAAAACTACTGCACCCTTGTGGAAGGGCGGAATTGAGCCCTTAGCCAAAGAAGAATTACACAATAAATGAAAAAAAAGGAATAAGGTCATCAATAAATTCTTTCATTAAAAATGGAGGAAGCGTGTCAAGTTCACAGGACTCGGCTGGTGAGTTCAAGATTAGCCGACGGACATCATCCAGAGATAAAGGGCTCCAACTATGGAGCCTGGAAGACGTGGGAGGGAAAGTGCGGAGGCGAGCCCTCAGTGGACCGACAGAGTCGATCTTCTCCCGCGGTGAATTGAGGCTGAGCTGAAAAGCCGGAGGCGATAGAGCGACCAAGGACAGCAGAGAGCGAGCGCCAAAGTCGACGCGGACTACTCTTTTCTCGATCGATCAGCGACTCCCAGTAGGCCGCCTCCTTGACTCGAAACTCCCGATGCATTGAGCGGAGGTGATGAAGCCACTCTAGACGGTCAGCTGGGTCATGAGTTCGTCGGCATCTTCTCAAAACGCCTGACGTCACGATGCAAGGTCCCGCAGGACCGATCGAACCAGAGGGAGAGTGGCCTTCGACGAGCCAGCAACGTGCGCAGCGGGAGAAGGCGATCGATGAGAGGGCGAACGGAGGAGACGTATAGGTCGAAGAGCTCAACCGTATCACAGAAGGCCAAGGATGAGAGGTCGCCGCACAGGGGAGTGTTGATCAGACCATCGCGGAATAGATCACGATCCAGATTATACCAGCCGAGTACGGGACGAAGTGCGTAAGACGGCTGGGAAGAGAGGAAGGGGATCTTGAAGAGAAGAAGACTGTGATCAGACAGAGCCGGCGGTTCGATTGTGAGGTCAAAAATGTTGCAGTCGTCACGAGTGATGACGACGTCAAGCCAGCCACCCAATACGTGGGTGGGTTCCGCAACTTGTTGGGTGAAGCCGAATTGGTAGAGTAGGTCGTCGAAGCGAACGGACTCCGGAAGATCAGGGTTTTCGAGATGAATGTTGAGGTCGCCGGTGAAGATGAGCTGGGAATTGAAGGTGACGAAGGTCTCAAGGAGCACGGAGAATTCGGAGAAGAAGATGGAGGAGAGAGGCGCAGGGCCCGGACGATATAGGACAAGTACCGTGACTGGTCCACGAATCGACGCGCAGGAGAGGCATAAGACTTCGAAGGAGGAGACAGGAAGACGGAGAGGAATCGCTTTAATGGAGAGGTTATCACGATGGTAGACGACGATAACACCGTGGTTCTGAGCGAGAGGGTCAGACTGAGGGTCGACCGGACGAGGAGCGTCGAGGAAACAGTAGCCCGGAGGAGCAGCACGACGGACAGCGACGTCCGAGGAAGAGGAATGCCAGGATTCCGTTACAACGAAGAGATCCAGGACGTGATGACAGATCGAGTTTGCAACCCGTGAAAACTTGTTACCCAGCGATCGTACGTTGAGAGTGCCGAACCTAAGGCCGCCATCGCCATGTGTCTCCGCAGATGTGGAGGAAGATCAGGAGACAGAGGAGAAGATTGACGACAAGAAGACAGCAGCGCGGTCCTAGCGCGAGCCGGTAGCCTTGAGGGGTAGCTTGAAGATGATCTTGCGTATCGAGCGTGAAACGATCAGACCCGGGCGATTGCAGGTTCGCAGGTCTGTAAAGGTGTACACAAGCGTCGGATGAACGATCAAATGAGTGGCCCGAGACGTAAATATCGCCGAAAAAAATTGAATTTTAAACCCGTAAAAGTCAGTCCAGACGACGCAAAAAGTCAACTGAGATGGCAGACGAAGTAAATATCCAAACAGAGAACTTAAAACGCCCGAAAACTGAACGAAACCGATGAAAAACACACTAACTAACGAGTCGGCAGTAACACGCCGAAGCGCACACATACATCCAGACTGCTTTTCGGCGTTTTCCATAAGGAAAATGTTTATGAACATGTTTCCAAGCGTTTCTGTTGCATTACTCTCGCAACAGTCAAGAGAATACTGCAAAACTTGTTCGTTATATTGCTTACTAACTTTACTTCTTAAAAACAAAAGGAAGAAGTAAAAGTCACAAACTTGTTTAATTGTAATTAAAGCAAGCATTATTGCCTTGGTTTTTAGGAAATTTTTACGACATTACTTGCCTTGTGTGGGAATAAGATACTCTGCCATTGCAAATTTGAGATTATGCGCTGCAGTCGGTCAGCTGAAAGTCTGCTGGCGATGATACCTTCACTACTCTTAAGCAATATTTATTTTCCAAAATATTCGGCAGAGTTCTGCGGTTTTAAGCGGAACTTTGAGCTCTCGGTTTTTCGATAGATGTCAGCACCAAAACGAAACTGCACGTAAACCGTGAAAGCAGCTGATATTCGCAGAGGCCGCCGCAGTGGGCTATAGGAAAGGCCAATGCTATGAACGACATGCTCTAAACGTGATCAACGCTGTTTTCTTACCCTCTATTAATCTCAGACCGTGTAATTTGACTAGAGTGCTTTTCGGCGTTTTCCATAAGGAAATTGTTTATGAACATTCGGATTGCCAATGGCTTTGGTATTATGGACATACGCCATACGTAAGTGAGCTCCATACGTCTTAGTCTGGCTCGCTTTCAGCACCAACGCCTAACGAGTAAATAAGCTGGTCTCCCTGGCGCAGATTTTTTGTGGCATTGAGAAATTTCAGAGATTTACATTTGTATTACATAGGCCCACACATAACATTTACCATAATTTTCACTCACTGTGCTTGACTCAATGAGCATTTCTACATGGCTATGCTTTTTGCGCAAAAATATTAAATTTATGTGGTTGTTAAAAGCTGTTTATCGGTTTTGAATATGTTTATTAACACCTTGCAGTTTTGAACACCAAAATTCTTTAGAAGATGTTTAAAATGTTGCAAAAATGGCATTTACATTAGACTAAATTGATTGCAACAAATTTTCATTAGTCTGTTTTTATTTCTTATCTGCATTTATTGGTAATACATAGTGTTTCCAATTCTATTTGAAGTAACTTTGGGTAAAAATTTTTAAATAATTCAAAGCATTAAATTTTTCATTTTCTGTATGGCAACGTAAAAAGGTCAATTGAGTTAAATACGCAAACAGACTATCATTGACTATATTTAAACTGCAGAATCATAAAATAATGTTTTTATTAGCCAGGTTATTGAATACCAAGCTGTAGAACAATTGTTACAATATAGAGTCTCCAGTTTCCACAAACAATTTACCACAATGCGAAAATTGTTACGTTTAAAAATAACAATTAAACATTTAATTCGTGTAATAACATTTAAACTCGTTTAAAATTTGAAATTTAAAATTAAAAACATTTACACACATTTAACAACATTTAAATCGTAACAAAGTAAAAGTTACTTTACTCATGATCATCTGTGGCATGCTCCTCTCTGGAGCTTTGCTGTTTCCACTACGCGCAACCAGCCGTCTCTATTCTGGTCTCTTATCCAGGCCGCATGTAACCCGAAGTTCAGTGGGCTCTGATTAGCTTTCACTAATCTTGTCCAGTAGTGGCGAGGGCGTCCAAGAGGTCTCTTCTTCAGAGCTCCCGGCGGGCCGGAAATCATCGCTGGCAAGACCCTGGCATGGTCTTGGCTGCCTTCGCAGGGTACGATATGTCCAAACAGCCGTAGCCTCCTTGTTTGAATCATCTCCGACACTGGAATGTGCATCGTGGGGCGATTTATCTCTGCGTCGGTGACATGCGCTGTGTATGGAATGAGCAGCAGCATCTTCCTGAGGCACCATCGCTTAAAGGCGGTGGTTCTCGTCTCTGCATCATACAGAAGGAATGGCAACAGTGGTGTATTCGGGGGTATACGCGGGTATACGGCGTATACCTACCTCTTACTCTTAGGAGTGGCGTATGCTCACCTCCAGAAAGTGAAATTTATTAGGATATACGCGGGTATACGCTACTGGAGGTCCAGATTAATGCGGCCCGCGACAGCGCACTAGGAAAAGCACCAGGTTAAACTTGCTTCGAAATAAAATTCACAAACACGTATCATCTGCGGCGCACCTAGCTGCTTGTGAAACACGAAAAAACAAACAGGAAAAGTTGCTAGAACAGCAGCTAGCTAAGCATGCAGTAAGAAGTGATCGCTGCACAGAAACTGTGTTTCGTACTGCCTACTACCTAGCCAAGTGCAATCGACCATTCACAGGCCACGAAACAATAATTGATCATTCACAGGCCACGAAACAATAATTGATCTGCAACAACTGAATGGCGTGGATTTAGGTGTTATCCTGCACTCTCGTTTTACTGGGACCAACTTTATCAATCATATTATCAGTGAAATGAGGAAGAGAATCGTAGCAGACTTAGTTTCATCGTCTTCCAAACTGTCAGTTCTAATTGACGAATCGACAACATTGAGTCACAAGTCAGTGATGGTCGTTTTCATTAAGGTAAGCGTAAATAGTGGTGATCCCATTTTTATCTTTCTTGACTTAGTTGACCTAGACAGTCAGGCCTCAGAGTTCGTAGCTGCTCAGATGGTGAAATGTTTAAAAAGCATTGGTTTCCCGGAAGAGTACCTTCAGAAGAATTGGATCTCGTTTGTCAGTGATGGTGCAAGTGTAATGGTTGGGAAGAAGTCGGGGGATTGCTACTAGGCTTCGTGCCTTGTATCCTTCATTTCTCTCTTGGCACTGCATGAATCACGGCATAGAGCTGGCTGTTGCAGACGTCATGAAAGACGAGTCAGCTGTCAACCACTTCAAGTGTTTTTTGGATTGTATTTACAGTCTGTTCAGTCAATCAAACAAGAATCAGCGTGCACTGAGTGAAGCCTGTAAAGAACTGGAGGTCCAGTTTCTGCACATCGGCCGCATCCTAGATATGCGTTCGGTTGCCAGCAGTTTGTGCCCCGTTCGAGCCGTTTGGATTTGCTACAATGCGTTGTTCACAATGTTCCCAGCAGCATCTAATCCTGACAATCGTGACTATGACCAACAAACCAGAACGAAAATGAAGGGATTGGCAAACAAATTACGCAGTGTGCAATTCGTGAACGACATCAGTTTGATGTATGACATCCTGCAGGAGTTGTCTTTACTTAGCTTGTCACTTCAGAAAAAAATCGATGACATTAGATCAAGCAGATCGACTTGTAAAACACACCGTTCGTGTCATATCTTCATACAAAGACAATCCAGGTGAGCACACAGTTGAAGCTGTGGATGCTGTCGACCGAAAGGAGTTCCACGGCGTAGCACTAAGTAATCACCCGAAGCTGGTTTCAATCAACAAGCAACAATTCATTCAGAGCGTTGTGGATAACTTGCGTAAACGACTCTGACCCAGACCCTGCAGATGCACAAATATTGGCTGACAGTCTGATTCTAGGTGTTCAGACATGGCCGCAGGAACCAGACGTGCGTTATGGAGAGAAAGAAATCCGTCGCTTGTGTCGTCGTTTTAACTTAGATGCCCAAGAAGCAGTTGGCGGAATGCGTGACTTCATTGAAGACAACAGTGCAATTCCCGATGCACTAAAAAGTCTAAGCAGCTGCCTAAAAACATTGCCTTGCAGTACAGCTGAATGCGAGCGCGGTTTTAGTCTGATGAACATCATCTCAACTGACCTCCGATCAACTCTGTTGGTGCCAAATATTGCAAGCTTGATGTTTGTGAACTTGAATGGGTCACCACTAAATCTCTGGAAACCAGAACCTTACGTCACATCATGGTTACAGTCTCATCGATCTGGGACCGATGCACAGTCAAAGAAGCGACGCAGTCGTGATTCTGCAGAACTGGATGAACGACGTAGTCTGTGGGAACTTTTGTAGTCTGTCTGCTGATATCTGTTATCTGACTGACCTTTAAACTTAAAAGTATGCAATCTGTTAATAATCTCTTTGTCACTTTAATAAAAGGGAGGGAGAAAAGGGGAGGGGAGGCCTAGGGAGGGAGGGGCATGTCGGGAGGGGAAGGCGTATACCCACCTTTATTTTTACCAATACACCACTGAATGGCAGTACTGTACTTATGTTACAGTTTTAGTACTCTTACTACTTAGAAAAGTAGCAAAAAAGCGTAAATACTTTTGCTGTAATGAAATACTGTAATGAAGTAATGTTTCACAAATTTTGCTGTAGCTCGTTATATGTGACGTTCACAAGTTCTTTAACAAGTATTGCCTGATAAATTTCTCCACGACAGTTCTAGCCGCAGACATACAGTCACGGTAATTTTGTCAAAGACATGACTGCTGAATGATGCAACCAAAGCGGAACAGCATCATAATAGCAGCACGATAAATTACGATGATGTGTGTCAAGCAGTTTAAAATCGCCCTTCAGCGAGGGGTGGTAATTTAGGGTATAAACCATGTCCGCTATGAACACTCCGAATATACTTCAAGTGACTTGGGAACATAGGAAGAGTTACTTTCAAGCCACAATACTAAATGGACTATAGAAAAATTGAGATACTACACTGTGTCCGGAAAAATTCCAAGGCTCTAAAATATGAATGAAAAAAAACTATAGTAGATAATAATCAATTTAAAAATTTAAAAACCTTTTTGATCCGTACATAATTACCAACAAAATTCTTTGTAATTTATTAACGGCCTCCGTTTAAAATTACGTCACAGTGACGTATTCGAATTTTATATTTTGTAAAGAAAGTTGCTAGAAAAATGGCGTTCAGCGAGGAAGACAAAATTGTTATAAAATTTTTACGCCAAAACAACAATTATAGTGCAAATAATATTTCAGGATTAAACTGTTTTTGGAATTTTAAAAATCGATTAATGTTTACTAATTATTTTCATATTTACCGTAAAGCCTTGGAATTTTTCCGGACACAGTGTATTCATCATGTGCATGTATGTAGGTATTTACGTATGCATGCATGTGTTGTATATATTATAATACATATATATATATACATATATATATATAGAATCTATTGGTACACCATAACCTATACAGTTTTTATTTTACTTTCAACTGTAGAAGCGTTACTTGAGAGAATACGTTTTTATTTTTACTTCACTAAAATTGTTGACGAGTACCTACACTTTTTTACAACATGCCTCTAAAAATGGCTAAGATGCATATACTCCTTATGTAGGTTCACAAATAAATAATCATTGCAAATATTGGATTATTTTGATCATTTTACATTATTATTATAAACATAAGTGGATTTTGAAATTGAAAAACACATAAAGGGATTTGACTGGTTCTTAATTTAATTTCATATTTACCAGAAATAAATTTTTATGATAGGCCTCCATGTGCACAAATTTATATAAGGCTGAGTCATCAGGACATCCGTTCTTCAAATTTTTTAATTGAGTGTAACAAAACTGACCAAAAAGCAAATAATCTGTCAGTTGCAAATATTTCTGTATCCCGTAAGCAAAATTGTTTTAAATAGTTCCTCAGTCTATCTTAAAGTGCTTCCTCAGTCTATCTTCTTTGGTGTTATAGCATACTGTAAATTAAAAAAAATAATGGGTTAAGCCAATTTTGTAAATCATTCCACGCCACAAATCACGCTCATACAGAGAGAAATGAATCTATTAATGTTGTTTCAATATTTGAAAGAGTGTTTTTTCTGTATGCATTTCAGATTTTACGCTCAAAGCAAGAGTAAGCAAGATTACAAGACACTGAACTGCAGCATAAACTCGGAGAGAAATCGATTTATGAACCAACGCAATTCGACTGCGGTCTTTGTCGGAAATGAGTCGGATGTGACTGATGTCCATAATGCACCGACGTATTCAGTCTTCGTTGGAGAGACGGATCTCAACGAAAGCAATGCAAATCCGATCAACAGCTGTCACGTGGCACATTCTGGAATTGCACAGTAGAAGAATTCGTTGTATCCATGATAGCTGCACATCTGCCTAATTTGATGTGAGCATGTTCCAAATTAGTGTTTGTTTTAAACTATTTTCATTACATGGATTTCTACAAGTAGCTTGCAGTGAATTTGACTAAAATAATCACTATGTGGAAGAGAAGATCGAAGACAATGGACTATTTGCTTATTATGAAAGTTTAACTACTGTTATTATAGTATTGATAAGGATTAATTGATGCCTCCTCCCGAGGTGGTTTCTGCAATGAATACTTGCAATGTTGCAACTATATGTAACTGTAATCAATGGTTGTACGGTATGCCGGTTGGTTCAATCATGGAATGAATCGTTTATGAGTTTGTAATAGCAGAAGAGCGTATTTTGACTGCAAACTATAAAGGGTGCTTGATGACAGTTTTCTTTGCATCGGTACACACTATAGAAAGTCAATTTATGAGGAGCGCTAGAAAGATATTACATTACTTGACCAGTCGAGAATAGTTATCGCTATATTATTTAGTGAACAATGTTATTATTTAGTGAACAATGTTTGTGGCACAATAACGGTAAAAGAATTAATCTTCACAGGTATTAAGTAGTCACGCTTACACTGTGCATTTGGGAATATCAGTTAAACAAAATTTGTATTCTATATCTCAAAGCTTCATGACACCCAAAAACTGTTGTTTTTTCGCTTTTCAGTATGATGTGAAATTTCGTGGACATGTACAGGGTTAATTCTGTGACAAGTTTAAAGCTGGAGCAAGAGTCTCTTAGAGTGTAAAGTCGAACCGGCTACTGAGATATTGTGCGTGTTTCTAGTAATGCAAAAATATTCATGCGATGAAGAAAAGTCTATGATATGTCTACATATGTCTGCTATATTGGTTAGCTCATAAAAACATGAAGTTGCCAGTTGGCATCCGCTGTGAGTGAAAGCTAGACAATAACATGTATGTGAGAATAGGCACAAAACAGCATACTGTTAAAAGCTCAATCATCATTGGGCGGGGCTTTGAAGACAGTGAGAGAGGTGTGAGCCAATCCCACAATTTACGGCATTTACCACTGGTTATATTAGACTGTGGCGGGTTACTTTGGCACAACGAAACCCTAGTAACTTATTTCTGGTACCAATCTCTTACGGACTTCGTTTCTTATCTATATTCTGTTTGTGGATTAGTGATTCTCACGCTAATCTAGGCTTAATGAGCTATGAGCTTCTGTCTCTTCCATCCCTGGACGCATTTTTTCCGCTGTCCTCTGGGGATGACCTGGTTGTTCCGACAGCCCAAATTTCCACGATGAAGCATTATAGTTTGATGTGGTTGGGCAGTCTTTGAGAATACGTTTCCTAGCAATCTGAGATATGGCCAATTGGCCTTTCTTTGCCTCTTCTTGCCAAGCGCTTTAGAAAATATTCCATTCCATTCGATCGTGGTTTCGTGTTTCATATTGGGAGCGCCTGTGATGACTTTCTCTTGAATTGGCGTTATATAAATTTGCGATTAAAATTACAATCACCATAACCTATAATACGACGTGCATTTCCGCTTCAAGCGCTAAGAACCGATTTCTCATCCAAATGTTTCTCCTTTTCGTGTGTTATGCAATGGGCCGCTTTGACATCGACCAGCCGTACTAAGAAAATACTTATTGAATGAATTAAAATTCTACATCCGTAATGTCAACAAATAGTTTCAAAACACTAGTTTGCTTGATTATATTTAAATCACATTATCATTGTTGCTGGTACGACTTTATTTTTTAACGCTTTTGAGACGATCCCTAACCTAAAAAATATACCCATCTGGGACTTTCAATATTGCCATATTCATTCGCGCGCTTTGCTCACTGTATTATTATCTTACTAATTTGTATTTTTCTTTACACAGAAGTGTGGTTGGCATTGTTTAAGGGTCTTCAAGATACTGGAGGTTATGTGAATGATAGCGCCTACTCTAATTTGCAACTATCATTTATAGTTAGCAATATGCAGTCGTCGTTGAAACATTTAGTGACTGCGGTATTAATTGCGATAGTTCTACAGTTATGCGTATTAGCAGATGAAGTCAACAAAGGCCGAGGTAACAGATATTTTTCTAACAAGTTGTCTACAATTTTAAAAGATGCCTTTAACCTTCTACGAAGTCATACCGATATTAACATTAATAGGGCTATATATTTTAAGATATCAAATATTCAATCTATTATTTTTTGTTTCACAATACAGCTAAAAATTATAACAATTCAAAAAGCTTAAACATTAGAGCTTCGTGTTTGTTCAAGACTGAAAAGTTGTGATCAGAAATTTAAGAACGTACACATTGGAAAGCTATATACACAAGTCGTATTTTTCGGACCACTCTACAACTCGAGAGGACTTCATACCATTGGCTGTCTCTCAGGATTAGCTTAAAGGCTGCGTTTCTTCTGCTTCTCTCCTTTGCAACTTACACACAGTCTGTACTGAAGGTGATCTTAATGACATGCATTGTTTCGTTTGTTGATAGCTCAAGCAGAAATTACTCAGCCTAGTGATTACATATAATTTAAAATGCAGGCTAACATTGGTTTTTATGAAACAGTTCAATCTCGCACAAATTAAACGCAATATTTCCGCCGATCTTTGTTTGAATTGCAAATATTTTTTAAAATATCCATATATTAATATAATTCATTTGACCATTTTAAATTATAGGCCACATGGCAAAAATTACCAGTTTCTCAAAGACTGACGTCGATGCAGCAGGGTTGCTTTGAGAAATCTTTCTCTGGTTGTACAAACATAGGCCTTATATAGATAACATATCTGTAAGGTTTTAAAAGGCGCTACACACAAAGCCATAAATATAAATAGGCCTATACATAAATTCATGTTGCCCCGCCGGTCGATACGTCACGGAACCTTAACATAGCCTACGCTATGCCCCTAAACGCCCCCTCGTGTCTTCGGTTTTTTCCACGCCTTTGGGACTCGTGGCCTTTGAAGTCTGACTTACAGGTGCTAAGATTTGCAGTGTTATCTCTTTTGCCTAGCAGCCAACACAGTCAGAAACCCATTAATGGTAGATTTTCCAGCAGTTTCATTCAAAATACCAACTTAAATTCGAAACAGAAAACTGTAGCAAGATAACATCCAGGCGATCTTTTAGCTGCTAGACTTTTGTCTTTCCGCATGCTCACTTCAACAAGTCAGCACTAATTTCCGATGCAACTTCAACTGTGCATACATTCAGTGTACAAGCATAGGCCTTATATAGATAACACATGTTAGCGTCACGCTTTGATAATAATTATGATCGCTCTCAATATTTTCCTCGTCTTCATCATCGACATCATATCGTCTTCATAATTGTAGTATGGACAACTTTGAAGAAACGAAAGCAATTGATTAAATACCGCTAATATTGGAATAATTCTGAATCCCTCCAATAGAAACGATTATTCCAAACTAAATGAATTTCCATTATTGATTATTTCTGTTTTGTGATGGATGTGTGTTACCTCAGCACTTGGCAACTAAAGGTAAATGTAAATGTACACGGTTTTCTACAGCGACCTTATGGCATCGACCCTCTTCATTTTCCATGAATTGATCGGGTGAGATCTTTCACCACCGCTGCCCGTTTGAATGAGTGCCACGCCATTTAAGGGTCCCCTGCATGGACCATGCTAGCTCGAGATGCAAATATCTCAAAAAAGCTACCTTCGGAAATCTTCACGCACAGAGGCTCCTTGGCGTATGCATTTACCGATGTAGCTAACTGTGATCATAGATATACGCATAGTTAGTGCTGGAAACTTTCTCTGTGTCAGAGGCTCCGCTGGATATACATCGGAGTGGAACTCTGTAACCAACGAGCTCCTGCTCATGATCTTTAATGCACTTTGTTGCTTGCAGTGATTATAACAACTTTTTGGTTTTATAATGCAAGGAGCGACAGATGACTATTGCCAGTACGAAATATTTCAACCTCGATGCCTCAAGAATGAGGTCATAGTGATGAAAAGTGCCACATATGGAAGAATGCGCATTGGAAGATGTATAACGGCTGAAGAGGTTGCTGCACAAAAACGGCTTGTCGGAGATGATCCCCAAATTGTTGGCTGCTCAGCAGATGTTTTGTCAATATTCGATCACAAATGTTCAACAAAGTCAGAATGCGACATTCGCACTTCTGATGTTGCATTTGAAAACATCAAACCTTGTTTTCCTGGTTTAGTCATGTACCTGGAAGTCAGTTACGAATGCATTAACGGTAAGTTTCCTGTATCTTATACCAAGAAGAACACATAGCAGCTTTGTGTTAAATATTTAATCGGAATTTTCAGCCCAAATTCAGACTCTTGTTCACAGGCCAGTATGCGATTGCAGACCTCTGTGTGTTAGGTTTTTTAATCTCTGCTTCAGATTGCTGTCACCGTTTCTGACATTAACTCTTAAACTCACCGTCTCTTTTAAACGTGAATTAGAAAATGAAAATTCAACATAATGCAGGTTGTAAAATCTGAACGCAACACCATAAGTAAGGACATAGGCCTAATGTTCTTATTAAAGGAGTAATATCGATCTTCGGCAGTATATTAACACGACAACTCTCACACGCGATCTTTTTCTCAACCTGGTCTGCATATCAGTTCTGGTCATCACCTTTGATCACGGCTTGCACAGCATTTACTAAGAGGTTTTCATATCCATAGCATATTTTCACCAATTTCATATGCATAATAAGCTAGTCTATTTTCAGTAAGGTCATTCGTCAGCATCTGTTCACTGTCGATTTTGCCAACTACCGTTCGCAGTCATTAAGCCTAGCCAGGAACAATGTCTTAAATGATGTGTCTTTTGCAGTTGTAGATGGCAAACGTTCTTGTTCTGTGTCTGCTTCGAAAACTCCAGCCCATATAATCATTTCCTCTGAATCCCAGACGAATTGTGGAACAAAGTTTCAGCCATGGACTATAGAAGCACCGATTGGTCAGAAAGTCAGCCTCAGTCTTCTTGACTTTGGCACTTCGCGCTCCACTGAAAGTGGAGAATCCAAACAATTGTGTAGAAACCGTGGTATGATTCTAGACAAGGCAGGAAGCCAGAATGTGTCAGTATGTACAAACGGATTGCAGAGAAGTACAAGCCTCTATCAGTCAAAAGGAAATAAGATCGATATATTCATCAATCCTTCTGATCGGCAACAGAGTTCCAATGAAAACAATAACATGATGCTAAAATTTGAAGGTTAGCTTAGATTCCATAACGTTTGAACATATTTTTAAACAGTTATAAAAACGAACTCAGCTGTACAATGAGTAGGGTGACCGTATTCTGTCGGTGGGAAAATCAGACGGAGAAAGAGGACCTGCCATCATATGCCAAGACTAAGAAAATGAAATCGATAATACCTCACACTGTTGACCACCGCTCGGGACCAGATTAAGAGACTGCTCTTCTACTTTTATAACGAATCATATTATATGATGACCTTTGACCTTTCTGCCTTGCTTCGAACTTAGTTTTCTGCAGCTGCGCGCAGATCTTTTGATAAGTTGCTAATTTGTGCATATATATTGTTTGATGAGAGTTATCGCTTTTAAAAGTAATTCAAAGTTAATTATTGGATCATGTAGCATGTGGAGTCGCTAGTTGCTGGGTTATAAAGGGCACTATTAGGGCAACGTACTATAATAAGCCGCAAGAAATAGGTTTATTCCCGTTCAGATATTCACCCATGTAATTTCAAGCCAACTGGCTACTGTTGAGTAGGTTGTTGCGGCTGCATTCACTCTTCAAAATACGAAAGCTGCCTTTACAATGTTGTAGCTGTTGGATGTTCGGATATCATTCCTCCTGATGATGCGTGGTTGAAGAGAAATGATGATACGATTAGAATTGGTTGCTACTCCAGTCGTCAAATGTGGCAACTGAGTTGCAATGCGGGAAAATGGGTTGGTGTTCTTGGAAACTGTACACACAGTAAGATTGCCCACTCTTTTTGTAGAATATTGCTAATTCAGAACAAAAGGAAAAATTTGGTTACAGACACCATTGAGCAATCTTGTTACATGTAGCATTTACCCAAACCTCTATAACTTTTGCAAATGTTATTTACAAGCCTACTGTAAAATTATTTTATGTAGAGCGTGTCTAGACTTAATGTAAAACATAGTGTAGCATCTACTGAGGCACTATTTTTTAGTAGCCTTTGAACGTGCAGTTAGAGATTGGCCGTTATCCTAGTTGTTGGTGTATTATAAACTGACATCCAGTTGCTGATATTTTGTTATTCATGTCCGATTTTTCAAGCGAATGTATGTTCTTTATTCTGGTTATACAAATGCTGAATTGTTCGCGATGTGTAGGTCTCGCATCGCATGAATCTCAAGTGGAAACAGAGGTGTCCGCGTCAATCTCGAGCGAAGAGCAAGGTTTGTGGAACGCAATAATGTTTACCTGTAATTTAATAGTGTAGGTTATCTCTTGTAAGCGTGAAATCTTGTAAGCGTTAAGCATCAGTACCTGATATAGCTCGAAGGCAATCAGTAGGCCTAATAGAACATTTCAATGCAAGTACAGTGTAAATCAGAGACTGTATCGGCCGCAACTATACCAATATTATATTCATGCAATAAAACAACTGCAGAATAGAGGCATTAGATACGGCCTTTGACCAGGCAGAAATTATACTAGTTTACTACGGTTAGTACAAAGTTTAATCGTAGCTTTGTTTTGACTGTTCATAGTTCTTGCAATGGTTGCCATAAGCGGGTGTACACTGGCTATTTGTTTGGCAATTGTGTGTGTTGGAGCTGTATGCTTACGCAGGTATGTATGGCACAAATTAGTCATTAAAAATAATAATGCATGCTTGTATTTATTGCTAATAAATGAGCATGATTTCGAAAGCATTTATATTTAAAGCAGTCGTATTACTCGTTTCCAAGCATTGATGTTGCAATTCTCCCGCAACAGTCAAGAGAATATTGTGAAACTTGTTCGTTATTGTTAAACTTTATTGCTAACTATTTTATTTCTTAAAAGCAAAGGAAAGAAATAAAAGTAACAAAATGGTTTGAATGTAAGTATTAAAATGTGGTTTCGGTATAGTAGAGTTGAACTATTTCGGCTGAAGCTCTTGCTTGCTTGATTACTTCCTTCCTTATTTTTTATCTACTTACTTGTTTATTTACTTTCTTATTTACTTACCTATATAATTACTTGTGTAATCATGTGAAATGCAAGGATTCGGCAAAAACGTAATAGTAGGTTCGAGATATCTACAGCGCCCAACAAAAGCTAAGTCGGAGGGGACCCGAAAACCATTTTCAAAGCAACATTATTGCCTTGCCTTTCAGGAAATATTTTATGATATTACTTCCATTAGATTGAAATAAAGTAGATTGCTATTGGTAAGTTGAGATTATGTGCTTCAGTCGGTCAGCTGAAAGTATGTTGGCGATGATACCTTCACTACTCTTAAGCAATATTTATTATCCAAAATATTCGGTAGAGGTCTGCGGTTTTAAGCGGAACTTTGAGCTCTCGGTTATTCGATAGATGTCAGCACCAAAACGAAACTGCACGTAAACCGATAAAAGCAGCTGATATTCGCGTTGGTTACTTGAAGAGGCCGCCGCGGTGGGCAATAGGATAGGCCAATGCTATGAACGACGTGACCTAAACATGATCAACGCTGTTTTCTTACCCTCTATTAATCTCAGACCGTGTAATTTGACTAGAGTGCTTTTCGGCGCTCTCCAAAACGAAATTGTTTATGAACATTCGGATTGCCAGTGGCTCTGCTATTATGGACATACGCCATACATAAGTGGGCTCCATACGTCTTAGTCTGGCTCGCTTTCAGCACAAACGCCTAACGAGTAAATAAGCTGGTCTCCCTGGCCCAGCTTTTTTGTGGCATTGAGAAATTTCAGAGATTTACATTTGTATTACATAGGCCCACACATAACATTTACCATAATTTTCACTCACTGTGCTTGACTCAATGAGCATTTCTACATGGCTATGCTTTTTGCGCAAAAATATTAAATTTATGTGGTTGTTAAAAGCTGTTTATCGGTTTTGAATATGTTTATTAACACCTTGCAGTTTTGAACACCAAAATTCTTTAGAAGATGTTTAAAATATACGCAAAAATGACATTTGCATTAGACTAAATTGATTGCAACAAATTTTCATTAGTCTGTTTTTATTTCTTATCTGCATTTATTGGTAATACATAGTGTTTCCAATTCTATTTGAAGTAACTTTGGGTTAAAATTTTAAAATAATTCAAAGCATTAAATTTTTCGTGCTTTGTATGGCAAAGTTAAGGGTGCTACTTGAGTTAAATGCGCAAACAGAGCATCATTGACTATATTTAAACTGCAACATCATAAAATAAGTTTTACTTGCCAGTTTACTGAACACCAAGTAACATAACATTATTATAGTAAATCACAGATCCATGCTTTTGGCGTCAGAAGCTAAATCTAAACGAACCAATTGTTAGATTCGTTACAAGTGAGTTCACTCGTTCGTTATTAACAGATATTGCCTTATAATTTTCTTCGCGACAGTTCAAGTCGCAGACGTACATTCACGAAAATTTTGTCAAAGACATGACTGCGGGATGATGCAACCAAAACGGAGAATCATCACAATAGCAGCATGATAAATTACGATGATGAGTGTCAAGCAGTTTAGAGTCGCCCATCAGCGAGGGGTGGAAATTTAGGGTATAATTCATGTCCGCTAAGAACACAAAACGCATACACTCCGAAAATGTACTTCATGTGACTGGGCAATAATCATTACAAATATTGGATTATTTTTATCATTTTAGATTATTATTTTAAAGATAAGTGGATTTCGAAATTGGAACACATATAAAGGGATTTGACCGGTTTTTAATTTAAAATCATATTTACCTGAAGTTAATTCTTCTCATAGGCCTCCATGTGCACAAATTTGTATAAGACTGAGTTATTAGGGCATCTGTTGTTCACATTTTAAAAGATGATGTCACAAAGCTGACCAAGAAAGTATATAATCTGTCTGTTGCAAAGATTTCTATATCCCGTAAGCAAAATTGTTTTCTATGGTTGATACTTCCTTAGTCTCCCTGTTTTTGGTGTTATACCATACTATAAATTAGCAAAAATAATAGGTTAAGACAATTTTGTATATCAATCTAGTCACGCTCATACAGAGAGAACTGAATCTATTGAAGTTGTTTCAAAATTCGAAGCATGGTTTTTTCTATATACATTTCAGATTCTACGCTCGAAGCAAGAATAAGCAAGATTACAAGACATTGAACTGCAGCATAAACTCGGCTAGAAATCGGTTTATGAACCAAAGCAATTCGACTGCGGTCTTTGTTGGAAATGAGTCGGATGTGACTGATGTCCGTAATGCACCGACGTATTCAGTCTTCGTTGGAGAGACGGATCTCAACGAAAGCAATGCAAATCCAATCAACACCTGTCACTTGGCACATTCTGGAATTGCACAATAGAAGAATTCGTTGTATGCATAATAGCCGCACATCTGCCTAATTTGATGTGAGCATGTTCCAAATTAGTGTTTGTTTTAAACTATTTTCATTACGTAGATTTCTAGAAGTAAAGTTTGCAGTGAATTTGACTAAAATAATTACTATGTGGAAGAAAAGATCGTGGATAATGGGCAATTTGCTTACTATGAAATTTTAACTGCTTTTAACAAAGTATTGATGAGAGTTAATGGATGCCTCCTCTTCAGGCGGTTTCTACAATGATACGTGCAATGTTGCATCTATGTAAATGTAATCAATAGACTGCAACTATGTAACTGTAATCAATGGACGCGCTTGTTGTACGGTATGCCGGTTGGTGCAGTCAATGGATGATTCGTTCACGAGTTTGTAATAGGAGATGAGCGTATTTTGACTCCGTCTATAAATGGTTCTTGATGATAGTTTTCGTTGCATCGGTACGCATTGAAGAAAGTCGATTTCTGAGGAGATCTAGACGAGTGTATTTGAGTTATCACTCTAATGTTATTATTTAGTGAACAATGCTTGTGGCACAATGATGGTAAAAGAATCAATCGTCACAAGTAATAAGTAGTCACGCTTACACTGTGCATTTGTGAATATCAATTAAACAAAATTTGTATTCTGTATCTCAAAGTTTCACACCCAAAAAGGTTGTTTTTCGCTATTCAATATGATGTGAATTTTCGTGGACATGCATAGGCCTAATTCTCTAACTACTTTACAGCTCAAACAAGCTTCTCTAAGAGTGTAAAGTTAAACCGGCTACTGATATATTGTGCGTGTTTCTAGAGTTGCTAAGAAATATTCTAACGAGGAAGAAAAGTTTATGATATATCCACTGCTATATTGGTTAGCTTATAAAAACATTAAGTTGCCGTGTGGCATGCGCTGTGGGTGAAAGCAAGACAAAACCATTTATGCGAGAATAGGCACAAAAATAGCATACTGTTAAAAGCCCAATCACCTTCAGCCAGGTCTTTGAAGACAGTGAGGGAGGTTATGGGCCAATTCCACAATTTAGGGTTTCTACCGCTAGTTATATTAGACAGTTGCGGTTCACTTTGGCGGAACGAAACCTAGTGCCCTACTTATGGTACCAATTTGTTACGGTCTCGTTTCTTATCTATATTCTGTTGGTGGATTAGTGATTCTAACGCTAAGCTACGCTTAAAGAGCTATGAGCTTCTCTCTTACATCCCTGGACGCATTTTAATCGCTGTCCTGCGCAAGATGACCTGGTTGTTCCGACAGCCCAAATTTCCACGTTGAAGCATTAAAGCTTGCTGTGGTTGACCAAACTTTGAGAATAAGTTACCCAGCAACCTGAGATATGAGCCAGTTGGCCTTTCTTTGCCTCTTCTCCCTAAGCGATTTTGAAAATATTCCATTCCATTCGATCGTGGTTTCGTGTTATCATATTGGGAGCCCCTGTGATGAGTTTTTCTTGAATTGGCGTTATATAAATTTGCGATTAAAGTTACAATTACTATAGCTATGGTGTCATGCGCCTCTCAGTTATATGCGTAAGTACCGATTTCTTATAATGATTTTTCACCTGTTTAGGTGATATGCAGTGGGGCGCGTTGGCATCGACCAGCCATAACTAACTAATACTTATTAAATCACTTTAGACTCCAAATCCGTAATGTCAACAAATAATTTCAAAACAGTAGTTTTCTTGGTTATATTTAAATCGCATGTTCATTTTTGCTGGTACGACTTTATTTTTCAAGGTTTTGAGACGATCCCTAACCTAAAGATATGCATCTGGGACATTCAAAATTACCTTATTCATGCGCGCGCTTTGTCCTATGCTTTATCTTACTAATTTTGCATTTCGTGTGGAAGTGTGCTAGGAATTGGTTAAAGTTCTACAGCATATTGAAGGTTTTATAAATGAATAAGACTTAGTTGCAACTATCATTTATAGTTAGCAACATGCAGTCGACATTGAATCATTTGACAACTGCGGTTTTATTTGTGGTAGTTCTACAGTTATGCGTATCAGCAGATGAAGGCAACAAAGGCCGAGGTAAGAGATTTTTTGTCCCAAGGTTTTTACATTTTTTAAAGATGCCTTTAACCTTTTATGAAGTCATACATTAACATTAATAGGCCTATGTATTTTAAGGTATCACATATTCAATCTATAATTCTTTGTGGCACAACACAGCTAAAAGTTATAACAGTTCAAAAAGCTTAAGAAGATCTTCGTTTTTGTTCATGACTGGAAAAGTCATCCGAAATTTAAGAGGTACGCATTGTAACGCTATACTCGTATTTTTTGAGCGTTCTGGAACTCCCTAGGACTTCATACCATTGGCTGCCCCTCGGAGTTAACTGAAGGAGTTGCTCTTCTTCTGCCTCTATCCTTTTCAACTATATACATAATGCGTCCTGAAAATGATCTCAATGACAAGCATTGTTTCGTTTGTTGATATCTGCAGCAGACATTTCTAAGCCTAGTGATTACATGTAATTTGAAAAGCAAGCTAACATTGGTTTTTATGAAACAGTGTAATCTTTCATAAATTATACGCAATATTTCCACCGACCTTTGTTTGAATTGCAAATCTTTTTAAAATATCCATACATTAATGTTATTCATTTTACCAATTGAAATTATGGGCCACATGGCAAAAATTACCAGTTGCTCAAGGACTGACGTCGATGCAGCAGGGTTGCTTTGAGAAATCTCTCTCGTGGTGTTTAGATGGGTCACAATATGTTTCGATATCACATTTGTGAGGTTTTCAAAAGGTGTTATATAGAAAAGCCAAAAATATAAATTTATATATATATATACAAATTCATGTTGCCCTGTCGCTCGTTACGCTACGTGACCTTAACATGACTTACTCTATGCCCCTAAACGCGCCCTCATGTCTTCGGTTTTCCACGCCTTTCGGACTCGTGACCTTTGAAGTCTGATTTTCAGCTGGTAAGATTTGCAGTGTTTGTTCTCTTTTGTCTAGCAGTCAACACATTACTCAGAGATCCAAATGGTAGCTTTTCCAGCAGTTTCATTCAAGAATACCAACTTAAATTTGAAACAGGAAACTGTAGCAAGATAACATCCAGGCGACATTTTAGCTGCTAGACCTTTTTTTATCTAGGCTCCCTTCAACAAGTCAACACTAATTTCCAATGCAACTTCAACTAATCATACATTCAGTGTAAAAACATAGGCCTTATACAGATAGCACATGTTAGCGTCACGCTTTGATAATAATTATGATTGCTCTCAATATCTTCCTCGTCTTCATCATCGACATCATATCGTCTTCATAATTGTAGTATGAACAACTTTGAAGAAACGAAAGCAATTGATTAAATACCGCTAAAATGTGGAAAATTCTGAATCCCTGCAATAAGAAACGATTATTACCAACTAAATGAATTTCTATTTTTTTACTGATTATTTTCCCTTTGTGATGGATGTGTGTTACCTCAACACTTGACAACTATAGGAAAGTGTAAATGTACACGGTTTTCTATAGCGACCTTATGGCGTGGACCCTCCTCAATTTTCAATGAATTCATCGAGTGAGATCCTTCACCACCTCTCTCCGTCTGAATGGGCGCCACGCCCCTTAAGGGCCTCCTGCACGGACCGTGCTTGTCCGAGATGCAAAAAATTAGCCACCTTCATGTTGCGAACAGGGGATCTTCACGCACAGAGGCTCATTAGCGTACGAATTTACCGATATAGCTAATACATATATGCATAATTACATATATGTATACAGTATTTCATACTTATATGCATAATCAGTGCCGGAGACTTTCTCTGTGTCAGAGGTTCCGCTGAATACATCATAGTGGAACTGCATAACCCACGAGCCCCTGCTCATGATCTTTAATGCGCTTTGCAGTGATTATAGCAACTTTGCTTTATAATTCAAGGAGCGACAGAGGACTATTGTCAGTACGAAATATTTCAACCTCGGTGTCTCAAGAACGAGGTCATAGTGATGAAAAGTGCCACATATGGAAGAATGCGCATTGGAAGATGTATAACGGCTGAAGAAGTTGCTGCCCAAAAACGACTTGTCGGAGATGATCCTCAAATTCTTGGCTGCTCAGCAGATGTTTTGTCAATATTCGATCGTAAATGTTCAACAAAGTCAGAGTGTGACGTTCGCCTTTCTGATATTGCAGCTGAAAAAATAAAACCTTGTTTCCCTGGTTTGGTCATGTATCTGGAAGTCAGTTACGAATGCATTAACGGTAAGTTTTCTGTATCGTAAAGACATTTTAAATCAATATGATCGCATAGCGGTTTTGTGTTAAATATTAAATCGGAATTTTTAGTCCAAATTCATACACTTGTTTCACAGGACAGTGCGCGATTGCAGACCTCGGTGTCAGGCTTTTAATCTCTGCTTCAGATCGCTGTCACCATTTCTGACATTAAGCACTCATCATCTTTTTGAAATGTGACTTTGAATCAGTGGAAAGTTCAACATCATGCAGGTTGTAAAATCCGAACAGAACACCACAGTAAGGACATAGGCCTAATGTTATTATTAAAAGATGCAGTTAAGCAGTGATATCAATCTTCGACAGTATATTAATGCGACAACTCTCACACACGATCTTTTTCAAACCTGGTCGGCACATCAGTTCTGGTTGCCTCCGTTAAATTTTGATCATGGCCTGCACAAGTATTTACTAACAGGTTTTCATATCCATAACATATTTTCACGAATTTTATGTGCACAATATGGAAGTCTAGTTGTAGTAAGGCTATTCGTTTAAGCTCTTCCCTGTTGCTTTTGCCAGATATCCCAAAGCACCGACTTTACGATGCTCCATGTGATAAGTACACATTAATTACGCTGCACAGGGAGAAAAGCGTTGCTGCAGCATGTGCAAAATATGGTGCTGTTATCAATCTTGCCTTGAAAGACAATCGGCGAGTCTAAAATAACCTCTTATCGATTCTGACATAAAATAAAGGCTGAAGGTTGTCCATCCACAGTCATTAAGTTTAGCCAGGAACAAAGTTTTAAATTATGTTTTATTTTGCAGTTGTAGATGACAAACGTTCTTGTTCTGTGTCTGCTTCGAAAAATCCAGGCCACATAATCATTTCCTTCGAATCCCAGACGAATTGTAAAACCAAATTTCAGCCATGGACTGTAGAAGCACCGATTGGGCAGAGAGTCAGCCTCAGTCTTCTTGACTTTGGCACTTCGCGCTCTACTGAGAGTGGAGAATCCAAACAATTATGTCGCAGCCGTGGTATGATTCTAGACAAGGCAGGGAGCAAGAATGTTTCAATATGTGCAAGCGGATTGCAGAGAAGTACAAGTCTGTATCAGTCAAAGGGAAACAAGATCGAGCTATTCATCAATCCGTCTGATCGGCAAAAGAGTTCCAACGAAAACAATAATATCATGTTAAAATTTGAAGGTTAGCTTAAATATAATACTTGACGGTTAGTTACGATAGGGCTTTAAGTCATTTTAAGACAGAGTTGTAATAAAATATATTATATGATGTTCCTTCTACGTTTCTTTGAGCTCACATTCCTACAGCTGCTTATATAATCTATCTATTTTGTGCATATATTGTTTCACGATAGTATTATTGCTAAATGAAATTCAAGGTTTTTTTTGTAAAGCAGCACGTACAATCAGAGGCAGCCAATCTAATGTAAATGTTTGAATAATTTATATTCTCATTTGGCTTGTAAGAAAGCTATAAGCAATTCATCAATTCATGTTAGTTATTTTGGACCAATTGGCAACTACTACAGCAACTGCTAAGTAGATTGCTAAGGCTGTTTGCACACTTCGAACAACCGCCTATTTCTGTTACCATGTTAAAGCTGTCGGTTGTTCGGATATCATTCCTCCTGACGACGCTTGGTTGAAGAGAAATGATGATACGATTAAAATCGGTTGCTACTCAAGTCGTCAAACGTGGCAACTGAGTTGCAATGCGGGAAAGTGGGTTGGTGTTCTGGGAAACTGTACACAGAGTGAGTGCGTCCTTATTCATTCTAGATCTATTATAGTAAAACCCGGGTGATTTTGCTAGTTCTGACCAAAAACAAATAAGGTCAGCTTACTTGCTTACTTATACATAATTACTAATCTTTTGCAAAACGTTTAGTGCATGTGATGAAATGCTAGATAGAAGAAGCCTACAGTAGAGTTATCCTTTTGAAAACCTAAATACAAGGCTTAGAAACAGAGTGGCATCTACTGGCACCTACAGTATTTTCTCAATATTGTTGGAATGTACAGAGATGAGCCGGTAGTTGTTAAAGTAATGAAGGAAACAAAAAGGCATCCAGTTGTTGGCATCTTTCGGATCCTAAATGGATTCTTGAGTGAAGGCATTTTTGATCCGAGTTTTGCAAAAATTAATTTATGTTGTATAGGCTTTTCATCACATGAATCTGGAGTCGAACCTGAGGTATCCGCGTCAATCTCGAGCGAAGAACAAGGTATTTCTAACTCATATATGTCTACTTATCATTCGATAGCGCTTCTCGTGTAATCGTTAAATACTTTAAATGCTATAGACATCAGTAATTTGTATAGCACGAAGACAATCATTAGGCCTAATGAGGTATTTTAATGCAAATATAATGTATACCGTATCGGCAGCAGCTATATCAATATTGTAATCATACAATAAAGCAACTGCAGAATAGAGGCATTAGACACGGCCTATTGACAAAGCAGAAACTATACTGGTTTGCAACGGTTTGTTCAAAGTTTAATCAGAGTTTTGTTTTGAATATTCATAGTTCTTGCAATGGTTGCCATCAGCGGATGTACACTAGCTATTTGTTTGGCAATTGTGTGTGTTGGAGCTGTTTGCTTACGCATGTATGTATGACACAAATTCGTCGTTAAAAATAATAATGCATGCTTGTATTTATTATGAATAAACAAGCACGATTTCGAATGCAATTTTAAATTTGCTGTTGTATTACTTTCAAAACAGTCAAGAGAATATTATAAAACTTGTTCATTATATTACTTAATTATTTTTACTTCTTAAAAGCAAAAGGAAGAAGCAAACGTAGCAAACTGGTTTAAATTTAGGTGCCGGAGTTGAATACTTCGCTTGAAACGCTTGCTCACTTATTTACTTCATTGCCTACTTCCTTACTTACTCATTTACTTAATTGATTATTTAATTTCTTGCTTTCATATTTATTTACTTATTAATTTGTCTAACTATCTGTTTAAACGGTAAACTTGGAAATTCAAAAACGGCAAAATGCCTGATGATGCTCCTATAGGAAGGAAATGTTTTACGATATTACTTTCATTGTGTGGGAATAAGGTAGCTTGCCATTGTAAATTTGAGATTATGCTTTTCAGTCCGTCAGCCTAGGATCTTTTGGCGATGATCCCATCACTACTCCTATTAAGCAATGCTTATTTTCTAAAATATTCGGTAGAGTTCAGCAGTTTTAAGCGGAACTTTGAGCTCTCTGTTATTCGAGAGATGTCAGCACGAAAACGAAACTGCACATAAACTTGATACCCGCGTTGGTTATTTGCAGAGGCTGCCGCAGTATAGGACAGACCAATGCTAAGAGCGACATGCCCTAAACATAATAAATGCTGTTTTTACCCTCTGTTTTATCTCAACCGTGTAATGTGGCTAGACTGCTTTTCGGCGCTCTCCAGTTTATGAACATTCGGATTGCCCATGGCTTTGCTATGTGGACATGCACCGTACACTAGTGGGCCCTATACGTCTGACTCTGTCTCGCACACCAAAACCTAGCGCCGATTAATAAGCAGGTCTCCCTGACGCGGTTATCGTGTGGCGCTGAGAAATTCAGAGATTCACATTTGCATTACATAAACATTGCATTTATAAACATTGTCACTCACTGGGCCGACTCAATGCGCATTTCTACATGACTATTCTTTTAAATTTGTGTGGATGTTAAAAGCTGCTCGCCGATTTTGAATTACACCTGGTAATTTTGAACACAAAAAGTGACGATGCATAAGATATGAGCTAAAATTGACCTGTACATAAAACGAAATTGTATGCAACAAATCTTAATTAGTCTGTTTCTATTTATTATCAGCATTTCTAGGTATTTGAAGTAACTTTTGGTAAAAATTGTAAAATAATTCAAAACATAAAAGTTCTTAAGTTTTGAATGGCAAACTAAAGATAATATTTGAAATAAATACTCAAACCGACTATCACTTACTTTCACTCCCACGATGAAAGTAGATTCGTTCCAGCTTCGATCTTAGTCCAACGGGCATGGAATGTCCTTGAAACCGACGTGTGTTCTCTCAGTGCACTTTCCTCAGAGTTCAATGTCCACAACACGACTAAGATGGCGAACTCCAAACAGACGAAGACACATTGTCCAATCTTTGTTTAATTCAGTCGTTCTCTCTATCTCTGTCTCTGTCTGTCTGTCTGTCTCTGTCTGTCTATCTGTCTCTCGGATTTAAGCGAAGGGAGAAAGTTCTGCCGTTCTGCAATTCACCGACACCTTTATCGATAAATTCGTTGCTCGGTCCTTAAGTCTTGATACATGAAGACTAACGTTCACAATTCTAACGGCCGAAGAAGACTAACAACAATTCTTCGATCGCCACGACACTCAGTCGACACAAAGGTTCTACGAATAAGCGTTCTCTGCAGTTTCACTCACTGCAGATAACCCTTTAACGAGTCGACATAGCTAATGGCTAGCTAGAAATTCACGAACTCTCCAAGCGACTCGGAGCATAACGTAGGAGTCCATGACGGTCCGCTCCCCTTAACAGCCAAAACAGAACTCCGAAAACGATGGTTCACTCCTTTTATAGTGTTGCATAGATCGCTTGCTTGATTATGGCAGCCCCCTTCAAATTTACTGAGACACGCCGCCACAACAAATTCAGCCCAACAGTACTTCGTCTGTCAGATAATGGCTGCTGACCAAACTAGCATAGTCACTCGTAGATCTGGTTTTGACCGCTATTGAAGTTCCCCTAGAACGTTCTCGGATTAATTACAGACAACATCAAAATCACTGCAATGTTAGCTAGCCATATCTAAGCTGGCCATTAATTCTTAGCTATCCTAATGCACTAGATGCTGGTCGGCTATTCTTTCAAATGTAGCTACACGTTATCACTAATGGTTGATTCATTAAAACCCGCAGCAGTGTTGAGAGGTACCTAAATGGCGTACGTATAGACAAAGATCACAGACTTGAGATGCGTGTGAGGACCAGACAGTGAGGCGCACTGTTGATAAGCCTTAAGACGCGAGAGTGGTGCAAAACAGTTAATAAGTAACCATTTAACCTCTGTTAACCTTCGTGACTTTGGTTCAAATCTCTGTTCCTCATATGGAAAGTGTCATAGTAAGATTAGCGTGTAATGCTAAATCGGCTCTTGCGAAAATCTTTTCAGATAGTGTGCGTCGAAGACCATTCTCCGAGATGACGGTCACTGAAGTATCACACAGTTCGAGTTAATTTATTAACAAATGCAATGAGCTATATGCACTAAAATACAAATTGAACTAAGTAAGAAAAGAGATGCTATTCACCACATGCTTAGATGTATTTGTGTATGTATGCATATATTGTATATCTATGTAGTATATACAAATGTCTATCTATAGACTTTATAGGTACACCATCACATATACACTAACTGAAAAGACATTACTTTTTTATTGTTACTTCAGTAAAATTGTTGATGAATACATTTATTTTTAACAACGTGTCAGGGTTTCGACCGGTTCCAAAATCAATTAAAATTAACCTGTAGTTAATTCATCTGGTAGGCCTCTCCATGCACAAATTTATATAGAGCATTTGGTGTTGACCTTTTTAAATGGCAATGTAATGAAACTAAAGAATAAAACAAAAACTTACATATCCTATCAGTTAAAATTGTTTCTCTATGATTAGTACTTCCTTCGTCTTTCTTCTTTGTTGATGTGGCGTACAATAAATTGATTAAAAATGCGTTAAGCCAGCACCGTAAATTATTTCAGACTAAACTTCACACTCATACAGAGAGAACTGAATCCATTTGAATTATTACACTGCTCGGAACATTGCATAATTGAAAGAGTCTATAAACATTTCAGATTCTACGCTCGAAGCAAGAATAAGCAAGATTACAAGACATTGAACTGCAGCATAAACTCGGCTAGAAATCGGTTTATGAACCAACGCAATTCGACTGCGGTCTTTGTTGGAAATGAGTCGGATGTGACTGATGTCCATAATGCACCGACGTATTCAGTCTTCGTTGGAGAGACGGATCTCAACGAAAGCAATGCAAATCCAATCAACAGCTGTCACGTGGCACATTCTGGAATTGCACAGTAGAAGAATTCGTTGTATCCATGATAGCTGCACAACTGCCTAATTTGATATGAGCTTGTTCCAAATTTGTGTTTGTTTCAAACTATTTTCATTACACAGATTTCTACAAGTAGCTTGCAGTGAATTTGACTAAAATAATCACTATGTGGAAGAGGAGGTCGTAGAGAATTTTATATTCGCTTACTATGAAATTTTAACTGCTGTTAATATAGTATTGATGTGAGTTAATAGATGCCTCCTCCTGAAACGGTTTCTACAATGAATACCTACAAAGTTGCAACTATGTAACTGTAATCAATGGTTGTACGGTATACCGGTTGGTGCAATCAATGGATGAATCGTTCACGAGTTTGTGATAGGAGAAGAGCGAATTTTGACTGCAATCTATAAAGGGTGCTTGATGACAGTTTTCGTTGCATCGGTACACACTGAAGAAAGTCGATTTGTGAGGAGACCCTGATAGATATTACATTACTCGACAAGTGTATACTGTTTAATGAATATCACTATAATATAATTGAATGAACAATTGTTTGTGACAGAATAAGATTAAAAGATTTAACCATAACAAATAATTAAGTGTATTTTGTAAATATTAATTAGACAAAATTGTTATTCCAAATCTCAAAATGTCAAGCCCAAAAGCTTGGTTTTGGCTGTTCAGCATAATGTGAACAGATATAATTCTGTGACCAGTTTGAAACTCAAACAAGATTCTCTTAGCGTGTAATGCTAAATCGGCTGTTTCGAAAATATTTTCAGATAGTGTGAGTCTTTCTAGTTTTCATAGCAATGTTTTAGCGAATAAGAATTTCTGTAATTTGTCAAGATATGTCTGCCATATGAAAACACGAAGTTGTCACGTGGCATGCGCTGATGAGTCATTGTTGGATGAAAGTAAGATACGCATATATGTGAGAGCGGAGACAAAAATAACATACCATTAAACGATCAATCATGATTAGCCGGGTCTCTGATGACAGTGAGAGACGTGTGGTCCAATTCCAAATTTTAGAGTTTTTACCTCTGCTTATATTAAACTATGGCGGTTTGCTTTGGTGGATCAAAACCCTATTACCTTATTTCTCGTACCAATTTGTTACGGACTTCGTTTCTAATCGATGTATTGTTGGTACCTTAGTGGTTGTAAAGCTAATCTACGCTCTTCGCCACGTAATACATCGCCTCGTGCAATTATTACATAGATCGTTCTGAGTTAACATTGGAAGAAGTGATGTGGTCGGTAACTAGGTTCCCTCTCAACAACGTCTAATCTCTCTTGCGTAATTGTGGTTTTCAAAACACGCTGACTCATCAACACTTAGGTTTGACGTTTTCCTGCGCGAGCGCCCACATGATAAATACGCACTTGCTGATGTCACACCAACGCGCCAGAACGCCCTTGATGAGTGGAAACCAGATGCATCCAGCAATCCGAGGCACCTGATTACTGCATGTCAACTATCAACTAGATGTACTCAATATACACAAGCTCGCGATCAGCGCGTGCACAAGCAAAACGGTCAGCTTTCTGTCTTGAATTTTACTCGGAAGATTTGACAGAAATGCGTCTAACGTGTGCATGGAGCTAGTGATAGTACTAGTGATAGGCAGAAGGACATCTGAACAAATGAGAAGCATGTTAGATTCAGATAGAACGGAAGCACAATAAGGCAAATACTTGAGTTTAGCTTGTTGCAAAAAGCGAAGTGAAAAAATAAATTGGTGCACAATTGCTTTATAAACTCCAAGAAGGCAGTTTACTCAAACATACAATCAAAACATCTCAGAACATCTCAGAGGTTACTTTCCGATAAGGAAAGAGCAAAATATTGTCTGTTAATGTTCTAAACTCTCTATAATATTGCATCGCTTTTCGTTGACGTTATTTCTTATTTTTCACTGTGTTGTATACCTGTTTGTTGCAAATTGTGGGCTCTTGTTTCGTGCTAATAAAGATTGATTGCTATCTTATATGATTCAGAATATGGACACTCGCTCAAAAGCAGCAGAAATACGGACTGGTTCAAATTGGCAGTTTGGATACAACAGAGCTATCCAATCTTCCCAGCTAAATTCACAGGATCCTAAAATGTGCGACAAAAGTAATTGAGAACATTGATAGTGGCATAGCAGTACAACGACGTATGATAACCAAGTCGACTTTGGAAATGCAATTTATGCAATTGTACCTCATTCTTTTCTGCATTAATCGTAAACGTAATCGTAAGCTCGAGATTTCAACGGCGCCCAACGAAAGCTACGTCACCGGAACCAGCTTAATCACAGGCGCTCAGTCAAAACAAAATCGATAGGTAGGAAGGGTTCAGTTCTAGGACAAGATCCAAGAGTTAGGCAGACAGACAGTCAGATGGCTATGGTGGATGGTGTTTGAACCGGAAAGTGAGACAAGAGAAAGACGAAGAATCGGATAGGATCTCTGGAAGAGGAGTGTTGTCAGTTTTGAGTGAAAGATAGAGATTAATATGATGGGTCAGTCGTAATTCGAGTTGGAGTTTATTCCGGAGGGTTCTGAAAGCTATGGCTAAGGAGCGATTTCCAAAATTTAAAGATGGGATGACGGAATAATCAGCCAACTTGTTTTTAATGCTGCAGCTAGGCAGCTCGGCGGCACACTTAGCTATAGGTTTAGTATATATCCTGCTTCATGTGGGAGGAACAGCACTAGTCCCTGCTGCGAGAATGTAATGAAATTAAAATCTTATTGCTAATGCGTATTCTCTTACAGGCCGGGATACACCTTATATTTTATGAATCTGTGCGCCTTGGTCTCTTCCAACGCTGGCTGCATTTTTCCAGTTGGCTGCTCAATGTGATATGGTTGTCCCGACGGCCCAAATTTCCACGTTACAGCATCAAAGTCGTCACTCCATCTTTAAAATTTGGAAATCGCTCATTAGCCATAGCTGTACAACCCCTCTGAAAAAAACTCCCACTAGAATTACGACAATTATCTGACCATCACACGAACTCTCCAACACTTCACCTCTTGAAATCTCTGCGCGCGCGCAGGTCTTTCACTCAAAACTGAAAATTCCTCTTCCAGAGATCCTATCCTGATTCTTCCTCTTCCTCTTATCCAAACTACAAATGATTCAATAATGCATGCACCTGCTTGCTGTGGTCGGCCCATCTTTTGTAATAAGTTGCCTAGCAACTTCAGACATGAGCCATTTGGCCTTTCTTTGCCTTTTCTCTCCAAGCGCTTTTGAAAACATTCCATTTTATCGATTGTGGTGTCGTGTTGTAATGTTGGGTGCTTCTCTATGAACTTTCTCTGGATGTGGCGTTATATAAATTTGCGATTAAAGGTACAAATAGTGCCATGTGCCTTTTCATGCAGATGCGTAAGTGCCGATTTCTTACAAAGATTTTTCACCTGTTTAAGTGATATGCAGTGGAGCGCGTTGGCATCGACCAACCATAACTAACTAATACTTAATGAATCACTTTAGACTCCACATCCGTTATGCCAACAAATAATTTCAAAACACGTTTTCTTGGTTATATTTAAATCGCGTTTTCGTCGTTGCTTGTACGACTGCATTTTTAACACTTTTGAGACGATCCCTAACCTAATAATTACATCCATCTGGGACATTAAAAATTACCATATTCGTGCGCGCGCTTTGCTCACTGTATTATTATCTTACTAATTTTTATTTTCTTTAGACAAATGTGTGGTTGGCATTGGTTAAGAGTCTGCAGCATATTGGAAGTTGTGTGAATGATAGAGCCTACTCTAATTTGCAACTATCATTTATAGTTAGCAATATGCAGTTGTCGTTGAAACAGTTAGTGACTGCGTTATTAATTGCGATAGTTTTACAGTTATGCGTATCAGCAGATGAAGTCAACAAAGGCCGAGGTAACAGATTTTTGTCCCAAGGTTTTAACATTTAAAAAACTGCCTTTAGCATATTATGAAGTCATGCCGCTATTAGCATTAATAGGCCTATGCTTTTTAATATATCAAATATTCAATCAATAGTTTTTTGTAGCATAACATAGATAAAGAATTATAGCAACTCAAAATACGGACTAGAGTCTCGTTTTTGTTCACGACTGAAAAAGTTGTGATCCGAAATTTAAGAACGTATACATTGGAAAGCCATATACCCAACTTGTATTTTTCGGACCACTCGGCAACTTGCGAGGGCTTTATACCATTGGCTGCCCCACGGGATTAGCTGAAGGTGTTGCTCTTCTTCTGCCTCTATTCTTTCCAACTTCATACATAATCACCTTTGACCCACATCTCTCATTTTCAAATCACATCTCCAACCTTTCTCACACTTGTTTCGTTTATATTCATGACCTTCGCCGTATTTGTTCTATGCTCGATTTTTAAACTACCTCCACCGTTGCTACCCTTATTGTACATTCCAAACTTGCCTACTGTAATTCTCTTTTTCTTAACCTCGAATTCACCCATATTAAGCGTCCTGAACGCATTCAAATTCATTTGCCAGAGCTTCACCAGGACACCCAAGCATCACCATATTACTCCTGTCCTTCAGTCACTTCAATAGCTGCAAATCCCAAAACGCAGTCATTTCAAATTTCTTTCGCTGACCTATGACTCTCTCCAATTTTCGCAATCTGGTTCGCAACTTTTTATCATCCAATCAGACCGCTGTACTCGTTCAACCTCTTACCTCACTCTTGCCCATCCCTCTGTAACTACTCATCTTAAGTTCTCTAACTGATCCATACATTACACTGCACCTCTGTCCTAGAACGATCTCCCTCCTGAATTTCACAAATTCTCTGTTCCTCTATCCCTTCTGTCGTTCAACCACCATCATCCGTCCAAGACCCTCTATCGATTACTCCTAAGGTATTCCTTTCAAAACTGAGTCCCACCTTTTCAAGAAACCCACCCTGGTCCATTGAATGCGCTGCCTTCTCGTTGCTCTAAGCTTAAACACAACCCACCCTAACAGCTTCTCTCTTCCTTCTTTCTCTGGTCTTCTGGCAACCGGACTTGGTTCTTGACATGGCGTCTTCGGACAACCCCACTGATTTGACACTGCCCTCGTGAATAAGCTGGTGCACTGCACTTAGCTTTTAAGTAGCGCTTTAGAAATTTCGAATTTACGATTACGATTATTAATGTTGCCACGGCGGTCGATACGCTCTCTTGTATCTGCAGTTTTCCCCGCCTTTGGGGCTCGTGGCTTGAGGTCTGACTTACAGGCGGTAAGCTTTTCAATATTTGTTTTCTTTTCTCTAACAGCCAACACAGTCACTCAGCGACCATCAACGGTCACTAATGGTAGCTTTTCGAGCAGTCTTATTCAAGAACATTAATTTAAATTTGAAACAGAGGACTGTCTACTAAAGCAACGATAACATCGAAGCGACCTCCTAGCAGCTAGACCGTTTTTCTTTCTGCAGGCTCTCTTCAACAATTCAACATTAACTTCCAATGCAACTTCAACTAGGCATACAGTCAGTGTACAAACATAAGCCCATGTACACAACACACATGCAAGCGTCACGCTTTGATAATTACCATCGCTATCAACGTCCCCACGATCACAATCTTCCTCCTCATCATCATCGACCTCATATCGCCTTGATAATTATGACTATAATCATAGATTGAACAATTCTGATTAAACGAAAACAATGGAATAAAAACCGCTAGAATTTAGGCGATTCTTAAAAACTCCAACAGAAACGATTATTACCTACTAAATGCAGTGCCATTACACTGGCCAACAGAAAAATTTTTTTTCTTGTTGCCTTCGGTTTTAGACCTGTTCTTGGGGTAATTTTGGGCGCTGATTCAGAAAATGTCATTGGATTGAGTGCATCAGGTCTAGTTTCTGAGATATCGTCGATTTTGTAAAGAAAACCCAGTCCACTCTTTAAACGATGTCTTTGGCAAAACTAAAATGTCATAATAAGCTTTATTTATGGCTAATTATAATTCTTGCTGATTCATATAATGCCTACATCCTTATAATGTAAAATCAGCATATCTTGCCGCGTGCTGAGATATTGCTGATTCAACGAAATAACTATTCCGTAGCCTACAGCTTACTCAGCACTAAATTCATGGCCTCATTTAGAATTTATTTGTGCTTATACAGCGTTTCATGGTTTCGAACTATGTAAATAGATTATGCTGAAGTCAGCATTTATAGCCTATATAAACCGCCTCCTGAAAGCTAGAGCAGCCGCAGTCGTCTTAGGGCATATTAAGAGTTGGTCGCAAGAACAATCTGTGAATGTGAGCATTAAATAACTACATGTTCTTACTATTTTTTAGGTTAGTCATTTAATTCCTCAGATGCGAACATCCTTAAGGTTATGGCTACTTCCAGACGGAGCTGCATTAACCATCCAGACATATTCTGCTACATTTGTGGGGAATACACACTAAAAGCAAACAGGAAACCGATTTCTGAGTTTGTAAAAAGAGCATATGTAGGTTATTTTGGTGTCAAACTTGGAGATCATGATAAGCAATGGGCTCCTCATACAGTATGCAAAACTTGTAATGAACAATTGCGCCACTGGACAATTGGAAAGAGAAGCTGCCTGAAATTTGGTGTACCGATGGTTTGGAGGGAACAGATAAACCACTTCGACGACTGTTACTTTTGTATGGTTAATATCATAGGCATCAATCGAAATAATCGTCACAAGTTGTCTTACCCTGATATACCTTCAGCCAGGAGACCTGTTCCGCATTCGGATATTGTACCAGTTCCACCTTTTCGCGAACTACCTCAGCTCTCAGACGATGAGACTTGCATGTCCAATATCGGACAAGATGACGAAAGTGAAGAAAGTGGGGGCAGTGACAGTGATTTCCAATCAACTTCACACAGTGAACGTTTTGACCAAAAAGAGTTGAGTGATCTGATCAGGGACTTAAATCTTTCCAAAGAGTCCTCTGAATTGCTTGCGTCCAGACTAAAGGAAAAGAATGCACTTCAGCCTGGAACGACGAAAATTACAATTTATAGAAACAGAGAAAAGGATTTGGTGCCATTCTTTACCGAAGACAACAACCTAGTATTCTGTAATGACATCAGCAACTTATTGAAGAAAATTGGTCTGTCGGATTACAGCCCAGATGAGTGGCGTCTTTTTATCGACAGTTCAAAACGTAGTCTGAAATGTGTGCTTTTAAATAACGGCAACAAATTTGGTTCTATTCCAATCGGTCACTCCACCAGGATGAAAGAAGAGTACAATGGAAAAGATAAAATACAAAGAACATCAATGGGTAATTTGTGTAGACTTGAAGATGGTAAATTTCCTCCTTGGTCAACAAAGTGGCTACACAAAGTATCCCTGCTTTTTGTGTCTTTGGGACAGTAGAGCCAAGCATGAACATTGGACAAGAAAAGATTGGCCTTCGAGGAAAGACATGGTGGTTGGAGCTCAAAATGTAATCAAGGAATCTTTGGTGGCACGAGATAGGATCATACTGCCACCACTACATATAAAGCTAGGCCTGATGAAACAATTTGTCAGGGCTTTGAATAAAGAAGGTTCATGCTTCGAATACATAGTACACAAGTTACCAGGAATTACAATGGAAAAATTGAAGGCTGGAATCTTCGATGGTCCACAGATCAGGCAACTTATGAATGACCCACTTTTCATACCATCAATGAATGAAATCGAATCTTGTGCCTGGTCTTCCTTTGTTCTTGTAACTAAAAATTTTCTTGGCAACAAGAAGGCAGACAATTATGCACAACTAGTAGAGGATATGCTTCTTCATTTCAACAAGCTTGGCTGCAACATGAGCATTAAAGTCCATTATCTCCACAGTCACTTAGATCGCTTTCCAGAGAATCTTGGTGACTTCAGCGAAGAGCAAGGTGAAAGATTTCACCAAGACATCAAAACAATGGAAAATCGATATCAAGGAAGATGGGATGCACACATGATGGCAGACTATTGCTGAAATATTATGCGCGATTGTTCCGGAAGATGCCACACTCGGAAATCGTACAAAAGGAGCTTCTTCGGTGTCGAATGACTTGAAATTTTTATAACAAACTTGTTCTGTTTGGTATCATATAAGTACAGTTTCAGGTACTACCATTTTCTTTTAAGTATTTGTATTATTATGTTTATTTAGTGTATCACATAATAAATTGAGCACTACATAATTATAGCTATAGCCTTATGTTTTATGGGCGAGTAGAGGCAAGGACTGGTATATGGCATAATGTTCTATATCTCGAAAACTAGACCTGCTGGGAGAAAACTGGTGCCTTTTCTGGAATCAGCAGGTCAAATATACCCAGAAACAGTTCTAACATTTGAGGCAACAAATTATGTGTTGGCCAGTGTTATCGATTATCTTGCTCTGAAAGGCATGACTGTTACCTCAACATTTGACAACTAAAGGTGATCATACATGTACGCATTAATATTCCTGAGAACTCGCAGAGGCTCTGCTGCATGCACCTGAGTGAAACTGTATAGTGATGTACTATAAACCATGAGCTGCGGCTAATGATGGTTAATGCGCTCTGTTGCTTACAGTGATTAAGCAACTTGTTGGTTTTATATTTCAAGGAGCAACAGAGGACTATTGCCAGCACGAAATATTTCAAACTCGGTGTCTCAAGAACGAGGCCATAGTGATGAAAAGTGCCACATATGGAAGAATGCGCATTGGAAGATGTATAACGGCTGAAGAAGTTGCTGCCCAAAAACGACTTGTCGGAGATGATCCTCAAATTCTTGGCTGCTCAGCAGATGTTTTGTCAATATTCGATCACAAATGTTCTACAAAGTCAAAGTGCGACGTTCGCGTTTCTGACATTGTAGCTGAAAACATAAAACCTTGTTTCCCTGGTTTAGTCATGTATCTGGAAGTCAGTTACGAATGCATCAACGGTAAGTTTGTTTTATCTCCAAGTTATTTATTTAAGATCCTAGACTTATGGCGGCTTCGTGTTAAATTTTAATCTGAATTTTCAGCGCAAATTCAGACTCTTATACACAGGCCATTATGCGATCACTGATCTTGATAACAGGCTTTTAATTTTCGCTTCGAACCGTTGTCACCATTTTCGACATTAATTATAAAAATCATCGTCGGTTTAAAATATGACGTTGGAAACAGTGGAAGATTCAGCATAATGCAGGCTGTAAAATCTGAACACAACACAACAAGTAAAGCCACAATGTCGTCATATAAGGATGCAGTAAAACAGTAATGTCGATCTACGACAGGATGTTAACGCGACAATTCTCACACACGATTCTTTTAAAACTTGACCAGAACATCAGTTCCAGTCACCTTCGTTAATTTCTGATAACGGCCTGCGCATCATGTACTATCTGGAAGTCTATTTACAGTCAAACTGTTGAAAGCGTCTGTTCCCGTCGCATTTTCCACATATCGCAAAGGGCCGACCTCTCTAATTAATTTAGCTTATATACAGTCAGTTAAAATATGTCAGCAATGATATCTTATTAAATTTTCCATTTTGCAGTTGTAGATGACAAACGTTCTTGTTCTGTGTCTGCTTCGAAAAATCCAGGCCACATAATCATTTCCTCTGAATCCCAGACGAATTGTGGAACAAAATTTCAGCCATGGACTATAGAAGCACCGATTGGCCAGAAAGTCAGCCTCATTCTTCTTGACTTTGGCACTTCACGCTCTACTGAAAGTGGAGAATCCAAACAATTGTGCAGAAGCCGTGGTATGATTCTAGACAAGGCAGGGAGCAAGAATGCTTCAATATGCACAACCGGATTGCATAGGAGTACAAGTCTGTACCAGTCAAAAGGAAACAAGATCGAGATATTCATCAATCCTTCTGATCGGCAACAGAGTTCCAATGAAAACAATAATATCATGCTAAAATTTGCAGGTTAGTTTATATGTAATAGCGTTTTAAGTTGTTTTTTTGAAGAGTTGTGATAAAAACATTTAATGATAACCTTTTCTCTTCGAGCTCATATTCCTAAAGTTGAATTTTAACTATTGCAGCTCTACTATGACATCTTCTAGTTTGTGCATATATTGTCTCGCGATCCTATTATTGCAATAGAAAATTACCTTACCTTATTACCTTATCTCTTTGTTTAAAACTCAAAGTTTGTTTGGTAATATTTTAAGTACAGTCAAAGGTTGCCAATGTAATACAAATTTTTAATCAATTTTCTTTTCATCTGGCGGTAAGAGTACGTTGCGTGGACATCAATTCATGTTAGTTATTTTGGACCAATCGGTTACTGCTACAGCAACTGCTAAGTAGGTTGCTAAGACTCTTTGTACACTTCTAAAAACCGCCCAAAACTGCTTTTGCGATGTTGTAGCTGTCGGTTGTTCGGATATCATTTCTCCTGACGACGCTTGGTTGAACAGAAATGATGATACGATTAGAATCGGTTGCTACTCAAGTCGTCAAACGTGGCAACTGAGTTGCAATGCGGGAAAGTGGGTTGGTGTTTTGGGAAACTGTACACAGAGTGAGTGCGTCCTTATTCATTCTAGATCTATTATAGTAAAACCCGGGTTATTTTGCTAGTTCTGACCAAAAATAAATAAAATCAGCTTACAGAAACCAATTAGTAATCTTTCGCAAACCGTTTAGTACGGATAATAAATGCGAGATAGAAGCCTACAGTACAATTTTTCAGTAACCTTGGAATGTACAGTTAGAGATGATTAGGTACTTGTCAATGTTATGGAGGGAACAAAGAGACATCCAGTTGTTGTCGTCTTCCGGATCTTCAACGGCTTCTTGAGAGAAGGTATTTTCATCATCGCGTTGCTGCAAAAAATTAATTTATGTTGTACAGGTGTTTTATCACATGAATCTGAAGTCGAGTCTGAGGTATCTGCGTCAATCTCAAGCGAAGAGCAAGGTATGTGTAAATCGTAATTATATAAGCTAATCAGGAATGTTATACTGTAGCTTACTTCTTGTATGTGTTAAATCTCTGGAGTGTTAGATATTATATTTGACTTGAAGACCACCAATAGGCGGCAGACAAATGCGAAGTTTAAAATACAAATTTGTTTAAGATCTAAAATACGTTAGGCTAACATTGTAATCATAAATGCAAGATACGGCCACCTGGACCTACACATAAGCAAAACTTGTTTTAATATAGATAGTTAAAATGTCTCTTGCATCTAATTTCAAATAAGCTTCATCACAGACATTTGCCTGTGAAACGGTTTTTTACTATTTATAGTTCTTGCAATGGTTGCCATCAGCGGATGTACACTGGCAATTTGCTTAGCAATTATGGGCGTTGGAGCCGTTTGCTTACGCAGGTATGTATGGCACAAATTAGTCTTTCAGCGATAATGCGTGTGTGTATTTAGTACTCGCAGATGAGCAGGCTTTGATAGCAACTTTAGTTTAGCATCGAGTGTATTACAAGAGTTTATACTGTGTATTATCATTATATATTTTATTGAATGTATTTTAAAACCACTTAATAATAAGACAGACACAGAGAGAGACAGAGAGAGACAGAGTGAGACAGAGAGAGACAGAGAGAGACAGAGAGAGACAGAGAGAGACAAAGAGAGAGACAGAGAGAGACAGAGAGAGACAGAGAGAGACAGAGAGAGACAGAGACAGAGAGAAAGGAAGCTCACGAGGTCAGTCAATGATAGTTCTCCGTTAGAGAAGCACATCCAGATCGCGGACGACGAGTTGTCGATTCTATAGAGTCAGAGAATGGAGACTTATTCTTCTTTAACCGCGCATGGAGTGTGCCTACCCAGATGAGCTGCATCTTTGTAGGATTTAACCGCAGCCGATTAGGAAATATCTGAGACTGTACTCTCACATGGATAGCAAGCTCTGTACAGTTAAATGTTGAACACTGCTGAGGGTATCAAAATTTTATTGAACCACGTTTCTCTTAAATTTTCGTGATAGGAAAGAGACGTAAATTTTGCAGTTGCATCAGAACTATATTTGAAGCAAAGGTAACTAGCCTGTCCCTCTGCATGAACGCTAGTTCAGAAAACTGTTCATTCTGGGGAGAAAACTCTTGTTGATCCGCAATAGCTAGCCTTCCCTATCAGTGCGCTGTCCCTTGTTCCTTCCTCCATTTTTACCTCCTTCCCTTCCACCCCTTTTTTCCCTCCAGCTCCTTTCCTCCCATCCCTCCCGACAATTCTTTCTATCTCTCCTTTCTGTCTTTCCCTCCCACCTATTCGTCTGCATCTCTCCCATCCCTGTCTCCCTACCTCTCTCTCTCTCTCTCTTTCTTTCTCTCTTTCTCTTTCTCTCTCTCTCTCTCTCTTTCTCTCTCTCTCTCTCTCTGTCGATCTCTGATTATTTCACGTTTCTTTTGGAAGCTTCCCTGTTGCAATCTTTATGTTTTTTGTTTAATTGCTTAGCCAAATATGTAATTCGTCTCAGACCATATGCTTAACTAAAAATAATAGAAAATAATTTTTTATTTATACAACAATTGTCTTGAACTTTTTAAACACTTGCACAGGCATGGTCATATCGATATAAATTATTTCAGATTCTACGCTCGAATCAAGAATAAGCAAGAATACAAGACACTGAACTGCAGCATAAACTCGACTAGAAATCGGTTTATGAACCAACGCAATTCGACTGCGGTCTTTGCCGGAAATGAGTCGGATGTGACTGATGTCCGTAATGCACCGACGTATTCAGTCTTCGTTGGAGAGACGGATCTCAACGAAAGCAATGCAAATCCGATCAACAGCTGCCACTTGGCACATTCTGGCATTGCACAGTGATTCATAACTAATGTTCCATGCTTCGAATTTGTGCGTCGCTTAAAGCTTTTATGAATAAGGAGACTCTTAGATGTGTGCAACACTGTACATCCAGTACCTAGTGAATCTGACAAAAATCTGAAATGGATAATAGTTTTTTTACATCCTTAGAAGTATACGCTGACAAAATGAAATAAATGCGACTTTGTGCCCGTTGCCATCTCTCCACAGTCAAAAGTATGCTGACTTATCTTAACATAGCTTCTATCAGTTCAAACATCTAACAAATCTAAAGCTGTCTCATATCTCACAGTGAAATGAAACTGTGGAAACGTCATGGACACACGCTTTTACACTTGGCAAATTTGGAGACTAAACTTTCGCCTGGTTTTATAATTGGAATCCTAAAATTCAGTCAGGTTTACGTCTCTTATACGGTTCCTTGTTAGTCAAAGCATGTAATTACTTACAGTAACTGTGCTTGTCGCTGTGTATAACAGATGAGCATCGGGACGGACCGGACCGGGAGGCCCGGCCCGGCCCATTCTTTTTCGCGGGTCTCGCCGGGCCAGGCGAGAAGTTTTGGCCCGCATTTTTTCCAATGTTGCTTTCCACATTTCTCAGTCCATGTGCAAAACTGCTATCGCGATATTTTGTTATTAGATTTTGTCCATTTGGTAAGTTTAAGTTAGCATTTTAAAATGTCTATTACTTACTTACACTGAGGAAGTAACTACTGAACATTAAACAAATAATATGCGGTTAACTGCGCGTCGCATATCGATTAGAGATAAGCATCGGACCGGGCGAGGCCGGGCCAAGCCACAATTTTTAGGCGGGCCGGGTAGGGCCCTGCTCGACGCCGACCGGGACGGGCCGGGCCGCGATTTTTCGGTCCGTGGTCATCTCTACTGTGTATACATAGTTGCTAATGATTTTTTGAATCTGATTAATCAACCATGTCAGTCAGTTCATAAATCCAACTGAGCTGATCGCCTTGCCTTGCCTAGTGGTTCGTAGCATTGTTTTTTACTTGATTCTCACCAAAGGACTGTTTCACTGAGCATTGCTAATTACTTTATTCTGGCAATCTCGCAAATCTCTGACACCCTTTCAATTGATCCCTGCTGCTTATTTACGTGAAGATACACACACCATGGCCATATTGCGCGATTTTTTGGTTTTCTTGTTTTCTAATGGACAAACTTAATGCTACTGCGGATATTTTCTTAGTTAGAATTTAAAACCAGTCTGATGGCCTTTACGAAATTAAATTTATCTTGTGTTTCACAATAAATTTACGTCATATACTATATATTTTTGAGATGTTATTATCTCCGCAACCATATAGGCCTACATTACACTATTGAGATAAAATAAAATTCATTTTAAATGCATAACATGTGTAATTCGCTTGTAGGCCTATTTATTAAGACTCATTTATTAGTAGAACATGACCTATAATATAGGTATATATGCATGTATGTACTTACGTAAGTATGCATGTATACATGTATGTATGTGGTACGCAATCTGTTCTCAATGCTTCTGCCCGTCTTATTGGAGGCGTCCCCAGGTATGGCCATATAACTTCCTTTATACGGGACACTCTACACTGGCTTCCCATTCAGCAGCGTATCCAGTTCAAGATCCTAACGCTTATGCGTAATTGTCTGGTTGGCTCTGCTCCGTCATATCTTAGGGACTTCTGCATTTCGGTCTCCTTGGTTCCAGGCCGTAGCACTCTCCGGTCGGTCTCCCTTGGACTTCTGACTGTCCCCCGTATGCGCACTGCTACAGCGCAGTCTAGAAGCTTTGCCTATGTTGGACCCAATAGCTGGAATCGCCTTTCCCGAGAGCTCCGGCTAGTATTCCTCAGTTTGTCTCTTCCACAGTTTCGCAAGCGCCTGAAGTCTGTATTATTTGCCAGTGGTCTCACTGGTTCGGGTCGGGAGCGCCTCTGATGAGTCTACTCTTGAAGTGGCGCTTTATAAATGCCAGATTACAATTACAATTACAATGTGTGACTAAAATTATCTCGGTTGTAAATGTATGTATTTATGTATGTACCCACTTACATACGTATTTATATGCATGCAGGTATGTATGCAGGTATGTATGTATGCATTTATACAATACAAAACAACTGTAATTTGATGATGCCTTCCTTGCAAAGTTCAGAAGAGCGAGGAACAGAAAACATTAAGAAACACAGACAGAGTGAATGAGGTAAGTTTCCAGTTTAGAGCGAAAGATAGTCTCGGCAAGAGAGAAAGAGAGAGGTGAACAGGAGGAGGTAGAGAGCTCCAGATAGACAGACAGCTGCAGCAACTGTGAATGAAAGCCGTCCAAATATGAGACGTGTACTAGGAACAATATGCTTACGGATGATGCTGATCGAAGACATGTAGGATCGGCCGCTAACAGAGCTACGTGGTGTAATCATGTATAATACATAGGATGGTAGATGACTTGCACGTGCTTTGTATACGAGGAGTGCCAGCTTGAAGCGGATACTTTCAGATACAGGAAGCCAGTAGAGAGAACGAAGAGCAGATGAGATTTGGTCTCGAATATAGAGTTTAAGGCGCAGCCTTACATGCACAGTCTGGTGCATGACCCTGGAGAAAGGAAGCAGTGTGAAGTCAAAGAGACCATAAAGATTGTGTCGAGTTTTGTCAGAACAACGCTGTGTATCAGTGTTTTCAGCGATGAATAGTCTAGAGTATAACGAAGCTGTAGGATCATCCTGAAGTAACACAAGCACATTCGAGAAGTTGTAGCTATATGGGGCTTCTGAGAGAGTGTTGAATCAAGCATAACTCCAAGATCCCGAACTGTAGAGGATGGGAAAAGTAAAGAGGAGGAAGTAGAGAGTGATAAGTCAGTACACTGTACGAGCTAAGAGGAACGGTCAAACCAGATGATGTCACATTTGTCAGGGTTAAGTCTGAGGTTCTTAGACAGACCCTCTAGCATAATGTCTTGTACAGCATCTGGGACCTCATTTAAAAACATCGGCGCCAATATCTTGCAGGACCTTTTATGGGCCGTGCTTGCAAGTGATGTGCAAAGTCTCCGAAATACAATCACCGTCAGGATTTGATTATATAAATGTTAAAATGTACACGGTTTTATATTGCGACCGTGTGGCCTCGGCCCTTCTGCTCATTTTGCAATGAAATGACCGGGCGAGATCCTTCACCGCCGCTACCCGTTGAATGGGCGCAACGCCATTTGAGGTTCTGGTGTATGCCCTGCGGACAGTGCTACCCCTAGATTTAAATCTCTGTAATATAGCCACTATCGGTATGCGAAACGGCATCCAAACGCACAGGGGCGCCTTAATATAGGCCTACGCTTGAACCAATAAGCTAACCAGGCCCGCATAGAAACTATCCTAAGGATTTCTGTGTACAGGTGGCAGCTGACGTCTTTTGCCCAACCTGGCACAGTTTCTTAAATGAGCGTTTGTGTCTATGTATAAACACATGCTACGCTTATTTTTCAGGGTTTCTGATTTATTTTGAGCTAGTCAAAGTCTGTTGCCATTGGTTGGTTCTGGTACGACTACTGTGCGCATACGGTGCATATGTGGGCGGGGCAGAGCGTCTAAAAGGCGGACAGGTACGCGTCAATCACGAGAGGAAGTCCGTTGGAGGAATACGAGTGTGTGATGGAAGGGAAGGCTCTGGAAAGGTCCATTTTTAATTACCAGTATTCGACTTCGGATCTTCAACGCTCACTGCTCACACGCCTCACCGACTAGAATTGTTTACAGCGGCGGCGGAGAATTGAATTTTGATGTATTTCTAGAATTTTCAAGAAATTCTTATGACGTCATTTAAGAATGCTGTGATGACATAGATTGTGGGAATACGAATGTGACTGGTTTGATAACGAAGGATTTTGTTGCGCAGTGTAGTCCGAGGATCATTGGATATGCAGTCGGTTTGAATAAATGCCGCATTTCAGTCGAATAGTGCCCTGCAGTGAAAATGTAGAATAATAATCGAAGCCTTGAAAAATTGCACTTCTCCGTATTTTTATTAAAACCCTATCATGAATTTCTGATAAATGCTTAAAAGTTTTCATAAGGCTTTTTATTTGTAAGTAAAAAAATCATTTCGCTCTTTAAATCAACGTTTTTGAAATTTTCTCAATGATTTCAATCTTAAAAGCTGTTCGGTATTTTCCACTCAAAAATTCAGATATTTTCTTAACTTTTATACACGATGAAATCGCCAAAACAATCACTTTAGTGAATTTCCTAAATATTTCGAAAGAACTTAACTTTCAGAAAATGTGTAGCAATTTTAGAGTTTTATAAGCACTCCCCAACAACTCTTGCAGTTCAATTCCCGACCGGCCGAATCACCCAATAATCTTCTTTGATTTAAAATGGCTAGTCAGGGCCACTCATCCGTCGGGTCTTCGACCATTTTCGTTACTCTCGTCTGCCTATCTTGCCTTCCACAATTCTGCCTGTCCTGCATTCTGCTGCTGAACGGCTGGGCTCCGCTGAGTGTAGGGGAGCGAACGGCTCTTGCAGATATAGTTGCAGTTGGACGAGCCCTGAGATCCTTCAAACACCAACGCAATCCAGAATCGAACACTTACAGCGCAGAATTCGAGTTTCTCTTCGTTCCGAAAGGCCGCACACATCTACAGGAAGTATCCTACGGCACCACCGCCATGGAAACGGGTATGACGCGCTACAACGTCACCAACTTCGGCGACCGCAACGCGTGTTACGCTGACGTCACCGACGGAGAGGATTACGTCTTATTTATGACGACGTTCGAACGACACCTATCGGCGAAATACGACGACCTTTTTGGAGCGCTTCAGGAGAGAACTAGAGAAGCCGAAGAAGAGGTATACGAAGCCTTAGGTATGGTATATTAAGAATCCACAATTATTAATTTAAATGGCACTTTTTATGAAGTCTAATGCACAAGGCATTAACCGATAGTGCACCAAAATCATGCCGAGAATCAGGTCAATTTCGGGAAAGTCAGTCCGCTGAGACATTAGTTGGACTCTGATGCGCGCAGTTACTTAGGTTTGCAAACACAGCGCAGTAATATAGATTTGAGAGCCCGACACAAAGGGCCTACATGGCTTTCAGATCGATTAATTAAAGGCCCAAGCAGTGGTCGGGTGTTGGAACGTCCAGTATAAAGCTATGATAGTCACGCACCCCCCAGAAACCGTTGGCATGCTGACAGATTGTTGCTTCTTTGTCGAAGTGGTTGCTAAATTGATAACGAATAAGGTAAGAAGGCTCAGTTTAAGAATAATTGCTAAAGACAACACGATAGATATGATAGAAAACAGCAAAACAGTCGCAGGTCTTCGCACTAGTACCCAAGTGCTACTGGCACATGTAGTACCCAAGTGCTACTGGCACATGTAATACCCAACTAACGGAGTCACATCCATGATGTATAGTTGGCACAATGTTCAGAGTTTTCGATCCGTTCGGTGTCGAGGATGAGAAATGGCACAGAAATGGCAAATCGTTCGCAAAACTCGATTAAGCTCACCGACTGAAACCCCCAGTAGAGCTGATTGTAAAAGATAATCCATCTCCATTGTCCCGAAATTTATAGGGTCTACTGTATACAGATCATTAAGTTTACTTTGAGTCTTACGCTATAGGTCTACACGCTTAAACTCCTACAACTGAAGAGCTGACGTGCGGAATTACTTCGTCGCATGACTTCAAAGTTCCAATTCACATTTATTTTAATAAAAATAAAGTGTATCCCATATCTCACATGTGAGACGTCGGGGAGGTGCTTATCTCTCTTGAGCCGGCAATGGACGAATCCCAATGGCCTGGACACGGGGCCAGCGCATCGCAGGACTTACCGTTTACTTCCCGGCTTATAATATATAGTATACGCCGTTACCAAATTATACTGTGACCAATGTTCCCTCTAATTTTTTTCGTCGTGCGCGCACTGGCCGACCGCATGAGAAGTGACATTTGAGACTTGAGCTATGGTCCGTAAGAACGAATATCTTTTGGGCTTAAAGTAAAAGGCTATAAATTTGCATTTTGTTGAAATAAAAGATGATTAGGACAAGTTAAACTTATATTAAGATTATCTCTAGTTTGTATTTTCGATCGTCCATGGAGGACATTAAAGCAAAGACTTACTTTCCAGTTTCGACCATTCCTACCCTAGTCTGCATTTGTCCGCAGTTGGCATTACCTCCCATCTCTGTTGCCAACGTCCGCACTCCAACGGAGCACAAAGCCTTATTTTTCTTGCAGGGCTAACTGAGCTATGTAGTTGGTTACTTTGAAAATGCTGCAACCAGAAGTGGGATGTAATTAGATCCAACGCGGCACGGACTGCTGTCGGACTGAAGTTGGTGTTTAAGGCGCAGAGTGTACTGAAATAACAAATTGGATTGGGACATCCGCATTGGGCATTGCCCCTCCCCTTGTCTGGATTTGGGTGACCTCTCCTTTCGCCCTTTTCGGAGTCCTTAATGGTCGACCCTTTGTGCAGTTGCCAACGATTGTACATATGATCCAGGTTGATTTCTTCCAAGGCACGTCTGTTAGGTTTAAAAAAACCTGAATGGTTGCGTCCTGGAGCATTTTGAAAATCTAACAAATCTGGTTACTTCTATAACGCCGTTATCATAATGCCCAAGGCATCAGCTGATGGTCGCTTCAAATGAGAAATCGTAAGCAAAACTATAATCCATAGGAGAAGCCAGGTCGAATTCCTATGGTTCAGAGCAACCAGAAGTTAGCCTAAGTGGGTAAACGAGATGAAAGAGATGAGTCTTAGTTATAGACCTGAATGACATCAAAGAATTGACACAACGAATAAACGATTGCAGAAAATGCCGCTTATCTGTATTCCGACTTTCTGCAAGAGAATCGACATAAATTTTGTGTCAGGTGTCTCTTTAAATATAATCCAACTTATAAACACTCTATCGTTTACCACGGATGCAGTTATTATATTGACATGAGCGTTAGCTTTCGCGAAAAATTTTCCCACCCACGAATAGACTACAAAGTCTCGTCACTTACCTACAACACACTTCATGCATCCCAACCACCCTATCTTCGTCACTTATTTACAATCCAGCCACTCCGTTAAACTCGATCCCCATCTGCCCTAACACTTCTCCGCCCTCCCATCACCTCACCCTGAAAATTTAGAAATCGTTCCATAGTCATAACTGCTCAATCACTCTGGAATAAACTCCCTCCAGAATAACAACAATTATCTGACCCATCATACAAACTCACCATCACTTCACCCCTTGGATTCTCTGCCCGTCTTTCACTCAAAACCCAAGACACTCCTTTTCCGCAGATCTTATCTTGATTCCTCTTCTTCCCCTTGTCTATCCTGCAGCTCCAATTCCAAATACCACCCACCGTAGCCGTCTGATACCTGCCTGCTTGCCTACCTACCTGCCTACCTACCTGCCTGTCTGCCTGCCTCTTGGATCTTGACTTGGAACCAAACCTTTCTTGCCTATCGATTTTCTGTTGACTAACCACCTATGAATAAGCTGGTTCCCGCGACTTAGCTTACGTTAAGCGCAGTAGAAATCTCGAGTTTACAATTACATTTACGATCACGCTTGTAAGGATTTCCTCAAGCACAGCCGCATATTGCAAACAACGTATTAAAATTTGTCACGATATGTAAAGCCTCCTTCAATACCAAGGTTTGCGTTCTGTATCCAGGGACGGCAGTTCAGCCTCGATTTTATTCGTTTAACCATTCTGTCTTAAACAGTTCACAAGTTGTTTTCCAAGCCAAAAATCAGCTGCCGGATACTTTTTGTCTTGAAAATTTATTTAATCGGATACGGTCGATTGTAAAGAGTATTGAGCTATAAAGTCAAGTACAATAGTCTACAAGAATATAAAATAAGCCTACTAACCAACGGTTTCTGTACTATATAAACAAAGGGCTACTTACATAGCAGACCGAGTCATACGATATATCCGCGACCACTGACCAGTAGATGGAGGTATCATTCATGCTTTGCCTCTGGATCAAGCATCCCTCATAAAGAGGCTAGAGTTCAGAGTTCAAACAGCGCGCGCGCCGTGAGACTGATGACAACTAGTGACCAGCTGTTTGGCCAAATGTATTATGTGGACCAAGCTGGAAGGAATTTTCACATCATGGGCGGCCATATGGCTTTGCAATATAGGGTATATAAAATTTCGCCGTCTGAGCTAAGTGGGGCAACTATGCCAGACGCTGTAACAGTGAGCTGAATTTAATTTTTAAGTAAACGGAACGCTGACAAAAATGTGTGCGCTGACACAAAATTGTTGTGCGCGCTGTCCTCCAAACTTGTGTGCGCGCGCGCACGCGCGTAGCTTAGAGGGAACATTGACTGCGACCGCATGATCATTGCCACCGTGCCGCACGTTTATTTTAATAACATTTAATTAATTAAGCTTTACAATCATCCAGTTCGGTTTTAACCAACACCGTTTAGTTTCGGCCTCTTCCTTTTGCGTTCACTTAGTCTTCTGTTTTACAGCATGCATCTCATTGATTTAACTTCTGAAATCATCATTCGAAGAACTGTCTTATTTGTTTCCAACATGGTCATTCTTCTTTTAGTCTGTCTCCCTTAATTTCTTTCTTAATTTGTTTAATTCTTTATACCCATTTCTTTCTTAGGATCTTACTTCCTTTCCTTCTTCCTTTATTGTTTGCTTCTTTGTTTCCTTTAATCTGTCATTCTTCATACATTTTCTTCCATTCTTACTTTCTTTTTCAGTTTCTTCTTGCCTTTTTCTTCGCCCAACCTTCTTTCTTTCCTTTTTTCTTTCATTTTTTGTTTCTTTCGATAAATGTTGATGCGACCATGCAATGCGTTGCTACTGAGTCACTAAACATTTCTTGCTTCAAACTCTCCAGGAACTAATTATTCATGATTATCTACCGTCGCTCCGTCATGCGCTTTTAACATACTTGTATCCTCCAGCGGAAGATCATAGACTACTAGGTGTGCAGCAGTTCAGCCTTTCCTGGTGACTTATAGAACTGAAATTACGAATATTTCGCATGATATGTCCGGATCGAGCAAAGGTGAAAGGCTGACGCGTTACCTCTCAAACATAAGACGACTTTCCCACGGTCCTATTAATGACTCCGTGTGCATGGACTCCTATATATATATATATATATATATATATATATATATATATATATATATATATATATATATATATATATATATATATATATATATATATATATATATATATATATATATATATATATATATATATATATATATATATATATATATATATATATATATATATATATATATATATATATATATATATATATATATATATATATATATATATATATATATATATATATATATATATATATATATATATATATATATATATATACATGCTAATCAAAGATCCCATTTAGTAACATAAATTAGTGAGATGCATGTTTTATTAATGAAGATAAATATACAGGTCGTCCGTTTCTCTCCCTCTCTTAGACTCTCCTCTTCCCTCTGGATCTCTCACTCACTCTCACTGGTTTACTCTCTATCTCTTCTCTCTACTCGCGCTTAATATAATTTCTCTTCCTCACTCACTCCCTCGCTCACTCATTACCTCACTGTCTCTTTTCTTTCTTCTCTTCCTTACTCTGTCACCTCCGTCTCTCACTCAATCTCTCTGCCTCATACTTTCTCTCACTGTCTTAATGCGTTGGTGAAGGATCTCACTCGGTAAATTCATTGAAAATGAGCAGGTCGCTATAGAAAACCGTGTATATTAACATTTACATTTATTACTTTCTCTTTTCTTTCTTCTTTTTCTCTCTCGTTTCTCGCTGTCTTTTGCTGTCGTTCTCTCTTTTCTCTTGTGCAATATTCTCTCATTCTTATTCACTCTTTCCTTCGTCTCTTCTTTCTTGCTTTTCTCTTCCCTCACTCACTCGCGTTCTCCTTTCCCCCTTTCGAACATCTCACTCTCGTTGGCTCTGATTTCATCTCTTTAAACTCACTTCTTTAAGACAGCAGAGGAGTAAATGAGTGAGGAAAGTAAAGTATACGAGTACAACAATGAGTGTCAGAGACACCCACAGAGGAAGTGTTCGTAAAGTATGACTCTCTATTGCATATATATAGGCCTATATATAAGAATAATATGTATAAGAAATAGTTGCAAAACTTTACATGATCTGTAATCTGAAAGTAGTTATAACATATACTTAAAAAGGTAACGAGCATTTGATATATGGCGAATAGATGTTCACATATGGGGTTTGAAAGATGGGATTTGAAGGAAAGATTTGGAGCGTATAGGTAGTCTGGGGCGTAAGGGGAGATATATATGTGCCTATTTTAGGAGACAGGAAACCATAGAGGGGCGTTGAGATGTTGCCTCAGGCAAAGAATGGCTCAAGCCTTAAGGTAAGATCTGAGCGAATTAATGAGGCAACAACAATCATGTACAGAAACGTAGACAGACAGACAGACAGACATACATACATACAAACAGGAATACAAGAGGATAGACAACAAAATCTATAGCCATACAGACAAGAAGACTGTATACATGTATAAGCAGCTAAGCGAACTCTGAAACTGCTTTCAATCATGGTAAAGAATCCTGTTCTCGTTCTATGTGTGTGCGAGAGCTTCATTCTATTGCGGTGAACATTTCATCGTTATTAAACTATGGCATCATTCAAGCAGTTTAGAGCCTTTGACTTTAGAAGCGCCTTCGGGATGTTTTTAGAAGGCTTTATGTAAATGAACGTACGAACATTTCATATTATAGCATAGCATAGTATATCAAAGGCTAAACATTCTTAAATGGCTCTTTCGATAACTGACTGCAAAAAGTGTACTCTCGATATATGACTCGAACCCATGATCTCCGATTGCTCAGTCTTTAGGAGACCTTAAAAGTCTAACGTTCTACCGACTGAGCTAACCGAGCTAACAAAAAATGAATCAACAGGATCCACTATGATATAAACTGAAGAAAAATAACAAATGCTAATGGTTGGGCAAAAGAATGAATGGAAGAACAAAAGAGTGAAGGAAAGACAGAGAAACTTACAGATTCAAAGACTCGCTTTCAGACAGACAGCTAGGGGCACAGGCACCCAGAGACACTTAGACGAAAAGATGGACAAACACACGAGGCGTGCTGTCGATCTGGAGGTCTTGAAAGGCGCAATAAGAAAACGAATTAGAAGCGTTTTCTAAAGCGAGTAATTAGTTCGTCTGACTTTGTCAAACGCCTGACGTACATCAACAACTGTTGGTTTAACTGCGGCCGGCGATGATGAATTCCTTTGCTTTGATCACAGCCCGGTAGGGAGGAGTTCGCGTCGGCAGGGTCCTTCCCCGTCGCTTTGCCCCGAGGGGCTGCCGCGCTCTCCCCACCAACACCTCTCTGCCTTCTTCTTCTTTCTAAAAGAACAAGTAAGACTGACAAACACAAGGGCAGACGAAGAGACATACAGCCAGATGCATAAGTGCATGGAGGTACAGACAAAGACAGACAGACGCAGACAGACTAGCACGGACAGTAGAATCAGACATTCTCAGCGGGATGGATGTCGCTTTATGATCAGTCCCGTAATTTACCTTGGCAGGTACCAGACGGGCGAATAAAAGACGCTGAGAGCCAACGGCCTCACAGACGCCGACTCCCTGCTGGGAGCGGAACGAACGCCGTCGAGTAAATGGCTGGGTAGCCCGTCGCGGGCTAAGGAGATGGGGAGTTGGGGGTTCGCCCGCGGCGGGCAAGCGGGAAAAGGATGGGCTGGAAGGGTATCTGGTTACGCAGCCCTCAACGCCGGCGCGGAGTAACCAAATACGAAGGTGGTCACGGTTGAAGGAAGCCGGAGTAAATTATTTGGCGCAACATGTACAGAATTATCTCGAAGCGCTAAACCCTTTCGGTCTCCTCTCCTCTCCTCTTCTCACCTCTCCTCTCCTCTCCTCGCCTCGCCTCTCCTCGCCTCTCTTCTGCTCTCCTCGCCTCTCCTCTCCTCTCTTCAACTCTCCTCTCCTCTCCTCTCATCTTCAAGCTTCGCCTCTCCTCTCCTCTCCTCCCCTCTCCTCTCCTCTCCTCTCCTCCCCTCTCCTCTCCTCTCCTCTCCTCTCCTCTCCTCTCCTCTCCTCTCCTCTCCTCTCCTCTCCTCTCCTCTCCTCTCCTCTCCTCTCCTCTCCTCTCCTCTCCTCTCCTCTCCTCTCCTCTCCTCTCCTCTCCTCTTCTCTCCTCTCCTCTCCTCTCCTCTCCTCTCCTCTCCTCTCCTCTCCTCTCCTCTCCTCTCCTCTCCTCTCCTCTCCTCTCCTCTCCTCTCCTCTCCTCTCCTCTCCTCTCCTCTCCTCTCCTCTCCTCTCCAAGCCTCTCCTCTCCTCTCCAAGCCTCTCCTCTCCTCTCCTCTCCTCTCCTCTCCAAGCCTCTCCAAGCCTCTCCAAGCCTCTCCAAGCCTCTCCAAGCCTCTCCAAGCCTCTCCTCTCCAAGCCTCTCCAAGCCTCTCCAAGCCTCTCCAAGCCTCTCCTCTCCAAGCCTCTCCAAGCCTCTCCTCTCCAAGCCTCTCCAAGCCTCTCCAAGCCTCCACTGCTCTCTCCTTCAAATTCTCCCTTTCTCTACTTCTAGTCTTTCTGCCCAATTCTATAAGGACCGGAAGCAGAGCTGACGTGTTCAGACGAAACCTAGGCTTACTTTCTTGAAGCACATGAAGGCGCTACATAACGATTTCTTATATGTTGTTTTGATAGACCAGGACGGGTTTTATAAAACGATAATACTATGAAATTTAACTTGATTAGATTTATGGATTCTTAAATGCCTTAAGGTGAAATGTACTGTTTCTTTTGTGTTGATATTTAAATAATTGTTCTAAAAATAATATTCGTAGTTAATCACATGGCTCGCCAAACGAAAGAAACTTTCAAAATCTAATCTGATATCCAAGTTCCGCAGGCTTCAAATTGTTTAATTAACGACACCTGGTATGTGACAGTCGAACCATGATCAAAAAATGCCTCTCGGCCAATTGCACCCGGCCAATACAAGATCAGACGCATTTGATCAGTCATTTAAAACAGATGTTTAGAATAGCTGTGCATGCGATTTGACTAATTATCTTTTGAGTAGGCCTAGTAATACCTTCTTGGGCCTTTTATACGCACAGTCTATGGGGTTAACGAGGAAAAGACAGAATTATGAAATTTTTCTTCAACAAAGTTAGGTTTGAAATACTAGCGATTTTATTTTCTAATTGAAGGTCTATGAGGCGCCTAGATAGCGAATCCTTCACCTCGATGTCAACGACTTTCAAGCGGTCGAATAACGTCGAGAAACACAAAATCGTAGGCAAAATTAAAAGATAAATCCGAACGGGGACTCGGTAACAGCAGCAGTTCAAAAATATATTATAATTATCGAGCGAAATTCGCGTTGAGACGAACAATTTGCCGAAATGGCAGAGTCGGCGAAACGTGGGGCCATTTGGATAGCCTACCGATAGACCTATGCGCATACGTGTTTGCGCCTTCGCTGTCTTGACCTCGGCATGTGAGAATTTAGCGACAGTTTACGGCCTAAGTACTTGTTTGTTAGACGTGTTCGTAAGGAGACGCAAATAGAGTAGAACTCTCTTGACCATGGCGAGGATTTGAACCCCAAACTCTGACATGACTCTCCAACACCCTAACCACAAGACTATATATAGCGCACCAAGTTGAGTTCTAAATTACTCCTCCAGTCATGAATAGGTCCTTGTGGAACAGTACCGTGACAACGAGTTTGACCTAAAGACCAGCTGAATATCAAAGTCTAACAACTTGGGACTAATGAGCCGTTTGTTATGTGTTAATGAATTCCGTTAATTCATTTATTATGCGCCTCAATCAGCAATTAACTTCCTGAAAGCCGCTCTATACCCAGAGGCCTAACTGTTTGCACGCATATATACATCCACGCATGTATATATATACATATATGTACATGTAGGGCCGGTGTGGTGCAAGGTCGGGTCTGGGACGAAAACAGTTCCGACTCCACGTACTTTTGTAGCCAAGAGAGACTCAGTGAAGCGAATTTTAAAGTATCCTGTTGACTTGATATCAAAATATGACACGAAATAATAATTCAGTAGTTGAAAAATAGAATGCAATCATTCACCCAGGCAATCTTTACTTGTGCAGTCGTAATTAGGGAAAAACATTATTTTGACGAATGAAGATGTCGGAAAATAATGGATTCCAGCTCCAGTCTGAGAGTATGTGCATTCCATAAATGACATCACGACAAGAGTTAGACTTATTGATGTTATAAAATGTTTTTAAAAGTGCTACGAAATGGGATGAGAGAATTTTAAAATGTGACTTCACATGATAAAAATACAACAATTCTTAAATAATCCAGGTTCATGTTTTAATACAAACTATTTATATGCACACTAAATACTAAATACATTCAATAGGCTATACAAAAACTGATTGTATACTAGGCCCATATTTTTAGAATATCTGTTTTACTTGATCTGCAAAATATAGATTGACAAAATGTGGATAAATTAAAAGCTACAATAGAAGCTATAGAATTTTGACGTTCATTTGATTACCATTAATCTAAACACATTTTAACGAAGGGGTCAGAGCTTTGTGCCATAAAACATGAGGGAAGGGGTGAAAATCTGCAAAATTATATAAGACGTAAAATGTGTATGTATATGTTTTTCCATAACGACCGCGTGGCCTCGACCCTGAGCATTTTGAAATGAACTTATTGAGTGACAGCCTTCATCACTGCTGCCCGTGTGATTGGGCGCCACGACAGTTAAGGTCCCTGAAATAAGCCACTATCGGTATACACGAAAGGGCATCTTCACGCACAAAGGCGCCTTGACGTACGCCGTAATTTATTGACGTCCCTAGATCTGCAATGTGTACATCTACAAACAAGTACTCGATTACTGCAGAATTGCTTTTTATTTTTCACATTATTCTGATTGGAGATCTAGACGAATGCTGCCATTATAAAGACTAATAATAGCGGAGTGTTTGTTGATAGGCGAATTGGAACCATGCAATTAGAAGCTCCGGTCTAAGTCGAAAAAATCGAAGATGGGTTTATATTGTATTGAATTAGATTGGAATTGCTGAATAATTTGGTGGAAACTGTATATTTTTCTCACAAATAGTTATAAAGTCTTTAATGTTTTAATATGTCCGTCATTACACGAAAACTTAAAAAAATTCGCGAGTTTTATGTTGATATAAATTAACTGTCTGTGGTAATTCTCGAGATTTTCATATGTCAAATTGTAGTTATGTAGCTTGAAGTTAAACTTGGGGTCTTTCAACTGTTATATAGGACCTCTAAGTGAAATTACACAAAGAACCATTTTATCGTAATCGTATGCGCCTCATTGCATTCTGAGCTCATTTCGGGCATATTAATTGATTTTTCGACTTAAGCCGGGTTCTCAAGCGCACGGTCAGAATATTATTCGGCTGTAATGCATTCGTTTTCTAAAAGTTAAAGGGTAGGGGCGCCAGATGGAAGACTTGCCTGGGGCATAAAATACCATAGCACCGGTTCTGTGTACATATATGTATATATTTCTTGCAGTGAGGTTGATTAATCAAGTGATTGGTCGCTCTCAAATAGTTAATTAATCGGTCGATTAATTATTCGATTAATCATTCAACTGAAATCTACAGAACTTAAGTACAGAATTTAAAACGATCTGATTCACTGAAAACATATTCTGCGTAGATTCGTCCATGGCTCAGAATTCTCAAGAGAAACGTGAAACTGTTATAAATAGCTTTGCCAGGAATCTCTAGGATGTGTGCGCCGTCAGCAAAGATTACAAAACAGGCTAAAATTAGCAGACGACCTGAAATTAAACAGCTGCACTATATTATTGGCGCATTTGTGCGAAAAGTTGTGATTTGTCGGCGTACTGATACACAATGTCTGGCCAGCTGTCAGTCAGCAGCCATGGTGTCAATCAATTGTCACTTCGAATGTCAACAAAGCGCTGATGTATACACCTTAGGCGAAAAGTTTACGTTCATTTCGGGTCCGGCACACTGTGTGCGAAAAATCTGACGCCTCGAGTAAATGGGCAGGAAAAGTGACGACAATATGGTGGTATAGGGTCAAGAAAATGCTATGCTTCGATGTTTGTGTGTCTGCACTCGTGTTCATGTCTGTATGTATGCATGTATGTCCGTTTTCCTGTGTCATTGTGTTTACCTCTGTCTCTCTTTACTTGTATCAGTCGCTGTCTGTCGGCACGTAATCCTATCTGAGTGGGTAAGTGAGTGACAGTTAGTCAGAAAACACAGATTGGCTGATAGAAGGTGTCATTGTATATGTTCTGTTTTTCTTCCTTTCTCTCTGGCTGGCTGTCTGCACGTCTGCCAGCCCAATTTTCTGCACTTTAATACAAACACCCCTCAATCGCATGTTCCCAAAACACCTAAAACTGTTGGCCCACTGTGTAGTCTTTACTCTTCAGCGTCTCTATCTTTTGGCGCCTAGTGTATCTGGATCTATAATAGTTATTCCAGCGGCGTTTTCAGATGTTGGCTTTTGACGCCTGCAATTTGTTAGGCTTATGTCTCTGGTAAGCTTTGGCGCCCTCTCCTTGCCTTCACTTCCACCCCATCCCAACCACCCATGATGAATAGTTTAACTCGCAGACTCATTACCTGCCACGTAGATTTACTCGCTCACTTGCTCTATACCGTAACTCATTTGGTCATTAACTGACGCTTGAACTCACCCGCTGATTCACGAACTCTACCAATTTCGCATTCTTCCTCTCACTGTTGACCTCGTAATTCATTTAAACACTCGTGTTTTATCTCTCATTCTCACTCGGTCACTCAGTCATTGTATCATTCGCTCACTTACACCTCTTAAACTCCAGCTTAACCCGTCCAAATTTAATTTTCTGTTTCTACACAGCAGCTGAAGAAGTTTGAAAAGTTTAAACCTTTAAAGCTGGGCGACTCAGTCGTTGAGTTGACTGATAACACTGGTCAACATAGAAATCGTTACTGACTGGAAAAGGCCCTAATGTGTAGCATCTTGGTGTGCTGAACACGAATATAACCATAAAAAATTTTTATTGGCTCTCGTTTTGAAAATATTTCATATAGTTCATTTTTTATGTTTCACCATGTAAATTTATGCAGTAGGACTGCGACAATATCCTAAATAAGTCTAGAATGATGTAATATTCCACCTCATTGCATAATCCCATCATGGACACATCATGCACAGTTGATTACGTCATTTTCTAATGCAATGTAAAACTACAGCCAGCCGGCTGCTGACGTAAGATGACGTCAGCAGTGTACTATATAAAGCGAGTCGGAACGGTTGAGCATTTACAATATTACAGACTTTGTGCGAGACAGTTTAAGTTACTGTTTTATAAAACTATTATTACTTTATCCATTTAGATACAATACAGAACAGTAATGCCTCGGAAGTGCGTAAATACTGTGGACAACTTTTGTTACATTTGTGGGGAAGTGACATTTGCCAACCAGAAGAAAAGTATCACTTATCAAGTCAAGAAGGCATATCATGCTTACTTCGAATGCAAGGTTGGTGACCAAGACAAGCCATGGGCCCCGCATATATGCTGTGCTACATGTACAACACAGCTTTCACAGTGGTTGAATGGCAAAAGACCATCAATGCCGTTTGCAGTTCCCATGGTGTGGAGAGAGCAAAGCAACCACGTAGATGACTGTTACTTCTGCTTGGTTCCTCCTCTTTCCGGTGGAATAACGAAGCAAAAGAAGTCGACAATAGTCTACCCAAACATTCCGTCAGCATTGAGACCAGTTCCACATGGTGATGGACTTCCTATTCCAGAACCTCTAGCAGAATATATTTTCCTTGATTCATCTGATGAGGACAAGGGTGAGCCGACATGTTCTTCTCCTGGTCCGTCAGCGTGCAGTGATCCCGATTTTCACTGTGGTGCATCATCAACCCCACACAGAATAACACAGGAAGAACTAAATGACCTTGTTCGTGATTTGGACTTATCCAAAAACAAGGCAGAATTGCTAGGATCAAGACTCCAACAATGGAATCTTCTAGAAGAAGATGTCACAATTACTTCATATAGAAAGCGCCATCAGCAGTTGGAACCTTTCTTTATGAAGGAAGGTAATCTGGTATTCTGTTCCAATATATGAATGCCTTACAGATCACTCATGACCCACAAGAATGAAGACTCTTTGTATACTCTTCAACACTGAGTCTTAAGGCTGTGCTTTTGCACAATGGAAACCGTCTTCCATCTCTTCCATTAGCGCATGCTGTCCACATGAAAGAGACATACGATAACCTAAAACAGCTACTGCATTCCATTGACTATAACAGGTACAAATGGCACCTGTGTGGTGATTTGAATGTAGTTGCCATTTTAATGGGACTGCAGCAAGGATATACAAAATATATGTGTTTCTTGTGTGAGTGGGATAGCCGAGCAAGAGAGTTGCACTACGTGCGGAAGGAATGGACTCCCAGACAAAACATGGCAGTTGGACAGAAGAATATCCAGCACCCAGCTCTGGTCGAGGCTCACAAAATCCTACTACCACCCCTTCACATCAAACTAGGTTTGGTGAAGAACTTCGTGAAAGCCATGGACCGCACTTCGCCAGCTTTCCGATACCTGCATGAAAAATTCCCTCGACTCAGCGAAGCAAAGATTAAAGAGGGAGTTTTTGTGGGTCCTCAGATCAGAGAACTCTTCAAAGATGACCGCTTCAACAACTTGCTGGAGGGTGATGCGAAACAAGCATGGAATGCTTTTCGTCTAGTGTCTACAGACTTTCTGGGGAATGTTAGGGCAGAAAACTACAAGGAACTAGTAGAAGACATGCTCAAGCAGTACCAAAAATTTCGCTGCAATATGTCTCTGAAGATGCATTTCCTTCATTCCCATCTGGATTTCTTCCCTGACAACTGTGGTATGGTTAGTGACGAACATGGCGAACGTTTTCATCAAGATATCGCAACAATGGAGCAAAGGTACCAGGGAAAATGGTCCACTACAATGTTGGCTGACTACTGCTGGACACTCCGCAGAGATGCTCCCGAACAGCTGTACAAGAGACAGGCAAAAAATCTAAGAACTAGTCTATGACCTGGTTTTTACAAATATTAACTGTAAGTATATCACTATTGGCATGCATTGTGCGATATAAAATTACTTCATTTCAGATTACAAAAAAACTAGAGCCAATTCGGCATTTTCACTGTCATATTCGTGTTCAGCACATACAAATTGATAAGAACTGACTAATTTCATTTCAGTAACATGACTTTTGTAAAAATTTGTTGTCCAGTGTAATTTGGGTGTTGTCTTTGATTCTACTATGTCTCTCACTGACTATTTAAATGGCAATTGTAAGTAATCATACATTTATTTATTTATTTAAAGCTCTTGTTACGCTTGCAATGTCAGTACATATGAATCTAAGGAGTGGAATATTTATGATATATGCATAACACTGGCCAACACATAATTTGTTGCCTCAAATGTTAGAACTGTTTCGGGGTATATTTGACCTGCTGATTCCAGAAAAGGCACCAGTTTTCTCCCAGCAGGTCTAGTTTTCGAGATATAGAACATTATGCCATATACCAGTCCTTGCCTCTGCTCGCCCATAAAACATAAGGCTATAGCTATAATTATGTAGTGCTCAATTTATTATGTGATACACTAAATAAACATAATAATACAAATACTTAAAAGAAAATGGTAGTACCTGAAACTGTACTTATATGATACCAAACAGAACAAGTTTGTTATAAAAATTTCAAGTCATTCGACACCGAAGAAGCTCCTTTTGTACGATTTCCGAGTGTGGCATCTGCCGGAACAATCGCGCATAATATTCCAGCAATAGTCTGCCATCATGTGTGCATCCCATCTTCCTTGATATCGATTTTCCATTGTTTTGATGTCTTGGTGAAATCTTTCACCTTGCTCTTCGCTGAAGTCACCAAGATTCTCTGGGAAGCGATCTAAGTGACTGTGGAGATAATGGACTTTAATGCTCATGTTGCAGCCAAGCTTGTTGAAATGAAGAAGCATATCCTCTACTAGTTGTGCATAATTGTCTGCCTTCTTGTTGCCAAGAAAATTTTTAGTTACAAGAACAAAGGAAGACCAGGCACAAGATTCGATTTCATTCATTGATGGTATGAAAAGTGGGTCATTCATAAGTTGCCTGATCTGTGGACCATCGAAGATTCCAGCCTTCAATTTTTCCATTGTAATTCCTGGTAACTTGTGTACTATGTATTCGAAGCATGAACCTTCTTTATTCAAAGCCCTGACAAATTGTTTCATCAGGCCTAGCTTTATATGTAGTGGTGGCAGTATGATCCTATCTCGTGCCACCAAAGATTCCTTGATTACATTTTGAGCTCCAACCACCATGTCTTTCCTCGAAGGCCAATCTTTTCTTGTCCAATGTTCATGCTTGGCTCTACTGTCCCAAAGACACAAAAAGCAGGGATACTTTGTGTAGCCACTTTGTTGACCAAGGAGGAAATTTACCATCTTCAAGTCTACACAAATTACCCATTGATGTTCTTTGTATTTTATCTTTTCCAGTACTAAAGAGATGGCATTGTACTCTTCTTTCATCCTGGTGGAGTGACCGATTGGAATAGAACCAAATTTGTTGCCGTTATTTAAAAGCACACATTTCAGACTACGTTTTGAACTGTCGATAAAAAGACGCCACTCATCTGGGCTGTAATCCGACAGACCAATTTTCTTCAATAAGTTGCTGATGTCATTACAGAATACTAGGTTGTTGTCTTCGGTAAAGAATGGCACCAAATCCTTTTCTCTGTTTCTATAAATTGTAATTTTCGTTCCAGGCTGAAGTGCATTCTTTTCCTTTAGTCTGGACGCAAGCAATTCAGAGGACTCTTTGGAAAGATTTAAGTCCCTGATCAGATCACTCAACTCTTTTTGGTCAAAACGTTCACTGTGTGAAGTTGATTGGAAATCACTGTCACTGCCCCCACTTTCTTCACTTTCGTCATCTTGTCCGATATTGGACATGCAAGTCTCATCGTCTGAGAGCTGAGGTAGTTCGCGAAAAGGTGGAACTGGTACAATATCCGAATGCGGAACAGGTCTCCTGGCTGAAGGTATATCAGGGTAAGACAACTTGTGACGATTATTTCGATTGATGCCTATGATATTAACCATACAAAAGTAACAGTCGTCGAAGTGGTTTATCTGTTCCCTCCAAACCATCGGTACACCAAATTTCAGGCAGCTTCTCTTTCCAATTGTCCAGTGGCGCAATTGTTCATTACAAGTTTTGCATACTGTATGAGGAGCCCATTGCTTATCTTGATCTCCAAGTTTGACACCAAAATAACCTACATATGCTCTTTTTACAAACTCAGAAATCGGTTTCCTGTTTGCTTTTAGTGTGTATTCCCCACAAATGTAGCAGAATATGTCTGGATGGTTAATGCAGCTCCGTCTGGAAGTAGCCATAACCTTAAGGATGTTCGCATCTGAGGAATTAAATGACTAACCTAAAAAATAGTAAGAACATGTAGTTATTTAATGCTCACATTCACAGATTGTTCTTGCGACCAACTCTTAATATGCCCTAAGACGACTGCGGCTGCTCTAGCTTTCAGGAGGCGGTTTATATAGGCTATAAATGCTGACTTCAGCATAATCTATTTACATAGTTCGAAACCATGAAACGCTGTATAAGCACAAATAAATTCTAAATGAGGCCATGAATTTAGTGCTGAGTAAGCTGTAGGCTACGGAATAGTTATTTCGTTGAATCAGCAATATCTCAGCACGCGGCAAGATATGCTGATTTTACATTATAAGGATGTAGGCATTATATGAATCAGCAAGAATTATAATTAGCCATAAATAAAGCTTATTATGACATTTTAGTTTTGCCAAAGACATCGTTTAAAGAGTGGACTGGGTTTTCTTTACAAAATCGACGATATCTGAGAAACTAGACCTGATGCACTCAATCCAATGACATTTTCTGAATCAGCGCCCAAAATTACCCCAAGAACAGGTCTAAAACCGAAGGCAACAAGAAAAAAAAATTTTTCTGTTGGCCAGTGTAATTGGCCTTATGTCCCCATGTCTTCAAGGATATTTCTGGCAAAAGCATTGGCGTTTAGTCGCTTTGATTGCTGTAACTCGTTTCTCACTGGTGTCTAGAACTTCTCGGCTAAAGCTATAACCAACATGTAAAAATATGGCCACATAACCTCTGTACGTGAATCTCTGTGCTGGCTTCCTGTTCAGAAAAGGATCTGTACCAAATGCGGCTTGTAGTTTATGAAACATTGAACTTTCCAACACATTGAACACTCCAACCAAATACTTTAAAGCTGTTCCCATTCCTCAGACTTACCGTTATTCAGCTCCCGATTGCCTTTCTCTGGTGATACCCAAGACTAGAACTGCTCTTGGGCTTTATCGGTTGCTGGATCTAGGTTTTATAACTTCCTCCTTGCATCTGTTCGTTCTGTTCAGTCGCTTGTGTCATTTCGTTAAGATTTACTTTTTTAAATTGCTTATTCACCATAGGCTAACTTAATCACCATAGGTTAACTCTCTGACTGAATGGACTGAATATTGAGGCTTGTTTTTGGTGTGCCATCGGTTGATACCCTGTGCATTAGACACCGGCGAATTAGAAATTAGTAATTAATAATAACATCAACCTGTAGTTATTCATTCACAGTAAACTTTACATAAAATTTAAGTTTGCCGATTTTTAGTTACGAATTTCTACTGTTACATGTCTTTTAGTAACAAGGAAAGTATAGAGAGGAAGCTTTCGATAATTTTATTTCATTACTAACACTAACAAGTTAGGTATAATTTTTTATCTTGTATGCGGGATCATTCCTAGCTATTGTTAAAGATATTAAAATTATTTGTTTTATGTCACTGATTCAGCGCGTAGTCATTTAGGCCTACGGTGATCGGTTGCTATGTCCAGTCTATAAATATAATAAGTCTATAGCCTGGAATAAGACGTCTTTGTTACATTAAATGTTTAATCACAACGCGTTCATGGCACACGATAAATATACATGTCTTTATGCTCCTGTAGATATTCCTGTAGGCCTTATACTGATTAAACTTTGGCATGAAATACCAATCTCTATATTATAAGGCAAAACGCACAGTTTCGACAAACACACTTCAGCTCAATCTGATTATTTAACGTATTATATAAGTTTTACAATTACGGCTTAAATTCACTATTATTATTATTGTTTTAATTATTATTGTTTTTACCCGAGGTATATATGATCCCTCAGGATTTTAAAAATTCTCCGGAGAATAAAAAATTCTGGGACGACTAGAATACATCAAGATCTGGCACTGCAGAAGAATCGTGGAAGGCAATAGAATTGAAGCGTTGAATTGTGGTAGCAATGCGCTGGAAAAAATATTATTATTATTGTTATTATTATTATATGTATTATTATTTGTATTAATATTTGTATTAATAACGCGCACTTTCTAATGACAACGCATCACTCGATGGCGCTGAGCAGTTATGCTCAATGTCTCTAAGACCAACCGTCTCAGAAAGCATCGAACCCACACACTCTACGTTACAGGACAAGAGCTCAAACTAATCGGCTATCGCATGAAGATCAAAATCCTTTAAAATTGTAGTCCTTGAACATAAAATAAAAAGTCTTTAAAATTTCAGCCAAATGGCGATAAATAAAGCTCCGTCTGGGCAGACCACAAGTCTTAAACGTGAGGAGTATAAATATTTATGCAGCGCGCCTTCAATGGAGTGTCAAATAGCTCTGTGTGGCACCTCGTACAGGCCTTCGTGGAAATGATCTGCATCATCATCATCATCATCATCATCATCATCATCATCATCATCATCATAATTTTCAAAACGGTATTAGAAATTGGATCAGCAGGAACTGCACCAGACCAATTCAGTTCATAAGTACGAGGATTGTGTAGACCTAAACATGCATGTCAGTAACTTCTTCTGTGCTTCGTCTGTGCAGGGTGGAAGCCATGGTCCGACTGGGAAAGCTGCAGTGCGACGTGTGGAGGTGGAGTCCAGAAACGGCTGAGATACTGCACTAGACGAACTGCAGACGAATGCGAGGGAGAAGATACAGAGACGAGATACTGCAACTTTTTCACCTGCAAGGCAGGTACATATTTACCTCCCATACGATTATTAAATATACACCTAAGCATAGAAAACCACAGCAACAACTATTAAGTATTCATATAGAGCGCCTTTCATGGTAATTAATTAATTTTATACACAAATCAATACATGAGTTGATGTGGTTGCATGTGTGTGTGTCTGTTATGCTTTACGATCACAATACCCGAGGATTGAGCAATTAGTCTCAAACAATCACGCATTCGACTGGATTCACTTGCACTCGGCGCTTGCTCCAAGCAGCCTACAAGCGAGTTATAAAAGCAGTTTGACAGCTCTTTTATGCTTCTAATTCAAATTAATTTATTTACATAAATGTTCAACTATTGTTTATTCGAAACATATTAAGCAGTGCAACAATCATAATCAATTTGAACAACGTTTTCGAAAGAAACTCTGATCAGAGGGCTCCCGACCTGACAACACGAAGCCACCGTTGAATGGAATGGTTTTTTAAAATGCGTACGGAAATGAAGTAAAGAAAGACCAAAAGTTCATGTAGTATGTTGCTAGGCAAATTATTCCAGAAAGTTGAGACAACCACAGCGAAGCTTCTATGCTGGACACTGGGGTTTTGGCAGGTGCCAGAGGTGGATGAAACCGAGGCACACAACTTCTAAAGATAAGAAGGAGCGATGCCCATAAAACGATACACACGAGCATTGAGTTCTTAAATTCAACGCGTTTTCGCATAGGTAACAGATGCAGATCCGTCCCCTCTAAACTGGAAGCTGCCTATATATGAAATGAACGTTTTTACTCATGCCATCAAATTCTGTGCTCAATAGGTTACCATAACAGTAAACAGCGTTGTAAATGATGCTACACTAATTAACAACTTACTAAATTACTTTCTAGGGAGCCAAAGATCTCACAACAATCTTCAGCCAACCGGAACTAATTCCCGGCATTCGACGCCTTGCAGAACGTCCGTCTGCCTACGCGATAGACCACACTTCACGTATCAATGCGCCTACCTCAACAATATTCCCTCGCGGCTTTCCCTCAGTTTACTCGTTAATGGTGACCTTTCGTCCGCGACTTGACTCGGATGGCTACCTCTTTACGATAAGTGATCTCCTAGGTTTCGTACATCTCGGTCTAAAAACCGGGAAAACGCTACATCTCGAATTTTCTCGAGGACAGGATTTACCCTCAGATCTTGCCGAGATTTCACCGATCGCCGCCATATTTGACGTTGACATCGTTGACGGGCGCTGGCACCAGATGGCCTTAGCGGTCTCTGAAGAAAGAGTTGATTTGTTCCTCGACTGTGATGTACACATCACTCGCAAGGTAACGCAGACAACGAATGACGTAATTCTGGGAGGAAACACCGTCATAACCATCGGAAAATCGTTTGTGGAGAGTAGAAAATATGCACAGTTTCAGGTGTGGAATCATTGCAATGAACGTATCACTCATTTTCCTCATTCATTTTTACCGACACTGTCAAATAATGGCATTTAACCATTAACTTTCTAATTAACTAATTTACTGACTGACCTAATTACTTACCTATCCTCACTTACCTATTGACTGTCTAAATTGCTGGCTGACTGTATAGCTGACTGACGAAATTACTTACCTTCATTTTGACGTATGAATAACTAATTTATAGCTGACTGACTGGCTGATGGACGGATTGAATTGCTGAATTACTGACTTATAGACTTACTTACTTACCTACTGGTTGACTGATAAACAGACTAGCTGACTATCTAAGTAGATGATTGACTGACTGGGTGACTGAGTGAGAGAGGCTGTCTGACTGCTTGACCGAATGACTGACTTATTTCACTGACTGTTCGAACGAGACAACGAATATTAAATAGGTAAAATTAATCGTCTGAATGAGTGAATGAAATCAATAGAGAAAAATGAATGGATGAACGAATGAATGAATGAACGAGTCAGTCAGTCAAACAGTCTGTCATTTAAAGAGTAAATGTTTGATTCTGGTTGAAGGGAGACCTGGAACAGCTGACGATTGTTGCTGGGTCGACCTCAGCTGCTGCCCAGCAGTGCTTCACACGTCCAGACACGCCTCCCGTCTTGGTTAGTTTTTTGTCCTCTCAAACACCAATTCCTAATCTAACCAAACCTTATATTGCGCCTCTATACGTGTATCGATATCTCAGAAGCAAACTATCAGCTGCAAACAGGATTCGGAGCCTGGACATCGGACGGCAGGCTTATCATACACGATGCTTACGGATTTACACGAAGCGACCATCTATTGATTCTTAATTGATTAAAGATATTAAAGCCATCAGCCAGATTATCTTGAAAACTTGTTTCTGTTCGGGTGATGTGCCAGACTTATTTGGCAAAGAAGCTGCCACTTATTAGACACGAACACAAGCACACAAAGACGAAAGTCGCTATACAAAAATGCGATGAAAGCTAATTTAATTAATGTTTATGAAAACACAAAATTTAATGTCAGATCTGTTGATACTAGACAAAACTGTATCCCCAAGGCTCCTCGATGTATTTTGTCCGGTCGACAAACTCGACTGCGGGAAATGGGACACCGTAAAAAAGGTTTGATCGAGGTCATAGATGTAAACAATCTAGTATGACAGGGCCGAATCAATGTGTCACATTTTGTCTGATGACAGTTTAAGACTTCACTGAATGCCTGCTTTCGTTCTACAACAAACGTCAGTAGTAATAATCGAGAGATGATTGCGAAGCTCATGGGCCAGAGCGCTGTTGGCGAGCACTGCTGTAAGTACGATGTGTTTTATCGTCAAAGGTCTCATCCCAATCTGATGACAACGACTACAATGATTACGCCACAACGACCATAACAGTCAAGCGACTAATCGAAGCTAAATCCAAAGCAACCGATGCACCACCTGGTGGTAAAGATTCTTAAAACGTTTTCTTATAATAATAAGGTGATTATTATGACGATGTTGTTGATTATGATTATATATATATATATATATATATATATATATATATATATATAATGGAGACTTCCGATTGCATCCGGCTAAAAATTGCTGGTATATCGATCATTGAGAGTAAATGTGTCCTTGGAGCGTTACACTTAGCTCGGTGTTATTCTTCAGTCTTCATCCTTGGTGTAATCCGCATCTATGCTGATGATACTCAAGTCTACATTTCGTTTGACAATTTGTCTTGTCACTCGCCTGTGCAGCTGTTGCCCGATGCCTTTGAGGAGCTGCAGTCTTGGCCAAACATGCAGAAACTCCAGAGATCAGAACTTCTTGGCTACAGCTATCATTAATACGTCCAAATATGAGCATATAACCCCTGTGCTTAAATCTCTATATTGGTTTCCTGCTCAACAAAGAATTTGCTTTAAATTGGGACTTATAGTTTATAAAGCATTGAACTCTGGCCAACCAAAATACTTAAAGTCAGTCCTACCACTATTCAGCCACGTCTTCTGATTGTCTTTCTCTGATCATACCTGAACTGTTCTTGGTGATTGAGCTTTTCTGCTGCTGGAGCCAAATTTTTTGAACTCTCTCTCCGTGTATGTGTCAATTCGTTCTCAGCTTAAGACTTGCCTTGTCAAATTGCTTATCATCGGCTGCCTCTCTGTCATAGTGAACTGATCTTCTGGATATTGACCTGACGACGGATTTGGCTTTCGTGCACACTCGGTAGATACCCTGTGCACTAGACACCTGCGCGATAGGAGTTACTGATTACTACTACTAACTCGGACTCTGTTTACGCGTCAACTATCAACCACTGACGGAAATTAGTTGGTCATTCTGTCGGTGTCTGTGTGAAATTGCCAGTGGAAACCGTAAAAGGACTTCGTCGTCTTTTAGAACTCCAGCGTCAGTTATGCTGGCGATAGGCATTTTTCTGCGGTATTTAAAGGGGCTACAAAATTATCAGACATAAGATTTTCCTTAGATAATATATACATTCATGCATAAAAACGTACATACATACAAATGTTATACATGCATACATAGAATACGATGATGATGACGATGATGTACATGATGCTGTTGCTAATGATAATGATGATCCGATGCTGCTGCTGATAATGATGTTGCTGTTGTTGCTATTGCCACTAGTGATGATGACTACGATGATGAAGATAATGCTAATGATGAGGATAAATGAGCAGAATGACGAACTGAAAAATTGTGGCAACAATACGTTTTTAGGCCAAGGACGAATATTTTGGTCAAAATGGTCGACCTGTAGCGCAACTTGTGGAACGGGTCTGCAAGCAAGGGTCAACCGAAAGGGTATGACCCAGACAAGGTCATGCCAGGCTAAAATTGCTCAATGCCCTGGTTGGTTAAGTTTTGTTTCTTGAATTACTAACTTACTTGCTTGTTGAACTGTGTGTTCGTTGCAATCTATGCGACTGATTTACTCCGGTTCTTAAGATTTTCCTTATTGTTTTTGTGTCTCTCTGTATAACTGGATTGTATGTCTATTATTATATAATTAGGGTCTATCGCCTACGATTCCTCGCTCAGCCTATGTGTTCAAATGGCGTGCTAACAAATGCAATGCAACTTGACATGTCTTGATAAGACCTTGATAAGCATTTGAATTGCAACTATCTTGTCTCTGTCTGTCTCTAATTTTATCAGTTTGTGTCTTTCAGTGATATTTTGTTTGTGTATGTATGCCTAAATAATAAGCAAGCACATACAAACATACAAAATATGTATATGTGTCCGCCTTGGAAAGATATTTTTCATCGTACTGACAACCTTGAATGCAGCGCTTCTAAATTATTTTTATTTAAAAAAAATTAAGACCTCGATATGCATTTGAATTGAAATTAATCTATACTGTAAAGCTTCTAATCTTGGAAATTCAATTGCGCCGTTGTTATAAAGTACAAAGCCTGTCTTTCGTTCTCTGCTGCAATCTCATCAGTATCGACTGGTTGTTATAGCCGCTCCGCAGTCTCGTCATTGGCTGCCAGTGGACCAAAGGTATCATCGAAAACCTTTGTGGGTTTAAGCATGTGATACATAACTGATTTTTGGTTGCACATCTCATGTACAACCACCGGCCTTACTCAGCATATCATATTTTCTTCATAAATTTAGTCATTCAGCTTTCTGTCAAACGTTTTGCCAGTTGATTTTCGATATCTACAATGTCAATTACCATGTGGCTGTTGTGCGAACTGAAATTGCAGTTTCTTGACTAAGTTTTTATTTTTCGAAAATTAACATTCGATTTTCAGATCACATCTCATCTTATTATGTGTACGGTCGTGACCTGTTATTGTCGCTGAACCGTTTTGGCTACACTACTGTATGCTCTGTGCTGTTCAAAAGACGTTGGCTGTGGCGTCCTTTTGGCTGTGGCGTCCTTCTGCTGCTCACTGGGCAGCATTGGTCCTTTCATCGCTTGGTTTCCGCCGATGGACCCTCCGACAATAGTATGGTCTCTAAGCAAATTCATCTCGCTACATGGAACGATCGATCGCTGAGGCACAAATTCGCTTACGTAACTGACACGATCATCACCAGCCGTCTGGACGAGTCGATAGCCAAGAAGACTTGGCACGCTGCGTCATCCGATGTTGCTGTACATGGCTCAATGCCTCCACGATTCAGGTTCCTCGATCGTCCGAGGGTTTCTGCAGCCTCATCCGAGGTTCAGCTTCGGTTACTCTTTTGGTTCTGCCTGATATCAGTGCAGCTTTTGGCGTTCATGACATTCTAATTAGCCATCTGCAAGTCTCATTTGCAAATCTGGGAATCCTCTTGACTGGTTTTGGTCTTTTAGCATCGGCTCATGTCATCCATTGTCACTTCGCTGCCACTACTTTTGGCCTACGCAATTCTTCCTATTCTTCCATATTGATATTGCTGATATTGCAACTGCCCTGGCCTCCTTTGGTGTTCAGAGCAAGCTCTATGCTGATGATAAAGGTTGATCTGCATTACGCGGCTTCTAATTCTCTTACTGCAATGGCTACAATGCAGAGGGCTATGATGATGCTTAGGCCTTGGATATCGTCGAATCGTCTATGCCACCATTGCGTCCAAAACGCAGTTGATATGTCTGGGTAATAGGCAGCAGCTGAGTAAAACAGACTCATTGATTTCAGCTGCTTCCATCAATCTGTCTCCTCTTCTTCCATGTGCATTCTTATGGTTGTCCTGTGTCATTTACCAGGAACTCAACTTCACCGAGCACGTACATTTCGTTTGTCGCTTGCTCTAATCAGCTGCGCGAAATGCAGGTCATTTCTCGTTCATTTTCCATCGTTCAGTTTCAATTACCATGCTTTCGTCAGAATCAGGATGGACTACTCAGGTTACATCTGTGCGCGTCTGTCTTTTAGGGCGCATTGGGCAGCTCGAACGCATGCAGCTGCTAGTAGGATTGTTGGTGGCATTTCCAAATTTGACCCTGTGTCGCATAATGTGCGTGATGGACGTAGGCCTATGTACCGTTCTTAGTTGTCGGTTTTCACAGCGCATCAAATTGGGGATTTAGATGTAGGTTTGGCGACGCCAGTTGGGGGATGCGCTGCCTATTTGTTGCTCCGTTTAGGGTTTGGTTGGTCGCAGAAATCTTCGCTCCACGACCACAGGTGAAGTTGTTCCGTTCGCATGCACTTCAACAGTCTTACAATTTTAGTGGTTGGGCCATTTACCTGGAATGGTCTCCCTCTCAATCTGCATGGCCTTCTGACTAGCAACGCTACATACACATTTCACCAACACTTGAAAACTGTTCTCTTTCGGCGGAGTTGGGTCTAAGACTTACACCTTGAAGAGAATGAATGAATCTGTCGGCACTCCTGACTCAGTCTGCGGTGAACCTTCAATCTTGGAGCCGCAATTTTCGAATAGGAAACAGTTTGAATAATACCGAATATCGAAACTAAGACTATTAATCGCATAGGTATATTCTGCATACGTCCATATTACCCTTGTCTTAATAAAGGTGGCATCGATCGGTCGATGGTTGCTTCGAAGTGAAGTCCACGAGAGATATCCGATAGAGATTCGAGGCAGGTCAGAGAAACCAAGAAGACAGGAATCGGCTGATAAAGCAGTATTGAAAGAATAAATTAATGTGTAGACTTTGAATGCCATAATGGATTTTGAATGGACTTCTGTGCTGCTGCTGTTACTGGTAGCCATATGTAAACCCCAAATCATTTTCACTGTGTGACTGATGTTGCATTACAAACCGATACCCCTTAGTTAACGAGGTCGATTAAATGAATAAATACCTACTTAGCCTATAATAAAATTTTACATACATATAAAATTCGACTAACTTCACTGCTAATGCTACTCCTTCATACCAGAACTAGCATGCGAATTGAGTAGGTACTCATGGACATTACCGATGTGAATTTGTGATGCTTTTTCCAGTCAACTGTAGAAAGCTTTGTCGCAACAGAGGTTATTGCTTATCAGATGGAAAATGTCGCTGCCAACCAGGGTATCAAGGTCGCTACTGCCAAACAGGTATATGACATAGCCCTGTTGTCGTTGCTGAGGTATACGATGAGGTTCCTTATGTCGATGACAACGATGACCATAGTAACATAGGTGACGATGTTGATGACGATGATAGTAGTTAATGATACATACATAAATACATACACACATACATATATAAATACATACATTCATGTATTCTTACTTACACACATACACACATACATACGCATATATGCATACCTACTGTTATGATCTGGAAACGTGATTTTTGTGATAACTAAGTTTATTTGTAATTAACAGTTTTCACCACAAGTTTTCCTACAAAAGTTCCATTGATCCTACTTTAAAATGTCTTTCCAAATTAACTCACAACTCTGTACAGCATCAACCACCGCCAACTTGGACTCTCTGTCTTTCTCTCTCTCTCTGTCTCTGTCTCTCTGTCTGTCTGTCTCTCTCTCTCTCTCTCTTTATTAGTAGGTTCTTCTTATGGCATCAAAGGCCGTTGACGTCGATTTGAAAAACTTTTGTACAATTTTTTCTGTAATTTTTATAAATTTACTTTCTTCTCTTTTCATATCTTCCCTCTATAAAGAGCAGCAACAATCTCTCTAACAAACCCACACCACACCTTCCAGCAGACAGGTGCATCGACAAGTGCCACAATCAGACATAGATAACATTCCTTTAGCACGTGCCCCTGTAACAATACATGCATGCATACATACATATTTACATACATACATACATACATACATGCATACACACATACACACATTCATATATACATACATGCATATATACAGACCTATACGTATGTATGTACGTACAAAATTATAGACGTCGGACTACAAATATAAACATGCATATTTACCGGATTGTGTTATGTACGTAGGTTGCAATTTTAAACAACTGTAATTAAGAAGTAAGTAAGTAGGCCCATAAGTATTTTATGGGGTACATGTCAAACGCAAATGCACGGCAGACATCAGACTTAAACTGACTACACAGTGCGTCGCCAAACAATATAAACTATGTGACTATAGGCGAACCGTTCATTTAATTTAGACGAATAAGTCGAATTAGTGAAGATCGAAGCCACGGGAAACACCGTAGTTGTTGCCCTGAATTAATTTTGTAGAATAGGAGATGAAGATGAAAGCAAATGGAAGAAATGAATATATATATATATATATATATTTATGTGTTTGACAGTGCTGTGTGATCCTCCTTGTCTGAACGGCGGTCGATGCATTCGCCCTGGTCGCTGTTCCTGTCCCTACGGGTATCTTGGCCCAGACTGCTCCAGAGGTACGCTCAAGAAAATCATATACAACATTAGAATGACGACGACAACGTTTACGATTACGATGACGATGACGACTACGAGGAGGACGATATCGTTATATTCTTACTATAACGAATAGAGTACAAAGTCCTATCACTTACCTATTACACATTTCAATCCTCCCAACCCTCCTATATTCCGTCAGTTATTTGCAGTCCAACCACTCCGTTCAACCCGCTTCTCTTCTGCCCTGATGCTTCTCCGCACCTCGATCACCTCATCCCTAAAATTTGGAAATCGTTCCATAGTCATAGCTGCCCTAGTCCTCTGGAATAAACTCTCACCAGAATTACGTCAATTATCTTTTCCATCATAAGAACTCACCATCGCTTCACCTCTTGCAATTTCTGCGCAGGTCTTCCACTCATAACTGAAAACACTACTCTTCTGCAGATCCCATCCTGATTCCTCTTCTTCTCTTTAATTGTTTTGCAAATCTAATTCCAAACACCACCCACCTGCCTGCGTGCGTGCGTGCCTGCGTGCGTGCCTGCGTTCGTGCGTGCGTGCGTGCCTGCCTGCCTGCCTGCGTGCCTGCTTGCCTGCCTGCCTGCCTGACTCTTGGGTCTTGGAACCGAATCCGTCTGGCCTATCGATTTTGTTTTGACTGAGTGCCTGCGAATAAGCTGGTTCCCGCGACTTAGCTTTCGTTGGTCGATGTAGAAATCTCGAGATCACGATTACGATTTTCTTCGTGATCGTGAATGCGATACTTAAGCGCTATCGACGAATATGATGTCGCTAGAAAAGATGGCGATGATTATTTATGATCATAATGCCAATTATTGTTATACAGCAGGCCTATAATATTGTGATGATGATGATGATGATGATGCAACGATGGCGAGTCAATAGTGAAGGGATCATGGCGACGAAAGCGATGCGGCCGTGACCGGGATGGAAAATTAATATGCATAAATGTCTATTTGTTAATTGTTATTAATCTTCAACCATTGGATTGTATTTTGATAGCTTTTTGTATTGTCGAGTGTTTCAACGGAGGTACCTGTATTGGTTTCAATCGCTGCAAATGCCTACCTGGTTACCATGGTAATCAGTGTCGAACCGGTGAGTCCTGTTCAGGAGATGTAACTGATTTTTCTCAAATTCGGCCCTTCAAAAGATACTCAGTTTTCAGAGTCGCTATTGAAAAGCTTAAGCGAATGACCATTGAACTTATAGAACGATGATCGACAGACCAATCAGGTCGTGGTTGAGCCATATAGCCTAATTCACAAGGATTGGTTTCCATTTGGGTGTCTGTGTGTCTGTGTGTGCGTGTCTGTGTCTGTGTGCTGGATTGCTGCAACTGCGTTGCTTGCGCCGAAACATTCTGCAAAACCTTTTGACCGCTTGCTGAGCTCTGTTGTCGATGGAGGCATGAATTAATGGAGATATCTTTTATCTTCTGACGGATCCTTCCTTCTTGTGCTTTCAAGGGCATTGAGCTACAGGACATTTCATCCAAGTGTAAATTTGACAGCTTTTAGATATCGAGGGAAGAATGGAAGGACGAGAACCAAGAGGAAGACCTAGACAGATGTTGCTGGACTGGATGATCATGGATGGATACAGCGGACTGAAAAGAGATGCTCAGCACCGTGGAGAGTGGCGCCATTGGACGTATGAACCTGCCTAGAGCGCAGAGAACCAGAAGAAGAAGAGAGATAGCAGTTACATTTGTGCTTTCCCTTCATGTATTTATTAAAGGTTATTATAAAGATATAAGTAACATAGTTTAATGCATGCATCTAGAGCATTTTAAGGGTTTTTCGACCAAGGAGCAAACACGACCAGAGCAGTCCAACATAAGGTCACCTTTTCGCTCTGTCTTTCTCCGGCGTATTTATAAATCGTCTCCGAAATCATATTGCGTTTGTTTAATTGGTATGCAAGTGGCACTCGAATGGTTAGGTTAGTCGGTCCATCGACTGATACACTGTACATTAGACACCGCGCTGAAAACGATATATTAAGTTAAACTGTAGGCTTGGATTAAACGTGCTACATACAGTATTTGTATGCCATGTTTAAGTTGTCTGTGAAAATGGTTGTGAAAACGGAGGTCAATGTGTGGCGCCCAACATCTGTTCTTGTCCATCGGGATTCACAGGAAAACACTGTCAAACGCGTTAGTAGCATCGTTGAAGTCGTGTACACTATCATCACACATAGATAGAACAGGCACTGACATGGCTTGAAAGCTCTTAGACCTAGATGGACGGAAAGAAAGCATGCAAAAACCTGACAGCCTTTGTAGCGTGTTTAAGAGAGTTTTCCGCCTTTATACCACATTAAGAGATAACACATAATTTTGACCTACAGTGCTTTAGTAGAGTTGTGTTGCTATAAATCTCAGAGTTAACAAGTTAGGTGATAATATAATTATTTACCTGCTGTATTACGATTAAGGACTACTTTACATCCTGTTTTTATGATTCACCCTCATTGCCGCCTTTCGTTGAGCAATGCAGTCAATATCTGGTAGCAAAAAACTTCTAAACACAAAGCCATTTTACCTTTGTTAAAATTGCGATTATTACAACTGCAAATGCAATTGACAATTGTAGCCATATGTAATCCTCAGTGCCTTAACGGCGGCACGTGCGTTCTACCATATCTCTGCCTCTGCCCACCTGGAACCTACGGAAGCCTCTGCGAGAAATGTAAAGATGATTTTCGATTTCATCGTTGCCATATCCACTAGTGATTACCATCATCCGCATCACTATATGTATGTATGTGTCCAAAGACTTATATAGCGCGTTATAGGAACCTCACAAAGATGCTTCAGCTTGGCTATCCAGCAGCTCTAAAAAGGTGCGTTTTAAGATAGGCTGAGAATGTTTCTTGACCCGTTGGAGGCGAAAGAGTTCGAGTTTCCAGAGGAAGATTTTTCCGGAGGGATGGTCCAATGCACGAGAAAGCACGGTGTGCCCAAGCCGTCGTACGGAAGCGCGGAACTGGGAGATCTCCACGGGCCGCGGAACGCAGCGTTTGTCATCCGTCACCATCCCAACCACAACCACAACCATCACCAGCTCAGTCATAGTCTCAACCACTATCACTACTACCGCCATCACCACCACAACCACCACCATCATCACCACCACTACAACCACCACCATCATCACCATAACCATCACACCCACCACAACCACAGCCATTACCACTACAACCGCCACTCTAACGACCATCTGCAAACGATTTTATCAGTCAACTGTTAGCTGTTAAGCAGTATTATAATTATAGTCATCAGCTTCATGATAAGTTATACTAATATAATTGATGTTCGTTATCATTGTTATCGTCTTGAGTTACTTCAGCGTCGCTTTCGTCATCTCTATCGTAATAAAAGTAACTGAAAAACACTGAGGTTAAACAAGTCGTTGATTCTGCTTCTAGTCATCTGCAGTCCAAGGTGTCTCAACGGTGGAACATGCATTGGTCTCAACACATGTCTCTGCTCTAACGAACATTCCGGAACCTTCTGTCAAACGCGTAAGCAAATGAATGGAAAGAGTGCTTAGCAAGGTTGAAACTGTTTAGTTTTATGACAGAAATGTTGCCAAAAAGTTTCGCATTTAGTGTATAATTCATATAGCGCCTCAGCAAGGTGTCTACCCACAATCATACTTAGGCAAACTTTGGTGAAAAAGAACAGTTAAGATCAGCTACTTTTGTAATCAGAAGGCAGAAAGCGAGAGTGTGAATGTAATAGTACGCTGCTTAGTCAACAAATTTTAAGCGCGAGATTGTATAGAAAATTTCCACGAGTCATTGGATTATTGTTTTGTTTTTGCACGGTAATTGGTTGCACCTTGTTACTTACATTGACCACGTGCCTCGGGTTGCTGGATGCGTCTAGCTCACACACATCAACAGCGTGATGAGGCGGTGGTATAACGTCAGCTAGTGCTTATTTTATCACGATGGCGCTCGCGTGGCCTGCAAGTTTTTGGAAACCCATGATTGCGCATTAGCGGGAGGCCTGTCTGAACCAGTCTGAACTAGTGTGGTGTCTTGGCGAGAAAGAGCCTGTATAAGCGGACGCAAATGTATTATTACAGAAAGTGCAAAGATTTTGTAGCAGTGGTCTATTGTGTGCTAAGTTGAAAGTTTGATTTACAAATGTAGTTGATTGATCCGCGCGTTTAGAAAATATGACTGTTACTGCTGTAAATGAACTCTTCGTTTAATTATAATTATAAAAATCAAAGACTGTGTCTTTACTTGAGTTAACGCTACGCTATAAATCGGGCCCAGTTGGCGATTCGAAGCTCAATCGCCGAAAACTACGTAGAGAGAGAGGAAGACCATTGCAGAGAGATAGTGTCTCAACTGAAATGATGACAGTGGTAAAACTCTATAACGAGAATCTGAACAGTGTTTTAAGTTACTATCAAAAGGGCCAAGAATCGAGTCACATAATATAAAATTGTTTTAATACACTCAAGGTAAAGACGTAGTATACTGCGATGAATTGTAATTGATTTTTATGATGTTTTAGGGAATTGTCCAGATGGATGTGCAAATGGAGGAACATGCGTTGGTCGAAATGTCTGCCTCTGTCCGATTGGATTCAATGGCACCAGATGTGAGCACAGGTATGTTTCTTATGGAACGTAAATAACACAAAACGAAGATTAATAGTAATTTCCTAATTTATCTGTAATAGCGCGTGACATAGGCCTATTTAACTATTTTGCCAAAACATTTTCTTATCTCTGCTGTGGCGCATGGTATAATATTTCTCTCAGTTTTAGTACCTACCAGAGAGGTTAAGCGTCGTGCGATTAAATGTCGGGGTAATTAAGTGTCTTGTGATTAAGTGTTGCATGATTAACTGTCCCGTGATTAACTGTTAGCGTGATGAAGTGTTGAAATGTCGTGTGATTAACCGTCCGATGATAGGCTCATAAGAATGCCTCGGCATACAGATGATGTTGACGATTGTGATTTGAATGGTTGTAGGCACTGTCGAGAGGAGATTGTTCATGAACCCTACGAAAAGACTTTTCCGAAGCTCTTTAAAACAGAAACCACTTTTCCATGCGGTACATTTGGATGGAAAGTCTGTAATAGAACAAGGTCAGTCAGATAACTGACGAGTACAACAATAACGACAACTACGACGGCAATGACGATGATGATAATAGCGATGATGACGACGACTATATTTATTCTACAAATTTACATACTGAGATTTTATGTTATTTCTTGGATGCTCCTAGTGGTTAGTGTGTTGGACTATCAACCAATAGATCGGGGGTTAAAATTCCGTTCAGGGCAGATTGATATTTCGAGATTTTTGCTCCATTTGTGATCTCTAGCGAACTCAGTTTTTAATGAGTACCTTGACCGTACACTATCGGCGAGAAGATCAGATGGCGAGGGATAGGAGTGGTCTCCCCGCCAACCTATGCCAAAGCTAAGAAAATAAAATTGCTAATACTTTGTGACCATGGCTGCCCAACCATAGTCATCAACATCTTTATCATAATAATCATCACCATGATAATCGTTATTGTCATTCTGTCATATAATCTTATGCTATGTTATGATAACTAATGGCTTCTATAGCTTCGGTGTCTAGTGCACAAGGCATCAACCGATGGCGCAACAAAGCCAAACCGTGATCCGATTTATGTAGAGAAGGTTAGTTCACTAAGATAGAGAGGCAGCCTATGGTGTATGAACAAATTGAAAAAGGTAAGTCTTGAGCTGAGAACGAAATGAAACAAGCGACTGAGCAGAACGAACAGATGCTGGAAGAAAGCTCCAAAATCCAGCTCCAGCAACAGAAAGCCCGTTCGCCAAGAAAAGTTCTAGTCTTAGGTATGACCACAGAAACGAATCAGATGACTTTGTCTAGTAGCGATGAGTGTGGGGAACGAGGACTGATTTTAAATATTATAGTTGGCCAAAGTTCAACGCTTGACAAACTATAAGCCCCAATTCGAAACAAATTCTTTGCTGAGCAGTAAGCCAGTGCAGATATTTAAGCAGAGAGGTTACGTGCTTGAATTTTTTGAAGTGTTAGTTATAGCTCTAGCCAAAAAGTTCTGAATTCTGGAGTTTCTGCATGTTTGACTTTTTGATACCAGTAAGAAGCGAGTTACAGTAATCTAAGGCGACTAGAGCACAAAACCCTACGAAACAACATATAGTCAACAAAGCACAAAACGAATTATTACCATTTAGATATACTGAGTACTTGGACTAAGATAAGTAGTAAACCAATGTAGGACAGGACCAGAAACCCCAAACCAGTGCTGGATGCGATGCGCAAGAAGAGAATGATCCATGGTATCAACAGCAGCAGACAAGTCAAGAACAAAAAATGCTGTCACCTTCTCGTATCCATAGAACACATAATGTCATCATTGTAAACACCAAGAAGGACAGAATCATTTGAATGAAACTTGCAGTATGCAGACTGAAAGAGGAATATTAGTGAGTTGGAAGTCTTAGCATCAGCATTTGCATCTAAGTTAGGTAAAGAAAGCAAACTAAAGGAAGCCAGAGGGTTAGCATTGGGCATGGCTGGTTCCGGATCGAGATCCATCGAAGCAAACAGCAGTTCAGCTGCACAATCTAAACTACACCCTACATATATTAGCTATCCTGGTAACCCAAGAAAATAACTTCTGTATCTTCTTGTCTTTTCATTACAGTACGTCAGCGGTTGGACATCTGTGAGTTTAATAGTCGTTTTCTACTTTAAGTTGCAGTGCTATATAACTTTTCAATAATAGAATAATGAATTAGGCCTAATCGTTTGTTTTTGTGGCTAATTTCAGATACGAATATCGCTTGGTGCATCGAACTTTGTACAGAACAATCGTTAAGTGTACATAGACAGGAGCGTACAATTCCGTTTTCAGATTACAAGGAGCTTTGACTGAGTACTATATGGTAAAGCAATATGAACTCATTTTTACACGCCTCTATCACACCAATAGTCTGCACTTGGGCGTGTTTACGAGCTGAAGATATTTTGGCTGAAGCGCAAACACAACAGAACGCGCTTTCAGAATGTTCGACTTCATTCTTCATAGTTCAGTTATTTTTGCATGAATTAGCATAGTAAGTGTTTGACTTGATTACATTTGTCTGCATTCAAGGAACTTTAGTTATGTTTGACTCGATTGTATTTGCTGCATTTAAAGAACTTCAGTCACTAATCTGGTATTGTAAATAGTCATCGTGTGTTCGACTGTAACAGCGTTCCTATATCGAGCTGTCAGTCTTAGTCAAGCCATTGAGTCACTCTTCGATTAGCAGATTGTGAACGTTTAAAAAACTATAAAGTTTGATAAATATAAAAAGAAAATTGTTAGATTGCGTAGAACATTAGTGTCTGACATTTTCAAGACGTGTAAATTTAATACATCTGTGATTATTTAAGTTTTGCTCATAATGAGCTGTCGTTGTATGCAAAAGAAATACAACAATACCTATATACAGGTAATAGATTGTGTCGCATTTGTGAACCAAGCGAAGAAACGGGAGTTCTGAAGCCTTTCTTACTTAATTCCACCGGGGAAGGAAGGTTTGAAGAAACGGGCAATACGAATGTATGTTTTTTGTTGAATTTGGGATTTCCTTTCATGTCTTTGTTAGTTTTCAATTGATTAAATTGATTTCACATCTAGCTTAGCCTAGACTATTTATCTTTTGGCAGTTTAAGGATTCGGTTAACCTAAGCACAGTGTTGTTCCTCAGGGTTTCTTGGATTAATGTACATGTTTTACAGCAACGGTATGGCCTCGACCCTGCTTATTTTTCAATGAATTTATCGGGCGAGATCCATTACCACCGCTGCCCATTTGAATGGGCGCCATGCCGGTTGAAGTCCCTGTGTACGAACCATGGTAGCCCGAGATTAAAATCTCTGAAGCATTAGGGCCACAAGCCCCAGCTAATGTTGCCCCAGCTATTCTGACTTTAAGAATTAAGATGTTCAGTTGGCAGATGGGGCTAGTGCTCCTAATATTTCAGAGATGCGAACGGACATCCTCACGCATAGAGGCGCCTTGACATGCGCTTTAACCAATGTAGCTAACCAGGCCAGGATTACTGTCGGCGTGTTTTTGCTTTAATCGAGAGATCCAACAGAGACCTACTGACAAATTAGTTGCCTTTGCCCTTGCAAAGACACCCGAAACGGTGGCTTAAGAACTTTAATTGTTATATGTTGGGGCAAGATGCTGTAATTATTAGTTTCAATTTTCTACACTAGACTTCTTACTTTTACCTGTTCATCATGCGCTGTCATTGTCTGAATGATGAATGAATCAATCCCTATCTTCTCATATCTTTCCTCCTTACCTCTCCCAATTCTATACCTTTGTGTTACACATTTCACATTTATTGGTTGCCTTTTTAGCTGCCTACCCATCCACCAGCAGACCCTGCATTGCGTCTATTTGCAAGCGCCTAATCCGACGACCTAGGATCCCTTACACTTGCGCGTCGCTCAGAGCTTCATCGAAAGCAGGTGGTTTGACTGGCTGACTGACTGACAGGCTGTGGCCGACTGATAGTAGGAGAAATTTATCGTCTTTGTCACTGCACCCCCTTGTCTCCCGGCTAACAAAGCAACAAAAGATTGTAGGCCTACACAATAGCAGCTACAGGGCTACCACAATCTCTCTCCGACACCTTGTTCTAGAGTAAGTCTTATATGTCTTATGTTTATGCCAGTAATAATGTTTACTATTTAATCCCAGCAGTTTTGTTTTACGCGACGCAAAGGAGTCTTCAGTTTGGCAAGTAAAATCTATGCTTCGCGTGCTTCTTGAGTTTCAGGCCTAAGCGAGTATTGGTGTCCAGTATAATCATAATAGGGTCAGAAGTCGAGGACGTCTAGGTTGAAGGACACGAATGACCACCTGGTTTCTTTTGTAAAAAAATATTTTATGCAATTTGCTCATTTGCTGCGTTCAAACTCGTCATTCAAAAATTGCTTCTTTTTCAAGAAGTTCGAAAGTTATAGGTTTTGAGATAACCCCTGACCTAATTTCTCCAATATGCAAATGTTATTATAACGAAGTTTGTCGTATCAATACGCGAATGAGAAGATCGTCTACTACGAATAGTTTAGACTATAGCTGAGTGAATGTACAATATGGTGTGCCACTAGTCACACTTTAAACGAAATCCTAATAGGTCTCTTTATTTGCTAAAAGCAATGGAGGGCATTGAATTTATGTTAACGCATTTCATCAGGCAATAGAATTTACGTGAACAGATACCGTGGAAGCAATCAATTTCTATTCAGACTTTAAGACTGAAGAAGATGTTCAGTTGGCAGATGGGGCTAGTGGCCCTAATTCTGTGCACAATGTTGCGTGGATCGTTGCTTCATGGATTAAAGACAGAGCCAGGTATAGCCTACTCTTACCGTAGTTGTGTAACATGTTAAGCTACTTCGTTTCCTATAGTTAGGCTACTAATCGACTATTACCTGTTTTAGGTAATTTGTTCTCTTGCACACCATTGAATAAAGGATTTGGATCTATCCTGATGCTCCTAAGCACACTATATGATTGTATAATTGGCCTATTATTGCCACATAGATACCTAAGAAACGAAAAATGTTTGCGCCAGCTGATGTTCAAACCTACATGTAGGTCTGAGTGAAATGGCGAGGAAACACTGATAATACAATTATTGTGCACAGTAACATATTATTAATGCTATGGCAATAAAGGTCGGTGATATTAAATTACTAAACTCCTGAAAACTGGTTTAGAATTTCGATTTTTCTTGTATCTGCCGCCATTGAGTTACGCTTATGAATTTCAGCTTATTCATAGGTCTTAATCAGGATAGAATTAATTAATGTATTCAGCTATTCTGTTTTTGATGTCTGCTCTAAGCTCAAAACTTTAGTAAATTTTGAATATTATGTCTACAAAAACTGTTTTGAGCTGCTGAGCCAGAAATCAGCGTTTAAACCGTTGTTACTAAAAAACAATTGTGAAAACGTTATAGAAAGTTTAAATATGGATTTTAAACTCCAAGAAAGTAAAACAAATTCATACCGTTTATGATGAAAGTGATGTCTACGGATTTCAAATGTCTTTTCCCACTGAATGATTCAAACGAGCAGCACGTTTCTGCAAAACTTGACGAATATTTGAAAAAGAGGGTAAAACAATCAGATTGGAGCTGGTGGATAAGAGGTTAACATTTCTCGATACAAGTCTCCATTGAAGTCACTTAGAAATGGTAAGTTACCTCTCAGGTAAAAAGAAACAAAGGAAAAAGCCAGAACAAGACAAACTTTGCTAATTGCGAGACTAGACAACAAACGCAGATAGAGAAGAAAACTTCCGATGCGGGATCAGCGATGCCAATAAATTGGGCGCAGTATCACCTTTATATGATATTCTAGTAGCTCATTACTGAAAAATTGCCAATATATGTGCTTTGTCTTTAATTAGATTTGTTTAATGATGTTGTCGCATACTGGACAATAGACGTAGAGTTAACTTTGGTACTTTAAAAATCGTCTTCGTTTTCTAATCTTCGACAGAAGACATCTGCCAGTACGAATCGTTTCAACCACGATGTTTGAAAAATGAAGTAATTCTTATGAGAAGCGCCATCTTTGGACGCATGCGCATCGGACGATGTGTTACTGCTGATGAAATTTCCGATCTGCAGAGAGCAAACATAGAAGATACTACGCAATACCTTGGTTGTTCAGCCGACGTGTTGCCAATTCTGGACCGGAAGTGTTCTGGAAACAAGGAATGTGAAGTTCGTCTTTCAGACATCTCAGCTGAAGACATTAAACCTTGTCTTTCTGGTTTAGTTGTGTACCTTGAAGTCAGCTACAGCTGCATAAGTGGTAAGATGGAGTCATTGCTGCAGACCAATGATAATTAATTGTCAGGGCATATATTTGAAATAGACCCGGATTTTTCCTTTACATACCAGACAATATCACAAAATTCAGCCTAACTTTCCTCTTGGTGTACAGTAGAATTTCTAAATATTTCACTCTTATTTATCAATTTGATTGTAATTTTAATTGTAATTAGACATTTATATATCACCAAATTAAGAGAACCTAATTAGAGACGCTCTCTCTTCGCTAGCCTAAATGGAGTCAAATGTCATTGTATTTAGAGATTTATATAGCACCAATTTAAGAGAACCTAATCAGTGACGTTCTCTTCTGTATTTTAAAGGAAGTCAAATATCACTAAGAGCAGAAAGTTTACTTGGTTCACGACAGCACCCTAAAGAATATTCATACTGTCACCACCAAACTCTCGTTCGTTAGATCGGTTTGCTTCATGAAATTTATTTATGCTCCTTTTGCAGTTGTAGATGAACAACGTTCCTGCACTGTTGGTGTTTCTAACAGTCCAATTCACATAATCGGTTTATCAGCCGCTCACAGAGTCTGCGGAACAACATCTCAACCATGGATTGTTGAAGCGCCTGTTGGTCAAAGGATCGACATAGTTCTTCTTAATTTTGCTACTGCGCCCACTGCCCAGACAGGAGCCCATGGCGAACAGTCGTGCAACAAATACGGCGTAATCTTAGACAAAGCAGGAAAAAGAAACATGTCGATCTGTGGAGACACTATGCAGAGAGAAAAGAAGATGTATTCATCGACTGGAAATTCACTTTTTATATTTTTCAACCCATCTGATCAGCCTAAAAGCGAGCATCCTGCAAAGTTCGTCCTAAAACTGAAAGGTTAGAGCAAATTTGTTCCTGCGAGCGTATGCTTAGCAGAAGCAAGTAAGTAAGTAAATAAGTAAGACATCTGTGAACACGCCATATGTCATCGGCTGAGCGAGGAATCGTACGCGTGGATGAGTCACTTCGGTCAGACAACAAAAGCAAGACGGTACAAATAGGTCTTAAGCCGCTTTACGAAAATGTCTAATGAGATGTTGTTGTGAGTATTGAAAACAGGGCGACTGTTCCAGATGACTGATGAAGAATTGTTGAATCCGCGTCTGGAGAATTCAGACCGATAGTCACGGACGTCAGGAAGAGATAAACGGCTTTGTGTAGCCAAACGCAGAGATCTGGATGGTTGATAGCGCTGTAATGACGATGACAGACAAGCAGGCAGATTGGTTGAGAGAGTCTTACGTGTAAGGAGAGCATTCTTGTAAGTGATCGTGGAACTGACAGGCAGCCAGTGTAACTTTGCGAGTATAGGAGTGACATGATCAAACCTGCGGACTCCTGTCACTAGTGGGCTAGCGAGTTCTGGACACGTTGCAGTTTGGCAATGTTGGACTTTGTAGTGCCGAACAATAGGGAATTGTGATATCAAGCTTAATGGTATGATATTATAGTCTAGTCCAATAACTGCTATAACGCCGTTATCTTAATGTTCAAGACATCAATCGATAGTCTCTTCAAGAGAAATTGCATTAAAACATCGTAGATTATAAAATGTTGGAAATCAAAAGCCTACGCCTGATGTTCAGGGGAGCATTGTTCTATATTTCGATCTACTGTGAAATTGTTAATTTACTATCTAAAGTTTCAAAAATTCTTATAAATTTGATTTTCTTCAACACTAACAATCTCTAAAACAAACATCTGTTATTTTAACAAATCACGCAATAAGCTTTATCCATTCATTCAGAGCATTCATATATACTTGCTCAGAAGCGCTCCCAGCCCAGCTATACTTTTTTCGATATTGAAATAGATAAAAATATCACATTATATATAAGCCGGTAGCTGACCATATCGTCTGGCTCTGGTCTCACGCTTCAAGAAGGGGAAAGACTGTAGCACTTTTGATAATCTGGTAGAACGACCTCCTGCAGCAAGTAGTTGCAGAGGAGCGTAAGGAATAAAAAAATATCTAACAAAACCTTCTGCACATGGCTGAGTGGTAGAGGATCGAGCTCGCACAATTTCGACAGAGACGACACGATGAGGTCACCGAGTTTCTCGCTGGAGACGACTCTCAGGTTAAACAGACGGAATTCTGTGGACGGGAATTCTGGAGCAAACTGAACTGATCTGAACTCTTAGAGTTAAGTACGCCGTGAATTTCTTGGCCGCTCCAGACGACCGAATAGGCCACTGGTCGACCACAATGTTCTGGGATCTCGAACCCAGCGTGTTTGATTGTCTGCCAGTATTCACGCTCCTTTTTCCGATTTTTCAATGCATCGCTCTGATACGATTGATCCAAGATGTCCTATCGTCCGAGGATCATAAATGTCTGTAACGTCTTTCAAGTCATCTGGTCTGGTGACGTATAGCACGGCATTCTGCGACAAACCATGGTGCAAGTGGCTAAATGCCTGCCCTAACAGGACGGTCTGGCCGTAACGAGTCGACTAGGCTCTTCAAGGTGTTTCAAGAATGTCAAACAAGACAGAGAGGCGAAATAGCCATAGAAGACAGATCTTTGCAGAGCGGACTTGCTCGTAGAGCTGACTTCGAGGCATGATCTAAATTCTTCCATCCACGGATGTGCCTGAGGGCATGGAACGTGCTTTATAAATTAACGGGATGGTTACGATCACGAGGCCATTGGCTACTGGCTACTGCGCAGTGTTCTCTGGTCGTGACGACGTCAAGCCAGGTTCCATGTTCGCGTGTTGATTAAGCCACGTGCTGCCCAGTTCGAGTTCTTTCATGAGAGAGCAGAATTCCCTACTCTCCAGAATGGTCTGAACTTTCGGATGGAGATTAAGATCTCTAGAATTCACCAGCTTTGTGTTGTACAATAGATAGTAAACTGCACGAAATGTGAGGAGAACTTATTGAAGAGGCGGGCGACGGCGATGTAGAGCCTAGCAAGAAAATGGCGAGTAGGGTTAGTGGGCCACATGTTCACACTGTGGAAGCAGCTAGCAACTCAAAAGGTAGGCGTCCAGTTGAAAATATGGCTACCAAAGTTGACTATACCTCCTTCAAGACATCTGCATATAATGTATCCGCGGGTGAAGCTGCAAAATCCCTGGGACGATCGAGGTGGTGTCTACGTTTGCAGATAGTGATAAGTTTTCAGTTTGCCATTTTCTTCATTTCAACAGAAATCTTAAGTTTACACTAATTTTATACCTCGTTTTAATTATTAAAAAACAGAACTCTACGTTTGAACCTCGGACGTGAATTATGGAGCATACAACAATCGCTGATAGTTGTGCCTATATTAAGTGCATTTTGTTTTCTTGTAGCCATCGGGTGTTCGGACATCATTCCACCAGAGGATGCCTGGCTAAAGAGGAATAATGATGCTATTCTGATTGGATGTTATTCCAGTCGACAGACGTGGCATCTCAACTGCCAGGATGGAAAGTGGATTGGCGTCGTTGGAAACTGTTCTCAAAGTGACCCCGGTAAGGACACAGTTTCAAAAGGAGATAATTATTGCATCGTGTACAAAAAAGAAATGTCAAAAAGAATTGCGAATGTGACTTTAAATTGCAATACGACATATCGTGTGTTTAGTTGATGATGTTATTTTGTTTCATTACAATAACATATTTCAATTTTTTGCGCATGGAACACGTGTTTTATGATGAAACTATGCTTGTTCTATATGGTACTTTGAAATTTCTTGTTTTTAATGTTTTTAAGGTAGTGGCAGCTTGGATTCAGAGGTTGCATATGAAAAATCAGAAACTGAACCAACGTTTTCTGGCGCTGAACTAAGTATTTAAAGTTATCGTGTTCTATTTCTATTGTAATAATCAATAAACGACACTTAAAGCGAGACACAAAGGCAACAAAATTGAAAATTTGTTTGGTTAAAATTTACCAGATCAGCTCATTACATAGAAATGTCAGTTTCAACAATAAATGAGTCTCTGAGCAAATATTTTTCCACAAGAAAAGTAGTCTTACTTAGTTGTTATGAAAATATTCCGTATAAAAATTTCTGTATTGCTTTGAATACCTAAATTGAAAGGAAAAGCTAAATAATGTTTATGATTTAAAATGTATACTGCATTTTCAGTTTGGAGCAATTGCAGAAAGCTGTAGCCTATGCATATATGGAATTTATGTCCTATTAAGATATATCATATTTGAAAATATTGATTTAACCTTTCTGTCTTTAATTTCAGTTTTAGCCATTGTCGCCATTATTGGATTCACTGTGGCAATTTGCATAGCAGTCATTTGCATCGGAGCAATTTGTTTACGACAGTAAGTCTATAAAATGCTTTAGAATGAACCGTTTAATGTCTTATCATGAACTACAGTAACTCATCGACTAAAGACTATGGCGACATATTCGTTAGTAAAATACTGACATCGTTAGTAAAATATCGGAGTCACTCTGAACTGAACAGTAGATTTAAGTGACCACGACCCTGTATCATTCAAAGTTCGAACTGCTTTAAACGTGAAAGTAACGCTCTTTGTAAAATTCTCAGAAGCGCGACCCTAAGAACGAAAGATCATTCTGCTTTCCAACAACACCATACACCTTCCTAAACTTTTGAACTTATATTGGCATTCATTTACTGACCCCAACAGAACGGACAGCCGAAGGGCAGCAGATGCAGTGGTATTTCACGGATGATCATCAACATGAAGATTACACTTGTGTGTATGTGACGCATCAGAAACTTAATATGTTGTTGTTCCTATTTGCATAGACTGGACATTGGAACTATCGTTGCAATCTTTAATGAATCTGTAACTATCCATCTCGAAAGATGGCCGAACTTTGAGCCACTGTTTCTTGAAAGCATGTATTAATCTGCTAGTTGAATTTCTTTGGGCTTTAAGCATCTAGTAAACACCACTGGTCGACGAAGTCAAATTTGTTTTATTTGCCACACAGATTTATCCTTAAATTTAACTGCTCAATATAATATTTCAGAGTTAACAAGAAAAGCAAGAAACGTGAAGAATACAAGACGCTTAACCATCAAATTAACACAATTAGAAGTCAACAATCACATTTGAGAATTTCGTCAAATGTTGCAGCGGATTTCGCTGGGAATGATTTGCATGGATTCAGTGCGCAACAAATGCCATTGTATTCAGTCTACACTGGAGACAACGATGTCATCGATAATAATGCTAGGGCCAATCAAAGTTCTCAGCTTTAGCATATATTGCTGAACTCTGTGATGATATTATTGAAAGAGATAAACATGGTTTTCAAAGTGTAATAACATTTTAATTAATACCGAAAACCTACGGACTTAGAGTCGTTGAGTTATCTTCTTATCCCGTTGACCTCAAACTTCATATTCTTTCCCCTCCAATTACTCGCATCTGTTTTCGGAATCTTGTAGATTTGGATGACACTCATTAAAGTTCTTCTTTCATATTTGATTCCACTATAGCTATCTCATACCAGATACCAACACAATACCGCCCAATCACTGCTTTTTGGCTTCTTTCGTCAGCTAAACGATCTCCACTTCTTTTCTCACCTTTCAGACTGATAAGTATTTTATTGGGTCATCCGACTGTCATCAGGGTGTAGAATTCGCTCTCATTCTGTCCGCTCTCTATGGGCTGCTAGATCTCGACCACTTCTGTCGAAAGGACTGCGATTTCAAGACTAAGGATTTACTTAGAACCGACTTTCGTTGGATGTCTTATGTGTTACTCTACGATAACCACGCTAAAGACGTTTACAGATTAGATTAGGTTAGAATGTTATACTCGGCGCATGATATGCTTTTGAAAAAAGGACACTCGATACCATTAATGTAACTCCAAATAGTCCTTAGTATGATTCCTAATGAATTTTGAATCGCATTAAAGATGAAAAATGATTCCTTTTAATTTCTTGTTACTTCCCTCCAAGTGGTTTTGACATGCTAATCGATTTCAGTCTGTTAGTCAAAGGCTGCAGTAGGCTACCTAAAATGGTACCTATAAGGGTACTGTCAAATAACATTTAGGTCTTCATTCAAAGTTGCCTGAGTAAACTCTGCGGTATTCCACCGTCATCGACTACTGGCGTCTGCTAACGTTATGATGACGCGATCTGCACCGCCTCGGAGTACGTTGTGCTGTCGAGGGCGTTAGAGGCCAGAAGAACCCGTTTTTCCTTCTTTTGGGGAGACTCGAAACCAGATCGGCTGGATCTGCCATCCGACTTCGGATACTTTCTTCACTAAGCCTCAAAGTGGGAGGCTCCTGCGGAAGAGGGAGCCCAGTTATATCTTCATTAGGTGGCCAATCAACTTCTAAAGCATCTGTCGTGTTCGTGGCTCCCGAGCTGGAAGCTGCCGACCCTATGAGCAGACCTGGGTTAATTTGTACGCCCGCTACAGACTTTTCTCCTTCCTCTTCCTTTGACTTGCCAGCTTGGATCATTTCGGCTATGTAAATCCGTCTTAATCATGTGCACAGGAAGTTGCTCCTGTACAGCCAAACGCCTTTACAGGAGCATCCGGAGTCGCTCTATAAATTGCTCTTGTAGGAATAATTGGCGCTGTATAAGTTTCTCTTTCAGCAGCGAGTGGTTCTACATAAGTTTACCTTATAATGTAAAAATAAAATGCGTAAGCGTCAAAAGCAACTGAGCAATGTCTTGCCGTGTGCTTGCATTAGTGGTTGACCTGAGCCGAGTTCTGCGATTTTATTTCTTTAATCTCAAAATAAAGTGTTCTTCTCGTTCAATAAAATAGTAACACCAAACATAAGATATATATGAAGGAATTCCTGAATGAAAAAGTTCTACCTAGATTCTAAAATACTTAGTATTCAAAACACCGATATCTAAGACCTGGAGGATTGCTCATTTGAAAACAAATGTAAAAAGATTCGATCCCTATCTATGGCCCCGATCTCCAAAGTGAAAATCAATAAAGCAGTACTTTATTACTGCATAATTACTTTTTAGTTTTTGTAGATCTTTCTAACTGAACGCGTAGGCTAATGTTGAATTTATAAGGGGAAAATGCGGAATGTTCATTAATAAGCGAATTATGACCGTACATTAGAAATCCCGGCTTAAGTCGGAAATAATTAAAATGCGTTTAATTCTGCATTCGATTAGACTGGAAGTACTGATTAATTTGGTGAAAACTCCATGTTTTTAAAATAAATAGTTAGAAGATTTAAAATGCTTTAATATGTCCATCTTCACGCGAATACTTCCAAAAATTATCGAGTTAAATGCTAATATAAATTAACTGTCTGTCGTAAATTGAATAGATTTTTATATGCCAAATTGTAGTTATGTTACCTGAAGTTAAACTTGAAATCGTTCAAGTGTTATATTGGGCCACTCCGTGAAAATAATAAAAGGAACTATTTTGCAGCTAATATATGCCTCACCGCCTTCTGAGCGCATTTCTTGTACATAAATTTTTTCGACTTAGGCCGGGTTATCTCACCCACGGTCACAATATTATTCGGCTGTAATGCATTCGTTATCTAAAAGTTAAAGGGTAGGGGCTCCAGATGGAAGGCTTGCCTGAGGCGTAAAATACCATAGCGCCGGCCCTGTTAAACGGCAAGCACATATTTCATGGCCCCTCTGATTCTATCCTTTGCAGTTGGGTCACATACTTCGAATGCTGTTTGCAAATTATAATTACGAAAACATCTGAACGCAAGGCCTAAGTCACCAATTCGTTATCGACTTATAAGTTATTTTACAAGACCCATGATTTAGCTCTGACCTTTGACTCTTTGGATAGCAATGCTTGTTAGTTAATTTGTTTTGTGCATCGTAGCCCATGGTCGAAGTATGAAAAACGTAGTAAGACAGATGAATAACATAAAATTTTTATCCGTGTTATAAGTTTACTAGTTCAAATCGATCTTCAATGTGTCTTAGTCGTTGCACGTCTTCATTATTGAATTTTGAGAAGACCCCCGACCAATTATTCTAAATAGATGTGACCAATGGCGTTATTGAATTCTTGCGCGCTTTATGCAGACTAAATCCGTATAGACCCAATTTGCTAGCGGACCTACAATACAGCTTGCGAGTTAGAAAACACGAGGAACCGTAAGCTATTCCTGCTAGGACGTAGTACGACGTACGCATAATGCTCACTAGATCTATGATTAGTAATTTTAGATTTCATCACATACGTCGGTATGCGTGATTTTAAATTAACGAATGCCTACATATTGTAGAATTATTTGAATAAGTCAACTTTTGTAAACGTTTGAGAGAATTCTGAGAATGCTGCAGTAAGCTGTGAGTGTCGTGTGTTTTGTTACATGAACCTTTGCAGTATATTTGATGATTATGATTCATCAAATCACAAACTTAAGCTGTCCGCTGATGCTGATCATTCCATCTATTTTGTCTGCATATTTTCTACACGAAGTGAGAACAGAAACAGGTATGTTTATCGTTAATCAGCAATGCGTAATGAACTCATTATATCGGTCTATCATAGATCCCTTTACGCCACTGAAGAGCTTATTCGCTGAAACTTCGTCGAAAACATTCTCGGTCAGCCGACCCTCGACGAAAAATGAAATTCCGGCTTCAGGCAGAAATTGCTTTCGGCAGATGAAAATATCCGTGGGCTTTTTGCTAAAATTTTGGCTTTGTGAAGTACGTGCATCTGTAATTTTAGCTTATTTTGCATTTCGGTTCTGTTTCCGGTCTCATAAATACGATTATGTGATGTGTGTACAGTTCGAGTTTTGTTTTAGCTGAGGGATTTGTAACAGAAAGATCAACGTAGAGTTGAGTATCATTAGCATATTGCTGGACCATTGTATTATGCATGAGTATAATTTGACAATTGGGCGAAATAAAGATTGAAAAAAGAAGAGACTTGAGACAGAACCCTGAGTTACACCAGAACGACAAGCAGTAGGATGAGAGCGATGTAAGCTTATTGCCACAAGCTGAGAACGATCATTGAGACAAGAAGATATCTAGAGAAAAAAGCAGAACCTTAAAGTCTAAAGGATGGGAGCCATGCCATTTAAGGACCCCGTGCACGGACCTTGCCAGCCAATAATACTTTTGCGGCGAATTCATTAAATAACTCAGTATGCCTGCCTTTATAATACTGACTTTGTTTCTCGTGCTTTGAACAAGTTCAAACACGCAAATGGACGAAATTTGTCCCGAAAAAACGGCCGAGGTATACTGTATCTGGTCGAAAGCCTAAAAACTTCCGTTAGCTGGGTAGAGAAAATTTTGACTAAAGCGTCAAATATGAAAGTCTGGGGTGGTGGTATTTGACCTCGTTATTAAACTTTTCAACGAGATTCAATCCTTGAGGGGTAAAACACTGAGATGCAATGCATTAAATATGTTGGGAGACATACAGGACTGTGCAGATCTTATGGTTATACTAAGCTCTTTAACACAGATGAAAAGTCATAAACTTTTCTGATAGTCCCCAATCAGCCGCTCTGCAACGATACCTTATCGTTTTCCACCAAGCACTCTAGAGTTTGCACTTGAGGACAATTAATGAGGCAGAATGTCGACGAGGTAGCCGGGGTTTATATCCAATTCTGCTCATATACTGGATCAAACGAATATACCGGACCCGGTCTAACAACTTCAGTTCCTGTTTTGTGCTCTTTCGCCTATAAGGCAATGCGTTCTGTTATGTGCTAATTTCTTAATTTCTGTAATTTGCAGCTGTAGGACACAGACAGAACGTTTGTCTTTTTGAATCCTTTGAACCCCGGTGTCTTAAGAATGAGGCAATTCTCATGCAGAGTGCCACCTATGGACGCATGCGCATTGGTCGATGCATAACGGCGGAAGAAGTTGCCGGTCAACGATCGCTGGCCGGAGATGATCCTCGTTTCCTTGGGTGTTCGGAGGATGTTTTGCCAATACTAGATGTAAAATGTTCTGGAAAGGTCGAGTGTGAGGTTCGTGTGAACGATATTTCTGATGAAAAGATTCAACCGTGTTTTCCTGGTCTGAAAATGTACCTAGAAATCGACTACCGCTGCATCAGTGGTAAGTTTTCTATTATTGGCATATAGGGAGCATTCGGTGGTAAGGTATTAGTAAAGCTTATAGAACAGTTGAATTACTCCGATTTTCTTGCAAATGCCTGTGATGGATTGTCAAAACTGTTACAAATCGAATTAGAATTATGACTTTAGTATTTCTTACATTAGATAATATGAATAGGCCTACGATCACAATTAAAACTCAAAATTTTAATTTGTAACAGTGTCAATTTAGATTTTCAAAATGCCTGTTATATCAACTGTATTTGTTTGGCTTCTTTCGAGTTGCGCGAAAATTTTTTATAATTGATTGATCCGAAATTCGTTCTTATTTTTGCTTTGATTGAACTATTTTATCCTCATAGGGGGCATTCCAAAGTATGGCCACATCTCGTCTTATATTCGTGATACTCTTCATTGGCTCCCCGTCCAGCAGCATGTCCACTTTAAGATCCTCTCCCTCATGCGCAATTGTGTTCTTGGCTCTGCTCCCCTTTACCTCATTGACTTCTACACTTTGGTCTCCTCGTTGCCGGGCCGTAGCAACCTTCGCTCGGCCACTCAAGATCTTCTGTTTGTCCCTCGCATGCGTACCGCTGCAGCCCAGTCCAGAAGCTTTGCCTACGTTGGTCCCACTTGCTGGAATCGTCTCCCTCGAGTATTGCGACTTCAGCTCCTTTCTCTCCCCCTCTCAGTGTTCCGCAGGCACCTGAAGACTGTAATGTTCAACAGTGATTTTACTTTTTCGGGTCGGAAGCATCTCTGTTGAGTTTATCTTCTAAGAAGCGCTATATAAATCTCAAATTACAATTACAATTACAATTTCATCTTTCTTGAGAATGAAAAGATGTACACTTACAACATAATACATCACATTAATTAGGAAATCCTACATGCACGCTTGGGTGGTCAACGTGTACATGGTAAAAACTAGTTTCAGCTTTGAATGCCGCCAATGATCAACAACGGATGCGGAAGCTAAGTTATTTGTCAGTTCACTACTACAACGGTATGTGGCATCTGTGGTGCATGAATGACGTCATAATTTGGCTTTCGTTATTCGATTCAAGCATTGAGTTCATTAAAAAAATATGAATGGTAAACAATCAGCAACGGCAGAGTGGATCGGAAAACCCACTTCTGAGGCTCGACTCTGCATCTGTTAATCTTGACAGCATACTCTTGTTACCACCACCAAGGAAACATTTTTTAATATACTGGAACAACAAAGATTCATCCTGCATTTCTTACCAGAACTGGAATGAAAAAGACTGGGGTTACTAACTTTTTTTACTGTAACGATGGTGATATAGGTTGTCATTGATAGAAAGATACAAGAAAGAAGCGGCTGACGAGCTTTCTAAGTTGTCAAGGATGGGGCGTTGAGTCGTCGAATCGCCTTATTTGTAGCGTAACATTAACTCGAGAAAGACACACTCATAAGATGTTAATTTAAAAAAATGTTCAATCACAACAGCACACCAGTTGTCACACTTTAATTTAAAAACTAACCAGCCTATCAACTACATTTCTAACTAAATTTGCATAACGACAAACTACTTCTCCAAATTTTTCTTCATGCTCTTAGCTTTAGCGTCCGTTTTATAGTCTGTTTCCCGCCAAGTCAACGGCCACCACTGACGTTTGACATTGCACTCCAAGGCCAAACAATAAGAAACGCACATTTAAAATGCGCGCGAATTCCGACCAATCGCAAGCAAGTAAATTTAATAGCCAGTCAACTCGTCGACGTTACGTCTAAAAGATTTAGCGCATAAACTAACCAGCCAATCACAACCCATTCAGCAACCTTATGACTCTTCAATGCGACAAAAATATCCGATATCAAAGCATGCTCGATCAACAACAGAAAAATTTCGTTCACAGAATCTAATGCGTATCAGAACTCATTTTTGACAAATGATTAATGGCAAAATTTAACGAAAGTCGTTAAGGAGCATCGCCACACATTTTGTGATTCCGATAGGAAGACATCGCTGGCAGTTTTAAACCAAGAAGAGAATTACAATCTGAAATGTATGCGCACTAAAAATGGGGTAGGATATGATACGTAGACCATAAATCTTTGATCGATTTGCGCAACCCCTAAATAAGGCTCAATCAAGAGGTTCCTATACAACGCTAGCGGCCTATATAATTGCTGTGATGCACATATATACATACATACGCACATTAATACAATGCATGAATGTGTATATGTGTCATAAATACATACATATATACCAATGTGCAATCACTACATTTGTCAGTGATGTTTTATACTGGATTATAAACTTAATGCGGAAATACCACGATTAAAGAATCGAGTTTATTGAATTTGATACCGTTTTGCAGTTGTAGATGAATCACGTTCATGCACGGTGATAGCCAACGCCAATCCAATTCACATAATCGGTCCATCTGGCTCTCAGAGAATCTGCGGAACAGAATCTCAACCATGGGCTGTGGAAGCACCAGCTGGTCAAAAAATTAGAATCAGTGTCTTCAATCTTGGCTCTTCATCTCTCCGTCAGAATAGGGCACAACTCAACTATGCGTGCCATAGCCAAGGTCTTATCGTAGATAAAGCTAGAAAAAGAAATACATCAATCTGTGTGAGTGGAGTGCAAAGAGAAGCAGAGTTGTATTTATCAAGTGGAAATACGTTGGAGCTTTATCTAAGTTTGACAAATCTTGAGAAGGAAAGCAGCGATGACCAGAAATTGTTTATATTGAAAGTTGAAGGTAGATTATAAAACTACTGTATGTCTATGGAATTTCGTCTCTTTACTTCGTTCCTATAAATTTAAATGAAAAACCTTCCAGTGTGCATTTTTTGTTTTGAAACAGTAAGAAAGTTAAATTTACCAGATTTATTATTTCTGTCCATGATTTGAAATTGCAGTATAATCTACATTGCAGAACCGATTATAGAACACCATGATAGAAGCAATATTTTTCTGGCACAAAATCATAAGCTGTCAAATTATGATGCGGTGCTGTTATAAGAGCGACTAGCTGTAAGTCAGAAAGGACGATTTTTATAGCAACGTAAACTTATCCGCTTGTTTCTGATTAATCTCAATCTTAACAGTTTTTAAAGTTAGGATTTTGTATGAATTTCACTTTAAAAGTGCAAATTATGTTTAGTTTACTTAGTTTTTAAAATAAAATTTTCGTCATCTTAAACTGATACAGACTTAGAGTTTCCGAATTTCTCTTTTGTTTGTACATTTAAAGCATTAGTACATCCGTTGAAATACTATTGTTGTAGCTGTCGGTTGTTTGGATATAATTCCACCGGAAGACACTTGGTTAAAGAGAAATGATGATATGATTCAAATCGGTTGCTACAACAGTCGCCAAACGTGGCAACTCACTTGTAAAGGTGGAACTTGGGCTGGTGTCCTAGGCAACTGTACACATGGTTAGATTCTCATGATGTCATGTCGAGAATAATCGAAATTCGGAGTGTATTGGTGTTGTAATGTGCGAGCTAAACACTTCTTTAAACAGCTAGAACTTTTTACTTCGGATATATTCAAAGGACTTCCTTATCAGTCTTTACTGAACGATTGGCAGTAATTTAACAACTGTTTCGTTGATGGGTGAACTTTGATTTTGACACCAATTTCAATAATTCCTGTAGCGTTATTGTGAACTCCATATATTATTGTAAACTATCCAATTCCGCGCAGAGCATTTGCGCGCAGTTAGGCAAAATGTCTTTTTTGGGAAAACCACTTTGCTCCCCATTTCCCTCTTTCCCCTCTCTTTCCTTCATCTTCCTTTCCTCTTCTTCCATAGGCCTTTTCCCTTCTCCTTCTCTTCTGCACTCCAACTCCCGGCAGTTTTTTCTCATCAATCTTTCCAACCCTGCCTCTCCTCTCTTGTTTCAATTATTCTCCTTGATTAATTTAAAAGAAACTACAGTGCATTAAATGGACCACTGACCGTGTTACTGTTTGGTCTACCTGTACTAAATGGATCATGGACCACGGATACATGAGCCCCAACCTTATATATATACTATGCATATATAGAGAATTTGAATCTCTGCTTAAGGTTGTTTCATTATGATGATTTCGCTTGTTTAACTCCTTTTTACGTATTTCAGAATTTTCTCTACATCGACAAGAAGCTGAAACAGAAATTGTGCCATTACTATCAAGGAATGGCCAAGGTATCAATTAAAATGTCAATGCGAACGATTTATAGAAACCTTCGAAGTGTGACACCTCAATATAATAATCTACAATTACGACAATTAGACGCATTGTTGACTATCACAATAATGCATATTCTGCTATCGCCGTTGCAATAATACGTAATGAATGCTGATGAGAAATGAGTATTGTATCATTGGATGCAGACGAAGCCGCATGTAAATGCATTGTGTTATTCCATTTCAGTGCTAGCCATTATTGCAATATGTGGATTTACTCTGGCAATTTGTTTGATAATTATGTGCATCGGAGCTGCATGTTTGAGGAGGTACGTAACGTTCTATACATCAGCTGTTAGCGTTCATGTGTTTGTGAACTTTTGAAAACAGCTATACAGATATAGGCTTAAAGTGATGGGGTATTAGTCTTTTAGGTTTTGCAGACCCATACAGTGCAAAGTCGATTTCAAGTCGAATTAGAATAATCATTGTAATTTTATGTCACATTTAAATGCGTGCTGCCTGCAGAAAACGGATTTTCGCTGAAGCTGCAAGCATAAAACGCACGACCAATGCTCACAATTCCTCCAAAGAAAAGTATAAAGTAAAATTTTAGGAGCTTACTTTGGCATTCATATTTTTCTTTGTTTGGCATTCATATTTCTTACAATGTGCTCGTAAATCTTGAGCTGAGATGTTGCTAATTCTTCACTATCAATGCGTTTAAATGTGTTTTTGCATTACGCAAATACTAAATTATTACAGATCCAATTTGTACATCTAATGAACTTGGTTCACTAGATCGCTTCACCAAGCCTATTCCGTCTTCGCCTTATTTATTTGACTTTTTTTACTTTCCATAAATAAAATTTAAATTCAAGTAATATAACTTGATTACTTCATTAAACTTGCGTTCGTTGAGAATTGTGACCAATGCAGATATGCCTTTACCAGATACTACGTTAAAAACCGGAAAACGCAAGAGTACAAGACGCTCAACTACTCAATTAGAAGCCAACAAAGAAGGACGACTGGTGACGTCATAACCAACTGCACCGGAAACACAATGCATGGTCTGAGCATTCAACCGATGCCAACGTATTCTGTCCACGAGGAGCAAGATGATTACGCCCAGTCGGCTTTACAATCAGCTTAGATGCCATTAACACGTCTGCGTTTCTTAATACTGGCGCGATATGAATGCCTCTGCTCTAAGACATCATCACTATATGTTTCGTGATTTTGAATTGAAGCTTTTGATTGATTTTTGAATTGTATAATGATTCATCAACAGCAGAAAAATAATTGCACAGCGCAGTACTAATATGAGTTGCAAACCTTTCTGTTGCTGTTTTTGTGGTCAAGAAGACAGCCAACATACCCGCTAATCTGCTTACCATTATATAGTATTACTGCTGCTTGGCTCTGATTCAATTATAGTTGTATGTTCTTATTTTCATTCTAATAACAATATTGACTTGCTTTTCTGATTTAGATTTTAAAATACGACATCTATCATCCAATATTCATACTTTTCAACTTGTTATAGTTTGACTTGCTTGTCTAATCTTCATGTGGTGACATTTTTGTGACTGAAGCTACTTGATGCATCAGATGACCTGGTATTTTTTGTTATAGTAGCACGCAATGACACAGGTTCACTAATTACGCCATTTGTTCAAACACCATCGATAACAATCTAATAATTATCGTCAATTGTTTTGTGTTGTGGAGGTTGAGCGAATTGATACAGGCGAACGTCTTAATGCTTAGTAAACTGCTTCTACGCGCATGTAGCAAAACAGCCATGAACGTCTGTTACATTATAGATTAGAGTTAATTACTTCTCAAGTTGTGCATGTGACGCTATTTCTTCGCATACTTAAAGATGAAACGATTTCTCTCTAAATGCCTTATTTCTTGTGGCTGCTTGGAAATAAGGAAGACTGTAAACCTATGATGCTATAAAGGCCTTCAGAATTGAACAGAGTAATGAAATAAGTAAGTAAACATGTAACTAACTGAATAGCTAAGTAAGTATGTAGATAAGCTGCTAATTACATATGACACGCACATATACATTACACAGCAATGAACTGTTAGAACTATTGTTACAATAACAAAATAAGTACAAATAACAACACAGCGCTGTGTATCATACTCGTTTACAGAAAAAAGAGGTCTAAAGATTCTATATTTTTGGCTCAATTGGCCAGGACAATGTAATTTTTGTCAAAGACAGCGATAGTACTGTTGCTGTAGTGATTAACGTGTTTTGAGATGATCCCCGACCTGTTAAATTAACGTTACGCATGCAGCGGATGAAGTTGTCAGATCCCTACGCATGACGTGCAAATGGGAATCTAGTGGATAACAAATGATAATAAGAGCACGAACATATTATATTCTGTAAAACATCGATGCATTTAGATATAAAGGTCCATAGCTGAACGCTTAAGTTTACTTGATTGCCGACTTTCGACGACAGCATGCGGCATCTTTGAACCAACCATGATTTCTGAAGTGATAGTTCTGCTGAGAATTACATTTGTTCTGTGGACTGTGGTGAACGCAAGTTCTGAAGAAAACAACAAAGAGATAGGTAAATAATAGGTCTATTACTTGAAATATTCACCTGCCCTTAACACTAGGTTGTTTATTTTTTTCTTTTCCAATACAGACATACATATATACCTTTCAGACCTGTCACCCTCTAGGCCTACTTCCTTCTCTTTATTTTCCCCATCGTCTACCGTTCGGAACCTTGGAGTCATTCTTGACTTCACACTATCTCTAAAATCGTAATAGCTGCATCTTCTCGAAGATGCTTTATTACCTTAGAAGGATCCGATAGCTTCGCTCTGCTCTAGATTCATCATCGCTGAAAACAATGATATACAGTTTTATTCTGAAAAGACTCGACTAATGGAACTCTATACTCTATGGTCTCCTTGACTATACACTGCTTCCTATAACTAGAGTCGTGCACCAGGCTGCACGACTATCTCTTGGTGTGTTCAATCCACTAGCTTTCACTATCTGAACGTATCCGCTTCAAGCTGACACTCCTCATGTTAAAAACACGTGCAAATCTTCTACCATCATAGTTTTTAGCCATGATGACAACATATGGCTATATTAAAGAGCGATCCTCTCTACGATTAACATCATCTGGAAAGTATATTGTTCCTGGTACACGTCTTTTCTTTTGGACGGCGTTCATTCACAGTTGTGGTCTCTCTACCTGGAACTCTCTACCTGGAACTCTCTACCTGGAACTCTCTACCTGGAACTCTCTACCTGGAACTCTCTACCTGGAACTCTCTACCTCCTCTCTGTTCGCAACTCCCTTGCCGAGACTATCTTTCACTGTAAACTGAAAAATTACCTCATCCACTGTCTTTATGATTCTTAATATATTCTGTTGCCACCTTCAAGCGAACTTTTAAACTCTGTAAGGAGGGTATTATCAAATAACAGTTGTGCTGTATGTAACCATCATAAAAAATAAATATGGGCTATTGTCTAAACTGACTAAGGAAGTTTTATAAGCTGTTTAAAGTAATTTCTATGATATGTTTCTTTGGCTAACTAACCATCTAAAACCGTCGAAAAAGCTATACCTATTTGTAAGGAAATGCTCTAGGCTAAAAACTTACCTCTTTCTGTCTGTCTTTGTTCTAAATATATTCAATTCTCAGCTTCAAGTGAACTTCTGAACTTTGTTAACAAATGATCAGTTGTGTTGTGTGGTATGTAACAATAATAAAAATGCATTATAGGCTATTGTCTAAATCGACTAAGGTAGTTTTATAGGCTGTTTTAAGTAACTTTTGTGAAATAGTTCTCTGGCTATCGAACCTTCTGAAACCGTCGAATAGGCTTCGATTAATTTGAGGGAAATGTAATAACTGTTGAAATAAAAGTTGATCTTGTACAAAATGATATATAGTTTTTAGAGTCTAATGAAACTACGAGTCTGCAAAATCGAATAGTATTCATACTAATACTATACAAGCCTCTTCCGAGCAGAGCATCTGCGCGCTAGCTCTCTCTCTTTTTCTCTCTATTCCTATATCTCCCCTCTTCCCTCCTCCTTTACCCCTCCCTCTCTCCCTTTCTGTCTTCCTCCAACCCTGTCTCCTTTTCCATTTCTTCTTTTCACAATCTCACTCTGCCTACCTATACCTTCCTTCCTCAATCGTTTCGTCCATAGTTCCTGTCTTACTCTTTCTCTTCCTTTCTTCCGTCCTTCCGACTCTTCCTCTATCCTTGCCTACCTCCATCGTTTCAAATAAATAAATATGCAGTCCCAATTCTTGACTTCAGCAGCGTATAACCAGTCACTACATCATTAGTGTGACCGCAAGTGAATTGCATAAGCTGTTAGCTAAGATAGCGAAAAGATATGAATTACGAGCATCGCTTACCTAAGATCTCGATAAAAATTGACATGTTCCACGGCTTATTTGGGAATAAATTTTGACCTATGAAACATCAATCTTTCAAACGCAGTATTGCATGAAAAATGCGACTAAACAGCAGCGTAATCTGACAGTTTATTCCACACAATAATAAAACCAGTGGCAGATGGCATTGTAATCGAGATTGAAATCATATTAATGGCGAAATTTCTTATAATTAAACATAATTTTTGAAACAATATTTTCTTAACGAGCCTAAAATACTTTACACCACAAGCTGTTCTTCAGAGCCAAACATTCTGCCATTAATCATACAATTAGTATCACTTAATTCGCCAGCGGCGCCACTGTGTGCTACGCACGAACGCACGCAATCAAGCGCCTACCGCTATTACCACATAGATACATGTAGTCCGATGTAGGGTAATCAGACAGTCCGTTAAATTGGCTAAAGCAAGTTAAGGCGCAGGTTAACAACAACTGGAAATATCTTTAGTTGCAGCAAGCTTTCAACAGCAAATTGTTGGTTTAAATTATGTGAAATTTCGACAAAAATTTCTAAGCGGTCTTCCTGCGATCAATATATATACCACAGATATACCTTATTACTTGGATATATGTTAGTTTTCCTGACCAGACTACTTTCGTTTTATCAATTTCTTGACTTCACTTTGACATGGATGTGTGAATGGAAACGATTAAATATGCAGTATGCACCATTCAACCCATAAACAGCGATACTGCTGATGATAACATTGATGATAAGATGGTGCTTTTGGATTTAGCTTCGTCCAATTCGCTAGCGCAATAATACAGCTTCTATAGCAGCTTTTTGTTACTAAACATATACCAGAAGACGTTTGCATTTTCGAAACGTTTCAACCACGATGTCTGAAAAATGAAGTCATTCTTATGAAAAGCGCCGCCTATGGACGCATGCGCATCGGACGATGTGTTACTGCCGATGAAATTTCCGATCTGCAGAGAGCAACCATAGAAGATACTACGCAATACCTTGGTTGTTCAGCCGACGTGTTGCCAATTCTGGACCGGAAGTGTTCTGGAAACAAGGAATGTGAAGTTCGTCTTTCGGACATCTCAGCTGAAGACATTAAGCCTTGTCTTTCTGGCTTAGTTGTGTACCTTGAAGTCAGCTACAGCTGCATAAGTGGTAAGATGGAGTCATATCCGCAAATCTATTTCTGCAGACCAGCGATAATTAAATGCCAACTTATATTTCTGAAATAAGTCAGAAATTTTTCTTTACATGCCGGACAATATTATAACATTTGGTCTAAGTTTCATCTTCATGCATAGCAATGACTTTAAATATTTAATTCTAGTCTAAATTCGGTTGTAATTGTAATTAGAAGTTTATATTACACCAATTTAAGAGAACCTAGGTAGAGTGGGTGAGGAAGCTGAGGAGACTGATGTTCTGGTATAACATGGTCATGGTGTAAGAAATGATAGGGGCCAGACATTAGTGGAATTTTGTGCAGAACATAAACTGGTTATTACCAATACACTCTTTAGACTACATAATAGGCACAGATATACTTGGAAGAGTCCGGATGGAGTCACCAGGACACAGATTGACTACATCCTGATCAGCAAACAATGGAGACAGTCGATTAATAATGCACGTGCGTGTGTCAATGCAGACTGTGATTCTGATCACAATTTGGTAATGTTGACTCTGAAGCTAAGATTCAAAAGAAACGAATCAGTAGACCTTTGCTTCTGGACCTCGAGAAGCTTAGAAATGAGCAGGTTAGGCAACAATACCAACTCGAGGTAACCAACAGGTTTGAAGAACTAGGGAGAATAAATGAACCACGTACGCCTGATGAACTGTGGCAGCAACTGAAGACCGTCACTCTAGAGGCAGCAAAGGAGACACTACAAAAGAACTCCATCAAACACAAGAAGTGGATCTCTAACGGCACTTTCAAAATGATAAAAAAGAAGCGCGAGGCAAAACCAAGAACCTAGATGAGTATAAGAAATTACGTAGTGAAGTGCAAAAGATGCTACGAATAGACAAGCAGGCAGAGATGGAGACAATATGCAGCGAGCTGGAGGATAATGCAGCGAAAGGTAATAGTAGGTCAGTTTTCCAAACAGCGAAGAAACTCACCAAGCCGTTCCTACCTCGTACAACAGCCATCAAAGATAGTACTGGCAGGAAACTCGTCGAACCAGAGAGGGTGAATGAAAGATGGAAAGAATATTGCGAGGAATTGTACAATGACGGAAATGTGAACGTAGTGATTAACATCCCAGAAATGGAGCCTCCTCCACTGAAAGAAGAAATCAGACGGGCCCTACTAAAATCAGCTACACTTAAAGCACCTGGTCCCGATGACATAGCTGCCGAACTGTTAAGGTTTGGTGGGGAAATGACACTGGCCAAGCTGCTTGAGATCTGTGTGGAGGTGTGGAAGACAGGGGACTGGCCAGAGGAATGGACACAATCGATCTTCATTCCTCTCCCTAAAAAGGGGACTTGCTCCGTTGCGAGAATTACAGAACTATTGCCTTAGTTTCGCACGCTAGCAAAATTCTACTGAGAGTTATTCTAGAAAGGATACAAACTAAGCTTGAAGACGAGATTGCTCAAGAGCAGGCGGGGTTTAGACCAAGAAGAGGCACAAGGGATCAGATTACAAACCTCAGGATCATATTGGAGAAATCTAGAGAAAGAAGTCAACCACTGTACCTCTACTTCATTGACTTTACAAAGGCATTTGACATGGTACAGCATGATCAGCTATGGCTAACCATGCTTGAAATGGGTTTTCCACCACAACTGGTCCAACTGTTAAGAAACCTGTACAGACAACAACGCGCTGCAGTCAGGACAGACCATCTCGTGTCTGCATGGTTCAGTGTCAAAAAAGGAATCCGGCAGGTATGTAATCTTTCCCCCTGTCTGTTCAACATATTGGCAGAACAAGTGATGCGGAAGGCACTACAAGGATATAATGGAGGTTTCAGAATCGGTAGCAAGATCATCAGCAATCTCAGGTACGCAGATGACATCGTCTTATTGGCCACATCACCAGAACAACTGCAGGAGTTAGTAAACCGTGTTGAGAATGCTGCGAATGAGTATCATATGCTGATCAATGCGAAGAAGACGAAAGTGATGACAAATACAGGCGAAGCACTTGAGATCAACGTGGTTGATGGAAGACTGGAGAAGGTGGGCTACTTCATGTACATGGGGAGCAGAGTAGCAGTGGATGCGGACTGTACGGTTGAGGTGAAATCGAGACTAGCCATGGGAATGGCAGCATGGTTAAGCTCACAAAGATGTGGAAAAACAAGTCAATTAGCATCAAGACCAAATTACGCCTGATGAGGGCCTTGGCATGGCCGGTGGCGACATATGGGTGTGAGGCCTGGACATTAAAGAAGGAAGAGGAGAGACGCATTCAGGCTTTTGAAAACAAGTGCGTCAGAAAGTTACTGCGGATTGCTTGGACAAAGAAGATGACCAATGAACAGGTGTACCAACTGGCCGGGGTGCAAAACGAGCTGCTGGGTCATATTAAGGCCCGCAACTTGCGTTATTTCGGGCACGTGATGAGACATCCTCATGAGACCATCGAGAGTAGTGTTATGATCGGTCTTGTTGAGGGGAACCGAGGCCGCGGACGGCCAAAGATAAGTTGAATTGACAACATCTCGGGATGGATTGGCTTGTCGGGAACCAGGTAGTTGGATGCTGCGCGCAATAGATGGCTTTGGTCGAAGATGGCCCTATCATGTAGTCAACCGTCGCGACGCGACGATGACGAATTGACATGACATGACAGGTAGTTACACTCTCTCTTCGCTAGCCTAAATGAAGTTAAATGTAACTAAGAACAGAAAATTTACTTGGTTGATTGCAAAGAATATTTCTATCATCACAGCAAAACCTCGTTTGTTAGATCGGTTTGCTTCATGAAATTTATTCATGCTCCTATTGCAGTTGTAGATGAACAACGTTCCTGCAGTGTGGGTGTTTCTAACAGTCCAATTCACATAAACGGTTTATCAGCCGCTCACAGAGTCTGCGGAACAACATCTCAACCATGGATTGTTGAAGCCCCTGTTGGTCAAAGGATCGACATAGTTCTTCTTAATTTTGCTACTGCGCCCACTGCCCAGACAGGAGCCCATGGCGAACAACTGTGCAACAAATACGGTGTAATATTAGACAAGGCAGGAAAAAGAAACATGTCGATCTGTGGAGACACTATGCAGAGAGAGAAGAAGCTGTATTCATCGACTGGAAATTCAGTTTATATATTTTTCAATCCATCTGATCAGCCACAAAGCAAATATGTTAGAAAGTTCGTCCTAAAACTGGAAGGTTAGAGCAAAATTGTTCCTGTGAGACCTATATTTAGCAACGCCTGATGTTCAATGGATGCTCTATTCTATATTTCGATCTGTTTTAAACATTGTAAATTCAAAACCTTAAGTTTGAAACTATCCTTATAAATTTGATTTCCATCATTGTATGATCAGTCTATAAAACGAACAACATCTGGTATATTTAAAAATTACATTCATTCAAGCATTCACATGGCACGCCTCCAAGATACTTACTCGGATGCGATCCCAGCCTAGCCCCGGTGAAAGATTACAGTATTATAGTGTTTGTAGAAGGGGCATGTGACGTCCGTATGTGACGGTAGAGGACAGACGATGAGGTCACGGACTTCCTTGCTGGAGACGCTTCTCGAGTTAGAGAGACGGAATTCTGTGGACGGAAGTTCTAGAGCAACTGAACTGGAGGTGCATCATGCACGGAGTTAATCTTGAAGAGTAGTTTAGCGATTTCTTGGTCGTGAACGATTAATCAGCTATTGAACGCGCCGCTCTAGAAGAGACTTCTGAGTTCTCGAAACTGGCGTGTAATTATTGTCTTCCAGTATGAACGCTCCTTTTTTCGAATCTTGAATGCATCGTTCTGATTGAATGAAACTAAGATGTCCGAACGTCTGGGTATCTTGAACATCTGTCGCATCTTTCAAGCCACCTGGTCTGGTGACGGAGAACACGGTATTCGGCAACAAACCATTAGTATAGGATGGTCTGACCGCAGCGAGTCTACTAAGCTTTCGGAGGTTGTCTCATAGATATTAAACAAATCAGAGACAGGCGAAGTAGCCATAGAGGACAGATTTTGCAGAGCGGACTTGCTCATAACGCTGACTTCAAGGCGATTTCGTACAAATCCTTCTTTCCACGGATGTGCCTGAGGACATGAATCGGGATTTCATAAATTAACGAGATGGTTAAGGTCACGAGGCCATGACAATCTGACAGCGCTGGTAGCATAACGTTCAGATCCAATACTCCGCAGTGTTCTCTGGCCGTGATGACATCAAACCAGCTAAGACACGTGCTGCCCAGTTCTAGTTCTTTCATGAGAGAGCAGAATTCCCTACTCTCCGGAATGGTCTGATCTTTCGGGTGGAGATTAAGGTCTCTAGAATTCACCAGTTTTGTGTTATAGATGAAATGCATGAAAAATGTGAGGAGAAACTGCATGAAATGTGAGGAGAGCTCATTGAAGATGGCGGACGACGGTGATGTAGAACCTAGTAAGAAAATGGCGAGTAGGGTTAGTGGGCCACGTGTTCACACTGTGGAAGCAGCTAGCAACTCAAGAAGTAGCCGTCCAGTTGAAAATATGACTACAACAGTTGAACATGACACTCTGCATTGACAATCCGCGGCTGAGGCTTCCAAATCTATGGGACGATCGAGATGGTGTCTACCTTTGCGGATAATGATAAGTTCTCAGTTTATCATTTTCTTCATTTTAACAGAAACCTTAAGTGTATACTAATTTGCTAAGTCTTCGTCTTTATTATAAAAACAGAACTCTACGTTTGAACCTCGGACGTGAATTCTGGAGCATACAACAATCGTTGATTCTTGTGACTAGATTAAGTTTATCTTGTTTCCTTGTAGCCATCGGGTGTTCGGACATCATTCCACCAGAGGATGCCTGGTTAAAGAGAAATAATGATGCTATTCTGATTGGATGTTATTCCAGTCGACAGACGTGGCATCTCAACTGCCAGGATGGAAAGTGGATTGGCGTCGTTGGAAACTGTTCTCAAAGTGACCCCAGTAAGGATACAGTTTCAAAAGGAGATAATTATTGCATCGTGTACAAAAAAGAAATGTCAAGAAGATTCGCGAATGTGACTTTAAATTGCAAACGAATTTGCAATGTGACGATAATCTGATGCTCTCGATGCAACATATCGTGTGAATATTTGGCGTTGTTGTTTTTGTTTCATTATAGTAACATAGTTCATTTTTTTGCGCATGGAACAAGTGTTTTGTGATGAAACTATGCTTGTTCTGTATGGTACTTTGAAATTTCTTGTTTCTAATGTTTTTAAGGTAGTGGCAGCTTGGATTCAGAGGACGCAGATAAAAAATCTGAAACTGAACCAAAGTTTTCTGGCGCTGAACTAGGTATTTAAAATTATCATGTTCTATTTCTATTGTAATAATCAATAAACGACACACAAAATGAGATAGAAGGGCAACAAAATTGGAAATTTGTTTGGTTACAATTCACCAGATCAGTTCATTACAACGAAATATCATTTTCTATAATAAATGCGTCTTTGGGGCAATTATATATTTTCTACAAGAAAAGTAAAGTATTACTTAAAATAATATGACAAAATTCTGTATAGTCTTATTGCTTTGAATACCTAAATTGAAGGAAAACGTAAATAACCTTTATAAATTAAAATATACACTGTATACTGCGTTTTGAGTTTGGAGAAAGCTGTAGAAAGCTGAATTTATATTGCTATTAAGATATATCACGTTTAAAAGCATTGATTTAAGCCATTTGTATCTTTAATTCCAGTTTTAGCAATTGTCGCCATTATTGGATTCACTGTGGCAATTTGCATAGCAGTCATTTGCATCGGAGCAATTTGTTTACGACAGTAAGTCTATAAAATCCTTTAGAATGAACCGTTTAATGTCTTATCATGAACTATAGTAGCTCATCGACTAAGGACTATGGCGACATATTCGTTAGTAAAATACTGACATCGTTATTAAAATATCGGAGTCACTCTGAACTGAACAGTAGATTTAAGTGACCACGACCCTGTATCATTCATAGTTCGAACTGCTTTAAACGTGAAAGTAGCTTTCTTTGTAAAATTTTCAGAAACGTGGCCCTGAGAACGAAAGATCATCCTGCTTCCCAACAACTCAGTGCACCTTCCTAAACTTTCCAACTTGTATTGGCATTCATTTACCGACCCCAACAGAACGTACACCCGAAGGGCAGCAGATGCAGTGGTATTTCGCGGATGATCGTCAACATGTATATTACACTTTAGGTGTATGTTACGCACCAGAAACTTAACATGTTGTTGTTCCTATTTGCATAGACTGGATATTGTATTGCAATATTGGATATTGCAATCTTTAGTGAATCTGTAACTATTCATATCGAAAGATGGCCGAACTTTGAGCCACTGTTTTTTTGAAAGCATGTATTAATCTGCTAGTTGAATTTCTTTGGGCGTTAAACATCTAGTAAACACCACTGGTCGAAGAAGCCGAATTTGTTTTATTTGCCACACAGATTTATCCTTAAATTTAACTGCTCAATATAATATTTCAGAGTTAACAAGAAAAGCAAGAAACGTGAAGAATACAAGACGCTTAACCATCAAATTAACACAATTAGAAGTCAACAATCACATTTGAGAATTTCGTCAAATGTTGCAGCGGATTTCGCTGGGAATGATTTGCATGGATTCAGTGCGCAACAAATGCCATTGTATTCAGTCTACACTGGAGACAACGATGTCATCGATAACAATGCTAGGGCCAATCAAAGTTCTCAGCTTTAGCACATATTGCTGAACTCTGTGATGATATTATTGAAAGAGATAAACATGGTTTCCAAAGTGTAATAACATTTTAATTAATACCGAAAACCTACGGACCTAGACTCGTGGAGTTATCTTGTTATACCGTTGACCTCACACTGTTCTTCATACTCTTTTTCCTCCAAATACTCACACAGGTTTTCGGAGACTTGTATATTGGATAAAAATTCTTTCGTATTTGATTCCTCCGTAGCTATCTGAATCCAAGTTCCAGTGCATTAACCCACTATCATTGCATTGGCTCTCTTCGTCAGTTAAATGATCTTCACTTTTTCTCACCCTTTAGACTGATAAGTATTTTATTTGATGATCTGACACTGGCTTTTATGCATGCATCTGAAATAGGACAGCACTGGGTTCCGGGGTTTTCCCTTTGCTGGTTTGAGGCTCTAGAATTCTCCCTGAATCTGTTCGCTCTCTGGACTCCTAGATCTCTATTCCTTCTCTGAAAGGGATTGCGATTGCTAGAATGCTTATGTATCACAATTAGCATGATACAGACGTTTACAGGTTAGATTAAGTTAGACTTTTATACTCGGCGCATGACACTCGAACACTTAAATGTAAATTCGAATATTCTTTACTAGGAATTATGATAGATTTTACATTGCACTGATAATGCAAAAACATTTACTTGCAATTTCTTGTTTTTCCTCTAAATGTTTTTGACATGCTAGTCGATTGTAGTCGGTTATTCAATGGATACAGGAAGCTAATTAAATGGGTACTGTGAAATAACATCTCGTTTGTCAAAGTTGCTTATATAAACTGTTAACTGTTATATAAACTAATCCGCTATTTTAATGACGACGCGTTCTTCTCCCGCCTCCGAGTACGTCTTGCTGTCGGGAGACCTTGGAGGCCACAAGAACTCGTTAAATCGTTTTCTCTTCCTCTGGCGGGAATTCGAATACCGGTCGAATAACCTCATCATAGTACACTGGGGCCCTGCTGTTCAGCTTTCAAGCTACGCCGCAGAGCAGAATGATCCTGCGGAAAAGGGAACCCAGTTATATCTTCACCAGTTGCTGCTCTGCGGAAAAGGGAACCCAGTTATATCTTCACCAGGTGTCCAACCGGCTCTAAAGAGTGTGGGGTGTCCATACCTCCAGAGCTGGGAGCTTCCGCCCCATTGAGCAGATCTGGGTTCGTTTGTACCCATGCGACAGACTGTTCTTGCTCTTTTACCTTTTACCCGCTTAGATCATTTTGGCCAGGGTGTTTAATCTATTAATCTAATCTAATTTAATCTAAAGACTTTTATATCTTGCGCTATTATAGTACACCGGGGCCCTGCTGCGCTGCCTCGACCTACGCCGCAGAGCTGGAGGCTTCTGATTAATTTTGGCAAGGGTACCTAATCTAATCTAAACTAATCTAAAGTCTACCATTCCTTCCGTTTTAATTATCTGCTCAGTACTTTGCACCTGTAGGGCAAGTTGTTAGAGCGTCATAATTTGCTCTTGTAGAAACCATTTGCGCTTTATAAGTTCCTCTTTGAATAGCGAGTTGCGCTGCATAACTTTGCCTTTCAACGTGGAAATAGAACCTGTTATGTCTTGCTCCTTGCCTACACTAATGGCTGATTGACCTGAGCCCAGTTCTGATATTTTTTCTTTAATTTCAAAGTAAAGTATTCTTCTCAAGTTATTTACGTAGTAGAACTAAACATCAAAAACACACCAAGAGGTTTTTAACTGACACAAGAATACTTATTACTTAAAACACCGGTATCGAGGAAATGGAACAAGTGTAATTTACAAAAATACGAAAATATTAAGCTCCTTAATCTGAATTCAACATTAGCAGGCTCCTTTAGAAGTCAATGGGCATCTATTTCGTAGAAGGTTCGACCACAGCACGAGCAGACACGAGAAGACGATCACCATGAGAATCGATTAATCCATTACAACTCCATGAAATTTTGATCTTTTCTGAGCAAACATTGAGAAGGGAGTATGCAAAGACCCGGGATTCTACTCTGACCTTTAACTCGCTGCATATCCATGTTTTAACTATATTAGTCCGAATCAGTTTCCAAAATGTCTGTTTGATGGATGTCTTTCATTATTAGATTTTGAGACGACCCCCGGCTAATTATTATAAATACATGTGACCATTGGCGCTATTGAATTCTTGCGCGCTTCACGTACACTAAATTCGTGCAGGCCCAAGTCCCTTGCAGACCTTGCAGCTTGAGAGTCAGAGAAAACGAGAAATTGTAGGTCATTGCTATTAGGACGTACCATACTTTTCATTAGATCTATGTTTACAAAGACATCATCGAAAACGACTGATACAGTGATTTTACATTAACAAATGCCCACATATTGTAGCATTATTTGAACAAGTCGACTTTTGTACAAATTTTAGATAAATCTGAGTACGTTGCAGTAAGGTACTTATGTTGAGTATCGCATGTTTTGTTACATGAACTTTCACGATGTATTTGATGATTATGACTCATCAAGTTACAAACTTAAGCTTTCACCTTATGCTGCTCACTCGATTTATTTTGTGTGCACATTTTCTACACGAAGTGAGAACAGAAACAGGTATGTTTATCGTGTATCAATAATGCCAAATAAACTATTTATAGTTGACTAAAATTCCGGCAATTGAAATCATCACTGGGCCATTTCCTACATTTTGTTTGTGTAAAAGAGCCTACGTGCATCTTTAATTTTAGCTTACTTGACCCTAGTTCCTGTTTCCGTTCTTACAAATACGATTAGCTGATGTGTGTACCAAGTTAGTTTTTCTATTTAAAGCACTTATTGTACGCGCAATGTCAGTAAATCTGAATATGAAGCGCAGAGATATTTTCGCTATGTGCCAACGGAGTCACGCAATAGCCAGATTACATAGTGAGTATTGACAAGTGATGATACGATTAACTATAGCGAGTTGGTAAGTCGAGCCCTTTATGGTAGATGATTCTAAATACGAGGAGCGCAGCAGCTCAGGGCACGTAATCCTACAATTGTCCTAAACCAAGGTTCATGCAAGAAACCCTTATCAGAAGAATGCAACAGTCTAAGAGGCGATACGGAATCTCCAACTTATTAAGTTATGATGAAAGGCTGGTGTTGTGAACCCTCGGTTTCTCATCGAGGGCAATTACTGAGACAAAACTTCGCCTGAGTGGCCGGAGTTTACCCCCCCGGGAAATCCAATCCTGTTCCTTATTTGCAGAATCAACCGTATTTTAGAAGCGCCCGAACAGCTTCAGTTCCTGTTTTTGCTTTTCTGCCTCTCAGTTAATACGTTCTTCATCAAGTTCTCTGCCCCCCCCCCGGGCAGGTTCGAACTTCCAATGGCGGAATTTCTCACGTTTTTGGGCCTCCTCCTTCAGTTTACTGTATCCGTCCACCATCATCCAGTCTAGTGGCATTTGTCTAAATTTTCCTCTTCTTTTCTTTTCTTCCATTCTTCCCTCTACGATATTTCTCAGGAGGGAATCACCTCTCAATATGTTTCCTCTGTATCGTTCTTATTCTGGCCATCAGAGATCTCTTTTCCATCACCTGTTGAAGCACCTCTTCGTTTGTTTTATGCTTTGTCCAGCTAACCTTCTCCATCTTGCGCCAAACCCATACCTATAACTCAAAAGCCTCCAGTCTTTCTGATGTTCCATGTTGCCGAGCCATATAAGACCACGTTCCATATCAATGTTTGGACCAATATTTACTTTAGGTTCCTGTTCAGTCCTGCTCTCATTAATTATTTCCTCTTCATAAAAGCGTCTTTTCTCATTGCAATCCTTTTTATTTCATTATTACATTTTGCATCTGTTGTATTTTTACTTCCTAAGTAGCAGAACTGCCTGACTTGCTCCAGCTCTTCATCATTTACTATTATTCTTATTGTTGTTTCTTCTTTTCTGCTTATCCGCATAACGTTCTGTTATATGCTAATTCTTTAACTTATATAATCTGCAGTTGTAGGACACAGAGAGAACGTTTGTCATTTTGAATCCTTTGAACCTCGATGTCTTAAGAATGAGGCAATTCTCATGCAGAGTGCCACCTATGGACGCATGCGCATTGGTCGATGCATAACGGCGGAAGAAGTTGCAGCTCAACGATCGCTGGCCGGAGATGTTCCTCGCTTCCTTGGGTGTTCGGAGGATGTTTTGCCAATATTAGACATAAAATGTTCTGGAAAGGTCGAGTGTGAGATTCGTGTGAACGATATTTCTGATGAGAAGATTCAACCGTGTTTTCCTGGTCTGAAAATGTACCTAGAAATCGACTACCGGTGCATCAGTGGTAAGTTTTCTATTATTGGCATATAGGGAGCATTCGGTGGTAAGGTATTAGTAAAGCTTATAGAACAGTTGAATTACTCCGATTTTCTTGCAAATGCCTGTGATGGATTGTCAAAACTGTTACAAATCGAATTAGAATTATGACTTTAGTATTTCCTATATTAGATAACAAGGATACGATCACAAATACAATCAAAATTTTAACTCGTCATCGTATTATCGTATCGAGATATTGAAATAAATGGATTCAGTCGTAATTAAAACTCAAAATTAAAATTTTTAACAGTGTCTATTTAGATTTTAAAATTACAATTATATTGGCTGCATTTTTCTGGCTTATATCGAGTTGCGCGAAGAATTTGTGTATCTGATTGATCAGATCCATTTATTTTGTTGCTTGGAGGGAACTGCTTAAACTTTTCATGTTCCTTGAGAATAAAAACATGTACCTTTGCAACGTAATACATCACATTAATTAGAGAAATAGTAGTCCACACTAGGATGATCCACGTTTACAAGGTAAAAACTAGTTTCAGCTTTGAATACCGCCAATGATCATCAACGGATGCGTAAACTAAGACAATTTATCTGTAAGTCCACTACAATACGTTACGTTGCATCTGTGGTGCTTGAGTGAGGTCACAACTGGGTTTATGTTCTTCGATTCAATCAAAGAGTTCACTTATAATTAAAGAATGGTAGACAATCTGCGTCGGCAGAGTGGATCGGAACAACACTTCTGAGACTTGACTCTGCATCTGTGAATCTTTACAGCCTGCTTTGTTACTACCAACACGGAAACATTTCTTAAGAAACTGGAACATGAAAGATTCATTCATGCAGTTCTTACCAGAAAGCTGAAATGAAAAAGATGACTATATTGTTTCAGTGATGGCGCTCTTGATTGTTAGTGACACGGCCGATACAAGAAAGGAGCTGCCGACGATCTTTCAAAGTTATCAACTATGAGGCGTTGAGTCGTCAAGTCGCCCGATTTGTAGCGTGGCGTTATATCGAGAAATACACACATTCTTTGATTTCCGATTGCATGTTCATTAAACAAAATGTTCAATCACAGCAGTACGTGAATCATCACAATTTATAAAACGAACAAGTCTATCAACTATATTTGTACCTACAGTTACCAACTGAACACACAACAAACTACTTCTCCAAATTTTTCTTCACGCTCTAAACATAGTATTAGCATCCGTTTTATAGTCTGTTTATCGCCAAGTCAACGGTCACCACTGACGTCAGACATTGCAGACATTTTAAAATGCGCGCGAATTCCGATCAGTCACAAACAAGTAAATAACCCGTCAACTCTCACACAAACTTTTTGTTTGACTATAAAACGGATGCTTGTCGATGTTACGTCACAAAAGTTTCGCGCCTAAACTCACCAGCCAATCTCAAACAAGTCAGAAACCTAATGATTCATCGATGCCACGTACAAATTTTCGATACCAATGCATGCTTACTCAACAATAGACAAAATTATTTTTACAGAATCTAACGCATATTGCAACTCATTTCTGACAAATGATGAACATCAAACACAAAATTAAACAAAAGTCGTTAAGGAGCATCGCCACAAATTTTGTGATTCTGATAAAAAAAACCTGACTAGCAGATTTAAACAAAGAAGAGAATTACAATCTGAAATGTATGAGCACTGAAAATTGGGTAGGATATGATATGTCTTGGCTCAAGACTGAAAAACCTGTGATTGCACCTGCACTTTGCTGACTTACTACATGTACTGTATTTCAGTAATCTAATATTTGTAGTTTAAGTCATACGAAACCACATGCAATGCTTTGTGTACTGATACTCGTTTGCTTGCCATAAAGCCTTTAACTATTATCGTTGACCCGTTAATGCCGACAAATGTAATGCCTAAATATGGCTCAAATGAGAGGTTCCTAAACAACGCTGCTGTGATGCACATGCATACATATGTGCATTATACATACTAACATACAATCACTACATTTGTCAGTGATCCAAGTAAACTTCTTCACACTGGATCATAAACTTAATGCGGAAATACAACGATTAAAGAATCGAGTTTATTGAATTTGATACCGTTTTGCAGTTGTAGATGAATCACGTTCATGCACGGTGATAGCCAACGCCAATCCAATTCACATAATCGGTCCATCTGGCTCTCAGAGAATCTGCGGAACAGAATCTCAACCATGGGCTGTGGAAGCACCAGCTGGTCAAAAAATTAGAATCAGCGTCTTCAATCTTGGCTCTTCATCTCTCCGTCAGAATAGGGCACTACTCAGCTATGCGTGCCATAGCCAAGGTCTTATCGCAGATAAAGCTAGAAAAAGAAATACATCTATCTGTGTGAGTGGAGTGCAAAGAGAAGCAGAGTTGTATTTATCAAGTGGAAATACGTTGGAGCTTTATCTAAGTTTGACAAATCTTGAGAAGGAAAGCAGCGATGACCAGAAATTGTTTATATTGAAAGTTGAAGGTAGATTATAAAACTACTGTATGTCTATGGAATTTCGTCTCTTTACTTTGTTCCTATAAGTTCATGTTGGTTTAAATTTAAATAAAAAACCATCAAGTGTGTATTTTCTAGTTTTGAAACAGTAAGAAGGTTAAATTTACCAGATCTATTATTTCTTACAATTATTTGGAAATTACAGTGGAATATATGAACCTATTACAAAACACTCTAAAAGAAGCAATGGTGTCGGACACAAAAATCATAAGCTGTGAAATTATGAGGCGCCTACCATTATAGAACCGACCGTCTTATGTAAGTCATAAAAGACGAATTTTGCGGCAAAATAAACTTATTCGGCTGATGTAGTTGACCTAAAGATTCTTTGGAATTAAGGCTTGGTTTTAATTTGACTTTAAGATTGCAAATTGTGTTTTGTTTACATAGTTTTTAAAATAAAATTTTCGTCATCTTAAACTGATACAGACTTAGAGTTTCCGAATTTCTCTTTTGTTTGTACATTTAAAACATTAGTACATCCGTTGAAATACTATTGTTGTAGCTGTCGGTTGTTTGGATATAATTCCACCGGAAGACACTTGGTTAAAGAGAAATGATGATATGATTCAAATCGGTTGCTACTCCAGTCGCCAAACGTGGCAACTCACTTGTAAAGGTGGAACTTGGGCTGGTGTCCTAGGCAACTGTACACATGGTTAGATTCTCATGATGTCATGTCGAGAATAATCGAAATTCGGAGTGTATTGGTGTTGTAATGTGCGAGATAAAAACTTCTTTGAACAGCTAGAACTTTTGCTTCGAATATAATCAAAGGACTTATTTATCAGAGTCTTTTCTAAACGATTGGCAGTGATTTAACAACTGATTCGTTGACTTGACACCAATTTCTATGATTACTGTATCGTTGCTGTGAACCATGCATTACTTCTCATAAATGTAAACTATCCATTTCAACGCAGAGTCTGCGCGCTACTGAGGCAAAATGTCCCATGTGAAAAAACCATTGAACTTCTTGTTTCTCTAATTCCCCTTCCTTCCCTTCACCTTCCTTTCGCCTTCTTCCATCGCCCATTTCCCTTCTCTTTCTCATCTGCAATCCCTCTCCCTCAAGTGTTTTCCCAATTCTTCCCACCTACCTTGCCCTCTTTCTTCTTTATTCATCTCATTGGTTAATTTACAAGAAACTACTGTGCATTAAAGGGACCATTGACCGTGTTACTGTCTGGTATAACTGTACTAAATGGATTATGGCCCACGGATACACGTGTATCAACCTTATATATACTGTGCATATATAGAGAATTTAGATCTCGGCTAAAGGTTTTAATTTGGCATTCTGCTGTTTCATAATGTAGCTAAAACGGCCTTCACACTTACTGTTATTGCGAAGCTGCACTTGGTGAAATGACAACTCAATTCTAGACCAATGTCTACTTAAGAAACGTATAAAAATAAATGCAAGCAGGTACTGCATTGTTTCGTTATGATGATTTCGCTTGTTTAACTCCTTTTTACGTATTTCAGAATTTTCTTTACATCGACAAGAAGCTGAAACAGAAATTGTGCCATTACTATCAAGGAATGGCCAAGGTATCAATTAAAATGACATTGCGAACGATTTATAGAAACCTTCGAAGTGTGATACCTCAATGTAATAATCTACAATTACGACAATTAGACGCATTGTTGGCTATCACAATAATGCATGTTCTGCTATCGCCGTTGCAATAATACGTAATGAATGCTGATGAGAAATGAGTATTGTATCATCGGATGCAGACGAAGCCGCATGTAAATGCATTGTGTTATTCCATTTCAGTGCTAGCCATTATTGCAATATGTGGATTTACTCTGGCAATTTGTTTGATAATTATGTGCATCGGAGCTGCATGTTTGAGGAGGTACGTAACGTTCTATACATCAGCTGTTAGCGTTCATGTGTTTGATGAACTTTTGAAAACAGCTATACAGATATAGAGTTAAAGTGATGGGGTATTAGTCTTTTAGGTTTTGCAGACCCATACAGTGCAAAGTCGATTTCAAGTCGAATTAGAATAATCATTGTAATTTTATGTCACATTTAAATGCGTGCTGCCTGCAGAAAACGGATTTTCGCTGAAGCTGCAAGCATAAAACACACGACCAATGCTCACAATTCCTCCAAAGAAAAGTATAAAGTAAAATTTTAGGATCTTACTTTGGCATTCATATTTTTCTTTGTTTGGCATTCATATTTCTTACAATGTGCTCGTAAATCTTGAGATGAGATGTTGCTAATTCTTGACTATCAATGCGTTTAACTGTGTTTTTGCTTTACCCAAATACTAAATTATTACAGATCCAATTTGTACATCTAATGAATTTGGTTCACTAGATCGCTTCACCAAGCCTATTCCGTCTTCGCCTTATTTATTGGACTTATTTTTACTTTCCATAAATAAAATTTAAATTCAAGTAATATAACTTGATTACTTCATTAAATTTGCGTTCGTTGAGAATTGTGACCAATGCAGATATGCCTTTACCAGATACTACGTTAAAAACCGGAAAACGCAAGAGTACAAGACGCTCAACTACTCAACTAGAAGCCAACAAAGAAGGACGACTGGTGACGTCATAACCAACTGCACCGGAAACACAATGCATGGTCTGAGCATTCAACCGATGCCAACGTATTCTGTCCACGAGGAGCAAGATAATTACGCCCAGTCGGCTTTGCAGTCAGCTTAGATGCCATTAACACGTCTGCGGTTCCTATTACTGGCGCGATATGAATGCCTCTGCTCTAAAACATCATCACTATACGTTTCGTAATTTTGAATTGAAGCTTTTGATTGATTTTTGAATTGAATAATGATTCATCAACAGCAGAAAAATAATTGCACAGTGCAGTACTAATATGAGTTGCAAACCTTTCTGTTGCTGTTTTTGTGGTCAAGAAGACAGCCAACATACCCGCTAATCTGCTTACCATTATATAGTATTACTGCTGCTTGGCTCTGATTCAATTATAGTTGTATGTTCTTATTTTCATTCTAATAACAATATTGACTTGCTTTTCTTAATGAGTAAAAATGTGACATTTATTATCGAATATACTCTACAGCATGCTAATTGTTTGTCTCAAAGCGCATTTTTGTTGCAAGAATATTTGTATACCATGTACTGTAGATGTTACTTCGTATTCAATTATTTGTTTATCTAGTTAATAACTTTATCAATTAACCTGGTTTTAGTTGCAAACTTTGATACAGGTTCATCATTTATGCCTTTTATTCAGACACCATCGATAACATTCTAATAACTATCGGTAATTGTTGTGGGTTGGTCAAGTCGATCAAAGAAAAATTGGCGAAAGTTGCTTGGAAAATTGCTTTAACCAGCGAGTAGCAATGCTATATAGACTAAAGTAATTTGTAATATCAAGTTGGCGCATAATTATGACGTTATTTCTTTCGCCTGCCTACAGAACAAATGATGTTTCTAAATGCCTTACTTCTTGTGGCCGCTTAGGAACAAGGAAGACTGTGAAACTCTGATACTATGAAGGTGTTCAGAATAAACCAAAGTAGTTAAATAAGTAAGTAAACATGGAACTAAATGACTAGCTGTGCAAGTAAATAAGTAAGTTGTCAATTTTACAGACACGCAAATGTGCACTACATAACAATGAACAATTAGAATGATTACTACAGTAACAACATAAGTACAAACAACCACACACCGATTTATAACGCCATTAGTTTATAATCAAAAGAGGTCTAAAGTTTCTATATTTACGGCTCAAATGGCTTGAACAGTGCAATTTTTGTCAAAGACAGCGGTACTACTATTTGCTATAGTGCCTCATGTGTTTTGAGATGATCCCCGACCTATTAATGTTATGTTATGCATGCAGCGGATGCAGTTGTCAGATCCCTACGCATGACGTGCAAATGGGAATCTAGTGGATAACAAATAACAAAACGAGCATGAACATATCATAGTCAGTAAAACATCGATGTATTTAGATATGAAGGCCTATAACTGAACGCTTAAGTTTACTTGATTGCCGACTTTCAACAACAGCATGCGGCATCTTTGAACCAACCATGATTTCTGAAGTGACAGTTCTGCTGAGAATAGCTATTGTTCTGTGGTCTGTGGTGAACGCAAGTTCTGGAGAAAACAACAAAGAAATAGGTAAATAATAGGTCTATTACTTGAAATATTCAGGCGCCCTTAACACTAGCTTGTTTGTTTTTTTCTTTTTCAATACAGACGTACATATATAACCTTTCAGACCTGTCAATCTCTCGGCCTACTTCCTTCTCTTTATTTTCCCCATCGTCTACCGTTCGGAACCTTGGAGTCATTCTTGACTTCACACTATCTTTAAAATCGTAATAGCTCCAACTTCTCAAGAGTGCTTTTTTACCTCAGAAGGATCCGAGAGCTTCGCTCTACTTTAGATTCAGCATCGCTGAAAACTTTTATAGACGGCTTTATTCTGAAAAGACTCGTCTTATTCAATCGCTGCTTTCGTTAGCTAGAGTCAAGCACCAATCTGTCAGACTTCTTCTTGTACTCTCTTACCAAGACCATATCAGAACTGCTCTATGTACACTCCACTGATTTCCGGAAGAACATATCCACTTCAAGATGGCACTCGTCGTGTACAAAGGACGTGCAAATGTACCATCCCACTTATCGTCTATGATTACGCCATGTGGCTATGTTAAAGGGCGATCGTCTCTTCGATTATCATCGTCTAAAAAGTATATTGTTCCTAATACAAGTTATATCTGTGCACGGGTTTCATTCACAGTTGTTGGTCTGTCTCTCTGGAAAGCTCTTCATCTTCTTCTCTATTCGAAATCGCTCTTGCCGAGACTATATTTCGCTGTCAACTGAAAATGTACCTAATCTAGTCTGTACGTGATTCTTAAAATGTTCTGTTCTCAGCTTTAAGTGCACTTTTGAACTCTGTAAAGAGGGCATTATCAAATAACAATTGTGATGTGTTGTATACGACCATCATGAAAATTACAGTCTAAGCTATCTTCTACGTTGACTAAGGTAGTCTTATGGGCTGTTTTAAGTAACTTTTGCAATGTGTTTCTCTGGCTAACTAACCATCTAAACCGTCGAATCGGCTTCGACTATTTTAAAGGAAATGTAATAACTGTTCAAATACAAAGTGGATGAAATATAGGTTTTTTAGCGTCTAGTACAGCAACCAGTCTACAAAAGCGAAAAGTATTCATAAAAAGTTTATACTAGCCTCTCCCTCGCAGAGCATCTGCGCGCTATCTCTCTCTCTCTCTCTTTCTCTCTTCTTCCTTCCTCCTTCTCTACCTCTATCTGCCTTCCTCTCTCTCTCTCTGTCCTCTACCTCCATATCTCTTCATCCCTTTTCTTCGTACTGTCTTATTCCTTCCTACTTTCCTCTCCCTCCCTCTCTTGGAATTTCTTCCTCCCTCCTTTCATTCCTCTCTTTCTTTTCCCCTCTCTGCCTCCCCTTGCTCCCTCTCCAATCCTACCTTCCTCGTCTTCCTCATTTTTCCTCTCTTCGCTCCCTCAGTCTTCGCTTCTTCTTTCAATCTCCTCCTGCCTCTTTCTACTGTTCTTTCTCATTCTGTTCGTCCAGTCCTTCGTCTCTCCCTCTATCTCTTTCTTCCTTCTTCCCTCCTTTCCTCTCACCTTGCCTAACTCCATAATTTCATAAAAATTAATATGCAGTCCCGATTCTCGTCTTTATATGCGTACAACAAAAAGAAGCAAATCACTACATCGTTAGTGTAACCGCAAGTGAGCTGCATAAGGTGTTAGCTAAGATCTCGAACAGGTATGAATTATGTTCATTGCTTAATTAAGACCTTGCTTGAAATTTACATGAATCATAGACTCGACTGGGTATAAATTTTGGCCTGCAAACCGTCAATCTGCAGTAGGCAAATAATACATGAAAATAGCGATTGAACCGGAGATTGTGCCACACAGCGATAAACACCAGTTCCAGGTGGCATTGTAATCTCGATTAAAATCAATTTAGACAGCGGAATTTCTCGTTATTAGGCATTTGTTTTGAAATGATATTTTGTTAACGAACCTAAAATACTTTACTGCAGTGTTTCCTTAAAGGTTAACATTCTCTAAGGAATTGTCTAATTAGTATCATTTAATTCGCCGGCGGCGCAACTGGTCTGCTACGCGCGAACGTACGAAAGCACGCGCCTACCGCTATTACCATATAGATACATGTAGTTCGATGTAGGATAATCAGACAGTCCGCTAAACTGGCTAAAGCAAGCAAGTTACGGCGCAGCTTAACAACAACTGGAAATATTTTTAGTTGCAGCAAGCTTTCAACAGCAAATTGTTTGTTTAAACGATGTGAAATTTCGACAAAATTTCTAAGCGGCGTTCCCGCGATCAATATATCAGAGGTATACCCTCTTAATCCGTTGTTTACTTGGCTATATTTTTATTTTTTCTGACCAGAGTACTTCCATTTCTTTCATTTCTTGACTTTATTTTGACGGCGCGGGACATGGATAGTTGAATGAAGACAATTGAATATGCAGTAGGCATCAACAGGCATGCAACCCATAAGCAGCGATGCTCCTGATTGATGACAGTGATAAGATGGTGATTATTAGTTTTAACTTAGTCTAATCAGCGCAACATTTGCTAGCGTAAAATTACAGCTTCTATCATGTGCAGCTTCTTTGTTATTTAACATATGTCAGAAGACATTTGCCTTTTCGAAACGTTTCAACCACGATGTCTGAAAAATGAAGTCATTCTAATGAAAAGCGCCATCTATGGACGCATGCGCATCGGACGATGTGTTACTGCCGATGAAATTTCCAATCTGCAAAGAGTAAGCCTAGAGGATACCACGCATTACCTTGGTTGTTCCGCCGACGTGTTGCCAATTCTGGACCGGAAGTGTTCTGGAAACAAGGAATGTGAAGTTCGTCTTTCAGACATCTCAGCTGAAGACATTAAACCTTGTCTTTCTGGCTTAGTTGTGTACCTTGAAGTCAGCTACAGCTGCATAAGTGGTAAGATGGAGTCATTTCTGCAGACCAATGATAATTAATTGTCAGGGCATATATTTGAAATAGACCTGGATTTTCCTTTACATACCAGACAATATCACAAAATTCAGCCTAACTTTTCTCTTGGTGTACGGTAGAATTTCTAAATATTTCACTCTTATTTATCAATTTGATTGTAATTTTAATTGTAATTAGACATTTATATATCACCAAGTTAGAGAACTTAATTAGAGACGCTCTCTCTTCGCTAGCCTAAATGGAGTCAAATGTCATTGTAATTAGACATTTATATAGCACCAATTTAAGAGAACCTAATCAGTGACGTTCCCTTCTCTATTCTAAAAGAAGCCAAATATCAATAAGAGCAGAAAGTTTACTTGGTTCACGACAGCACCCTAAAGACTATTCATATTGTCACCACCAAACCCTCGTTCGTTAGATCGGTTTGCTTCATGAAATTTATTTATGCTCCTTTTGCAGTTGTAGATGAACAACGTTCCTGCACTGTTGGTGTTTCTAACAGTCCAATTCACATAATCGGTTTATCAGCCGCTCACAGAGTCTGCGGAACAACATCTCAACCATGGATTGTTGAAGCACCTGTTGGTCAAAGGATCGACATAGTTCTTCTTAATTTTGCTACTGCGCCCACTGCCCAGACAGGAGCCCATGGCGAACAGTCGTGCAACAAATACGGCGTAATCTTAGACAAAGCAGGAAAAAGAAACATGTCGATCTGTGGAGACACTGTGCAGAGAGAGAAGATGTATTCATCGACTGGAAATTCAGTTTATATATTTTTCAACCCATCTGATCAGCCACAAAGCAAATATGTTAGAAAGTTCGTCCTAAAACTGGAAGGTATGAGGAAACGGGTTTTAAGCAGTTCGATGCTTAAGATCTTAAATTAGAAAATAATGTATTAATCTAATAGTAGTTTTATCGTTTCCTACTGAAGATGTTATTCACGTCATGTAAAAAGGTGAATTGCTCTGGTGTGCTATTATAAGAATTTGCACGTGAGGTTTATAATAAACAGAACCTCTGTTTTAAGCTAAGTTTTGACCAGAATTATAACATTCTGTGTTCGCTGCTATACGTCTTGTTTTATCCAACCGTCTAATGTTCTCTTTTGTACAGATTGCTTCAACATAGTGCTTGTGCGTTTCGACTATATCTCTGCCCTTTTCCACCTTCTGAAGTTATCTTCAGCCTACTCGGATTTTAATGTCGTTTTGGAAGCATTCGCTCAACTTTTATCAGCGAAGCCCGATCGTCCATTTGAATTATTAATTTATTGACAAGTTGGTCCATTTGTACCCTTGGGAGAATGTCAATCCTGCACTTTTATACGCTTTGCGATCGGAAATCATGATTTTGGTGAGGCAATAACGATCAAGGGTCTTCAGAGTGATCTCGTGTAGGATGAGGTATTTGTCAGTTGGCGCCCAACCATCCTAGTTATCGACGATTATCCTTTCTGTTCAGAACTGGAGGCGTGAGCATTATTTTGATGCAATGTATTGTGCCATCAACACATTTAGTACTAGTCGGTGTGCCTAACTGCGTGCTGTGAAAGATATATTTCGCTATGATCAGTTTGTAAGTTTCCATCGTCAACAAAACACCGACCAGGAGTTAGAAACTCTGAATATGGTGTCAATTGTCATGCATGGATGAAACTTCGTTGATTAGAGTTTATATTGTACGAGAGCCTGTCTGTTGGAGATTTTCAAGCTATCTGAGCTTTATTCGTATTCAGATGAACTGGTTATTCTTAGACAACTTTTGGTTCTCAGTTTTACCATTTTCATTTTAAATTAGACAATTAGACCACTGTTTGCTTATTTGACTTATTTGAAAAAAGGTTAATCGTTTCTACTCTACTTATGAATGAGAGATGAGACCAAACACATTGAAAGTTCTATATGTTTTAAGTTTATCTTGTTTTCTTGTAGCCATCGGGTGTTCGGACATCATTCCACCAGAGGATGCCTGGTTAAAGAGGAATAATGATGCTATTTTGATTGGATGTTATTCCAGTCGACAGACGTGGCATCTCAACTGCCAGGATGGAAAGTGGGTTGGCGTCGTTGGCAACTGTTCTCAAAATGACACCGGTAGGGAGAGACTATAGCTATCAGAACGGAATAATAGAAAATGCTGGACAATGTTTGGTTGCAATCCTTTCTTTAGGCAATGGCTTTCTTATGAAAATGATCGCGCATCTTCAACTCTAGTCTATAATCGGTGTTTGTAAAATTTGAAAGTCTTAATTTTAAGAAACACATGCTACACTGTAGACTATGCAGCTTCAGCGAAATGGTCAAAGAAAGTTTCCAATACTAATATAAATCTGCAAACATTTGTGCCATTGTCAAACGCTTTTGTAAAGTGATGACAGCCTTTTACAAAAACGACTAAATGCAAAATAAAGTTACCGTTTTGCCTGATTAGCAAGATTTACAACTACAAATACGGAAAAATTTCAGGATATGCACGCATTTATTTAAAATCTTATAATTTAAAATATATTTGATTTCTGCGATACAAAACTATAAAACAACAAATTAAACTCAAAAGTCTTTAACCGATTCGCAGTTATTGGTTTATAAAGTAGGCCTACATGTCAGATAAATTAAGTAAAGTAAGGTCGGTTATCTTAATTTTTGTAATTTATAAGTGTGACTGAGCAGCATTTAAAAATTTATTTTAATGAAATTGATGTTCCTTTCTTTGCTATTGTCTCACACAGCAATTGAAACGTTAACTGAACTTGACGGTTTGGATTTGTTGCAGACGCGGTGCCACACGATGGAGGTGGAAAACTTGAAACTGAGTCAACTTTTTCTAACATCGAACTAGGTTCTCATAAATTACAGTGTAGTATTTGTCGTATAATGCATCAATCGATGGTCGATATCCCAAAGGAATTACAAGGACAGGACACAATCGGAAAATTCGTTCGGTCATATTTCATCAGATTAGTTCACGGAAGTAATCAGCGGTTGGTTAAGTTTCAGTCTGGATGCTGAAAGTAGTAGGCTTCATCTATGATCAAAATATTTGATTCCACGTGAATGCGTAAGTAAACTTCACTTGAAATTAAACTTAGTTCGTTTTACGGGTGCTTCTGTCAATGCCTTGTGGTCGTGGCCAGGGTCAATGATGCGTGGAAGGATTAGAATCGTATCTGCCATAACAAAGATCATTTTAGGCGAAGAGAATGACAATGTTACCCTCGCCAGTTGACGGACAGCTAGGCCGAAGGTTGTTAGTGGCGCACGACTTGGAGAAGCAGCGACACAGTAAAACCAATCGACTATATAGATGTAACCTTCAATATGAAGATCAGTTGAAAGAGAGATGTTGCCTGAGATAAATGGCTGTCGATAGTTTTGCTAAACTCGATTGTCCTTAAGATAGTGTGAAACCGAAGTTGTTAAAAGCAGCCAGTTTGTCACAACAGTCTCTCCCTGAATGTCAAGGCAGCTCTATTAAGAGTCTTCCTCGGCGAATATATTCCGAAGCAGATTCTCCTTCTATAAAACACTTATTTGGATCCATATGAACGAATAGAAACATTATAGTCATTTGTCATTTGTTTCAAGAACGTATACAGTACATGTAAATCCTATTTAAAACGAACTGCCAACCGCAATATGAGGGAGCGAGTTTAAATGGGGTGGCTTTGTATATATATACGAGACGTGGAGATTGCATTTTAACGGGGAGACTTTGTTCCAAACAGAGTGTCCGAGGTAGAGCTTCTTCCAGTATAAGGCAGACCTTGTTTTTTAGGGGGAAACTTTATATCACGACACCGGCTTAGACAAGCCTCGAAATAACGAAAACGACCGACGTTTATAAAACAGTATAGAGTTTTAACGTGTTTGTTTACAGCAAACATTGTAGAGTAGTGACCGTTTAAATAGAGTAAACATTATCTTGAAAAGAGTGAAGTATTGCGTTTATAAGCAGGATAGATCACATTTGAACAATTCTACGCAGATGCCGAAGTGGTTACTGTAAGTTACTGTTATTACGTTGAGCATCAAAGTAAAGCTAAAAGATAAAGGGCACATATAAAATAAACTAGTTTAAATTAACTAAAAGCTTCAGATTTTACAATTACTGACTTAAAATGTTAGTTAAGTTGAGTTTATCGTGCTGTGTCTGTTTGACTTTAGTTTTAGCGATTGTCGCCATTATTGGATTTACTGTTGCGATTTGCATAGCAATTATTTGCATCGGAGCACTTTGCTTGCGAAGGTAAGCGTATGATATGCATTTTAGATATCAAACTGAAGTTCATATAGATCAAGTATTAATAGAATTAAGGTTGTTGGTAAAGTAACACTTTAATAATCAGTCTTAACAGCGTTAGAATAGCAATGACACATCATACTTATACATAGTAAAAGTCAATATTTGTCAAACCTTGTTGCTGGCATCCTACTTGCAAATCAGGAAAAGCGATAAACACAGGCATTTCGTTGTTACATCCATGGGCGAATCCAGGGGAATCGGGGATCATAACCCTCCGTTGGTTGCAGTGTTCTGAAAAGAAACTAAGAGGACAGGTAAGAACAGACCTGTAAAAGTGATGAGCAATATTTTCTCCATCCCTATGATGTTGGCTCTTAAAGCATTGTTAATCGCCAAACCAGTCTCATCCTTAATCGTCAATCTGTTCCCGCAAATCCCAAGCAGTCAGCGTGGGTGTCGTTGAAGGGTAAGATCTTCAGACGATCTGCTGGCTATGACGTCCATGCAACCAAGGCAGTCAGTTAATCAGCTAATACGGACGTTTTCAACAAATTTATGTTCACTCCACTGACTTCCATACTAGCCTAGCGGGTCCCGAACCTAGCTAGGTATTGATGCTGATCTAGGTATATATTGCTGAAAGCCACTTCAGAGGAAATGGATGACATCTGTATCACATATGTAGCCTGTACTGTATAAATCTGATTAATAAAAAACAAGACTGCCCGACAGTCCATCAGTCTTGTTTTTTTATTAATCAAAAACCGCCTTCAAGGAACCACGAGCCTCAGAGTCAGCGACCCCTTGCTACCCCTACGTTCGTCCGCCTGGTTACATATAAAACTTGTTTTTTCTAAATGACCAGATGTTATCTGATATTAAAGCCGGTCTGATATTAAAGAAAACCTTAGCGAGTGTAGGCCTATATTTTCTTATTGTAAAAAAAATCAAACATAATCTAAGTAGTGTGACCCCTCTTCATATGCCGAGGGTAAGACTGTTCCCTTTGGAAAACATTCATTACACTGGCCAACACATAATTTGTTGCCTCAAATGTTAGAACTGTTTCTGGGTATATTTGACCTGCTGATTCCAGAAAAGGCACCAGTTTTCTCCCAGCAGGTCTAGTTTTCGAGATATAGAACATTATGCCATATACCAGTCCTTGCCTCTGCTCGCCCATAAAACATAAGGCTATAGCTATAATTATGTAGTGCTCAATTTATTATGTGATACACTAAATAAACATAATAATACAAATACTTAAAAGAAAATGGTAGTACCTGAAACTGTACTTATATGATACCAAACAGAACAAGTTTGTTATAAAAATTTCAAGTCATTCGACACCGAAGAAGCTCCTTTTCTACGATTTCCGAGTGTGGCATCTGCCGGAACAATCGCGCATAATATTCCAGCAATAGTCTGCCATCATGTGTGCATCCCATCTTCCTTGATATCGATTTTCCATTGTTTTGATGTCTTGGTGAAATCTTTCACCTTGCTCTTCGCTGAAGTCACCAAGATTCTCTGGAAAGCGATCTAAGTGACTGTGGAGATAATGGACTTTAATGCTCATGTTGCAGCCAAGCTTGTTGAAATGAAGAAGCATATCCTCTACTAGTTGTGCATAATTGTCTGCCTTCTTGTTGCCAAGAAAATTTCTAGTTACAAGAACAAAGGAAGACCAGGCACAAGATTCGATTTCATTCATTGATGGTATGAAAAGTGGGTCATTCATAAGTTGCCTGATCTGTGGACCATCGAAGATTCCAGCCTTCAATTTTTCCATTGTAATTCCTGGTAACTTGTGTACTATGTATTCGAAGCATGAACCTTCTTTATTCAAAGCCCTGACAAATTCTTTCATCAGGCCTAGCTTTATATGTAGTGGTGGCAGTATGATCCTATCTCGTGCCACCAAAGATTCCTTGATTACATTTTGAGCTCCAACCACCATGTCTTTCCTCGAAGGCCAATCTTTTCTTGTCCAATGTTCATGCTTGGCTCTACTGTCCCAAAGACACAAAAAGCAGGGATACTTTGTGTAGCCACTTTGTTGACCAAGGAGGAAATTTACCATCTTCAAGTCTACACAAATTACCCATTGATGTTCTTTGTATTTTATCTTTTCCAGTACTAAAGAGATGGCATTGTACTCTTCTTTCATCCTGGTCGAGTGACCGATTGGAATAGAACCAAATTTGTTGCCGTTATTTAAAAGCACACATTTCAGACTACGTTTTGAACTGTCGATAAAAAGACGCCACTCATCTGGGCTGTAATCCGACAGACCAATTTTCTTCAATAAGTTGCTGATGTCATTACAGAATACTAGGTTGTTGTCTTCGGTAAAGAATGGCAGCAAATCCTTTTCTCTGTTTCTATAAATTGTAATTTTCGTTCCAGGCTGAAGTGCATTCTTTTCCTTTAGTCTGGACGCAAGCAATTCAGAGGACTCTTTGGAAAGATTTAAGTCCCTGATCAGATCACTCAACTCTTTTTGGTCAAAACGTTCACTGTGTGAAGTTGATTGGAAATCACTGTCACTGCCCCCACTTTCTTCACTTTCGTCATCTTGTCCGATATTGGACATGCAAGTGTCATCGTCTGAGAGCTGAGGTAGTTCGCGAAAAGGTGGAACTGGTACAATATCCGAATGCGGAACAGGTCTCCTGGCTGAAGGTATATCAGGGTAAGACAACTTGTGACGATTATTTCGATTGATGCCTATGATATTAACCATACAAAAGTAACAGTCGTCGAAGTGGTTTATCTGTTCCCTCCAAACCATCGGTACACCAAATTTCAGGCAGCTTCTCTTTCCAATTGTCCAGTGACGCAATTGTTCAATACAAGTTTTGCATACTGTATGAGAAGCCCATTGCTTATCTTGATCTCCAAGTTTGACACCAAAATAACCTACATATGCTCTTTTTACAAACTCAGAAATCGGTTTCCTGTTTGCTTTTAGTGTGTATTCCCACAAATGTAGCAGAATATGTCTGGATGGTTAATGCAGCTCCGTCTGGAAGTAGCCATAACCTTAAGGATGTTCGCATCTGAGGAATTAAATGACTAACCTAAAAAATAGTAAGAACATGTAGTTATTTAATGCTCACATTCACAGATTGTTCTTGCGACCAACTCTTAATATGCCCTAAGACGACTGCGGCTGCTCTAGCTTTCAGGAGGCGGTTTATATAGGCTATAAATGCTGACTTCAGCATAATCTATTTACATAGTTCGAAACCATGAAACGCTGTATAAGCACAAATAAATTCTAAATGAGGCCATGAATTTAGTGCTGAGTAAGCTGTAGGCTACGGAATAGTTATTTCGTTGAATCAGCAATATCTCAGCACGCGGCAAGATATGCTGATTTTACATTATAAGGATATAGGCATTATATGAATCAGCAAGAATTATAATTAGCCATAAATAAAGCTTATTATGACATTTTAGTTTTGCCAAAGACATCGTTTAAAGAGTGGACTGGGTTTTCTTTACAAAATCGACGATATCTGAGAAACTAGACCTGATGCACTCAATCCAATGACATTTTCTGAATCAGCGCCCAAAATTACCCCAAGAACAGGTCTAAAACCGAAGGCAACAAGAAAAAAAATTTTTCTGTTGGCCAGTGTTATTTAACGAGTCTGGTGTTGTAATGACACATCAGAATCTTAAAATGAAACTCAAAAATTCATTAACTGTGACACTGTAGTTGTTCACAAATGTCGACTTTTGTTAGGTTGTGCAGTACATCGTGTATAAATGTGTGAAATCTGGAGTAGAAACCTAAAACTAATGCAAGGAAAATATCCAAAATGACGTAATTTGTAAGGAAAAATCTCAGTACAGATGAGCTTCTTTGACCACAGGCTTTGCCTTGGGCCTTATTGGGAGTAGGTACGATTTTATATGCCCAACTTTAGGGGGCTTTGCCCCGACCTTATGATCCGAGGCTTTGCCCTTTTGGGTCCCAAACTGCCGTATAGGTTCTCGATCCGTGTTCGACATGTAGCCCTCTTTGTTAAAAAACTCGATCTGCCCTTGGTAATATCGTATTTTAAGAGTGGTTTCTATTTAATTTAAAAAAATAACCGTTATAATTTTAAATTAAGAAAAAAATTGTATATATTGAACTCGAATCACAAAAATTAACGATCCAATTATATTTAAAATTGAGAATAAGATTTTCGTTGTCATCATAATTTAAGATTTGGGCATAAGGATATAAGGACTCAACAACTGAATACTCTTAATAAAATAAATTGCTAAAAAGCCATATTAAGAACTCAAATATTAACTATTATACACTTATAGTATTGTTAATCTTAAATAATTATTATATTTATTATTATTTTTTACCCCGAGGTACATATGATCGAGGCTTAAAAACTTACTGAACAGCAACAACATCTGGAACGGCCACTAGTATTATTACTTATAAATTCTATTCAGCCGAAGCTTTGTCAAGTGTCCGCCACGTTATTTTCATTCGTGTATAGTATGGACAATTTGTATTATATGCTACAAATCTAGCCTAGAATTCAACTGCTGAACATAATATTTCAGAGTTAACAAGAAAAGCAAGAAACGTGAAGAATACAAGACGCTTAACCATCAAATTAACACAATTAGAAGTCAACAATCACATTTGAGAATTTCGTCAAATGTTGCAGCGGATTTCCCTGGGAATGATTTGCATGGATTCAGTGCACAAGAAATGCCATTGTGTTCAGTCTACGCTGGAGACAACGATGTAAGCGTTGCAAATAACCCAGCAAAGGCAGATGGCGGCAATCAAACTTTTCAGCTTTAGAGTACTTTTCAGAAAGGGCTCAAGATGTTTCTCGTTCTAGCAAAAATAAAGAAACATTTTGACCAATATTTATTGCAAAATCTTTGGACTTTTCTAGATATCCACTCTTATAAAGTGTTAATTGTTTAATTGGTATATGATATGATTCTAAAGAAAGATATCGACTTTCTATGATAATTTAGCACATAATATTGCGAGGTATGATGTCATTAATTCGTTTTTGTGGTCCAGTAATATGGCTTGTTATAAATATTCCAAAGAAGCTTTTGATGTTACATGTAGTTCATCGAAAATTTGATGTTAAGGAAAATGTTTATGGTGTTAAAGCGCTATATAATTCTCGACTGAAAAAGTGGTCCTTAAAAAAACGGAAATCATTTGCTGTAATGTGTGTGCAGAGTAACACAAGTTTCTTTTTCTTTGCTTCCGAAGTCCAACTGTAGGCTTTATAATAAACAGGCCAGGTTTTTCAACTTATCTTAGCCGGACTTCAAATGATTGAAGTGCTTGAAAGAGTCAACATCTCCGCTAGTTTGTGAAAACAGGATGGCGGTTTAAATCTGCATTTATTACATGCAACAAATGAGTTAAAGTACAGTTATATCAATCCTGGTAAAGATCGAGTCCTTCCATCTGGAATAAAAACATTTCAGCTTGAAATATTATGTAGAAGCAGGTTAACAAACTCTTCCCTGAGTCTGGTAGAGTTATGAACTAACCCAACAGCGAGTTTTATTTTCCAATCAGGCCTTGAGGTTATGACGCTCATTAGAGTGTTGTTAGGTGCAGCCTTTCTAGATGAAGCGAGAACAGACCCATATAGCACATGAATTCGAACAAGATTCGCTGCTGAGGACGGTCATAATTCCACCGTGGCGGTGGAATTATGATTTAACCCAGCAAGCAACGAGCTGAAAGGCTTCTCAGTTTGAATTGTTGCTTGTATTAAATGTATTGTTAATCCACCACCGTGTTTTCGCCAACTCGGAAAATGTGAACCCTCTGAAGTGCTTTGAAGCCCACTCACTTTTGAAGTACTATAACATTGTGTACGAATTCTGTTAAAGGCCCTATATTTAGTTTTGGTGATGATGTTAAATTCTATTGTGACAGCAGTGACGTAGGAGTTTGGGCTGGGTTGACACAATTGGACAATGAAGCTAGGGAAAGAACTATATCTTTTATTAGTTAAAAATTGACTGAAATCACAGAAATTGGGCAACTATTGAGAAATAAGTTTATTGTGTTGTGTGGGTGTTGTCTAAACTGAAAGACATTGTCTTAGGTTCGCATATTGTTGTATGATTTTGGCGTTACAGACCTTTGATCTGAATTTTTACGTAGTTAAGGTAATTTTGCTTATGAACTTGATTGTTATGTTTAGAGTAGATTACTTGGCACTGCATTGTTACGTATACAAATCATCTGATGGTATGAAGGTAATATGAAGGTAATATTGCGCTACTTATTCAGCAAGTTTTGAGGGCGTTTGCATAGTAAATTTCCATGAGTCATGTGATTTTGATTTGTTTTTGCATTCACGGATCACTTGCTGGGTGGCACGCATCGAACACGTGGTGGGGTGGTGTAATTGCCTCGTAATAATTATTGCGCGCCTACGTTGTGATAAATCAGCGATTTTTGAAAACATACGATTGCGCAAAATAGGGAGGTCGGTCTAAATCGTTTGCACTGGTCTGCTCTCTTGGCGGGAAAGGGCCTATATAAGCGGACCAAAGTGCCTTGTTGACAAAACGCGATGATTTGTAGCACTGGTCTGGCGTGTGCTACTTTGAAAATTTGAGTTACAAATGTCATTGATAGACTCCTGCATCTAGAAACTCTGATGATTCAAGAACTGTTTTAATTGGAATGTTTGTTTAATTACAAATATGAAAATCAAATACTGTAGGTTTTTACTCAAGTTGACGCTAACAGGCGAGTCGATGGTTCGAAGCCCGCTCGTCGACAATGCTTCTAACTCTGCAGCAGATATACGTCATCCAATGGGGATATTTACGGAACTGGGCCAGAAATAGAAGTAGCTAAACGACAAAGTCTTTCAAGAGGAAAGTCGGGATGAAGTCTATCTAGCATGTTTTTGATGGTGTGGACAACATACATTTGCCATTATAATTCTACTGAACAAATATAACGCATAGCTTGCATGAAGTAATGTAGATCTCTTAAAATTCTCAGCGCCACACAAAACCCACATCAGTGGGACGAACTTACTCATCAAACTAAAAGACAATTCTAGTTCTACATACATTTGATTCTGGACCTAATAAACCGTCGATGGCCGTCGTTCTCTTCGCTAGACAACTACAAAACTCATAGAAGCACTCAGTCAAAGACGTTAGATACGGCGGAGTTGACGTTCAAGGTAAGTATGGAGTGTGAGTTGCCAGCCGCAAGATCGACCGGATGACGATCACCGTTGGCGCTCAACTGAGGGATCTTTAAAGGCCTTTGTGCCTGCAGAACGTCGGCAAAGATTCTTTGATGCACGGACTACGCCCAGCAAAGGTGCATCATGTAACCTTGGACCTTATGCCGAACAGATATTCCGCGCAGCTATACTCGACTGTGCTGGCACCATGTCTGAAATCGTAGGCTAATAAAGGCGTGCTCGCATCCTGTTCTGGTTACTAAGAAGAGAACCTTGAAGGAAAAAAACCGCAGATCCTTTCCCCTCATCGAACTGCATTATTCTCAGAAAGTTAGTCTTTTGATTTTATGACCTGTCTTACTAATCCGATGATTCCCGCCCTTCTTTGGCACAAAAGCCATCGATGTCAACTGCCCTACAGCAAAGTCTATCCTACATCTACACACTATATATAGGCTTACATTAGAATATACGGAATATGCGTATATAAGCAAAAAATTTCGGACAGTGTATGAGTCAAATAATAGTACATCTGCTTGGCTAAAGTCTTACTTTCGTATCTTGTGTAGAAGAAATATAACAATTATCTTAATGTGCTTTAATACTAATATTGTAGCGTAGCACATTGTATCTGCTTTGTTAGTCACTTTCGCTAGATCGTCATTTATGTGGCAAACGTCGCTACAGCATGAAATAATGTGGCCATAGTAGACTTCATCGGAAGACCGTAGCATATACCGCGATCGTCCGAAATTCCTTTTAAATGTTTATTTATTTGCATTTCCCGCTCTTAGAACTCCAATGTTTTTTGTTCCTAAGGGACCGTACTTCCTTCATGTAAAAAATATAATTAAATGCTAAACCATTTGGCTTACTATTTGTGAAGCTAACATTGGTTCCTTCCAATGCATGCATTATTTTGAATATAAATCTATATACGTATTTATATAAAGAATTGGATAGCGTCGTTGCTGAAACATCTGACAGACGGTCTAAACTATCGCATGCTGCGCGGCAGTGCAGCTGCTGTGTTAAAGCCGTTTGCGCACGGGAGCAAATTCGTCTTGAAAATTAATATGATTCAAAGCAAAACACTTCGACTGATTTTTATGTCTAGTAACTCAAATAATAGAGAAAACCGCTAGATTGATTACTTCAATATTCAACGTTCTCATTTTAGAAAATACAAAAGAAATCGCTAAATCAAATAGGCCTATCAGCCAGCATGATTACTGTCTATATTAATTCTTTTTGCATTGAAATTCTTTGCAAGACATTAATTCTGTAGAATTAAAACTAGCAGAGGCTGAAAGCAATTTGAAGACTGGATGCCATTACAGGAACATAGCCTAATACTAAAACTTTCCACGTACATCACCAGAGCGGTATAACTTTCTGCCATCGGCAGCAAATAGTTTTGCAAGCCACTCGTGCGTTTTGAGACGATCCCTGACCTATTTATTTAATTTTAGGCACGCAGCCGGCGTATTTGTCAGATCCTTACGCCTTACGTGAAAATTATATACGGAAAAGGACTGACTCGCTTAGATAGCTAAAACAGCGTTATTCCACATAAAATATCGTCGTATTCTTCACAATACACATGGTAAAGGCGTAAACAGGCTTAAGAATTGACTTTCAGCCACAGTTGACTGCACATTTTAACTAAACAGGATGTTTAAACTGGCAGTTCTGCTGAGATTTATTGTTGTATTATGGACTGTGAAGAACACCAGTTGTGAAGAAGTGGACGAAGAAACAGGTAAATAATAGGCATATTGCTTCAACTTCCCATGATCCCATAAATAGGCAAAACTTGATGTCCATTTCATTTCACTTATTTATATAGTCAGAGCGGTGAAGGTGGATTTGTAGTTTCGTCAGAGAGGGATTACTCTGTTTCAAGCAGAAGAAATGTGTGAAGAAATAAAATTTCAATAGAAGTTAGTCGGAATTGGTTTAAGATCTTCCTGAAATAATTTTTAATACTTATGGCTAAATTGATAGACGATTATAGATACATGAGGGTGGCTTAACCACTTAAAAGCAACATTCTTCTAAAGTCTTTACCGTACTCTATAAAATATCTAATACGAGATTTAGCCTACACGCTTTTCTTAATCCAATGATTTTATAGCTTCAGTGTTTAAACTATCGAACGTACGGCATGTAAGTCAGTATGTTGTTAATTCTCTTAAATTACAGTTTTAAGTATAACTTTAACATTAACTATACAGTTACTTCTGTTCTGTAGAAAAGAATTTTATTTTTTATTTTAGATGGGAAAGAGGAATATTGTAATTCGGAATCGTTTCAACCGCGATGTGTGAAAAATGAAGTGATACTTATGAAGAGTGCCACGTACGGGCGCATGCGCATCGGTCGATGTATAACGGCGGACGAAGTGTCTGCCCTCGGACCATTAGTCAGAGATGATCCACGGATTCTCGGATGCTCTGCAAATGTCTTGTCCATTCTCGATCGAAAATGTTCTGGAAAAAGCCATTGTGAAATTCGTACTGCAGACGTTCCTTATGATAATGTCAAGCCGTGTCTTCCGGGTCTAGTCGCATATCTTGAAGTTACCTACGATTGCATTACAGGCAAGTACTTCTAAGCAATCTAAAGAAATCACTTAAATGAATTTATTGCCTGTAAGAACTGCGTCTACACAGGCTAAGGACTCCAATATGTTGACGAATTAACATTGTAATGTCTTCATAACACATTCACAGGCTGCCACGGTAATGCAGCGCATTGTTATTGGAAAAACATCTTAAACTTTAGAACTCACTGACTTAAAATTTGATATGAATGGGTATTTTGCGGAGATATACTACCATAAAGAAGTCTGAGACGATTTGCCTCACGGTGGCGCGCATCACCCACACCCAACATATGCATCGTCTGTTAAATATTTTACCTTTTCGCTGTAAAAATTACTTACAGCCAAATGCTTGACCATTGTTACAAGGGCATCTGATGCCGAAATGAGCTATAGGACTAGGCCTATGCTATTTGGCCTATTTCAAGAGATCATTGCTTTATTATTTTAGTTTTGTCTACTCCATCATCAATTAAGCAGAGAACTGTACAATAAGAACAGTTTTTGATGACATGGATTATTATTTTGTAGTTGTCGATGATGAGCGTTCATGTGCTGTGGCGCTTTCAGCGAATCCAACTCATATAATCGGTTCTATGATCCAGAAGACATGTGGAACAGAATTTCGTCCGTGGACTGTGGAGGCTCCCATTGGCCAGAAAATCAGCCTTACCTTGATCGATTTCTCTGCATCTGCTCTTGAACAGACTGGAAGAGGAAGTTTTACATCGCTATGCAATGGTCATGGGTTAATCTTTGATAAGGCAGGAAAAAGAAATGCTACGATTTGTGCTGACGAAGGGCAGAGGATTAAAGAATTATACACATCCAGTGGAAATGCAGTTGATATAATACTTGCAAGTCAGAAGGAAAATGTTCACAATGGTAGCCTATTTTTACTCAAGCTTGAAGGTTGGAACAATTTACAATTAATTTTAATAATTCACATGTATATGTAGGACTGTCTTCTTCCTTATAATAAATGACACTAGCAAGTTATAGGCAACTAATTCTTTCTCTGATTTCATTTATTGTATTCATTTATTGCACTTTTCATGCGCTCAATGTCAGGAAATTTGAATCTGAGAGACGAGGTAAGTTTGCGCGAATACCTTGCCTACAGAATGACCCAAGAAAAGTTGGACAACAGATGACACAAAATCCGCTCAGCAGTCTGGCACCCACAATCATTGGATTAAGAAACCAACGAGAAGTTCACGATGCCACACTGCTAGGCTTTTGTTTGCTAAAACTCATATAGCCTATAAGGAACAAAGTTGTTGCATAAGATGTATCTTATGTATGTATTTATCTGGCTATTTATATAGCGGCTTTAAAGAGTGTTAAACACTGCTTCTCTAACAGATTTTAAAAGATGCTACTTAAGACAGGACAAAATTTGTTTCTTGAACTGTCGGGGTGAAACAGTAATTATTGCTACGTGGCTGGCACAGGAACATAGAGCTCTCTGGTGTGTTCTAAGGCCGCTTCGACTATCAAAGCTTCTTCCATGAGGAGAATATTTAACATAATCCTGTCTCTTGCATGTATCTAGAAGCATACGAGAATTTTGGCAGGTTTTCGATCATTCGGGCGGCACAGTTGAGGATGGACTGATGCAGTCATATCTCTAACTTCGGTTGGATGCAAGAACAGCGTTGCAATATAGTCCGGTCGTCAGGGCAGAGGAGTGAAAACAAGAATTTCAGCAGCAGTTGGTAGAAGCAGATGTAACGTTATCTGCATTCTTCAGGTGTAGGCTACAAATTGTATTGGATATTTTTGGATGAGTGTTTGTTGTATAATGCATGTTTCATGTAACAGTGTTTAAGATTAAATCGATAAGAAAGATGGTATACTTCTTTAGCACTGCATGCTTGTATTCCGTTTCTTCAACGAATCAATGTGGCCTGATCTCTGTTGACATTATATTAAGAATAATTTGTCGCAATCTATAGAGGCAGATTAATTTGTAGCAATCGGTTGTTCGGACATTATTCCGCCTGAAGATGCCTGGCTAAGAAGAAATGGCGACGAAGTCGTGATTGGCTGTTATTCCAGTCGTAAAGCATGGCATCTTAACTGCAAAGAAGGAAGCTGGATTGGTGTTATTGGAAACTGCTCACAGCAAGGTTGGAGCATTTCAATTGTTATTAAGTTAATTTAATACCTGCAGCTGTATTTAACCGCCTCTGCTCTGTTTACTGTATGTTTTATGGTGTAGATTGGCCGACCGTTTGTTGATCCATGCAAAACACCTGTTCTCACGGCCTACCGTACGTAAAAAACCGTGCCGAATTATAAGTAAGGGTGCCCTAAACTTAGGTTTCTATTCTAGTCGCGAGTGCCGTCGTCGTTTTGATTGAGTGGCATCTTAAATTGGCAATTATTAATTATTATTGGACAGGATGTAGACTGAAGGTCTCACTTAATGAAATTAATTAATAAAATAGGTCAGTGAAATATTAGAAACAAAATAAAACGAACCGAACGGCTTAATCACCAAACGATTTAGGCGGTTGTCTAAGAGTATACGTAAAAAGTAACACTGCTAATTCACATCGCATTCTCCCGTCTTCATTTGTTTCCAAGAATTTGTAGTGAAATAGTACAAAAAACTGAAATTGAATTTGCGATGAAAGAAAGATATAATTATAAAAGATTAATTTTAAATCTTTGCTAGTATACCTTCTTGGTGTATTTTCTTATCTGAGTCTTAGTGACGATGCAACAAATAGTTTATCTGTCTTTACTCGATCTCTGTCACTTGATCCAAAAGGTGTAGCCGTACAATAACTGAACCTGAATTGTGTAATGATATGTTGCAGAGACACATGTCCATGACTCGGACGTGGTTTCGGAAACTCGGTCAAAAGTTACGAGTGACGGGCTAGGTAGGACTGCTGAAGATCGCATCACTGCATTTTATTTTCGTGTTTTCATATTAAACTGCATCAGTAAAGTAGAACGAGTAGAATCGGGGTTCGTGTTCAATCATTTCTAATGCTCGCTTAGGTAGGTACTAGAAACATTTGCAGCATCACACCAGACGAATTAGATAACGTAGGAAAAACTTACTGTTCTTGCTCTCCGTCCTCGTCGAAGTTTTTCACAAATGAAAGCAGTTTCAAAGTATGTAAGCAACGGTTGCACTACCGGAAATGAATCCAAGTTTAGTTCATCGTAGGCTCTGGCTGTGTCGCTATTCGAAACAAAAGCTTAAGCAAAGAGCATCTTTATGTGCATTGCGAAATCAGGATCTGTAGTAAGCGAATTAGCATTGCCATAATTCTACACTTTACGTCAGATACAATGACCAAAGTGGAATTGGCAACCATGAAATTGTAATTGCATGTAGCAATATAATAATTAAAGTATTGAGCACTTACATAAAAAATCTTGTAATTTGCATGGGGCACAGCCATCCTTAAGCTGAGTAACTTCCTTGTGCGATTTGTCCCTACGCCGAATTGTCTCGCGACGAATTGTCTCGCGACGAATTGCCATGGAACCTTTACAAGTGCAATTTGCTTTTTAGAAAATAAAATGGAAGGCATTTTGATAAAATAATGATATATAAGCCATTGTTTTGAAAGAATTGTCACTTTAATAATGCCACAATATTTTAACTTTTCTCTGTGCATCTGAATTGTTTTCTTTTAGTTATAGGTAGTGTTGCTATAGCTGGATTTACTCTTGCCATTTGTATGGCAATTGTGTGCCTCGGAGTCATCTGTTTACGAAGGTAAGCACTAAGAAATGGAGTTACGGGTATAGCAAAATGTATGAAAGTACAGGACGTCGCTAAGACACTTGTAACAATTGGCCTATTTGTTTCAGCGTGAACGCACGACTGTAGTCACTAAAACTAGATGCACAAATTTGTACCGCAAGAGTAGACGTTAGAGTGTCGTATGAAACAGTTGAGCAGTTGAGGATCGCTAGCAAATAAATGGCTGTCAAGGGTGCTACCTACAAGCAATGCACCTAAAAGAGTTATAAAGCGTAAGAGTCAAGACCCATATGCAAGACGGCGACGTAACTGCTAGTCCTTGACTAACGTTGGCTTACGTCCGACTAACGAATAAAATCAGTATGCACGATGAGGTATTTGCGCCTTACTCACGAACTAACGCTACCCACCTCGAAACCAGACGTAACTAAGCACTATTAATTTAGGTATTTCTAACTAATATGTAGGCTTTTAGTATCAGGTTTGCCGGCCGTGGACTTGAGTATAGCGTGAATTGTTTCCTATGGAAAACAATTTTTCTGTCAGATATGTTGAAACATCGAATATTGCAGAATTTCGCTTGATCTTGAAGAAACTGGAAGTTCGAACCAGACGATAATAATAGTCTATGTTCCTGCGGCTCACAGCGCCATGCATGGAAAAAATAGGTTACTTGATACAGTAGCTGCTATAATTATGTTTGCTTACATTACATGTTTGATTCTGTTGAAGTTAAAAGTTAATGTGAGGTAGTGTTTGATGTTTTAGAGTCCATGCCAAAGGAGGAAAAGGCCAAGATTACAAAACGATGAAAATACAAATAAATTCAAGTCGAAATATGACTACAAGCCAAGCTTTTCCGTCAAGTATTGCGACTGACTTTGATGGAAACGGATTTCAGATGCAACAGATGCCAACGTATTCAGTCTACGTCGGACACAGTCTAGAGGGTAATTCGGTCCCGTAGAAACATCCAGCACAAGTGTTCTTTTACTTTTTACATTTACATTTACATTTATGATTGCACATTTTTAGCACAAGTGTTCGATTACTAAGATTATTGAATGAGTCAGAATATAGAACACGCAACCGTTTCGCTTAACTAACTCTATCGTATTAGCTTATATTATTATTATTGTTCACTTAAAACTGGTGCAAACAAACGCTGAACGAAGTTGGCGAAGTAATAATGGCCATGCTAGTTTGTGTCTTTTCAAGAGATCGCTCATAACTGTATTTTATATAACATGGCTTAGATTATGCAAAGCATTGCCTAAAGGGAATTTCATCGTTTAAAGGCGCCAGAACATAGAACCGATCCTATCTGATCAGACTGAAATATACTGAACCCGTTCAAATTGACACCTATCGTTCCCGAGTTTTTCCTATTGTACACCAAACCGATCCGATCCGATCCTAATTTAAGGCTGCCGCAATAATAATTAAATGCGCTAGGGTTGCCGTGGTTTGAGCTGGCCAAATAGTTTCGTAATAAATCCCCATGCACACACGAGGCTAATGTTTGATATCCACAAACGTCGTCAAGTGTACGATATCGATTAATGCTTTGCGTCTAATGGTCGATCTTGGCATTATGTAATTTTATTATTTTGGATTAGATTAGATTGCCTATGTGACAATAGACTATGAATTGGATCAACAACAATTTATTTTTTGGCTTCTTGGAATAGCGGAAGTCATTAAATTTATGCTGTTGCTGAAGGCGTTGCTATTTAATTTAGGTCGGCAAATCTTTATTTTATTCAACTCTTTTGAAAAAGCCATGTTATCCATAGAATAATTGTCGCTATGCTTGCGTCCAGAAAGCACAATGTGAGTGTATGCATTCATCTATAGCGATCGTGTTTGATTTTATGCCTTCATCAGAATAGAATTTAACTGATAGTTGTCGTTTTTACCTCCGAATGCTGTCGAATCTGACAAATTCACAGATTCGAACATGTGATACGCTAGAAGCGAAGGTCTAGATCCCACTAGGATGGTCAGTTTGATATCAGTTTGAGTCCTTGAACCACCAAAATCGGGCAATCAAAGTCGATCCGAGTTTAAACTGCTGACTGTCGTTTGTGCAATGCATTTTAGGCCAACAGTTTCTTCGGAACTAATTAACTAAGACGATAGAAAATTGGTTTATAACTATAGATCGGTTTTGGCAACTTCTATACAATCGCTATATGCTAGGCGTCGATCTTGATATCAAAATATTACTTAAATTACGATTGACGGTTTGAAGTTTTCAAGTTTGAGACGACCCCTAACCCACTTACATAATAATAGCTTGCGACTGCCGAGGTCTACTTAAATTCATACGCGCTGTAAAGGCTTTTCCAGACTAGATTTATGTTCTTTAGCCTTAGTCCGATCACTACTGGCTGGTGTTAAGAATTTTGCAACCGTACTATAGTGTTTTTAGCCTAAGTTGCGTTTAATCTTGATTTCACAGTCTAAGCAGTTTTGCTAAACGATTTCTTAAATCGCCATAACCTTAAGAACAATTATCTCACTTTGAAATTGTGTAAGCATAATCTTGGGTCTGTCTAATAATGAAACTAATTCTAAGGAATTTACTCTATGTGCAAATCATATGGATGCTGACTCGAGTATCGCTGTCTAACGCTTCGAGGATAGAACCAGGTAATCGTATGATTCTGACTGTTTTCTTTTTCACATTTAACACAAATTGAGAAATCCCTCTACTCTGTTGTTTGTTATAAAATAGTGGGCTTCAGTGAGTAGAAAAAGTCTTAGCAGATGTATACAGCAGTATACCATATGAAACTCACTACGTCTTGTATTATGCCTTAAACGAAGCTAAATGCGTACTCTCATGTATACGGATAAGCGAAGGGCGCAAGTGAGGAGACCTGACCCCGATCAATGGCCCAATGTAATTGATTTAATTGCTAGTTAGACGCCATTTTGCGGAATCGTGCTCCATTGAGGGGCTTTTATGCGTTTTCGCCAAAACAACTAAGATGTGCTGCAAGGCCGGATTAATCATTCAGGGCCATGCAAACTATACCCGGGGCTTCTATGTTATGAGATAATGATGTGATTCCGTAAAGATATGATGAGTCAATGTTGTATACTGTGCTATTCAGATCTGTGCTGTTCAAGTGTATACAGCAGATGACATTAATATTGTACTTTTTGTTTCAATTTATTTCAATTTTTTGTTAAACTTACAACATAAATCTCTAGTAGACTATGCATGTTGGCGTACGCGACGTTTTAGCTAGGGCATTCGGTATCTGGATGAAAAGTCAGGGGTCTGGGAAAGCGAGCGCCACAGGCGCGAAGCCCCTCAGAACTGGACGATCTGCGAGGAGAGTCGTAAGTTCCCCAGTAGGGTCCGGGACGGAGCTCCGTAAGCCAAAACATTTTGAAGCATTTATTATGAAATTCAGCATAATTGGGCTGAATATGTTAGTACTGCTCTTTTGCAACATAATATAGTTAGCAAATCAGTCTGGAGAAACTCCTCATCGTAAGATACTCGTCATACACCGACATAGCAAAAGCCTAGGGTCACCAATCGGGATCGGGGCACACCTACCACATATCATCGGAGCTATACGAGTCCTAAGAGCTACGGGCTTGAACTCGGTAGGTCCAGATAACAAGGTCCCCTTCTGGTAAGATACACTGTTTTACGCAAAAATAAATAGTAAACACAGTTACCAAAACATTTTCTTAATATCAATCTTTTTGACATAAATAGCCACCTCTAATTTCTTGTCTCTTTCTCTATCTATATCTTAAACCAAAAATCAAACCTAAGAAAATCAACAAAACTCTACGCGTCTAAACAAAAACTAATGTGACATTTACATGGAATAGGCCTACATAATGACATGGAAACATTCGATTACAAGAAAAGTATGTAAAAACTGGTGGTGGCATGGTTGACTTTTCATTTCTGTAAGATGACGCTAAATCTTTTTTAAAATGAAAAGTAATGACTAGCTCCATTAAAAATAGCAGATACAATGAATTTTGTGACGGTTTTCATCATACGGAAAATTTCTGACTCCAATCGGGGCATCCTGTTAGCGAGGATCTCTTGGAATTGCGTAGTTTGCATACAGGTTAATTCAGCTCGGATGAATTGTACGGCATAATTTCTTAGCTTATTGGATACGCATTTAAAAGAATGCTAATATTATAACTTTACTGAACTTCTTAGTAAGAATGATGTTAAGTCTAAGTCTCAAACACCCTGCACCTCCTCTGAATCACCTACCTCTTTCCTTGCCAACCTTGGCCACGGTTTTCCAGGTCACTGAGGATAAAGCACTAAAACACATACACTCCTTCCCTGGAGGCCCTGACGAACTCCTTCCCTGGAGGCCCTGACGAACTGCGTCCTCAGCACATCCATGACTTAGTGAGCTGCGCTGAAGTAGGCCCCGAACTAGTAATAGCAATAACTGCCCTGGTCAATACTCTCTTGGCAGGGGTTTGCCCTGAGGAGCTTCGCACAATTCTTTTTGGTGTCACGCTCTTCGCTTTACGCAAAAAATCCGGTGGTTTGCGCCCGATTGTAATCGGATATTATTGGCGCAGACTAGCATCAAAATGTGCCAACACTTTTGCGCTCCCGAAGGTAGCGGACTACCTGTCACCCAGACAGGTTGGAGTTGGGGTTAGCGGTGGGTGTGAGGCAGCGGTTCATGCAAGTAGGCGTTTCCTCGAAAATATGCAGCAAAATTCTATAATTGTCAAATTAGATTTTGCAAACGCATTTAACAGCCTTTTCAGAGATCAAATGCTTGCTGCACTGTACAGTATTCTGCCAGAGCTAGCTCCTTATTGCCATCTGGCCTACGCAGATACCGCTACACTTAAGTATGGCAACTTTTCTCTGTCATCCCAGATGGGTCCACAACAAGGAGACCCTTTGGGTCCACTCCTCTTCTGTCTACCGCTTCAGCCAGTGTTGTTGAAACTGTCTTCTCCTCTCATCCTTGGCTATCTGGATGATCTCACTCTAGGAGGGGAAGAATCTATGGTGGCTGCAGATGTTGACATGATCGAGCTGGAATGTAGTAGGCTTGGCTTGCACCTCAATCGTGCCAAATGTGAAGTAATTTCGCGGTGCCAACTCACGACCAATTACAGTCCACTCAACGAATTCTTGTTTGTCAAGCCCGAGACTGCTTCTCTTCTTAGTGCTCCACTTTCTGATGCTGACGCTCTAGAGCATGTTCTTGAGTCCCGATGCCTTGAACTATCATTGGTAATCTCAAGGTTGGAAGATGTTGCTAGACACGGTGCACTCATTCTCCTAAGAAGCTCTCTCAGCCACTCGAAACTCCTGCACACTTTACGATGCTCTCCTTGTGTGGACTACCCTCATTTGAAGAAATTTGATTCTCTGTTGCGCCAGGGCCTGGAAACAATTCTCAAGTTGTCTCTATCTGGCAATCAATGGCTCCAGGCCTCCCTTCCAGTCAAGGCTGGAGGTTTGGGCATTCGCAGGGTGACCTCGCTTGCGCTTCCCGCCTTTCTGGCTTCGGCTGCAGGCACCCGGAGTCTTCAATCCTCCATGCTTTACAATCTTCAAGTTCCTAAGGACTCATAGGCCAAAACTCTGCTGGATCGTTGGTGTGCTGATTGTGCAGTTCCCAACCCAGACAATGCCTTTGTCCACAAGCAATCATACTGGGACAAACCATTAATTGGCAGGGATACCAACACTCTCTACACCTCAGCCACTGACGCATACCATCAAGCAAGGCTTAAGGCCGTTGCGGCACCACATGCGAGCGATTGGCTTTTGCTTTACCCGTACTGCCTGTGGCCTGAGACTGGACGATGAGGCCGTGAGAGTTGCAGTAGGCCTCAGGCTTGGAGTCAACATATGTGAACCTCATGAGTGCCGTTGTGGTGCCCTTGTCACGGCCATTGGCTCCCATGGGCTTTCTTGGTCCCTTGGACCAGGTCGAACCACCAGACATGCGACCCTCAATGACTTAGTCTGTCGGAGTCTCATTCGTGTGCAGGTTTCCCGGCAGTGAAGGAACCGCCTGGACTCAGTAGAACACACGGAAAACGACCTGATGATTTGACCCTCATTCCGTGGCGGACGGGCCGCGCTTTGATTTGGGATGCCACTATAACAGACACTCTTGCCGCATCTTACCTCCCATCCACATCAATCTCAGCTGCCGGCGCAGCCGAATTGGCAGCAGAGAGGAAATGCCAAAAATATAACATTCTTGCACAGAACTACCACTTTGTACCTCTGGCTTTCGAGACTCTTGGCCCAATAAACAGCAGTGGCCTACTCTTCATAACAGAGTTAGGGCGCTATCTCTCTAGTATAACCGGATACACGAGAGAAACCAGTTATCTTTTTCCAGCGCTTTGCAGTCACAATTCAACGCTTCTTCAGTTCTGCTGCCTTCCACGGTACTTTTGCTCCGCCAGATCTTGACGATTTCTAGCCATCCCAGAATGTTGTATTCTCCGAATTATTTTTGAAATCCTGAGGGATCAGATATACCTCGGGTAGAAAACAAATAAAAAATGATGTTGATAGATTTATACTTAATGTGAGTAAAATAAAAAATATTTTGTCTCTTTCTGTCTTTTAGTGCAAATAATTTGTCTATCAAATGCTGACAGAATAAACAGTAGGCCTAGATATCTGATAAGTGGCGCGTTTGCCATCACATCGTTTGATAATAAGTGGATTTTGAAAGAATTATTTGTAACAATTGATAATAAGTGGATTATAAGAAGATTATTTGTGTGATTTTATTCGTTTAATTTTGTAATTTTGAAACGTAATTATTTTCTTTTAACGTATCATGTTCGCTCGATACTTTTATGTATCGAAATTGTGATCACGTAGCTTCTTCCGAAGTTAGAAATATCTAATTTAAAACTTTTTTGATTTTATATATGTTATTTTATATTTAGGTATAACTAAAGATATCTGTATGCTAGAATCTTTTCAACCTCAGTGTTTGAAGAATGAAGTTATTCTGATGAAAAGCGCCACCTACGGACGCATGCGCATTGGTCGATGTATTACAGCTGAAGAGGTTCATGCAATTGGGCCGCATTTTGGAGAAGATCTTCGCTACCTCGGTTGTTCAGCTGATGCTTTATCCATACTGGATCGCAAATGCTCTGGAAAGACCGAATGCAATATACGGCTTTCTGACATTCCCGATGACAGTATCCAGCCTTGCTTTCCTGGTTTAAAAATGTATCTAGAAATCAGCTACCACTGCGTCAGCAGTAAGTAATTTTTAAACTTCTTACTGTCTAACCATCCAGCGCATATTTAATGTGATCTTTCACAAGGTACTGTGGCTGCAGCCAAATTTGTGTTAACAGCGATATGGCTTAACTTCAAGAAATGTGTTTAGTGACACTCTGTAAATCAGATTGACGTGAAATATGACAGCACATTGTGTTTGCCACTATACTGTTATTTATAAATGTCCTTTGGCTGCTATTTTAAACTTGCTTTAAAGCGTCGCCTACTTTACTTACGAATACAACATTTCGTCCTTTTCTTTCTATATTAAGTTTCTACACTTTCAAATCGGAACTTTAAAATCATCTTTGCTCAGTCTCTCAAATTCACAGTTCGAAGACAACGCAAATAACAGTGTCTTAGTTGACGCCTATATCTGTACTGCCTTACTAGGTCTATGTTAGCAACTCCAAAAGAATCCAAATCGTTGCATAAGTCTAGTTTTAACAATTTTTTATACCCTTCCAGGGTTATTGCCATTAGCGATCGTCGGCCTAGCCCTTTCTTTAAGCAATCGAGAGTCGTAACTTCCTTTCCCTTCGCTGAAACTAGCCATTGACCTCACATATTTGCTCTCGCACAGGTATTCCAATACGCCACGCATCATTGACTTAGGTCGTTCTTAAATTGCGTTTACCAAAAACAGTGACCAGAAAGAGCATGGCAACGATCGAGACGATTGATGAAGCCTCAGCGACATTCAACTAATGCATACTCTCTGCTTTTCTTCTTTTTACGTTCTCGGGTGGGCACATGAGTAAGCTCTGCTATTTAGGCTTTCTAGGCATATCACACTGAGTTAAACAGGCAGAATATGAACAATGGCGCTTAAGAGTGAAGTGGTGGCTGCCGGGTAAAGAATTCAATCCGAAACTTGAGAAATTGGAGATTGAAAGGAGGAAGGTCAGGGATGCTGCTGATAAACCCTTGATATACATAGTTGGTTGGGTGGCCGAACAGTCAATATGCGTCGCCTTTTGACCTCTGACCTGGGTTAAAATCACAGATCTCTCATATAAAATTGATGGCGTATTGAAAGCATTCCTTTGAGACTTTGCGCTGAATCTACATTTAACTGGGTTAAATAATTGCTGACTGAAGAACATATTATCTGATGGCTCGAATACTCGTACTCGAGTAATAATCACGTAAGTTCCGTCATGCATAAGCGCCTTTTTGCCGCTTCCATGCACACTGTGTGCCCGCATTGTGAGCGCTGTCTTGTCTATATTATATTTATCATTTCTCGTTAATAAGTTCTCAATTAGGTTTCATAAGCATTCTGAACTACTTGTTGAACAATGCGGGTGCTCAGGAGTAATAAAGTAATTGACATGGATTTATTGGTGCTTACAATAATTGTTTTAAATTCAGTGACCAAGAATCTTTTGCGTCTAAAGTTATAGATGACGAGCGTTCGTGTTCTGTAATCGTTTCAAAGACTCCAACTAACATATTAGCTTCGGCTGTCGGTCAGCGAATCTGTGGAACAAAATCTCAGCCATGGGCGATCGAGGCACCGGTTGGTCAGAAAATTGCCATAAGACTTTTGGATTTTTCAACGTCTTCCAGCCAGGACCGTGGACAGAGACAACAGTCGTGTCTTAACAGTGGCGTTGTTGTCGATAAGTCAGAAAAGAAGAATGCGTCTATTTGTGTCGGTGGAACTGAAAGGGAAAAGGAACTATTTTTGTCAACTGGAAAGGCAGTCGACATATTTTTAACTCCGACTGATCAGCAAGACATCATCAGCGACGCTGTTCGATTTTTACTAGAGGTATTTTACTAAGAGGTATTTAAAAATGTCAGTGTTGGAGTTAATAAGCCAAGTATTTGCGAAGACATTATTTTAGTGTATGTATTTTGAGTTTTGACCTTCTCTAAGTCCGAAAGTTTTTATCCACTCTAAGAATATGAATTTTACATAATAACTTATGATATTAAACGCATTCATCTACATATTACACAAACAAAATCAGCAAACTTTGTAAAGTATTACATTGATACACATGGAAATGAGAAATTGTGTAACAATCTAAACAAATAACCGTGTCGCTGGCGTATTAATTTTTAATCTTATTGACTGCTTAGCTATTGTGATTCTTGCGTCGCCAATTGTCAGCGTATAGCACCCTAAAGGTGACTCACTGCATGCGATGCTCTAAAGTACCCCTTTTCTCAGTACTTTACATTAGGCTACGTCTTCAGTTCCAGATACTCTATAATCTAAAAAACATAAGAAATTCTTTAAAGAAATTTACACATAAACTTTCAAGCGAAAGTTCTGTTTTATGTTATAGCTGTCGGTTGTTCGGATGTCATTCCTCCAGAGGACTCTTGGATGCAGAGGAAAGCTGATGCGATCGTAATTGGATGCTACTCCAGTCGACAAACATGGCATCTCCGTTGTGAAGCAGGAAAGTGGGTCGGCGTTTTAGGAAACTGTACTCAAGGTGAGATATCTTTGCGGCGATATGCATGTTTATTGATGTTATCAGACAGCCAACCACGAATGCAATCTAGAATGCTCTTGCTCGTGATGTCACCAAAACCCCCAAACACCATCACATCACTCTTATTCTCAAATCACTTCACTGGCTTAAAGTGCCTGAATGAATCGAGTACATAAGTCTTATCACTTACCTATAACACAATTCAATCTTTCCAACCCTCCTATCTTCGCCAGTTATTTACAATCCAACCACTCCGTTCAACCCGATCCTCTTCTGCCCTAACATTCTTTGCACTCCCATCAATTCATCCTTAAAATTTGGAAATCGCCTCGTAGCCATAGTTGCTCCACCGCCAGAATTACGACAACTGTCTGATCTATCTTACGAACACACCATAGCTTCACCCCTTGCAATCTCTGCGCAAGTCTTCCACTCAAAACTGAAAACACTCCTCTTTCGCAGATTCTATCCTGATTCATCTTCTTCCCCTTGTCTATCCTGCTGATCCAATTCTAAGCACCACCCACCGTAGCCGTCCGACTGTCAGCCTGTCTGGCTCTATTGGATCTTGACCTGGAACCGAACCCTTCTTGACTATCGATTTTGTTTTTACTGAGCGCCTGTAAATAAGCTGTCCCCCGCGACTTGGCTTTCGTTAGGCGCTGTGGAAATCTCGAGATTACTATTAGGATTAGGACATCACTAAACTTATGTCCAAAAATGGTCGAAGGCAAACTGCTGAAAACTACTTTCTGATGCCGTTGCTGGTCACTTGCACCGACGGTAAGGCCTGGAAAGTATTAACGCTATTAAAATTATATGTGTCATTTGTATTGCATTGCTACTAACATTCATTTTTAAACTGTGAAGGTTTCACAAACTCGCTTGGCTAATTACCTTGTAAGATTATTCTAAATGTCCGCTTATTATTATTATGATTCATTATATGAAACCCAATACATTTAGGGGCAATGGGATGTAAAATCTTTGCCCTATAGGAGTAATTCTAAGGCTGTATGTATGCATATATCTAAGTATGTGCGTGTATGTATACATGAATGCATTTATGCATTTATGTATGTATATGTGCATGCATGTAATTACGGATGTATGTATGCATGCAATTATGTACATGTATGTCTGTAAGCATATATAGCCTATATGTGTACATGCATCATGCATATATACTAATTAACTAAGTAACTATAAGTATCATCAATCATGTCTGAACCTTGAAATTTATTATCACAGCAAAATCAAACATAAGAAAGAAAGATTTGGTAAAACCTTCGTATTTAATCTGAGGACAAATATTCAAACTTTTAGTGACATTGCATGCCACCAGTTAGCGGTCATCTTGAACGGAGAAAGACAAGATGGCCTAGGGACCAAAAAACAGGTTATGACTATTAATTGTGATTTCTTTGCAAATATCATGGGCATATGCATGTGCTATAGGAATGTGTGTTGCTTGCTTGATAAAAGCATAATGAACTTGTACTTTAAGATTTTAATCAAAGGTATCTGAGGGGCGGTTCGGTGGCCGATTGGTAACACGCTGGCACGAAGAGCGGAAGGAAGCGGGATCGAATCCCGCTTGCCCCATAAAGGTCGACTCAGCCGCTACTCGCCAGAGGGCAGTAGTAAAATGAGTAGCAGTTTCACTGCGTAGATAACCTTGGGTTCGGCGGGTAAGACTTGCCATCTACCGCCGATGTATGGTCACTAGTGGCCACCTAAGGACTGATGGCATTGAAACCGGAGATCAGTACCGGCACCTACGGGCGTTGAACCCATGGTGGAATCTATCTATCTGAGGGTGAGCATCATTGGACCAACTGCTCTAGTGTAAAACTAGCATCATGTACATCCCAAAAACCAATAAAAGAGCTGGTCGGCTTAAATCTTACTTTCAGTGCAATTTGTAGATGCTTCCTCGCACGATTCAGTCTCTGAGAAAGAACATAAGACTACAATATCAAGTAAAGGTCAAGGTAAGTGTTCTGAAGGTCATAAAAATAATTTTGACTTCTAATTGGCCTCAATAGTTCGCGCCCTCTATCGATGTAGTATTGAGTTGGTTAAGAGATTGTCTTGCGTTCAAGTGTTCAGGATTTATAGTTCAGTTTGCAGTTCGGTTTATGTTGAAGAGTTGGCTTAGAGTTCGATGTTAGAATTAGAATGTGTTAGATGAGAAGAGTTGTTGTCGACTCCTGTTTAATAGAACATCTATTCAGTTTGAATCAAAGACGAAGTTCGACAATAGCGATTGTTTGTCGCTATTACTAGGCCAGCTTCGAAACACACAGCAGGCATAGCTATATGATGCAATGCTGCATAATTTTGGTAAAATTTTACCTCTTAGCGACGGCAATTTGTTGTTTTCGTTTATTCTTTCTATGTTATGTGGCTAGTAATCTGGCAACTGCATTTGTTATAATTAATCATTGATTATATGAATGCAGTTATTGCACTAAATGATCTGAATTTATCGCAGTGACTAATTTTCACAAAACAGTTCACTTTGTTAAATAGTGTCACAATACGTATCCGTCTAAAAGCCTATGCTAAACTCAGTATCACTTCAAAAATATAAGATTCCAAAGGGCACATGCAGCGCAGCTTGAACCAAATTGTATTCGAAGCTAATGTTGTTGTTTGTGTGTATTTGTGTATTTATAATCTGGTTATTTACATGTACATTTACATGTATATAGCGTCTTGTACAACCTTCAAATGCGCTAAAACATGGCTGTCTAACAGAACTGAAACGCTTAGATCTATTATCAGCCTATACATGAGGACAGAACTAAGTAAAAGTAAAATAAATTGCATAAGATGTTGTGTTACGTTTTAATTTTTGTTACAGTACTGGCCATTGTTGCCATCGCAGGATTTACTTTGGCAATTTGTCTGACTATTGCTTGTGTGGGAGCTGTTTACCTACGAAAGTAAGTAGATCTAGTAGTTAAAAAATGTTAAACGGCGACCTTAACACACTTGTGTAAACGCCACACTACACACACCGTAGTGGATTTGTAGGATTCTTCAGCTGAAACGCAAACATGACAATAGCAATCAACATCATTGAACTTTTAAAACCTTCAAATTTGCTTCTTAAGCGCATTTTCATTCGATGGCTGAGGTACACTAGTCTTTGCAATATCTGCTTTTATATTTTCAGATGGTCTACACCGAAAAATCCGCTAGTACAATCTAGTAGGAGAACTTCTGTTTTACAGTGCACAAGGCATCAGTCGATGATAGCTTCTAACTGACGTCGAAGTGAGTCTGGTCGAGACATCGCGCGGATACATGGAAACAGCCTCCTACACCCTGGACACCTTACATCTTTTCACTTATAATGCCCTAAGCTAACGTACTGAGTCAAAGGCTGCTGACTGCTGAAACTCCCTTTATCTCTTGCACCTAGATGGATCTCTCAACGAAACGTGAAAGAACTAAACCATTTCGTCAGAGGAACACACATCCACGATTTTTACATTATTGCATAGGGGTTCAGCCAATTGCTTCTAAAACTGTGGTAACAGTTAATAAGGTTTTGAAAATGAACCTGCCGTACTACGCTGAATGCTTCCACAGTATCTTTTAAATTTTCAGATTCTATGCCAACAGTAAGAAAAAGAAAGATTGCAAAACTCGAAACTACACCATTATCTCAGCAAATGGTCGGTCTACAAACCTTCAGAAAATTTCTTTGGGCCCTGCGACGGGGCAATTCCCTGAAAACGATGCACAACATTTGCCTACCCAACAGATGCCAACTTATTCCGTCTTCGTTGGAGACAATGATTTCCAAGATGTCGATAATTCAATACGCATGGACAACGCGAATTTGTCAGGTCTTGCCTGATCACATTGCTCAGGCATCATTGGCTCCAATGCGTTATTCTCTGTTATTGGGTATTGACAGTGCAGCCTTCGGCATAAGAAGTAATATGCTGACGTGAAGGAACTCAAATAAATGGCAAAACTTCTTAAATGTAACTATAACGCTACAGATGCTAGCCAAATGTTACAATATTATTTGCTATTACCTGAATTATCGTAAGCTGGAATTTCAAAATATATTGTAATTCATGTGACAACTTTTTCATAAATCTTTATATAAGCAATTTTTAATCAGAATCATGTGGTAAATAGATAAGATCAAAATAAGAGTGCAACGTCTAATCCAATCAACACTATGAATGAAGCAGAAAACGAAGATGCGAGACAAATAGGATTGTGCTGTGAATGTACGCGCGTGTGTTATGAATAATGACTAAGTCAGGATCTTGGTTGATGACTTGTTTATGATAACAGGAAACAGATTACTTGCTATACGAGAACTTTGGTATTCGATAGTAGATATTAGTAGGATGAAGAGCAAGACACACAGCACACTATAAAAATGAAGCTACTTGATCAGTTTTAATTGAATTATTTTGCCTAACGCTGTCATCGAGTGAAGGATATAAGCTGTTAGCCGACTTTTCCGGTTGTTGATCGATCTTCGAAGAACATTCTCCCACTGAAAACTCGAACTTTACAATTACAGACAGGTTAAGAAACATTTCAGTGAAACTTAGGTCGCACCTTGTGGGTACGTGACGTTTGGCCGCATGGTATTTGGCATGGTCGCTTTGACCCGGTGCTGCACGGCATTTCATAGTTTTACCTATAACTCAAATTTAGACTCAATTTCATTGCTTTCATTGCTTAGAAAAATTTTTTTGGTTATAAACGAATTGTTTTCTTTCCTTCTGTTTATATTTCTCACTGCACAGGCCCTATGCTTTTAATGCAAATCTCTGATTTCGTCTTCTGTTATTTAGTATCAGTTAGCCTATAGTCACTACATTATTATTTTTAAATCAATTGCTGACTTTCAAACGATTTCTTTCAATTCAGTGAAACGTAGCCTGTAATAATTATAGCATGCGTAGGCCTATGATGTACTTTATACTGACTAACTAATAAGCATTGATTATGCTTATGGTGCCAAACGGCCGGCGCCAAAATGAATGAGATCCAAAACGAATATGAGTGAATGTTATTAAGTGTTTAATTCACTCAAAACAGTGGCGCTGCTCAGAGGTATATGTGATTAACTTTAGCTTACGCGTGTTTGTATTGAACGGATCTGAACATTTAAGTTTACCTGAAAATTTAGACTAGGCCTACTGGTTGCCCATTTCACCTAGATTGTTTTCAGTTGCAAATTTTGAGACGACCCCTGACCCATTTACATGTTTTTTATTATTCCAATATTTTCGACTAGATTAATGCGCGTCTGAACAGAATGTTAGGCTTTGACGCATTATGATGTGATGATAGTTATTACTGTGTGTTAGAATCACAACGGTTTGTGTTAGTTTTGTAGGATAAGAGTATGAAACAGATAGACTAAGACTTCCAAGCAAATGGTAAAGTTGTTGTGCGGTCAAGTTTAGAGCGAATAGTAAAAGCCTACTGATGCACGATTTCTGTTTCATATAAAATCAGCCCTAAATCATGACACTCGTCGTAAGAATGACATTTTCTGTGGAACTACTACTGATATTCGTTCAGGTATCAATATCGGAAGAAGTGAGAAAAGAACGAGGTATGCTACTGCTAATTATTTATTTCGAGTTTAATTGTTTTCTTGCGGTTTTTGTCCTATATGTCGAATGTGCTTATTCTTATAGCATAGGCCTATTTTGATTTGAAAGTAGTTTAAGGTTAATTATTTATGGTAATAGTCAAATTTCAGAACTATAGCATGGTAGCCCATGGTTGAACGCTCATATTTTAACTCTGATTGTGCTGTTCAAGCCGTACTTCAGACAGGTACTGTTTAGAGACCTTGAACGAATCCTTTAGACATAATTGTTCGTCAATAAATACATGTAGACATAATTTCTGGGGATTAACATCAAGGCGCCATCACTCCCGTGGGGGATTGGAACTTCTGAAATTTTCATTGGGCTAGCTCTGCATTTTGTACGGATAGATTCCCTACACATATGTTTTAATTCAAATTAGCTTCTAAGTTGTTTAAGAAGTTATTTCATCCAAAAATGCATAGCGTTCCATTTATGAAACGCTGTATTGTGGCGCTATAAATAAAATCAGTTGCTCTTGAATAACCAGAGCAGAAAGGTTGTTCATGCTGTCGTATTAAAACTTTAGGTGGAATGGAAGACATTTGTATGCTTGAGTCGTTTCAACCTCGGTGTTTGAAGAACGAAGTCATCGTTCTGAGGAGTGCCACATACGGACGAATGCGCATCGGGCGATGTGTGAAGGCGGAGGAAGTCGCAGCCCACAAAGCGATAGTCGGAGACGACCCTCGATACCTTGGTTGTTCGGCTGATGTCTTGACGATATTGGATAAGAAATGTTCCGGAAAGACTGAGTGTGATATACGCCTATCCGACATTCCAGAAGAAAAACTTCAACCTTGTTTCCCTGGTCTTAAGATGTACCTGGAAGTCAGCTTCGAATGCATCAGCAGTTAGCCTTTTTTCTTAAGCTATTGGCTAATTTAACCTTTTTAACCTCTGGTCGAAATCGTAATCGTAAACTTCTCACTGGGATCCCAGAACAAGTTTAGAAAACCTCATGGATATTAACACATCAGATCTGTCTTACAACCCTTACAAGTAGACTCCAATTGAGACAGTGAATTCAGTCCGAAGTCTGTTTGCATTTAAATTAGCCCACCTATCTTCCTTCGCGGCTCACAACTGCAAATATTTCCAAGTGATCGTGGGACAGGCTAAACTTCTGTTATGTTCCGAACCAGCGCAGTGAGCTCTATTCCCATGCTTCCTCGGTGTCTGGCTCGAAATCTAAGAATGTGATATTCAATTCTGTTTATCTGCTAATTTAGTCACGTCTGGACTCAAACCCATCTTTTCCAACTTGCTTATCTATCGAAGCTTGCCATCCGGTCTCTCAGACCTCTCCAAAGGATTACTGACGCTAGACTGCGATTTCACTTGGCGCCTTATATGTTGTTACCATGGCGCTATATGATTTGCTAGATTACTGGATAAAGTGCAGACCTAAAGAATAATCAACAGAAAACACGATCAACAATTTATAAATGTTAACTGCCTTACTTAATAGCAATAACACGTTCATATGACAACATTAACATATTAATATAATATACTGAATACACAAGCTAGTTTAGTTAGAGATTCACTTGAGAAAATTGACTGTTATGCAAAAAGCAGACGTTTGTGTTGTGCACGATCTTGAACTTATCTTATAAATTCTTATCTTATAAATTTTCTTATCTTGTAAATTCTTATCTTATAAATTTTCTTATCTTAATAGACTACTTACATTTTACTGGCAAACTAGTTTATTTGTCCTGCTGCATTGGTTTGATGAACGGTTGCAGGTTGAATAAGGTAAATAGGCCTACATTTACAGCCTTTTCTCGTGGCTAACACTTCGTGCTCATGGATACCTCTTCTTCTTCTTCTTTAGAGAAATAAATATTGTATTATTATTTTTATTATTTCCGCATTTATTAAGCGCCACTATCTGGTGACTTAGCATCAGTCGATGGCGCTGAACAATTTTGGGTGAAGGACTTGCTCAAGGTCTCTCTACTCAGTAACCGTCTCAGAGGAGGCTTGAACCCTTACTCTCCGCGTTACATTCCGAGCGCTGTAACTTTCGGCCACCGTGCCCCACATTGTATATGCTTCAGCATGGTATCTTAATTCAGGTCTATATTTTACTGCTGTACCAATAATTACACATGCTTCTTAGTTGTAGACGAAGAACGTTCATGTGTTGTAACGGCATCTAAGAGGCCAACTAATATAATAGTTTCGGCTAAAGCTCAGCCAATCTGTGGCACGAAGTATCAACCGTGGACAGTCGAAGCGCCTCTTGGTCTCAAAATCGCAGTCAGTCTCATCGACTTTACTGTCTCAAACACTGCTCAGAATTTTGGAAACTCTAAGCAGCTGTGTCGCAATGATGGAATCATTGTTGAAAAGGCAGGGAAAAGAAATATGTCCATCTGTGTGGGAGGAGAGCAGAGAGAAAAGGAATTATATATATCAACCGGAAATAGTGTTAACATATTTGTGGACTCTTCATATCAAGAGCCAGTTACTAATGATGTCAACCGTTTCATTTTGAAAGTTAAAGGTTATCGTTTTCTCACTGTTATTCGATTTTTTGTGATATAGACCTAGTTTGACCCTTGGAGGTAAACCCGGGGCTGGATATAAAATTGCTGAAACGATTTGAATCACTGCAACGCCCTGTTAGTAAAATTTTAATGGGTCTTAGTTTATGACTGTGAAGGCCTACGTATTTTACTCCCCAGTTTTCTATTAAGTAACTGCATTTGTGGTCGACCATCAAGGATTACATGCACAATGCCTATTCAGATTTTACTCTAACGCGTGTCGCACTTCATAACTCCTTATTGATAAATTAACTTAACATGGTTAAAACATTGCGTATCAATGAAATGCACGTATAAACTTCATCAGATATAAGCTTTTCAAGTGTTACAGCAAATGATAAAACGAGGTAGTACTGAATGCTTTGTAGCCATTGGTTGTTCGGATATAATTCCACCGGAAGACACTTGGTTGAAGAGAAACAATGATGTGATTGTGATCGGATGCTACTCCAGTCGTCAAACTTGGCACCTCAGGTGCAAGGAGGAGGGGTCATGGGTTGGAGTTTTAGGAAATTGCACTCATGGTGAGATTTACCAGTAACCTGTCAAACTGGCGTCTTGTCTGATATGCGCTAAATTTTCTGGTCTATACTTCAAACACTGTTACTTTGTAGTTCCGTTTCTTTAAAAACAATTAAGCCACTAATGTGATTATCCTTCGTAACAAGACACTGAAAGACGCGGTTTGCCTTATGTGACTTCATATGAATGTCTGAAACGACGTTCGAAAAATGCGAACTACCAGAAAACTAACAAAAACCTTGTATTCAACCTATATGACGACACATATAACATAACTTGTTCGTATAACACAGCAGAAAAATATAATTCATTAAAATCCTGAAGTCATAGTTTAGTGTTTCATATGCTTCATTGCTGTCTGCAAGTTGAGCTTATGCAATAACATTAGTTCTGATTGACTGGCTTTTCATCTTTATTTTCTATCTTTGTAGATATGTTTGAGCCCAAGTCAGCCACTGAGTCTGAACATAAGACTGCGTTATCAGGAAAAGGACAGAGTAATGTATTTACATTGTCATCTATAGGTCCTTTTGTCGCACTTCGTTGAATAAGTGGTGCAGTTTAATAGCACGTAAATGCTGCTAAAATTCTAACTTGAAAAGGACCTTAGAGAAATGTTGAAGTGGACGCTACCTAAAGTGGCAAAACTTGCAGTCTTTATGATTTCATAATTTTATAACAAATTAAATTAAACCGAATGGTATGTTCACTTGATAACGCCAGCCACAAAGAACAATTCTGAATCACATGGCATTCATACAACAAATACTAATCAGTTGTAAGTTCCGTAGTACCGGGTTAAATGCGGTTAAATATATTTTTCGCTTAATTTTAAGTTAATAAATTTTCTGGTCTTCTTTTTTTGTTTTGATAGTATTAGCCATTATTGGAATTGGAGGATTTACTTTGGCAATTTGTCTTACAATTTTTTGCGTTGGAGCTATTTGTCTACGAAGGTCAGAGGATTTTTGCGCTTTTGTTTTCTATAAGCATTACATACCTACTTACCTTATGGCCAAACCTGTATTTTGTGCCCCTTTGCTGTTAATTACAAATTAACTCTCAGTTTCAGATGGAAAATTCTACAAAACGATCGTAAGATAAAAAAGTTTGGTAAGCACGATCAAGAAGGCTCAAAATAATTGGAGTAATGGATAAACTATCGAAGTTATTCGACCCGGCTTCTCCAACGGATTATGATTTTGGATTGCTTTTTTGACTTGAAGCGATCAATCACTGATACCTTTAGGCATCATGGTAACGGCGCTATAGAAATTAATAGATTAGATGAGATAAACTCAAAACTTGTTGTACGTCAAAGCAAATGTATTTCTTTCAACTGACTAATAATGCTGTTTTGCATTGAATTACTAAGGCGCAGACGCACAATTCTGTTTTTTTGTCCACTAAACCGAAGCGAGGATCTCAAAGTCTACGCTCTTAATTGGCCGATCTAACTCTTTCAGATTCTATGCCATCAGCAAGAAGGAGCGAGAGTACAAGACACTCAATTACAAGTGTAATTCCGTTAGAAGTCAGCGAATTCCTTCTAGAGTTTTAGGAGACTACGCGACGGACGACGGCCTTGGCTTCGCTGGACAGCACGTGCAAACGACGCATTCAGTCTTCGCAAGTGGTCTCAATGACGTCATTGATCCAACATGCAATGATAAAAGGAACGACGCATGCGCCCGAGTCTAAACTGATAAAAACGTTACTCCAATCAGAATCTTATTTCTCGATGTTTTGATGACCTTTGTCGACTTGAATGACCCCACCTCCGTAGGAGCAATAACCTGTCAGGGAGTTGACATAAAAAAGCATTGAAGATGCGGATTTCTTTGCGACTGAGAAGTTTTCATCGTATTCTTAAGCATATGGAAGTAGTGCATCGTGCTCTTGTGCAGGCACAGAAACAAATCAAATTCATTTATCTTTGTTTCTGACCCATGAACTCTTTAAATAAATAGACTAGTTATAACCTTAAAGAATATGATTGGTAAGAGCCAAAAAGAAATAATCCTTTTACTTTTTTCGAATAATAGAAATTAATCAATCCAGTTTTACTGTGATTACTTGTTTCCATTTATAGGTGAAGCTCAGAAATTCTGATCTACAAGGCAACCAAAATCAATAGCTAGTTCATTCTTCATGTGAGCTCTAAAGCACAATTATGACCAAATGTATTTGCGAAATGCGTCATTTTACAAACCTAAATTTGACATTTAAACTGATGTTGGAATTGCATTGCGGATTGGCGGATATAAATAAGGAGCTGCTGGACTTCGTCAAATTTATTGCGTTTTGAGACGACCCCTGACCTATTACTTACAGTACTCCCGATTGTTGCGCTGGGTTGCCGTATCTCTCCGCGTCTATAACTATTAGTCATTTTGAAAACCGTTCTGAAAGCAGGATAACCATGACACCTGAACTGGTTTTACTGGTTGTCTTTATGCTGTTCTGTGCTGCGTTATCTGATAAAGAAAGCTTACAGAAAGGTTCAGGTAGGCTTACAAATTTTCACATATTTGAGGAAATTCCGAATTTAACGAAAACTTGCGAAAATGTCTCAGAATATAAATGTGAATTTAACAATATTGTAAGGTTCACTATAGTTGCAATGTGCTATGAAATAGCATCTCTTACAGTTTCAATTCCTAGATATGTTTCGTTGGTCAACATAGACCTTAGACAATGACAATATTATGGCTACTTTTTCGTCGTAAGTTCGACTTCGACGGATATCGGAAGGTTTGAATATGACAGGCTGTTACATCTATCTTTCGAAGTCATCCTTAAACACACATGAAGGACTGACTGAAGAGAACGACTAATCTCATTTATTCATAATGCTAAGACGTTCTTAAACCAGTTTTAAATTCTTCCTACTTAATCTGCTTGATTCCTTGATGCCCATTCTTCTCTGAAGATCTTCCAATCCGAACTATATCCGATGTCTGTGAAAGGTGTTCGTTGAATATTCGGCGGTATTCAGCTGATATTTGGCGGATCTCCTTCGACAGGCCTTCAGGGAGTTTGCAAGTAATCTGTCACAGATATTCGGCAAGTCCTCGAAGATTTTCGAGTTGTATTTGGCGTATATTAAGCGGGTCTTCGGTGGGTCCTGGGGTTATTAAGCGGATATGGGGTGGGTTTGGGCGAATTGGTTGGCCTTATGCAGGTATTCGGAGTATCTTTAGCGAGCATTTGGCCGTTTTTGGGATGTGTTCGAAGTGTTTCCCCGCTGTCTGATGTGTTTTCTGTGTGACTTTTGGATGAATAAATCAACGAACCTTCAGTGGGTCTCAGCTGGGTAACTAACAAATACCAAAGTGGGTATCCTTTGAGTTTTCGACAGGTATTCGCGTTTTTGACTCTTTTCAGAATTCCGATCACTTCTTGAAGGCCTGGCCTCTTCTCTGTTGCTTCACAACAGTTTCTCCGACTTTGATCAGCACATCTCTTGGACCATGCACGTCTTTATCATCCGGTCCAACTCTTCCGCTTTTAAAAAGCCACTTCTGAGTAAAATTTGTAATTCGCAACTTCATTAGCGCTGGCATGTAATGCACAAGGTATCACCCGATGGCGCAACAAAATCAAGCCGCAGTCAGGTCAATACCCAGAAAGTCAGTCCGATGTTAACAGAGCAGCCTATGGGGAATAAGTCAAGGGTGACTCTTATGTTGAGACCCAATTGACCCAAGTGACCGAACAGAATGAGTAGATGCAGGAAGACAATTCCAAAATCTAGGTCCAGCAACCAAAGAGCTTGTCCACCGAGAACATTTTTGGCACAACCAGAGAAAGAATCAGATGACCAGGTTTAATATTGATAGGCACTGGGATTGAGGACTGATGTTAAGTATTGTGTTGACCAAACTTTGATTTTTATATACTATAAACCCTACTTTGAATTAAATCCTTTGCTGAACAGGAATCCAATGCATAGATTAAAGTACAGCAATTGTGTTCATATTTGGACTTGTCAATTATGGCTCTAGCCAAAGAGTTCTGAATTCTTTGGAGTGTTTATATGTTTGACTTTGTAATACCGGTTAGAAGCAAGTTACAGCAATCAAGACGACTGAAGACCGCTGTGTTTGCTAGAGGTATCTTTGAAACATGGGGACATACCTAATTCTGCATAAGTCATCAATATACTTGTATGATGACTTGCGAATACCATTTACAGAGTCACTGATGAATGACATAATAGAATCAAAACAACACCCAAGTTATAAGCTGCATTAGCCAACTCAACAAGTGAGTCATTAAGTTTTAAAGATTTAAGCAATTCAAACTACTTATGTTGCTGTGGAGTGCCCAGTAGTAGAATTTTAGTTTTCGACGGGTCAAGGAGGAGTTAGCCGCCGTCCAAGACAAAGGCAGCGAAAGCAGTTGCGCAGATGAGTGACAAGATAGAATGCCAAATAATTGTAACTCTGAGTATCATCCGCAGAGAAATTATAGCCTAGTGAATGATCAACAAGTGCAATACCTAATGCTGTAGTGCATCATGTGACCAAAAGAGGACCAAGCCCGAAGCCCTGCGGGACACCACATGCCAACCAAAGCACTAGACGAAAAAAATTACCATTCAAATATGCTGATTTATTTCGTGAAACAAAATCAGTAGCAAACCATTATAGGGCGGGGCTGGAATCCCAAGCCAGTGCTGAAAATGATGCAAAAGAATGGAATTGTACATATTATAAAAACAGCATACAGACGAAGAGGAACTAGCGCCGTCACCCTAACGTTATCCAAAGAACGCATTACCTACTACTAACTACACTACCATTTCTGCATTTCTTAAGCCGCCATCTACTTATTCCTTTATAAGTTACTGACATTGGAAAATGCTCATTGTCGATATGTTAATGTATCGGGAACATTGAAATCACCTTACCATGATTCGTAAATGCAGCGACAGATGACTAGGCTGAGAGAAGACGGGAACACATCGCTCACTTATATGATACGGAGCAACACCGGCCATCGTAATTGTAATCTCGAGATTTCTACAGCGCCCAACGAAAGCTAAGTCGCGGGAACCAGCTTATTCACAGGTCCTAGGAACTCATGCAAGTTTATGCTTTAATAGAGTTATAACGAATAGCTATTTACGATCTGCAGTGCGTACTGACTGATCAATTTGTTCGGCATCATTGACCATCGAACGTTAAACTAATCTGTTCTTTTTTGCCTCTGACATCTAAATTATATATCTTAATAAGATAATCATTTAATGCATCTGATCATCAGTGCTTCGATAATGAGTTTTTAAATTCCGATAGTACTTCTTTTTACACTTGAGGCAGACTATAGTCGTTCCGCCGAATTATTATCCAGTTTTATTTATACTTAATAAGTTTCAGCTTAGCAGCACAGTGGTTTTGTTTTCATTTGCAGTTGAAGACTACTGCTTGACAGAGACCTTTCAACCCCGATGTCTGAAGAATGAAGTCATACTCATGAAAAGCGCCATCTACGGGCGCATGCGCACAGGACGTTGTATAACGGCTGAAGAAGTCGCCGCACAGAAGAGGTTACTAGCAGGCGAAGAAATTCGTTTACTTGGCTGTTCAGCAGATGTTCTGGAAATCCTAGATCGGAAATGTTCAGGAAATTCAGAGTGCAACGTTCGTGTTTCCGACATTCCGGACGAAAATATTCAACCTTGCTTTCCCGGCCTGAAGATGTACTTAGAAACTAGCTATGACTGTGTAATATGTAAGTCATTTACTTATATCAGATACGTCTGCTGGCATTGTGTTGATAGTCAATTAGTTATTACATAGGCATTTTTCAAGCGTCATTTGTTCACGGTCAGCAGCATGTGAATATAGTTTACGTCATTGTCACATATGCATCCCTTTATCTACGTAAAACGCAATGCAGGTGTGTTTCTCAATGCATTTTGCCATAAACAGCTACCTATAACCAATTAGCAATATGCAAGGCTTAAGAACTCTAGTTTTAATGTAGACTAATTGGCAAATTCGATAAACGTTCGTTTTGATGTTCTGATATATGTATTTTTCAACACAAAACTTGAGCTTACTCAGGGCACAATAAAATTCTATTATAATATGCTAAACTGTTTGTCAAATCTCAAAAGGGACAAGTTTAGTAGCGATCGGAGTTTCCGAAGCAATCCAATAGCACCACGTGAAAACGATAAAATTGAAGCTCTTGTTTCTTTACTTTTAAATTATTCGCAAAGAACATGTTAGTTTTAGGAATAAATTTAACGACAATACATTAAAAATGACACAAGTGAAATAACTAAATTAAGAGTTAATAATGTTCAAAATTGCTAACGCCCATCTTTGTAAAGCTTATTATCAGTAGCAATAAATTCACATATGTGACAATGACGTAAACTATATTCACTGCTTAACTTTTGCAGTGTTGTATATTATTTATACAATACGTTTATAACTATTATTGCATCACAACTAACAATCACTGCTATTGGGACCAATGAAAGCGTTTTGGTTAATGCACGAAATTACATGAAACTTTAACTCGACATGAGCAAATATATATTTAAACGTCAAACATGTTAAATAGCGAGTTACATGTTACAAGTCATTCTGTCCGATGGAGTTTATGTTGTGAGAAGGAACAGTTGTTTATTACAGCTGGCTATAAACTATAAAGACTACAACAGCTCCGCCTAAACACTGATTAAGCGTCTAAGAGACGATTACGAATGTAGTGATTTAAATTTGCATCCATGCAATTACAACAGCAAAAAATAAACTAAACAAAACAGCTCACAAGCGACGAAGACAATTTTTACAATGCTGCTGTCCCTTATACACAACATTATCCTCAGAGGTGCGGTCCTTTGGATGTAAAGAGTATTTAAGCTGCGGTGCAAACACGACATGAGTAACCGAACGACTGTCTTACAACCTTATATGACTTCAAATGAAATTCTCAATTTCATATGCCGCGGATTAAACCCCCGGCCAATGGTTTAGAAAGCTAACAAATTGACTCCAATCGCCACTCAATTCACTATGAGGCATAGGAAAGTCCACTGTAGTTTAATTTATAGTTCCTATCCCTTTCACAAGGTTTGTAACGCTTCAATAAAGTTTCATATCTAAGAATTATCAGTGTTATTTAAAGGTCACTGGCAATTTCATTGATTACATAAATTACTATATGCTGGTTTTCTGCAGCTGCAGATGAACATCGCTCATGTGTTGTCACTGCTTCTAAGAATCCAGTTCACATAATCGGCGCTTTCGCCATTGACAGAATATGTGGAACAAAATCGCAACCATGGATCATCCAATCATCTGGTGGTCAAAAAATTAGAATAATCCTTATTGATTTCACTTCTTCACTGATTGGCCTTGACAACCCGCCTCGCAAACAGGTGTGCCGTAGCAGTGGAGTGATTTTCGATAAAGAAGGGAAGAAAAACACTCCCATCTGTGTTGACGGAGATACAAGAGAACAGGAGCTGTATATATCAACTGGAAATACTATTAAGATACTTTTCGACCTTTCTGGAAAACTAGACAGTCAAGCAACTAGACTGCCAAGTAACTCCATACAGTTCTTGATGAAAGTATCAGGTTAGAATAAACTATATAAGTGGATTGTAAATACAGTACTACATGTTTTGCAGTCGTTACAAACCAGACCTAATTTTTTATACGGTAATAAATTTTTTATGTTGGTTTTCATCGAGTTCTTTCATTCATCAAATAAAAATTAGAAACTGTTGCCAAACCACTGTTTAGTGTTCAATAGTAGGTCAACCAGTAAACAACACATGTATATCATACAACGCAATCAACTAGTTTATAATGTCATCCTTATTAAAGAATTGTGCAACTATATTTAGTCGTGTTCTTAAGAAAATTTGGCAAGTTAGACAAGTTTAATCATTTTGTCACAACTTGATTACAACAATAATGTAGCCTAACTTTATTCCCATGCTACTTTTATTTATTTATTCTGTTATACATTTAAAGTCAGTAATTCTAAAAATATATATATTTTAAGTATGATTAAATAAAAATTTGTTGCATATTGAAACACTTACATAAATATTATTCATTCATTTAGTTAAAATGTGATAGTGCATTGTGACTAATGGGTATACAAAATGTTTTGAGAAAATGAAGCAGTTAAAAGTTCTAATATTCGAGTTTCTGTCTTGCAGCTTTTGGGTGTTCGGATATCATTCCTCCGGAAGACGCTTGGCTGAAGCGGAACGGAGATACAATTGTTATTGGTTGCTACTCCAGTCGGCAGACATGGCACCTCACTTGCAAGGAAGGGGTGTGGAATGGAGTTCTCGGAAACTGTTCGGTGCAGAGTGAGATTCTTGCTCCATTTAAAACAGATTCTAAGAATAGCAATTGAGACTGTTTTGGTATTTATAGATATTCGCCCTCTTCCTCTTGTATTAATTACTGATTTTTGCTGAACGCGCACATAGTGTACAGTTTACTCACCACTAAATAAATTGAGCCGTAAGAGGAAAAGCGTAACTTAAAACGTGTTACCGTATGCCAATCGACTGGGCTTTTGCGACATTTCCCAGAAAACAATCGTATTCGTATACCTCCGAATTTCTTCAGCGTCCAAACAGCCAAGTCGTGGGCACCAGCTTATCCACAAAAACATAACTGGCGAGGCAGGTATAGTTAAGTTTGGTTCCAATTCCAATTCCAAAGGTATAGCAGGTAAGGATGAGAAGCTGGCTGAAAGGATTGGTTGATTTGAAATAACTGGCAAAGAGAAGACAGCTGGGATGATTGGAATAAGTTGTAAGACAGTGACACAATTCTATTTTCTTTTTATTCAGGTTATAAAGCTAGTAACATTATTTGAAAATAGTGTTAACGCGGATTTTAGTGACAGTTATGCTCGTTAACATTCTTATTAGGTTGAAGAAGGTTAGTTTAGGTGATGCATATGTTTAGGAACAGTGACTTGCAGTAGTCTAGTTTAAGGTAAACTTTGGAGATGGCGATGATGGATGTGGTTTTAAATTATATCATAGGGCGAATTTTACGAAGGTACGGAAGTAGATTGAGGAAGAACGGGAACGATAGGTGATATTATCAAAGTAGCTAAAGTTTTGTCAAAATCATGCTTAAGTTGCAGACAGGAGAGCTAGTAGGTAATGTGTGGATAGAGGCGGAGTCAAAATTAAGAGAGATAAAGTATAAGGAATTTTCTTGAGCTGATCGCCTAGGGCAATGATTATGAATTCAGTTTTGGATGGGTTCCGAAACAGAAGGCTGAATGTCATCCAGGAAGAGATTTGAGTGACTACATAGAGAAGATAATCGATAGATTCAGCAAAAACTGTTAGAAGATAATAAATGACTAAGGAGGTGTTGTCAGCACATAGGTTATGGTTAGCTGAAGATAAGTTAATGAGCGAACTAAGTGTGCTAGTGTACAGAGAAAAGGTCCAAACAGACTCATCTCAATCTTGTTCCACATATGTGGGAGACTAAATTGAGTTGCGTTATCTGATGCTCTAACTGAGCAGGGAGGAAAGATAGGATTGAAAACAGAGGACATTGTCAGAAAAGCCAAACCAAGTTGCAAGTCTTTAACATATAATGCTATTGTCAGTGGTATTGAATGCAGGTGAAATATCAAATAAGCAAAGGCAAATCAGTGGTAGAAGCAAGCTTATTGTAGAGGAAAGTCATAGGGTATCAGTTGAATGTGGATGGTGAATCTAGACTGACTTTGGTTAATTAGTGGGCTTGAAGTCAGATAACCGAGATAAAAGAAGGCGTTCGGTAATATATGGAAGACAGGTTGGAAACAGAGCGGTAATAAGGATTTATGTTTGAAGTGATGATTTCTTAAGGACAGTGGTAACTAAAGCGTGTTTGCAGAGAAAGTGAAACTGTCAGTTGCAAGAAGATGTTAATTAATTTTATTGAATAAAGACTCTTACAATGAACGAATAGATACCCTTCATAAGATGAACTTTTTAAAACCTATAGGGTTGATAACTTTGTTGGAATGTGCCATATGCTGTGTTAAAATATCTTCTACTTTCAGATAGTTTAGTCAGCGATTCAGTCATGGAATTGAAACAGCAGCCAATGCTATCAAACAACGGTCAAGGTCAATCAGAATAACTTTTCATTCTGTCAGAGATAAGTAGACAAACAGACAGACAGATTACAGACAGGCAGACATACAGATAGATAGAAAGACAGATAGATATATTATAGATATTATTTTAGAATTTTTTAAAGCGCCACTATAATGAAAAACATCAATCGATGGCGTTGAGTCATTGCGCGGAGGAGTTGCTCAGCAACTCAGCAGATGTGTAAGAGGATTCACTCCATATTACAAGGTGAATGTCTAACCAATCGACTAACTCGTCACACAAGGTAGACATATAGATAGATAGATATACATAGATAGATAGATATAAATAGACAGAGATAGATACATAGACAGCTAGACACACAGACAGACAAACACACAAATATATATATATATAGATAGATAGATAGATAGATAGATAGATAGATAGATAGATAGATAGATAGATAGAGTCATACATATGAAAAAATCCAGCTGCCATTTTGAGATATTAGTAGTTCATATTACTAAACTATTTATTGCTTTTTTATAATGATCGCTATTCCGGATAATATTAAATAAAAACTTTGAATTTTTTACGTTTTTTAATTCTCTAGTTTTAGCTATGGTTGCTATTGGTGGATTTACATTGGCAATTTGCTTGGCAATTATGAGCATTGGAGCCATTTGCCTACGAAGGTATCTATGAAAACTACATTTATTCAATTAAAAATGGTTGGCATAGCCTAATTACTTTCATAGATAATCCTCAAACATGGCAGTAAATCTAATGCACTTAAACTAAGAAAAGACAGATGATAAAGCAAGCAAATTGAATGGCTGTTGTATTTATAGGTTCAACGTGATAGATCGGTTAAACAGATTTTAAACACCTACCCTAGGTCACGTACCACGCGTATTCATTTTGTGAGAGTTTCGATGCCATTCAACAGACCTTCTAAAGGACTGACAGCTTCTCAACAGCCATGCAATTAAGTAACATATGCTGAAACCAAAATGTAGGGCAGTTTATCTGAAGTCCTCTTCGTTGAGTGAAGTGACTTAATCAAGCGAAGTGCTTGATATTACAACAAATATTAATACAAAACTTAACGCGATAGTCATTACACGGTGAATATAATTATGCGCTTAATGTTTCAGATACTACTCGCGAACCAAGAAAAGTCAGAATTATAGGACATTGAACTACCACATCAATTCCACTCAAGGTGCTGATCCAAGATGTCCCACTGGCGTTGCCACAGATGTCACTGTGGACAACGTTATCTTTAGCCCGGACACACTGCAAGCACCGACGACCTATTCATTGTACGCAGGAACAAGTCAGGAAAATTGACTTCAACAAAGTTTACGTTGTGGTTCACAATGGCTTGCACTCTTAGAAATTTAGCCGTTTTTTCTTATACTTAAGCAAACTACCATTAATACTGGATGCATTAGACCGTAACAGCTTCTAATAACCCAGTTCAAGCACACTGTTAGAAACTTTCCCTTTATCTTATGGGCAAATCCCTGACAGCAGTGTACACAGAAAGCAACCGTTAAAAAGGCGGACCGTAGTTTATTCTAGATAATAATTTTTACAGTAATGTCAGCGTAAAGTTTTACGGTAAAACCCATATATTGAATGTTGTTTAACCGTAAATTATGCGGTTGTTCGCCATACATTAGATATTTGCCAACGTATATAATCGTAATTTTTACGGTCATGTCTCGTATATTCAATGTTTTGAAATGTATTTAACCATACATTTATATGGCGGTTTCTCGTAAATTTTCATGTTCCAACTGTGACCCTTCACAAATCTCCCTAGTTATTTGAATATATCAAGTTTTATTTTTTAGCATAGGCCCCTATATGTATATTAATTGCATAGATATACCGTATATCTACTCAAATCTTTTTGAAAACAATATTCAAATAAATAATGGTGTGATTATTTCAACATGATTTCACTGAAAATAATTATAAACTTCATTCAAACAGAATCAAAAACAGATTAGTGCACCTATTAAGACTGTTCAGCGTTACAATTACGGAGTTTATTTAGCATACCAGCAGCTTTCTTCCCATGTCCGTAGTAACCACATCATTATTCGCTAAGTGTAGTAGTCCTTGAACACCGCATTACACTGCAGTAATCAGTGTTAGCTACATGGACCAGCCTTTTCTATGCATTTTCGTTTGAACAGGTGCATTTTGAGACGACCCCCGACCTATTATTATTTCTGAGTCATAATTATAATGAATTAAGCCTACGCACCGGCTTCACAATTTGCACGCGCTAACGCGCTAGAATATCTTCACGCCTAAGTCGGTCAGTGACCATAGCTTTGTAAGAATTCGAAATACATGTCATTCGGTTTTACGCAGGATTTTGCTCACGAAGGAGTAAATTAGGAAGGCGATAGAAAGTCAGTAGGTTAAAACTGCATGTTATAAGGACAATGGATGTATTGATCGAGAAACTGCCGCGCAGTCTAATGCTCTTATGCATTCTATCACATTTAGCTTCATCTGATGAGATTAGCCAAGACCAAGGTTGAGTATGAAATCAGTAGACAACGTCGTTTCATTGTGATAAGTTATATCGAAAAGAAAATCATAAAGCACAAACAATCATAGTTTCTGGCTAAATGGGACAAATAAGTAATACTAATGTCGTCTAGAGACCTTTCAAAATAGGCGTACTAGGATTATTTATCTATTTTAAATTGTAATCTAAACAGTTTTTACATCTCCCTTTCATAATGTGAAACTTGAAATTACTCGAAGATACACTTGTACAAAACATTTTATCAATTCAATTTGCATTGTTGCCATTCATTCACATTTATTAATATCAATTTGGAAATAGGAAAATCTTATCATGTGACTACATGCATGTGATAAAACCATTCACACAGACAGTCATGCTTTAGCGCAATCCAATTGATGTACTGTAATGTATGAAGTTAGCTTTTTCTCAATAACCAGGAAAAATACATCATTAATTTGAGGCTGGTTATTACATTTTAGAAGAGACTTTCTGATAAATATTTGGCACTAGTAGTAATGTCTGTTGTACTATCGACACGGCATATGTATATAGCGAATAAATACGATTTATATGCAGCTTGAAGATTAGTTAACAGCCTCGAATCAACACAATTTTGACGCATTATCCTATCACTCGCTTACGCGCAAAGTACGCTAGCTTCTCCAGGGCTGCAAAACCTCATAGCAAACTAATAGTGCCTTGGTCGAAAATTGAATACTAAAAGATATTTTTTGCTGTTAAGCCATTCCTTAAGCAGGTTTTACCCCGGGTCTAAATAACACGGAAATGCGTGGTTGCCTAAAAGTACTAAACTAACTATTTCTAAATTCGAAATAACTTTAAATTTGGAAATTACCTGTTTCTTCTTCTGAATATATATTAGAGCAACTGAGGCAAAATTTTACAAAATATTTTATCAGTACCTGAACAGTTGCAAACATTTTTATACGCACGCATAAGCGCTTGAATTAAATAAAATTTGTCATCATTATATGATAGCTTTTTATCCATCGAAGAATCAGAAGCAGTGAAAGGGTAAGAAGAGGAGTGGTTGATAAATTGGCAAAGCATTTCAGAATTATATGCATCGCAATTGTGCTGCCGATTGCAAGTTCCAAACTAGAAAACCATCAGGTCGCTCATTTAATGGTGTCGAAGATACGAGGCCCGCGCCCTAGTGAGAGGACAACTGGATATAGGCCTACAGCTTTATTAGCTATAATTATAATCACAAAACAATTGGGTACAAAGAGTCCGAGCAAGAAAACTGCATATTGATTCCTCAGTAATTTTAACAACTTGCCTTGAATCAATGCCGTCCTAAACGATACTATCGTATACTTCCTATAGCTACGACAAAAGACATCTGTCTCTTCGAAACATTTCAACCACGATGTCTGAAGAATGAAGTGATAGTAATGAAGAGCGCCACCTATGGACGAATGCGCATAGGTCGGTGTGTATCGGCTGAAGAAGTTGAGGCTCACAGATCCGTCGTCGGCGATGATCCTCGTTACTTCGGCTGCTCCTCAGACGTTCTAACTATCCTTGATCAGAAATGCTCGTCGAAACCAAGCTGTGAAATTCGCGTTTCAGACATTTCAGCTGAAAATGTTAAACCTTGTTTCCCGGGTCTAAATGTGTATCTTGAAATGACCTACAGCTGCATCACTGGTAATAATATTATGGTACAGTACCTTAATAAAAGAATTTTTACTAATTTCAGCGATCACTTTGTTCCTTTGTTATATTTACACTGGAACATAGTCCAGATTTTCATTCAATCAATTTTCGTCAATTTCTGGATTTTGTAGTACTATATCTAAAGTACTGTTTGTTCCTTTAAGCTGAGCGTTAAGTCAAGAAACATGGTGCTTTCTTTTCAGTTGTAGATGAAGAGCGTTCATGTGCCGTGAGTGCAACTAAGAATCCAGTTCATATACTTGGTTCAGTTGCATCTCAGAGAATTTGTGGAACAAACTCGCAACCGTGGAATATCGTTGCCCCTGGAGGTCAGAAAGTCAGAATCAGTCTAATTGATTTTACAGCAGGAGTACAAGGCAACCAGCCATGCATCAGCTACGGAGTTATCTTCGATAAGATAGGAAAAAGAAATGCCTCGATCTGTGGCCGAGGGGCGCAGAGAACGAAGGAGCTATTCGTATCGACTGGAAGTGAAGTTGACTTATATTTCAATCCTGTGGATCAACAGAAAATCCTAACAGCAGACTTAATGCTAAAACTCGAAGGTTAGCATACACGCGTTTAAATTATAAATTATGACCTACAATATAGGTCTATAGGTGAATTATGAACAATTACAATTATGAAGGATTACTAGTTTGCAGATGTGCAAGTGTGCACAGACACTTGTATACAAAGCAGCAGAGTTTAAGTTTGATGTACTGGCCAAATGAAGCACTAGCAGCATGTGGTCGTACTTTTTAACTAAGCATCATACGAGAAAGCAGTATTGCTGATGACTGACAGAGGCAAGCAAACGAAGGCGACATGTAAATACTCTTAAGAAGTAGGCTTAGGAATAGTCTAAGGATAAGCTTAGGGGTCATCGTTCATGACGACATACCGCAGATGCTACAACAAAACTGGTTGAGTTCTAACTAGTTCTACGATGTGGAACATCATGAAGGGGTCGCTGTTGAGCAGATGATAGCACAAGAAATAGTGAAGTGTGAGCGAAACTAGGCAATGGGGCAAATTTAAAGACACTTAACACACATGAGAGCCGCGTTATGCATATTATAGTGCGAACGATATGATTTCTCGAGCCATGAGGAGATCGAGGTTCTGGTAATAAAGAGAAGCAACGCTCTGCAGAGAGAGCCGATGAAAATGAGAAGGACGATAGGATAGAAAAGCAAATAGGTGGTCAAATGCGTTACTGCAACCTCTCAAAACATTTTGGCAAGACACCTAGCTGAAAATCAGCTTCAGTATAAATGAATGATTACTGTGTGCGAAAAGTCAGTGACTCTAAACCATGTTTTTTAGAATCCACAAGAATGAATTACTTTTAATTTATACGAAGTCCCTTTATATGTTCCGAAGTAAGGGTGCATTGGTCACTATATGCACAAACTGAGGAACAAACGTGATTAGTAAGTGAGAGTTTTCTTATCATATATGTGCCCGTACTTGAGAAAAATATTCACAAAATCTAAAAAATCAAAACTGGGTTTGATATTTCACTATATATTGGGCTGGAATTGCTGACTAATCAATTAAAACTGCATGTTTCTATCACAGATAGTAAACCTTAAATTAGTTTAAAGATATGTGTCCTCGCGGCTACTGTTGGGAAATCGTGGGTTAAAGTTCACTATAAATATGACCTACTTGAGTCGCAGTGCCTACGGGATGTGCATCTTTATGAGTATAGCTAATTGGAGTGTATTCATGCGTCTCTAAGGCTGTCAACAGTAGATCTCCATAAAGACTGGTTAAGAAGAATACTTCTACGACTTGGACATTTGCATAATAATAGAGGCACACGACTTCAAATTAGGGAGGGCATCAAGGGACGTGTTAAGTTTTGTTGCAGGGCAACAAAATAAAGTTGAACATAAAACTACTTAGTGAACCTCTAGATAAAGACTCAGAATTTGATAACTGGCAAACAAGGAATATAAATATGCGAAGAACTTCTTCTGACCCATTTTATGGCTACTTGTCTTCTGAGAGGGTTTCTTGCAAAGTGAATTTTCCGACTTTGTGAGGGTTTTCAGGGCAGGGTCACACATGTGCCAAAGTTGTCCTCTGCAACGAATTACATGTACATTTGCGTGAACAAGGACTACATAACATGCATTTGCTTTGTAGCGGTTGGTTGTTTGGACATAATTCCACCTGAAGATGCCTGGTTGAAGAGGAAAGATGACCTAATTGTTATCGGTTGCTATTCCAATCGTCAAGCGTGGCATCTGAGTTGCAAGGGAGGAAAATGGGTGGGTGTTCTGGGAAATTGTTCGCAAGGTGAGTTCTTATGACGTGAAGGGCATTTCTGTCACAGGTATGCAATATAATAAGGTTGCTTCTTACATCGACATTATTGAGGATGCTTCATACATCTACATCTACATTTGCAAAGACTAGACTAAACTCGAATAGTAGGCAAAGAAAATAAGCTGCTAAAGGAAGTATGTCTGTCTGAAAGATCGGATCGAAACCAAAAGCTCACTGAGCAAATTTCTTATGGACAGAATACAAGTCATGCATATCTCACTGTTTTCGAAGACAACCGAATTGAAGCACTGAGGGCATCGTAAGTAGCTCTGTAGACTGACACTCGACTGTAGATATTGTGCCCGATCAACTGCAGTGTATGTGTTGCTCAATAGCATTGTTGGTTGGCATTCAATGTCCTTTCTTACATTTAGAAGATTGCAGATTAGTCATTTTTGCATAATTGCAGAAGGTCTATCGTTTTGTGTTACTTTCAGAAGTGAATTTCCATCTTCTTCTTATTGCTTATCGTCAGTAGTATGTTTTCCAATCTCAGACACCTCACAGATCTCGACAGGTTCTGTCCAATGAACTATGCTTTTGGAATGCGGATTTGCTCAAAAGAGACCATCAGTTTATATCTTTGCATAAGGATAACGGCGCTATAGAAGTTTCCAAGTCATTAGATTAGATATGTCTATTATTACATTTAAGTTAAACCAGTTACTCTGAATTTTAATTGCAGGTGCCTCAGTGCAAGACTCAGTCGTCGAACACCAACATCAGACAACATTTTCAAACAACAAGCAAAGTATGTGAATTCATTTAAGAATTATTTCATACTAATTTAAACCCTAAACGATATCGACATAAAACAATGGTCTCAGTTCGAAGGAATCATTATGTTACTCCACAATGTAAAGAAAACAAAAGTAAATTGCAGAAAGAATGGCCTAAAAAGATAAAATACACATATATATTGTATATTGCATATATTGTAAGTTCACATAAAGCTATTTTGTTTGCTCATTAATTTGCGTCTTCTGTTACATTAGTTTTAGCTGTGGTTGCCATTGGCGGATTCACTCTGGCAATCTGTCTCATGATCGTCTGCGTCGGAGCCGTGTGCTTGCGCAAGTAAGTAGCGGAGGATTCTGCTTAATGACTAACGTTTCCAGAAAAGTCGAGTTTGGCTCAAAGGCATCGACTAAAATGCTGTCGTTAGTATACAAGCAAACTCCTCCTGTACCGAAGTGCTACAGAATCTCCCAGTCCTTAATTGATATCTGAATTAAGTGAACAGGAATAAATTCATTATTTGGATTATTATATGAGCACACTTAAACAGACCTTTTATTTTTAGTGCATCTGCCATTTAGACTAAAATTAGATACAAGGGGCCATGCCGATGTATGGGCATATTTAAGAAAAATGCATGAAAGCTCAAGTTTTTATGTGTGTCAAAATCGCTTGCGGACGGACCCAACTGAACAATTAAACAAATCTCCTATAGAAACCAGTACATAAGGATTATACTATTTTATCTTAAAATGGTCTATCAATTAAAATAAGTCGTATACAAACCAAAAGTAAGCGACAGCAACTCAAAGACAAGAATTTAAGGTAAGGCGATGTAGGTATTTGAGTATTTTAGAACGTATATGAAGGACCTCTCGAAGACGTTCCTCGATGGAATGAATCATTTTAGAATTTATTAAGAACAACAATTTCATCGGTAAGTAAATAATGCTACAAATCGCGTGAAAAGTAACCATTATCAGGCTCTCGCAGACAAGTACTACCCAACCAATGGTGTCTCATCCAGAGTCACATTTGACCCTATGTTTAGACATTTGGTCTGCTTTGCATTGAGAAGTAGGACTCACGATAAATAATCGAATGAAATCAGCAGCACACGGTTGCGCTCTTTGAATGACACCTCAGGTGTGTGCAGAACAGGCATTCAGCAACACCCAAACTTATCCGTCACTGACTTCCAACATCACTTCAAAAACCCTGTCACGCTGTTCCATCCACGAATCCTATATTTGTTAGTCACAGACAAGTCTTGGGCTGGAATCAGTCTAAACGGAAGCTATTAGACATAAGTCTATCAATTAAAAATTAAAGCAATTAAATCAATTTAAAATGGCGGTCGGGCCTTGGCGGTCCAAATACTGTTTAAGATGCACTAAATCGAAAGCAGAGTTAAGAAATAACTCTGAAACGCATAGTTGAACACAGTAGAAGTTCTAACACGGGATAATTGTCAAGAAGGTTTAGCATACGAAGAACTAATAAATCAAACGCACTAATAGCGACCTTCTTAGTCATCAGACACCTAGCAACAATGATTTACAGTTCTGCAAACATGAGTCCTCGGCGGTGCAGTGTGGGATTAAAATGATATCCGAAATGTGACAGCGTGGTTACAACAATTGAAAAGTCATTGAAAGTCAAAAAGATTCATACTAAGCACAAAGGATATCAATATAGAATTAAAATCTACATGATATTTATGGAGCAATGAAACTTTAGTCGAATTTCAAGATTGTTTCTTTTAGGCATAATCTATGTATTTCTGCCGTAAAACTGCACATTTGTTATTGGAAAAATGCTTTTGATGTTGTAGGTTCTACGTCCACTACGAAAAGAAAGCAGAGTACAACACTCTTAGCTATCAGACTGCAATGACGCAACATGAAGACCAAGGCCTCCGTTTTGCTACTACAGGAGCCATAACGGCAAATGAAATGAATAGCGCGGATTTACAACCAAGACCAGCTGCTTATTCTGTGTTCTTTGGACAAGAGGATATCAATCCTGTCAGTGATCCATTCGGTGCACATAACAGAAATCCAGTTGCCCCCCTTTAATCAGCTTATAACAGGCGTCAATCAACAGCCGTTAGTTCATTCGAAAAACCTGGACATCGTTATTGTCCTCAAGGTTATTACAGTCATTGCAGGAACTGTTCGAAGGGTGAAGCAGTTTCTATTCAACGCTTCAACAGTCTCTAGCAGTTACTGCTATGTCCAGCTGGTCACGGTAGAACTGCTGTCGAAATGTTACAATTAGTTTGTTTGACACCCTGCAAACTTCTGCAGTTCTGTCGCTTTCCTGTTGGGTTTACTTCCAACGACGTTCTTATATTAGTCACATTGTATTCAAATTCGACAGAATCTAATGAATCGTATACAGAAGAAGAACATTACAATAATTTCTAATTTTATATATAGACACTTTTTAGACCTAGACAAGTTACTTGGACAAATTCAAACGACTATATGCTACGTGTTTATATACTGTTATTCTAATTAAGATTTTATATGCTTAACATAAATAATTACAGTCTATGTTACAGCCTAAGCTTCTCGTTTGTTTCATTCTAATCAGTTGACTAGCTTAGTTTACTTACTTAGGCCTATTGTCTAAGTATTCACTGATATCTTAGTTGTAAGCCATTCTCCAGACTTTGCTGGCGACCGAATATCCTTGATGAATGTCTCTTGCAACGCGTACCTGGTAGTATAAGGGCTCTCTACTACCAGCCTGGGGCCTGCCAGTTGGTGTGCGTAACCGTATGCTAAATTGCTATGGCATAAGAATTATATATCTACACTTAGGCCCATAATTAAAACACGAATAAGATATTTCCCAACGTCTTAGTAGGTCTATAGCTGATAATCGAGTCGCCACATTAGGGCCTAAGAGATATGCTAAGTTATAGTTTACGATTCCTGGTTCTGGGAAACTCTGTTTTACTTAATATGCTCTAGCACCATTTATTCTATTCATAAGATCGATTTCTTATTATTTCCTTATTCGATATTTTATTTCCTGTTTACAGTCAAGATCACGCTAAGACGGCGTATAGGTTTTGAGACGACCCCTGACCCAATTACATAAGCAGATTTATTGTGACCAAACGTGCACATTGCAAGTTATTCCGCGAGCCTTCTGATATGCACACATAAATAAAGGGATTTGCTGACATCGAAAGGCATTTTCAAATAGTTAGAAACTTATTCGATAAAGTGTTGAAATCAGCTTATATGAACCAACCAGAATGGCGATAAAGGTTAACAGTAAGCCTATAGTATATATAGGCATATCAACGATTATATTAGTAACGCATCTATTCATGACTGTCGAAGGAGGAAAAGACGAGGATACAGGTATGCATAACACATAAGTATTTCGACGTTTTAAAATTAGTTGAATACCATTTGGCTCAAGCTGAAACAACTGCAATCATTGACAATTTTGCAGCGGCGACTGCGATTAAGGCGTTTGGCGCTTTTACTTACTACCCACAACAAACAATTTCATTGTAAAATACGTGTTTTAAAATAATGGCGCAGTATAGACTCCTCACAGTATATTTGCCATTTGGCACCATCTTATCCTCATCATGCACAATGATGTTGTGTGAAAGAGTTACAAGACGATTCCTAAATTTTAGTGACATCATAGCCCGTGCGGTAGTGCAAGTAAGTGTATATGTAAATGTACACGTTTTTCTATAGCGAACGTATGACTTCGACTCTGCTCATTTTTCAATGAATTAATCGGGTGAGATACTTCACCACCGCGCCCATTTGAATGGGTGCCAATCCATTTAAGGTCGCCGTGTAAGCAGTGTTCAGTACGCATAGAAAACTGTATTTAGAGCCCTGTGTAAATCCAAAACCGCAAAACCGATTATTTGAAATTTGATAGAGGTTATTAAACTGTCGAGATCTCAGCCCTATAAGGATACATTAGCGATCGGATTACACACCCAACCTATACCTACAGTACTTTAAGTTGTTCTGACTTTACGTTCATTTTCCGGCCTACATACGTAGGTAGACTGGTATTTTATTCGCCTTGGCTTATTTGACGCCATTCAGTGAATAGATATGCCCAGTTCACCTTAGAGTTTCTTGGCATGCTAAAATTTTGTCGTTTCTGCCACATTTTTAGTATTCTTGTCGAGTTTTTCAATCTCAGATTAATAATGAAATTGCTGCTGTATCACGCCTCGTCATTTGTTAAATAAATTAATGGCATTGGTGTGATTAAGAAATGCCATTGTAAGACAAGGTTTTGATGATTCAGTAGCCCTAAATCAAAGATTGTATGCTTCAAACTGAAAGTAACCTAGTATACCTAACTTGCAGCAATTTCAAAGTTAAATTATAATTGCATACATAAAATGTCTGTTATTATGTATGTATCGCGCTTCTGGGATGAAAAATTCTTTTCGCATTTTATATGCAACTTGGCTCTTTCCTTCATACAATACCCCTGTACTGTTCTATGGCACAAATGAGCTTCATGAGATAAATTTGCAACATAAAAATGTTGCAACACCATTAGGCCCGAGAATACATGTCAAAAGCCCCGATGTCATGAGGTCATGGCCGATCTTAGCCGTCATTATGCCGAGGCCGAGGTCGAAGCCCCTATATTTGGCCAGGTCAAGAGGCCAAACATCACTTCTGAATAGTTCTAATTTTGTCCGGAAAAAGGAGATTTAAATAAATAGCATATAAATTAACCAATAAGCCTTCAATTGCCTGCAGTAATACACTTTTTGCGCAATGTTTGCAACAGTTTTAGAAGAATATTGTCTCTCAGAAACTTTTCAACCACGCTGTATGAAAAATGAAGCAATTGTTATGAAAAGCGCCACCTATGGACGCATGCGCGTTGGTCGGTGCATTCCAGCAGTAGAAGTCGATGCACTTGGAGCTCGTTATATTGGCTGTTCAGCAGATGTGTTGGCATTAATGGATCGAACATGTTCTGGAAAGACTGAATGCACGATTCGTGTCATTGACATTTCAGCTGAAAATATCAAGCCATGCTTTTCAGGTCTCAGTGTTTACCTCGAAACCAGCTACAGCTGTATTAATAGTAAGTGATTTCTTTATTCAACAATTGAAAGCTAGCATTATGCAAGATTTGAGAGTATCAGTGATTGAAATTCTATTTGAAGTATATTCCTGTGTTGTTTAAACAATTGTCTAATGGATCTCTGAAATATGACTTCACAAAGTATGGCAAAAACGAGTGCACGTTAATCATGCGTAAAGTGCAGCTGTACATTCCATCAACTAGACCTAGTATTCAATCAAATTGCTATTCAGCTCAAAATACACAAAACTATAACGATGTACTATTATTTGACAATGCATTACAGTAGCAGATGAGAAACGTTCATGCGTTGTTGATGTTTCTACGACTCCAATTCATATAATCGGTTCGAGAACATGTGGAATAAAGTCTCAACCGTGGATTGTCGAAGCACCAGTTGGTCAGAAAATAAGCATCAGTCTCATTGTGTTTCCTGCTTCGAATTCTACCCAGAGACAAAGAAATGTTCAACAACCATGCGACAACTTTGGTGTAATAGTGGACAAGGGAGGTAAAAGAAATGTTACGATCTGCGCAGCTGGAAATCAGCGAGAGAAGAAATTGTATTTGTCAGCAGGAAATACAGTAGATATCTTCCTAAATTCACCAGATCAAAGAAGTTCGGGTGACGAACGACACGTCATCATAAGTCTTCATGGTTAGAAATAACGACTGTGACTTGATTCTTTACATGTGACTATCTGACATTTGTTATTAACGTCCGCACCTGAAAGTTCATGTCCTTTCTATGCGATTATATAGAATCGGTTTTCCCAATTTTAAGCAGTAATGTATACAATAGTAGATACTATTGAGTTCTTTAAGATTGCGGAAATAATCAAAGTGTTTTTACTTGTGTGAAATACAATAATTATTTTAATTTAGCTGTTGGTTGTTCTGACATCATTCCACCTGAAGACGCTTATCTGAAAAGAAACGGTGATGCCGTTATGGTTGGTTGCTACACCAGCCGTAAAACATGGCATCTCAGCTGCGAAGATGGAAAGTGGATCGGAGTTATTCCCAATTGTTCTCAAGGTTAAAGTCTAATATCAATGTATTTTTTTATATTTGTTTATCGGTTAAGGGACTTGAAGATTTAGTTTTTCTGGAGTTCTAGATTTTGAAAAAGCTTACAAGGAAACAACTCCTTCAATAAATTTCTAATTCTTCAGTTCATTTTCAAATGAAAAAAACTTGGGTTGTAATTTTCTGACAAGAAATAAGGTTATTAATATAATTTAATTAGTGACTTCTATCGCGCCAGTGCCTAATACACAAGGCCTCAGCCTAGGACGCATCAGAGCCAATCGGGTCAATATCCAGGCCATTCCACTAAGACTGCAAAATCCTGTTGCCCAGTTACTAGCTATTCTGAGAACTTTAATTTCATCAGTTAGTCAGCATTTTCAGATTAAACTGATTGCTAGATAAAATGAGTTAATATTAGCACTTAACCTGCGGCCTTCGCTTTCATTACAGTTACTTCAATACTGGAGTCGGAGGCGGAAACTGAACCCAAAACCAGAAGCTTAAATAATGAACAAGGTACATATTTCAAATCAAAACCAAACAAAGAATTTTATTACTATATTACTCTATTACTTTCATGTATATGAAATTAGTTTTATGATCGATTCGAAGTGGAATATGTTGCAATCGAGAACCCAAATGTTGCTATTTACCGCCTACAAAGTACGTGCATTGGAATGATGACTTTGTCAGCACCATCTTAGTCCCTCCAAAGTTATTCTTTTGATGCTTAAGTGGGGAACTTCGTTGTCTGTAGTTGTTAATCGGTATTTTGCTTCAGTTTGTTTCAAGGTGATATAAAATGTAATTAATTTCATAATATAATCTAAATGGTTTTTACTTTTGGAAATAATACCCCGCGTATCTTATCTATGCTTCTGGCGATATAGTTAGTTTAAAAGAAGACAACCAGCCCGGTTAGGTTTCGTTGATTGATTGATTGATTGATTGACTCTTTATTGATCCCAAATTCAACATATCAGGTTACACATAAAACGTACAGTTTGCCAGGGTACAAAAGGCAAACCCAGAAGGGACCAGGGTCCCGCTTAAATAGGGTCACCTATTAACATCAGTGACGTAAGATGGCAAATCGAAATGTAAACAAAGCAAGTATCATTTTATAAGCAAACTAAATAAGTTATGTACAATCCGTACACAAATGAAACTAAAAATAAAACTATATAGAAGTCCGCTGCATTACACTGTCCTATATAACAAAAAACTCAGAAAAAAGAAGCAAAAAACTAATGGTTTGTATGAACAATTCAGTTGGCAGTCAAACAGATGTTATTAAATAGTGACGCATCTGCCTTTTGAACAGTTTAAAACTTGACAACATACGAATGCTCATTGGTAAAGCGTTCCAAATTGAAGGGCCAGCACATTTAATATTGAATAATCGAGTGTTGGTACGAGCAAAACTGGCATAATAATTACCGTGAATCCTAGTAAAATATGAGTGATGATCGATGATGTTGAAGTATCCATCAAACTTCGAGGGCAATAATTTATGTTGATATTGATACAGTACATAAATACAGAGATCTGAAACTTATTAATGGAATTAATTTTTAAAATATTTAGATTGACAAAACAGGGTTCAATATCGTTCACTTGGAGAGTTAAAGCTGACATTCTAGCAATTCTATTGTAATAAAAATCAAACGTGAACTTTGGCCGATTTTCTTTGTTGCTTTAGTCCTAGTGATTATGGCTCTTGCTGGATTTACATTTGCGATTTGCTTGGCCATCATTTGCTTTGGAGCAGTTTGTTTGCGGCGGTATGTATATCTTTACTTTGTATAAGTGGAACAAAGATATGCACAGTAGTAAATGTCGCGTAGTCAGTCTTGTAGTGCATAATTGTATATTATGTCAAAGATAGGTAAATAAAGTTCGTTTTCAATGCAGGCAATAATGATCTGTATTTTATGATTATGCTAGAATTTCTTAACATGTAATTATAATGCCTGCATTGCCAATATGTAAGCATCGTTTCGTGTAAAAACGATTAAAAGATCGAGATAGTTAAAAATGCAGAACGTCCATCACACGAGGGCAGTATTTATTAATTGACCATCTATTATACATGCCCCTGCGGAAATAAATAAGTAATTATATACATTTCAGGACGTATTCCAAAAAGAAGACAAAACAAGATTATAAGACACTTAGCTATCATCTTAGTTCGAATGGAAATCAATCAGCAGACCAAGCACTTCGCAATCTCACTGATAACGACATGCGAAGCATGGTTGCTCAACAGATGGTGCCAACGTATTCGGTCTTTCTAGGAGACGGAGAATTCAACGACGTGAATTCAATCAGCTTAAATAACACAAATACACGTGAATGATCATTTTTAACGACAAATACTTCCTACTTTATTTGAACTTTACATTATTAGAGAACTATATGCTGCCTGTTATTTAAACATCAGCTGCAGACACATTATGATCGAATAAATGTGGGTAGGCCTATATATAGAGCTCTCAACGGTAAACTATTAGGCCTACAGCTTAATTTTAAAATTGGCACATGATTTCCGATTTAGCTTCGCCATATTAAGTGGTTCACTTGTGCCAGTCTTTACCCTGAACTAAGGAAGAGGTTGTTGATGACATCCAGGTATAATATCGGCCACAATACTGAGACGATAGAGACTGATCGTATGATATCTGGACAGATAGTCTATGCAGGATGGATAACACCTGGATGGTCAAACAAGTCATGTTTGAGATACACGCTTTAAAATATTGCATGTTGCTTGCTTGCCGTAATCGCTGTTTAATGTTGTAATATTTTATCAGATAGGCCTACATTGCGTCTTACCACAGATGTGGGATCTGTGCTTTCAACTGCTATTGCTATTAACCTGTTCAAACAGTAAGGTTTGTAAAGTTTGCTGTCGTACTTATGTGTTATTTCTATTGTGCGGCCATTACATGTAATTCTGTGTTCTGTTGTATTGTTGTACAACTTCATTAGATCTGAATAAATTAATGCATGCACACGTTGTCTTTCTGGAATTAGACTCCTATTTGTGTACAACGAGCTTAGTGCAGCAATAAGTTTATTTAAATTAGTCAATCAGAAGTTTTTTCATTAGACTTTTCTGTAAATTAAAATAAAACGCAAAAAAATTTACAAAAACGCGCAGTTACCAGATTCGCACATATATGCGATCGCTCTTCTTCATTGGGCGATCAACGAAAGACTACATTATCATAGCTGGCAGCATGTGGCAGTCATATTCATTTCAAATTAGAATTCGTCGAAGTTCTGCTGTCTTTAAGGAAATTTCTCATATTCTCCTTGAGGAGTGTTTTGTTGTTTTACAGCGTTTATTTCGAATGTACAGTAGATTTGAAGCATTCTCCCAGTCAATTGTTCGTTCCGCGATGACAAAGCCACCATTTTGGGTTGAATAACAACAAGCACTTTCAAAAAAGACCCCTACCTAAGCGTGTTGCCAGTTAACTTATAGACTCGGACAGTATCGAAGTTAAGTAGGGCCCTACACATGGCACTTCATGGACATGTCTGAGATTCGGTGTTGGAACGGCTAATCCAGGAACTCAGAAGCGGCAGTGGCGGATCTATAATTACGTTCTTTGACGACTACTTGGCCGGAACAGTGCATAAATTCCATGGTCTGCTCAGTGCTCACCCTAGTTAGGTAGCGCTATCAATAAACGTCGCAACGTGAAATGTCTTCCCATTGCCTTCACGGTTCTCATATGGTTCTAAAGAACCGTATTAGAACCGTGGTTGATGTCTTCGTGTCCAGACGACATTCCACGAGTATGTATCCTAAGAGTTGGACGTAACGCAATTCACAGTGTAACTAGCCAACCGAGCACAGCGCCAATCGATGACCATTATTAGTCCAGGCTTACGCGTCGGTGAACGAACAGAACGTGTCTCTGATACCCCTATGTCACTACTGAAAGACGCTGGTAAACCAAAATCGGGAACGCTGATCCATTTCATATAGGATAATGCGTATTATAAACAAAGAGCGAGCTCAGATGACTTTCGCTTATTTCTTTAGCTCCTCGGTGAAGCATTTAGATAAAACTTCTTACTCTAAGAGATCAAAGATATGGGATTTATTTAATCAAAACATATTATTATTGATATTTGCACTGATTAGAAAACTAAGCTGATCCAACCCTGTAAAATATCCTCTCTGTTCTTATACTGCGTTGACAATACTAGCCATCGCATAAAGCCCAATCTAATTCAAATCGTACGCAAGTCAGTAAATTAGCCAGCCCGCAGGCTAATGCATTAATGTACTTTTCGACGTCGTTCGAAATCAGCGTTTGGTGAACAGAATTTTAGTTCCTGCAAAAGCAATGGTGCAGTTTAAAATTAGCCTATCGCCAGAATAGAGATAGCCTTTTCCCGTTGCTGTGTACATTGTGAAGTCCTAGTGTAAAGATTTTGAGACGACCCCCGACCTAGTTAGCCTACTTATTAGCATTGAATATCAGAGTTGCTAAAGCAGATTAATACGCGATCCAACAGCCTTTCCAAATCCAGCTGTAGCTATCACAGTCGCAGTGGTTGGAGTGCTTTTAGTTAATTTTCATATAAGCGAAGAATTGAGTTTCGTGTTGCTATGGCGTTTCGACTATGCAGTTTACTAGGCATATTCGCCTTATTACTTAAAATACAATCATCTTTGGCTGCCGAGCTAAAAGGAGAGCTTTCAGGTAAACTATTGTCAAATCTTATTGGTGTAAAAATCTGAGATAATATCAGAAGCCAAAATGTAATTCGTTAGCTCTCTCAGCATCCTGAATCTTACATAATCACAGTGTTTGATAAACGTAATGTTAATGATGTCGTCACCTGTAAAGATTAGAGATAAGCGGAAAGGCCAGCAGGAGAGAATGCAAAACTATCGTGGATTCATCCTGCAGTCTGTCCCAGGAAATTTATTTTTAGGGCGTGTGAAGGACCTGCTCCTGAAGCATGAGAGGAGGGAGCAAAATGGATTTACTCCAGGGAGATCCATAATAGACAAGTTTTTTATCTTAAACACCGTCATTCAGACCCGGCGCGTGTACCAACAACCATTATGAATCGCTCATATGAACCTGAAGGCCGCATTCGACCACGGCCATCTAAATAGGAGCTATTTAGAAGGCCGTGATTCGACTCGGTGGATATATAGGGCGGCACTCTAGCGCTTCATAGCTGGGGTCTCAAGGCCAAGGTTGTCGTTGTCGAACTCATGCGCACTTTGTATACTGACACCCTAGCTAGTTTAGAGTTCACATTTAGGTACGACAGGGTAATCCAATTACTGAAAACAAATGCTCAGCACCAGTGGACGAAATTATAGAGCCCACAGTTCACTGTGATATGGTAAGCTCCACTATCGAGGAGGAGGTCTTCACAGACCTAGCTTATGCATGTACTACTCTGCAGTTGCGAGACGCGGTCGACTACGGATGTCCTAGATAAGAAACTCGACACCTTCGACACTTGATGCCTCGGGATGAACCTTCACCTTCTCGGACCATGTCAGGAACTTCGCGATCATGAGGAGAACAACGTCTGAAAACGCAGACTGCGTTTCTTGGGGGGTGTTGCTCGCGCTCCAACACAAGAGGACAACCTGAGACAATGAACCCCGAGGGATTGGAGAAGACCATGTGGTCGACCTAAGACTACTCGGACTAGAGTCTTGGAGAAGGATCTGATAGACCTAAACTCTGGCCTTCAAATAGCATGGGGAAAGGTCCAGAACAAAAGTTTGGCATAGTAGTAAATCGTTCACAGAAGAGAAATCACCTCTTTATGAAACTAGTATAAGATTATACCAGTAAAATGTAATTTGCAAATAAAATAGGCGATATATTGTTTTGTATCTCATGTAAACCGAGGCAGGTAACCCAACTGAAAAGGTTACTCTTAAGTTGATATTATGATACATAGATACACAGCTTCAATACTGAAATCAGTATTGAAGCTGTGTATCTATGTATCATAATAATTACAGAGCTTCCTTTAAGAATCAATGTAAGGACCTCAAACTACACAAATCAAAAGGGGGACACTGGAAACAGAAAAAATGGAGAGAAAGGATCCGTGTGGCTGACTTCTCCCCAGGAGATATTAATTCCAGCCAGAAGGAGAAAGAGCTTTAAGAATCAATGTAAGACGCTGTGTGTATTTCATTGATAGGCATTGACTAACAAAACATCTATCGGATTATTACATTGGAATACGAAATAATTACTGGGTGTAAGTTTGGTAATATTAATTTGATGGCGTTGTAATGTCTAGATAGGTGTCTATACTTCTTTATTTAATGTTTGCTTGATAAGATGACTATTGTCCCACGGAAACTTTTCAACCTCGATGCCTCAAGAATGAAGTTATACTTATGAAAAGCGCCACCTATGGACGCATGCGCATTGGTCGATGTATTACAGCTGAAGAGGTCGATACTTTTGGAGCTCGTTATATCGGATGTTCTGCGGATGTGTTGTCATTACTCGATCGGAAATGTTCTGGAAGGACTGAATGTACTGTTCGAACTATCGATATATCGGCGGAGAATGTCAAACCGTGTGCAGCAGGTCTAACTGTTTACCTTGAAGCAAACTATGAATGCGTCAACAGTAAGTCATTCAAAGTATTGTTGTTGCACTGTATTTCAGTTTACATAAGTCAACTTGCTTATTCGCAAGTATGCTTATCGGTAGCATCAGAGCATTTTATTAAAACGTTATAACGGATGATGCATAAGAAAATTGAGCGTCAGTATGAACGTTTATTTGTTTAGACTGTCAGTGTATATCGTTACTTAGGTTAGACATGCCCAGACTTGTCTTCCTTTGTTTGCACTATAAACTTCTACATCCGCCTGCTGTAATAATGAGACAAATTTATTTATGCTGATTCTTCATCTCCTGTTGTAGACTACTTTAAGTCAACAAATCTTTTCTTGACACCATTCCTACATACTGTATCTTATGAAAGAGTGATTTGATGTCCTTGGTCTAGCTTTTATTTCGATTATGTATTTATCATTGTACGAGGGATCTTTCCATCTGCTTTTGCTCATAGCATAGTTCATCCTCTGCCAAGAACCTTCTCTCAGCCTGGGTGACCTATCTAATTACAGACCCATCTCAACTTTGAAATTTGTATATAAACTTCCTGAACGGGTAGTTATGAATGGTATACAAACTTATCTAATACAACTCACTAATATCCCTCATACGGTATGTATATCGTACGTTTCATTTAACAGAATCTGCACTTCACTTTGCTGTTCATTATGAGCGACAGTTATTCCTGTTCGTCGATTGCTTATCAAAAGATCAAATCATCGCTTTGCTTATAGGTCTACTGTCCTTCCAACATTGTCGCATTTTATAGGGTGAAGTACAATAAGTTCGAATCCTGCAATGTTTAACTAATTACTAAAGATGCTTTATCAATACTCAGATGCATGCGATTTGGTGATTGTTATATTAGAAGCACACATCTGAGAACGAAACTTATGCTATCTCGTTACTTCTCTTAGTTGCAGATGAGAAGCGTTCATGCGTTGTTGATATCTCTACGACTCCAATTCATATAATCGGTTCGAGAACATGTGGAATAAAGTTTCAACCGTGGATTGTCGAAGCACCAGTTGGTCAGAAAATAAGCATCAGCCTCATCGTATATCCTGCTTCAAATTCTACCCAGACACAAGGAAAATTTCAACAGCCATGCCGCAATTATGGTGTGATTGTGGACAAGGCAGGAAAAAGAAACATCACGATCTGCGCAGCTGGAAATCAACGAGAGAAGAAGTTGTATTTGTCAGCAGGAAATACAGTAGACATCTACCTAAATTCACCAGATCAAGGAGATACCGGCGATGACCAACATGTCTTCATAGGTTTTCAAGGTTATAAATAATTTCAATTTCATTCTATATTGTTCACAAAGATTGCCTTAGCTAGGCAGTCCTATTACAAATGCTGACACACACAATGTATTAGTAATCTATTTACCCCCTCTTTCTGAATATTATCTGAGCATCGGAAATTGTTTTTTCTTAGTGGTTATTTATTCCATAAACAACTGAATACCTTAGTTAGTAGGCCAGACAACTTAGAACTAGTAGGTCTATAAGTGAGTGTGAGACAAAATTAGGTTGAGAGACAAATAAGACAGAGACCACGTAATGTAAGGTCAGTCAGCGCTGGGCAGATTCTTTCTTTATTAATTATAATATAATAATCCGACTCATGACCTGACGAGATCATGGCACATAGGCAAACGATAGGGCCCCATGATTGTGAAAATGGCAACGCATTAGACTTTATAATCTTATGTGAGTCAGCCGTCAAAGGTTGTTCAAAAGTCAACGATTCATGGTGGATATGTTACGCCTGACATCTCTGCCTGAAAAGTCACCACGTGCTGTCGAGAACTCCTGGAGGAAACAACCACCTATTCCAGCATGGTGAGCTGCGAATTCGAACACTGATCAACCGAGTTTGCTGTCCGGGCTCTAGCTCCATCTCCCCCGTATTACACCGGAGCTTCTTACCCAATCTGACGCTACGTCTGAGCTGAGGACACCAGGATTTCATCATATCTCATTTCTTCCCTTAATATTGTCTGACTTTCGATGAGCTGATTCTGGCTCTCTAGTAATCTGTCTTCCATCTGGGCCTAAGTTGCTCTGAGAGATGAGATGGACTCGGTCACTGACAACAAGACTTCGGTCAAGTCCGTTCCAGAACCAGATTCAACAATTGGTGCACCAGAATCAGTCCACCATCTTTTTATAAGTTCCTTTATCTTAATTATCAAAAACGGTTTCTTATCTAAACTACAAGTTATAGCACACAATTCAACAACTGGCGGGAAAGTAAGTACTTACATGTAGCTTATTCCAGTCGTCAGATTTATCAATAATTTCTATTCAGGCTTGGAGCGTAAGAGATTTGCCCAGTAATAATTAAACAGAAAGAAAATAAAGTTTAACTCTCTTACACGGAAGTGACTAGGCGATTTCGGTCGGCAGGGCCACGATTTCTGCAGACGACGAAGACGCGTCACCCCAATCAGACAAAATCGACGTTCGTTTGCTAAACAACTCCCTAAATCCAACACGGAATCGCAATCAAGTTTAATCCGATCAATAAATCATCAATTCGACAGCGATAAATCCTTTAATATCGAACCGATGTTCGATAGATTGTTTCACTCGTAATACAGCAATCACGGCCTGGAACTAGGTCACAACAGGACCGACATAATCTAATCAAAATCGATAAATTTTCGATCAAACTCAACGATTCGACTCGCTTCGTTTTACCTCTGCTTGAACTCTATTTCCGAATCCTTTGAATATTTTTCTACCTCGAATAATCGTTTAATTCCCTTTAAAAGTTTCGAACCAACAACTAAGTTCTCTTCCTGCCAAGCTCAACATCGACAGTCAGACATCAACTAACCTTCAATCGCCCTTTTATGCCTGTCGCACCTAATGGCCTACCTAGCCGGCAACGGCTATACGGCTAGCCGCCTGACGCGTAGTTCAATAAGTGCGGCGATCTCCTAAGCTGCAGCATTCGGTGCAGGCGCGAGTAACAACACGTAACATATGTATATCTACCCGCACTCATTGTCAGCGGGACCCAGCTCCTATGACAGCGACTTCTTAAAGAAAACATTTATATGGCGCCGACGGTCGCCACAGATACACAGACGGACAATAAGCTGAAAGTCAAATAAATTTTTCAACTCGGTTCAATCATAAAGTTGGATACCAGTCACTTCGCTACAGAGATAATAATTCTTTTGTGAACTGTGTAACTTTTATGCAGTTTTTCCTCTTGTGACTGCATTGTAACATCTTATGCTTTTAGTTTTATATTTACTTATGTTCATCTATGTTGATAAGTACGTAGACAAGTCTAGATAATTATGCGGTGCTTATGTGCATATAATGCATAATTAGTTGAGTAATTGTTACTGCGATGCAATAGGCTAGCTACTGTTTTTATTTCATTTTAACATTTTAAATATTTTTCTAGTTTTCTTGTATTGTTTCAGCTATCATGCTATTTGATGAACAAACGGTTTCCACGTAGGCTATTGTATACGCTTGAATGACTAATATGATGATGATGATGATGACGATGACGATGAAGATGATGAGATTATTATTATTACTATTATTATAATTATTATTATTATTATTATTATTATTATTATTATAAGAAGAAGAAGGAGATTTATAAAGCGCAAGTTAATATAACCAAAAACGCCGCAAATGCGCTGAGCAGATTCTTTCTAGTATTATTAATTAATTAATTAGAAACTTCTCTTGCCCTGTGTCTAATTTATCATGCGAACTCACTATCGCTTCACCCCTTGCAATCTCTGTCCAGATCTTCCACTTAAAACTGAAAACACTCCTCTTCGGCAGATCCTATCCTGATTCCTCTTCTTCCTCTTACATATCCTGCAGCTCCAATTCCAAATATCACCCACTATAGCCGTCTGCCTGCCTGCCTGACTGACTGACTGACTGACTGTCTGTCTGCCTTCCTGACTTGGATCTTGACCCGGAACCGAATTTTTCTTGCCTATCGATTTTGTTTTTGACTGAGCTCCTATAAATAAGCTTGTCCCCGCAACTTAGCTTTCGTTGGGCGCTGTAGAAATCTCTAGTTTACAATTACGATTACGATAATGCACAAGGCTTCAAACAATGGCGCACCAAAGCCAAACCGCAATCAGGTCAATATCCATCCAGAATGACAGACCACTGAAACAGAAAGGCAGGTAACCCAACTGAAAAGGTTACTCTTAAGTTGAGATCGAAATTACAGTGTTAATGCTAATGCTAATAGTGATAGAGTTAAACAGCTAAATTCAAAATATTAGCAGTGAAGTGTAGTAAGTTACTCATTTTATAATATAATATAATATAATATAATATAATATAGCTAATGATTTGTAGCTGTTGGTTGTTCTGACATCATTCCACCTGAAGATGCTTATCTGAAAAGAAATGGCGATGCCGTTATGATTGGTTGTTACACCAGCCGTAAATCATGGCATCTCAGCTGCGAAGATGGAAAGTGGATTGGTGTTATTGGAAACTGCTCACAAGGTGACATCATACATTTTTATGAAATCATTAGTTACACGCTTGTAATACCGAAATATTTCTTCCCAGCTTAGACTGGTGCAAATAAATTTTAAGGCTTAAGGTCTCATCCAAATTTTTTTCCACCATCAGAAGTCACTATCTGCTACCTGATTACTTATATTTTTTATTTTGGAAATAAGGACTGTCACGCAAGCTTAAAATTCAGGAAATTGAATAGCTTTATATTGAATCATCAAAATAGACAAAACTCTTATCATATGGTCATCGCGAAAGGTAACACTGGCCAACACATAATTTGTTGCCTCAAATGTTAGAACTGTTTCTGGGTACATTTGACCTGCTGATTCCAGAAAAGGCACCAGTTTTCTCCCAGCAGGTCTAGTTTTCGAGATATAGAACATTATGCCATATACCAGTCCTTGCCTCTGCTCGCCCATAAAACATAAGTCTATAGCTATAATTATGTAGTGCTCAATTTATTATGTGATACACTAAATAAACATAATAATACAAATACTTAAAAGAAAATGGTAGTACCTGAAACTGTACTTATATGATACCAAACAGAACAAGTTTGTTATAAAAATTTCAAGTCATTCGACACCGAAGAGCCTCCTTTTGTACGATTTCCGAGTGTGGCATCTGCCGGAACAATCGCGCATAATATTCCAGCAATAGTCTGCCATCATGTGTGCATCCCATCTTCCTTGATATCGATTTTCCATTGTTTTGATGTCTTGGTGAAATCTTTCACCTTGCTCTTCGCTGAAGTCACCAAGATTCTCTGGAAAGCGATCTAAGTGACTGTGGAGATAATGGACTTTAATGCTCATGTTGCAGCCAAGCTTGTTGAAATGAAGAAGCATATCCTCTACTAGTTGTGCATAATTGTCTGCCTTCTTGTTGCCAAGAAAATTTTTAGTTACAAGAACAAAGGAAGACCAGGCACAAGATTCGATTTCATTCATTGATGGTATGAAAAGTGGGTCATTCATAAGTTGCCTGATCTGTGGACCATCGAAGATTCCAGCCTTCAATTTTTCCATTGTAATTCCTGGTAACTTGTGTACTATGTATTCGAAGCATGAACCTTCTTTATTCAAAGCCCTGACAAATTCTTTCATCAGGCCTAGCTTTATATGTAGTGGTGGCAGTATGATCCTATCTCGTGCCACCAAAGATTCCTTGATTACATTTTGAGCTCCAACCACCATGTCTTTCCTCGAAGGCCAATCTTTTCTTGTCCAATGTTCATGCTTGGCTCTACTGTCCCAAAGACACAAAAGCAGGGATACTTTGTGTAGCCACTTTGTTGACCAAGGAGGAAATTTACCATCTTCAAGTCTACACAAATTACCCATTGATGTTCTTTGTATTTTATCTTTTCCAGTACTAAAGAGATGGCATTGTACTCTTCTTTCATCCTGGTGGAGTGACCGATTGGAATAGAACCAAATTTGTTGCCGTTATTTAAAAGCACACATTTCAGACTACGTTTTGAACTGTCGATAAAAAGACGCCACTCATCTGGGCTGTAATCCGACAGACCAATTTTCTTCAATAAGTTGCTGATGTCATTACAGAATACTAGGTTGTTGTCTTCGGTAAAGAATGGCAGCAAATCCTTTTCTCTGTTTCTATAAATTGTAATTTTCGTTCCAGGCTGAAGTGCATTCTTTTCCTTTAGTCTGGACGCAAGCAATTCAGAGGACTCTTTGGAAAGATTTAAGTCCCTGATCAGATCACAACTCTTTTTGGTCAAAACGTTCACTGTGTGAAGTTGATTGGAAATCACTGTCACTGCCCTCACTTTCTTCACTTTCGTCATCTTGTCCGATATTGGACATGCAAGTGTCATCGTCTGAGAGCTGAGGTAGTTCGCGAAAAGGTGGAACTGGTACAATATCCGAATGCGGAACAGGTCTCCTGGCTGAAGGTATATCAGGGTAAGACAACTTGTGACGATTATTTCGATTGATGCCTATGATATTAACCATACAAAAGTAACAGTCGTCGAAGTGGTTTATCTCTTCCCTCCAAACCATCGGTACACCAAATTTCAGGCAGCTTCTCTTTCCAATTGTCCAGTGGCGCAATTGTTCAATACAAGTTTTGCATACTGTATGAGGAGCCCATTGCTTATCTTGATCTCCAAGTTTGACACCAAAATAACCTACATATGCTCTTTTTACAAACTCAGAAATCGGTTTCCTGTTTGCTTTTAGTGTGTATTCCCCACAAATGTAGCAGAATATGTCTGGATGGTTAATGCAGCTCCGTCTGGAAGTAGCCATAACCTTAAGGATGTTCGCATCTGAGGAATTAAATGACTAACCTAAAAATAGTAAGAACATGTAGTTATTTAATGCTCACATTCACAGATTGTTCTTGCGACCAACTCTTAATATGCCCTAAGACGACTGCGGCTGCTCTAGCTTTCAGGAGGCGGTTTATATAGGCTATAAATGCTGACTTCAGCATAATCTATTTACATAGTTCGAAACCATGAAACGCTGTATAAGCACAAATAAATTCTAAATGAGGCCATGAATTTAGTGCTGAGTAAGCTGTAGGCTACGGAATAGTTATTTCGTTGAATCAGCAATATCTCAGCACGCGGCAAGATATGCTGATTTTACATTATAAGGATGTAGGCATTATATGAATCAGCAAGAATTATAATTAGCCATAAATAAAGCTTATTATGACATTTTAGTTTTGCCAAAGACATCGTTTAAAGAGTGGACTGGGTTTTCTTTACAAAATCGACGATATCTGAGAAACTAGACCTGATGCACTCAATCCAATGACATTTTCTGAATCAGCGCCCAAAATTACCCCAAGAACAGGTCTAAAACCGAAGGCAACAAGAAAAAAATTTTTTTCTGTTGGCCAGTGTAATAAATCACGCTAGTAAACCGAGATCAGAGAAGTAGGTCCTTCTTAAGGTTTGTCTTTATTAACCTGAGTATATTACCGGTGCATGTAATTATGAGCAGTAATACACATTTACTTTCATGTGTGAACAGTAATACACATTTAATTTCATGTATACATAGTATTCATGAAATAAATTCCATTTAACTAGTAAAATAATGCGTCCAGTGCAAATGTATATTAAAATATGTGTGTTTATAATATAATATTTTGTTCAATTAAAATTAAATTAAATTACTTAAAGTTTCTCAACAAGTTATTGTTTATTGCATACACTGTTTAAATATCAGCTTTGTCTTAAACCAGCAAACTGTAGGTATGCTAGGGATACAAGAAGGAAGGCTGTTCCATGCAGAAAGAGCTGCAGATTTCACTTTTATTGAGAATTGCTTAATCTTGTACTGGCGAGTTTGCAGCGATATTGCTGCACAGCACCAGTATTCTATTATGTCCATGCAGATGAGCACCTTCATAGGTCATGAATTTTAATAATTTTTTGCTTTTATGTCGGTAAGATTCCCAAAGAACAGCTGGATTATTTCTTCAACACTGCTTTCAAATCATATTCAGTAACTGGAATCTGTCGATAAATGTAGCTAATTTTCCATTTTAACTGCATACCGCAATAATCTGGCGCATGATTAACGACAGCTTCTTAAGATTTGTGCCTATGATTTGATGGAAGGTATTTCAATACTGGAATCAGAGCAGGAAACTGAGCCAACATCAGCAAGTCTGAATAACGAACAAGGTATGAAAATAACATGCTATAAAACATCTATGATTGTTGAAATAATAACCCTGTTTATAATTAAAGTAAATTTAGAATAACACCATGCATATTAATAGGTGAATGAAAAGTGTCCTAACTCTGTATCCATTCAGTGCTTACCGTTGCTAAGCGTTTGCTAGGCTACGCAACGAGCTGAATGCTACGTACCCTGATATCAGTGGATTAACGATATAAACATAGGCCTACTTTACTTCAACCAATCAAAACCAAATGAAAAGGTTTCGGCCCATAAGCTGACGCTAATGATGATGGCAAAATTTTAGCAAATAATATAATAGGCCTACTTCTCCTGAATTTCACACAAAATGACTGATGTTGGTTATTGACTTAAAAATTTGAACAAAATTAAACACGCATTGAATATAATTTTTATGCCGTTCATATGAAATACCCTATAGGTAAATGTTGTGAGCTGAGTGTTAACTATACTTATGTTTCTCTATTTTATAGTTTTAGTGATGATGGCTCTAGGTGGATTTACTTTGGCGATTTGCCTGGCAATCATTTGCTTTGGGGCAGTGTGTCTTCGACGGTATGTATAGGCCTAAGTTACTCAGTGTATGTATAGATGGCAAATGTTTTTAAGTGTTGCTGATGATGTCCTGCACAGTGAGGCTTATGTTACTCATAGTTCAGGTATTACTAGAGCATCAAAACATGCTTGAAAATTATGTCTCACTTCTTTCTATTTTTTTGGCACGATTGTGTAGCACACAAGGCATCGGTTGATGATATTTGAATAAGATATGTTTGATGTAATAATAGAATATGCAATTTGTATAACATGAAGTTTTTGAGCCTCGACAAGAATTCACTTGATAAATGAATCACCAAATTTAGTTTTCAAACGCATCAAAAATTTCAGATTATACTCACAAAAGAAGATGAAGCAAGAGTACAAGACGCTTAACTACCAGATCAATTCATCTGGAGCTCAACCAGGTGACCGAGGAATTTCTCCTAATGGTGCAACTGATTTCCCTGGAAACAACGTGCGTGGAATGGTTGCACAACCGATGCCAACTTATTCAGTCTTCGTTGGAGACGACGGTGAATTATTCAACGACACCAGTAATTCAATGAGCATAAACAGCACAAATCAGTTGTGACACAGACATATTTTCGTTCTTTAGATCAAAATGATTGTCTAATTTTAGTATTGATTGCGTTTTACTTTACTTAGTAAAGCTTCATACTTTGCTTACACATTCTGAGTAACTATGTTTTCGAAATTAAAGACTTCGTACAAATTTTATATGCAGTTTACTAAAGATTTTCGTGTTCGTTAGTATCATCATAATAACCTTGGCGGCTACAGTGTCTCAGTCTTAGTAAAATATCTATCTTTTAGAACGTATTTTGCATCTTGCAACCACATGAACGCCTTGAAAAGACATAAACATCTAACTGGCGTTTCCAATGGACTTCTTTGTCTGTGAAACCGCCTATAGAAAACCACCATTTGCACAGAAAAGACAACAGGCAGCGCAGGTCTTTCTTTAAATCCTTTTTGGCATAGTCACTGCTCTTGACCACGGTTTCCAATCATTCTGCAAATTTTGCTGTCGATGAAACTAAATTTCATGTATGATACCTGAAGTAAAAAGTTGCCTGTGAAGGATTAAAACGAAGATGAATTCATTGCAACCAAACAACACTTTCATACAAATACATTGGTCTGCAGTTCTGGATTCGTATAAGGATGGAATCCGCAAACACGTCAGCATTTCATATAAGCAATTATCGTGGTAGATGCGATTCACACGAATCAGGCTTAAAATGTGGGCTGTTTCTTCATTAGACATTATTTGCTGACCATGTAAAGTTAAAAGATCTTCAACTGCTTTGTGTAATCACCTACATCCAATAAAGTTTAAATTTCTTCTGTCGTTAATCAAATGACTACACGCAACATAAACTACAAAGATATTGGATAGAATTCAACATACAGTAAAGATCTGAAATACCTAGTATAATAGTGCTGTATAAACAGTGACTATTGCCCATGTCATCCACAGCCATACTCTTAATTAGTCCTTAATGGAAAGTGGATTGGTGTTATTGGAAACTGCTCACAAGGTGACATCATACATTTTTATGAAATCATTAGTTACACGCTTGTAATACCGAAATATTTCTTCCCAGCTTAGACTGGTGCAAATAAATTTTAAGGTTTAGGGTCTCATCCAAATTTTTTTCCACCTTCAGAAGTCACTATCTGCTACCTGATTACTTATATTTTTTATTTCGGAAATAAGGACTGTCACGTAAGCTTAAAATTCAGGAAATTGAATAGCTTTATATTGAATCATCAAAATAGACAAAACTCTTATCATATGGTCATCGCGAAAGGTAATAAATCACGCTAGTAAACCGAGATCAGAGAAGTAGGTCTTGTAATTATGGGCAGTAATACACATTTACTTTCATGTATGAACAGTAATACACATTTACTTTCATGTATACATAGTATTCATGAAATAAATTCCATTTAACTAGTAAAATAATGCATCCAGTGCAAATCAAACTTGAATCAAAGACACTGTCAGTCGCTAGGGGGGTATAGTGGACGGCGGAAAGAGGAAAATTGTAACCGGTGAATTTATGAAATAAAAGGAATCAAGTAGCCGCTTAAATGATGAAATTGATGAAACCGACCTGATGCTGTTCTTGATCATTGGTAGGCTGAACTAAAAACACTTTCACCAATAGATTTTACCACACAAGGTTGATGAAGCTAATGAAATGCTCTAAAGAAATGTTTGTTTTCACGTCATGTAACCTGTGAATAAAAGTTGTGCAGTTACTACATTTGTGTATTGTCCTGTCTGCCCTTCAGCTAAACGGGCTTCAACGTAGAACCTTTAAGACGTGTTGCTGAAACAAGTGTGTAGGCCTGATGCATAATCGATAATCTTACCTTATTCCATCTTTCCTAACCTTACCTCACCTCACCTTACCTTTACATATATGCATGAATGTCTGAACAACAGCTGCATGCCGACTTATTTGGTATTGACAATACTATTAGATGAATAAAATCCAAACTTCATTGGAACGAAATTAGCCTCCATGCAGACATTGGTCTCGAAGCTAAAGGAGACTTTTATACTTAAGACGATGGTCAAAATACCGATAAGTTATGCCAGTTGTCTGCGTAATGTCGCCTTCGTGTTATGGTTGGTGTAAAATTCTGTCTCTCAGCAGCTCTTTTAAACGCATGACAAATAAGATATAAGGGCTGTTAATTGTATCTCGCCTAGATGGCGTATTTTTTACTATGTGCTTTCTAAATTCCTTGCGCCTCGATTTTGAGACGACCCCTGACCTAATTGCATGATAATCTCACGTACTAAATAATTATCTTTCTGACGAAAATTAATACGCGAGCTTTATTCGGTATGCATCAGATTTCGAACTGTTCTTCAGTTACAGCAAGTTCAAGTCAGTGGTATGGTTCTAGAAAATTCTGCTAGTGAACGAACGAATTAAACTTAAACAGGCCTATTCTAATGGCGCCTCTAGTCAGCAGTTCGCTAAGTGTTGTGACATTGTTATTGATGGTAGCCCTGCACACATGCACGACTTCCGATGTCACTGAGGAATTCACAGGTAAAGTCGTACGTGATTTTAAGTATTCCTTTGAAAATATAAATTGATGATATGCTTAAAGATTCAAACAAAACTTAGCCTGAAGTGCGTCTGAATGAACTTGCCAGGATAGATTCACAGTATTAGGCATACGTATAGCGCTTCACATATATGGCCTATACGTGTACATATATGCAGGTACATCAATACGTGTATATGCGTATAATAATAATAATAGTAATAATAAGTAGCCGACTCATAGAGCGCCGTAATACGGCCGAGGCCGAGAAAAACGGGCGGTGTACATGTATAGTTATTCGCTGAATGCAGTAACACGCTGCTCAAGTGTCAGCATATACACTGTAAAAATGTATGTATATACACAGGGGGCCTATGTATGTATAAATGTATGTATGTACATATGTATGTAGGCTATGCATGCATGGTTGTATTTGTGTATGAATGTAACGCATGCATGCATGCATGTATCTGAACAAGCTCGGCATGCTTATGCAGTTGATTTATGCGTTGCACGATCTCCGTCGCACTCTCAGTTCTCAAACCAACGGCAAGTCTTCCACCTCGCAGTCGGCTGCAGTCTCTACGAGTTCCCATTACTGACACCGACATTTGACGATCGCGTTTCGTCCTGCACAGGCATGGCTGTCTGGCAGTTGCTCCATACAACCCTGTGCAAAACAACTGACATAGAATGTTCAAGCGCTGGCTCAACACTCACTCGTTTGCATTGGCTTTCCCCGATTGAGTCGTTAATGAGCTGTTGGTAACTTCAATTGTTACTGACAGATAATCGATGTTGTATCAATACTTCTCATATACGTTGGATATAACAAGTTGGGACCTATTTACCTAGGTTCAGGCGTCTACATATCCCATTTATCACAGCAGAACCAAGAAATGTTGACACATTTTTATGTAAGTGAGCATTATGTCTGCTTGTGTGTGCAATTTCAATCTCGAAATCAGATAAATGTAATATAATTCAACGCTCTTGTTAACATGCCATATGTTAATCAACTGAGCGAGGAATCGTAAGTGTCGGTGGGGCACAGCGGTCAGACAGTAAAATAGGTCTTAATCATTATATCAAACGTAATGGCGGGTCGGCTTAACCGATGCCAAACTAATATCGCGAAATTCAAAAACACAAAACCGACATCGAAATTAGTATTCGTAAAACCGAATGATAATAAAAACCGAAGGAAAACCGATTTAAACAAAAAGTTTGTATACACAGAATGCAAATATCAAGATAATAGTTTTCTTACCAAAGAAAACAAGAATTTTTTGGACAAATGTTTGACATCAGTATTGCATGGTAATTTTGAATTGACACTTCAGTAAGTTGCTTCATTCCTCCTGAGCCGTTGTGAACAGATTCGATATTCTAAGCACTGATAACACATTTGAACAAATGAAATACAATTTTATTTTAGCAGAGGTCTTACAAACTTGTCACAGTAAAACATAACTGCACACTGTGCAGTTGCAAAATGTACAGTGCACAACAGCAAAGTTGGACTATTAACTTACAGCAAAAAGAACACATAACAAGCGAACACCGTCTCCGATGTCGCGATCCTTAGAGAAATATAAACCGAACGGACTTAGGGAAAAACGAAAAAATACCGAAAAAAGATACCGACTTAGAAAACCGAAGGTATGCACATTCTTGGATGATGCTGGAATATTTTAAACAATAGCAGTTGAAAAACCAACTGAAATAACTCACCATAAATTATTTTTACTCATTAAACCTTAAAAGGCTGCACATTAGCAGCATTTTATTTCAAGCCCCGCATTTTTCAGCAAAGATATTATTATGCAGAGATAAACAATGGATTGCAAAAATAAGCAATAAAGGAATAAGAAAAAAAACAGTTGAGGAAATTGTACGAGCACTAATTAGATTTAGGCCTAATAAATAAACGCTATGTTTTTGCCAGTGCCGATTTTCATATTCTACTAATGGAATATATTTCTCCTTTTTGTTATAAGCCTATTTTATATTTAAATGTCTTTTATAGAAGACTACTGCCCCACGGAAACTTTTCAACCTCGTTGCCAGAAAAATGAACTCATCCTCATGAAAAGCGCCACCTATGGACGCATGCGCGTTGGTCGGTGCATCCCAGCGGAAGAAGTGGATACACTTGGAGCTCGTCACATCGGCTGTTCAGCTGATGTGTTGGCATTAATGGACCGAAAATGTACTGGAAAGACCGAATGCAATATTATGATCATACAAATTTCAGCTGAAAATATCAAGCCTTGTTTTTCAGGTCTCAGTGTTTACCTTGAAACCAGCTACAACTGCCTTAATAGTAAGCAATTTCTTACTTTAATGAGCTGTAAATGAGAGTTTGTTTCTTGCAAGTCTAAAGACTTTCATAAATTATAAACAAACTATATTCATCAGAGACATGAGCAGTTTCTGAAGAATCTAATGATGGTGTATACTGAAAAATGCTAATGAATGGGTGTTTAATTTAAGCTTTCGTTTTAAATTATTATAATTTGACACCGTATTACAGTGGCAGATGAAAAGCGTTCATGCGTTGTTGATGTCTCAACGACTCCAATTCATATAATCGGTTCGAGAACATGTGGAATAAAGTCTCAACCGTGGATTGTCGAAGCACCAGTTGGTCAGAAAATAAGCATCAGCCTCATCGTATATCCTGTTTCAAATTATTCTACCCAGACACAAGGAAAAGTTCAGCGACCATGCGACAACTTTGGTGTAATAGTGGATAAGGCAGGAAAAAGAAACGTCACAATATGCGCAGATGGAAATCAACGAGAGAAGAAATTGTATTTGTCAGCAGGAAATACAGTCGACATCTTTCTAAATTCACCAGATCAAGAAAACACCGGCGATGTACAACATGTCATTGTAGGTTTCCAAGGTTAGAAAAAACGACTTGTTAATTGTTCAATGAATAATATTTTTGATACTCAATAAATGGCTTATCGGATTATGGCAGCAATTCTGTAGAGTGTTCTTCGTTAATATGTTGTGCTATATAATTTTGGTTGATTTCCAATTTCAAGATGGCTTAAAATGGAAGGGTCTGTGCATCTTTCCAGAGCACCAAAAATAACCATCTTTTTGGTTTAGCTGTTGGTTGTTCTGACATCATTCCACCTGAAGACGCTTATCTGAAAAGAAATGGTGACGTCGTTGTGGTTGGTTGCTACACCAGCCGTAAATCTTGGCATCTGCGATGTGATGACAGAAAATGGATTGGTATCATCGGCAACTGTTCCATGGGTGAGATTCAGTTTTTAAATGAAAACAATAGCTCTTTTTTTAGTTATTTAATATGCGGTTTTCTAAAAGCTACAGAATTTTACGAATAGGTATAAGACAGTAAGCCTATTCTGAAAAGCAAAATTCATGCTGGTTTATTCACCGGTACCCTGGCTTCTATTTGTTTTGTTTTAGGATTAGAATTTCGAGTATTGTTTAAGCTTTTTAATACATTTTATGCAAATAACATCAATTAACTTTCAAGATGACTGTGAGACCTGCTTGTTCAAAAGACCTCATATTTCTTTTCGATTACAGATAATTCAAAACTGGAGTTGGATACTTTTTCTGAATCGAAGACATCGAGTAATAAGAATGAACAAGGTACACACATCTCTGTTTCCATAGGAAATTGATAACTGCTTTTGTTTTTACCTAATTAATGATATAATCTAAGTAACTGCGTTGGCACTTCCTGGCAGATTTGATTGCTTTATTCACTACAATTGTGGCGAGAACTCATCACATCCAGGCTGTGCATTGACTTCAATTTTCTTATGTTAGTTCGTTTAGCAGCTGTTGTCCACTGGCTGGTCCCTCCATCTGGTACTCTCTACTACCTCATGTTCTCTTTTAGTCTGTTTATGGTTCTTAATGTTTCCTGCTGCCCGGTTGCAATGTGCACACCTGAACTGCTTAAGAGGGCATTAACAATTATCAGATTTCACTTGTGTTGTATTGTTGTATGTTGTCTTAAGACCACGATGTTCTGTGTCTATCTTAAGTCCATTTCTCAAGCATCTGTGCTACTGGGCAGCACAAAACAGTTGCCTGGAGCTTCTTTCCACGTCCTCTTTATGCTCCATTGTTTTAGATAGGAGCAATTCCAATGCTGTTCAGCTAAAAACTTATTTTGTTCTCTCAAAACTCTTGATCTGGAAGTACCTTTGCTTAGATTAAAACACGAGCGACATATAAATCTTGCATCCTGCTGGTCACACAATACACTGAGCTGACAGAACATACCTAAAAGATTCTATATTTGTGCTACGATGTAGCCTAATCATGATCTTAGATGTAGTCATAATCATAGATGTAATGATAATCATAGACTGAATCATAATCATAGATGCAATCAGAAGATTTCTTCGGGGCCCAAGAAAGCTAAGTCACGGAAACCAGCTTATTCTTCGTTAAAACAAATGTATTCAGCTACAAAAACCTTCTTAACAGGTCACAGGGACTGTCAAAAAATTGCTAATTTTGCAGTAGTCCTACAGTTGTATTATAGTTGCACACCAACTTCACAAGTCATAGCTGAAACGAGTAAGTTAATGACATAGGCCAATTCACAGATCACAGTATGTGACCAAGTTTTAAGTTCAGCTTTGAAAATCTCAAATGACTAAAACAAATTACTTCGTATATGATACGAATGATTATCCGAGAATTTTTTTGTTTCAGTTTTAGTTATTCTGGCTGTCGCTGGATTTACTTTTGCAATTTGCTTGGCTATCATTTGCTTCGGAGCAGTATGCTTGCGACGGTAAATATATATTTATTAAGTATATCTTTACGGTAAATATAAAAATATCACATACTAGCATTTGAGTATTAAAATGTAGCAGTGAGCCTTATATCAAAAGTCGCCAGCCTAACTAAAGACCAATCAGAGGTGTACAAAATGGACGCTAGTGTGAACACACGAGTCTGAGGCACTATTGCCACAACAGCATGTGAGATTTATACCCTAACAACAGGTTATTGAGTTTCGAAATGAATTCACTGGGCGAGATAACTGAACAAGATGAGACGACTACTTGGATATGCATGAAGAATTATTATAAGCAGAGCATCTGCGCGCTAGTTTAGCAAAATGTTCCTTCTGAAGAAAATCTCATGAAGCCAAACTCTCGTCTGCTGACACGTTCTATCTCGATTACACAATGCTTCGTTCTATCATTGGCGGTCTGCTTCCGCTGCTCTTCGCTCGCCGTAGAAGCAAAACTATTGCTCAGAGTTGAATCTGATTACAAAGCGATGCACGGGATGGCCGCACAGAAGATCTGGACTGGTCAGGGATTGCAGCGAATTGATTCGGCTTCTTTTAATCAAGCACTGCTATTGATACAAGGGGAAGCGTTGCTAGAGGAACTGATCACCCATGATTAGAAGATGGCATCAAGGGAAAGATAAATTATGATCATGGGCCATTCCAGTAGCTGCGAAGTCTCTCGTTCTCTGCAGAGGAGTATCTGCACCATATCTGACAAAGAAAGTCGCTAATGTTTCTTAGATACACAGGAGCCAGCTCTACCAATTCTATATTTTCATTATCCAGTCCCTGACTCAATCTTTGGCATTTGACTCCTGCTACGATTGATTTCAAATATGATATATTCATTTTATTTGACATGCTTATAAGTTTATATTTACAGGACATATTCCAAAAGGAAGACCAAACAAGATTATAAGACACTTAACTATCGTCTTAGTTCGAATGGAAATCAACCAACAAACCAAGCACTTCACAATCTCACTGAAAACGACATGCAGAGCATGGTTGCTCAACAGATGATGCCAACGTATTCAGTCTTTTTGGGAGACGGAGAATTCAACGACGTGAATTCAATCAGCATAAATAACACAAATTCACGTGCATGATCATTTATAACGGAAACATTTGTAACTTCATTTGAACTGTGCAACTTTATATAGTACTCACAGTGTAGAATATAATTCATAGACAAAATGTACTGTTCGTATTTGAATAACAATCAGTAGATTTTTATGATATTCACATTATAAGATTACAACTTAATCTGAAAGTTGTTGCCGAATTCTTTACCTAGTTCCGTTGCATTAATTAATATAATGGCGCTATCTAAGTCGTAGAATTTATTTAGATTATCTGAAACCGCTTCTTTAACTTCTGAATAATGTTAAAAATTAAATTCAGGCTTTTCCGCAACAATCATTTACATCGCAAATAAAGATAAAAAGGCAACTGCTGTTGATGGAAATAAACGAATACTTCTGTTTATATTCCATGGCGAGTGTGTAGTCTAAGTGGAGTATATTGCTAATCGTTAATCAGGCCTAACCCATGTATCCGTAACATCGCTGTCTATAACATCATAGACCTCGACCTGCATCGCTTGCACTTCTTAAGGATAACTAATAGATCAGAAGATCAACACCTTAGTTTCAAAAACCATATCTATTGTTCAAATTAAAGAAAGAAGTGCAGACTGTGCTTCTATGATCGACATTTATGAATGTCTTACATATACAGAAGCATTTTGCCGCTTACTGCATTCGTCTTAAGCTCGCCTGTTTCAGATTTTGAGTCGACCCCCGATCTAGTTACATAATAACTTCAGAAAAATTATTATCAAATAATACATGCGCGCATAATGCAAATTATTACGCGCACTAATTTCGATCTGGGTGAATACTGACATGTTTTTTTGTGTACGGCCAGAGCTAGTTCAAGAGGTTGACAAGCTTCAAGCCAAATTCTTTGTGTAAAGGAATGTGTTTCGCAATACTATGGCGTTTCAAGCAAACAGTTTACTAGCTATAAGTGTAACCACGTTCCTGTTGGTAATACGATATTCCTTGACTTCAGAAGTAAAAGAAACGGTTTCAGGTAATCTAAATAAATCCTACGACTTAGATAACGCTGTTATATTAATACACAATGAATCAATTAACCCTTGAAAATGAAACTATATTCCACAGTTCTTTGAAGGAATTCAGTCGAAATTCATAAATTTCCAACTAGGAGGCAGGTTATCATACGTAATGAAATTTAAACAGATGAGTTTTCAGTGGAACTGTATGGCATTAAAATAAATATTGATGAAATGCCTTCGCTAGCGACAGAATGATTCAAATCTCCATTAGGCCAAGGATTAAACAGTTTTTAGAGACATTATCGCGTTTATATCGCCTAAACATCTACCAGACAAAGTGGCACTTACAAAAGTGGTTAGACTGTTTGATAACTTCTCGGAAAAAATTGATAAAATTTCCTGTTCGTGTTCCGAACGAATCTTTGATTCGTCATATTGAACAGCCCCTATAGTAAAGGTGAGTTTATCTCTAGGGTGTAACTGTCGGGTGAAGAGTGCTGGAGAACTTTTTTCTTTGAAATTCAAGAGTTGACGACTGACTGTCAGACAGTGTAGAAGTTGTTTGGAAGGTTTACTGTTAGATCACCGAGGATGACGATTAAGTATATTCATATATATATATATATATATATATATATATATATATATATATATATATATATATATATATATATATATATATATATATATATATATATATATATATATATATATATATATATATATATATATATATATATATATATATATGTATCGCTGTTGGCCTCAAACTATTTCACATTTTTCTTATTTGTAATTAACATTTTGAGTTCTGAAGGAAAGAGCTCCGATTCTACCCCGACGATAAGATGGGTGAATCGAACCCTAGTGCACCAAGTCTCAAAGATGTCATGTGCCTCCTAGAAGTAATGATCCGGCGGCAGATGTAGTTGTAAAAATCAATGTTGAAGCTTATAGAGAACTCTGAGCGAGAATTGACAGAGTGTCAGTTGGGCCTGGAACGGAAATTTATAGAGCACCAGAGTAACACGGAGAGCGCAAAAGGGGTTGTAATGAAAAGGGAGCTTGAGCAGTTCAAATCTTTATAAAAGCATGGCGACTAAGGTAATGATCGCCAAAGGCTCCTGCAAATATGGATGATCGGGAAGATGTCTCAAATGTTTTGTTCAAATGAACAAATGAAGGGTGAACGGAAGAAGCGGATAAAGGCGAGGAAACCAGCAAGAACCCACATTTCTCCGCAAGAAATATTGCCGTCAGTTTGAAGGCCACAGGTGTAGCTCGTGGCCTCATACTATATCATGAATTTTTCCTCACATGATTCATACCATCCCCTACTTGATTAGCTTCGTAGCGCCTCTATAGCCAACACGGTATTTCCCCTAATTGCTCAGATGCACAAATTGCATCTTGAGTCTACATGTGTCCACTCGAGTAGGCATTAAAGTTGTGAATTGTGGTTTCATTGGCCTATTTATTAAACTATTATAATATTATGTCAGAGAGGGAATATAGTATGTTATGCATTGTAGTCGTAGGCCTATATGAACAGAACAAGTGATGTGGACATTGTTGGTTTGTGGTAAACGCCATTGCCTAACAAAACATCACACGAAACAGCGCAGACCTAAAGCGTTAGGGCATAGCATATCCGTATCATTTTCTTGTTGCTGAATTGTAATGTTAGCTGCGTTCTAAATATCTTATTGTTTGCTTGATAAGATGACTATTGTCTTGATGAATTTTTCCAACCTCGATGCCTCAAGAATGAAGTCATACTGATGAAAAGCGCCACCTATGGACGCATGCGCATTGATCGATGTATTACAGCTGAAGAGGTCGATACATTTGGAACTCGTTATATCGGATGTTCTGCGGACGTTTTGACATTACTGGACCGGAAATGTTCTGGAAAAGCTGACTGTACAATTCGAATTATTGATATAGCCGCTGAAAACGTCAAACCGTGCGCAGCAGGTCTTAGTGTCTACCTTGAAGCCAACTATGAATGTGTCAACAGTAAGTCTGTCATTCAACGTTATAGCTTTGCTGTGCTTCAAGCTCATTCTATTTAAGACAACTTTCCAGTACACATACATGAAGTGACTTATATGTTGATAGAAACCTTTAGAGATATGCCTTTTGAATGCAATACTGAGAGCGAATATTTATCAATATTTATTTTACTGTCTGTCGATCACTGGGCTCAAATCAAAAGTTATCGTTCTGCGTTCTGCCCGCAGACCATGCTAACGTTTGATAGGTCTTCCTTTTCAATTTGAGTTAGCCTTTACAACACTAGGACAGTCTTCGATTGCTTGTAATTGTTTGTCGAACTTTACCCAGCAGATAGAACCCTCAGTGCAATGCAGGTGCGTTAATCTAGATTAATAACACAGATGACGAAAACAATGTTGAAATTTTAACCCCATTTACGACTCAAGAAAAGAGTGAATTCGGATTTATATTGCGGTCGTGCCTAGATCTCCTCTGCAGGTGACAACCTGCTGACAAGCTGCTGAAAAGTTTTCGTGGATCGGAACGCCTGCAGTTCTTCTCACAATTCTTGACTTTTTGTGTGCTTTGGTCATCCAAATGTTGGTGATATTTTTGGCCAAATAAATTTGAGATACGTTTGAGATATTTGGAACTGAAAATATTTTATTGGCCATCAAGAGTTCGACCTGACACATATCCAAGTCCAACCAGTAGAACAACACAAACTGAATATCCTGTGTAACTTAAATCAAAATCGAAGTTTGTATCGGGAACTTTGGCAATGGTGCTTTTCTTAATCGTCGGTGAAATTTAGAAAATTTCAGGATGCTATTGTAATTATTGGCCTAATTGTAATCGTAGATTTGTATAGCGCCTCTTCAAGAGAAAATAATTTACAAAATTCGCCTAGCATATTTTAGAGTAGACCCTCAGGTAATTTTAGAAGGCATTATATCAAAAACTGCATACATAAAAATAAAAGGATAATTCCAACTTATTTAGATGGTGCATAAAGATTGTAATCCAGAAAAGAAACAGAGCTTTTTCCAGTTTGTGGCATTACTTTCGGATGCGGTTTAATTTTTAGTTGCAGATGAGAAGCGTTCTTGTGCTGTTGATGTCTCTACGACTCCAATTCATATAATCAGTTCGAAAACATGTGGAATAAAGTCCCAACCATGGATTGTCGAAGCACCAGTTGGTCAGAAAATAAGCATCAACCTCATAGCATTTCCTGCTTCAAATTCTTCCCAGTTATACGGAAATATCCAGCAGCCATGCCAAAACTATGGTGTGATTGTGGATAAGGCAGGGAAACGAAATGTCACAATCTGCGAAGCTGGAAATCAACGGCAAAAGAAGTTGTATTTGTCAGCAGGAAATGCAGTTGACATCTTTCTATATTCAACAGAGGAAGAAATTGCGGCTGAGTACCGAAATGTCATCATAAGTCTTCAAGGTTAGACAAAATTCACAAAATATTTTTGTACTTTTGAACCATGTAGCCTATCAGTCATAAAGCTTCTTCTAAGAGCCCTGCAGTACCCTTTTAACATCGCTATCTAACAGATTTTAACAGGAACGTTTAAATAAAATGAAACTGATTCTATCATGCTTAACAAGCTACACATCATGTGCAATGTAATGCTACATTTAGTTAACACGCTGAGTAGAGTTGGGTAATAACTCATCGTCTTTTAAGAGACTCGTGCGTGGATAATTTGAGTCAATTGTTAGAACGTAGAAGCATTCATCAATCATCCACGTTGAAGAGAGAATAAATCAAGTTGAATGGGTTTTTCTACTTTTCAACTGTTATCGGAAACTGGACGTAAAATGCTGATTGATCATGAGAACTCGACCAACAAAAGTCCGAACTACCTATGGGATCAGATCAATAAAATCTCATCAAAGCTCATGTTAAATTATGTAGTTTTTGAAGGATAGATTGAAATATTTTGTTTCAACTTAGATATTAAATAATAAATTTTGCAAACGATGTCTTTAGTAAATCTGCGGCGCTGATTTCAATGAAACTAAGACTGAACATGACTTAGCCTTATAGCATGCGTTTACCCAGCGCAATACTATCCGAGAGTGCGAATGATCTTAATATCGCTCTAAAGAGCAAATCGAATTCACTGCACCTCGTTGTGCGAGTGAACTGACCATTGAAATTCAAGTTCCGAACGGCATTAGCCTTATTTAGCAGCGGCCATCATGTATGGCCTTCACATAATGAGAAAAACAGCTTAAAGACTATACGGTTTGTAAAGTAGCCTGCTGTTGTTTACTTTTTGCTGCTTTATATTAGATGTATTTGTTTAATCGTCATTAGAACTTGTTCTTCAATTGTTGTTTTTTTCATTAGTAAGTAGTTAGACGTCTGATTTATCATACGATGCTGTTTTGTTATAATATTGGGGCCAAACTGATTAATTATTGTAGCTGTTGGTTGTTCTGACATCATTCCACCTGAAGATGCTTATCTGAAAAGAAACGGTGATGCCGTTATGGTTGGTTGCTACACCAGCCGTAAATCATGGCATCTCAGCTGCGAAGATGGAAAGTGGATTGGTGTTATTGGAAACTGCTCACAAGGTGAGATTTTCAATTTTCATTGATTAATTACTTATATAATTGCAATGCTAGAATAGTTGTCCTGGGTCTAATCTGCTATGCAGATAAATTATTTTGATTGTGTTAAACAGCCTTCCGAAATGTATTCTTTTTACAGTAAACAGTTTCCGTAATAGTACGTGAGAAATAAACTATATTTTGTTCTGCAATTATAAGCATATCAAATAGGCTAAAACATTCAGAAATATGTGTCTTTCAAACACGTTGATAACTGTTGCCTTTCGCCGATTTTTATCTATATTCTCTCCCAATGTTTTGCTTGGAATATAACTGCAACAGCGAGAGCATCATAAGATTTGTGTATATGATTTGATGAAAGGTAATTCAATACTGGAGTCAGAGCAGGAAACTGAGCCAACAACCGCACGTCTGAATAACGAACAAGGTAGGAAAAATGATACACTATAATACGCTATGACACATTTAAGACTATTGAAATGATGAACTGCATTTTCTTTGTGAGCGTATGAAATTATGTATAATATGGTGCATATGGACTGGCCTAAGAAATTGTCCTTTATATACAGTTCTTTGCGTCTCTTTGCGATCCGTTCGATGCTGACGCGATTTTCAACTACTGTAGGTATGAATATGAAGCCTTCTCCGTCTTCTCAGTATGTCCAATAGTATATCTTAATAGCTTTGATGTCTATGTTTAACCCCTTTATTCTATTATGCTATCTTTAACACTTATTTTAAAACTTAGAAATATTATATTTTGGTCAATAAAATGGCCGAAACATTAGTGACACTGCTTGGCCTAAAACAACTAGGGCCTCTGCGAGTTCAGTAGGCTAGAGGTTATTATCTTCATGTGTTAAATGAGAAACTAGGTATATGCTTTAGAATATGGAATACGTAGTCCATTATATCGTCAGAAACTGTTGGCCTAATGAAAAAATCTTCCCAGTTTATCTGTCACAAAATAGAAGATTTTAACAGGAACAGTGAAAAGTAAACACAATTAACAGTCATTCCTACAGCTGTGAGTAAAAAGCCTTTGTTGATTTTCAGTAACTCCGAATTTGGAAAGTACTTGAAACACTAATAAATAATAATGTGTTCTCTTATGTGAAATGCAGAAAAATTAATCGCAGAACATCGCTATGACTAAGTTATATTCACTGTTGTTTAAGTAAATGCAACTGAACTAAGGAACCTTACGATAATTTAATTAAAACCACATACTATAATAAAATTGTACTGTATATCTTGGTTTTATTTAGTTTTAGTGGTCCTGGCCCTTGGCGGATTTACGGTGGCGATTTGTTTGGCAATTATCTGTTTCGGCGCAGTATGTTTAAGACGGTGTGTATATCCTGACTGTATATAAACAGACAAATAAATGGAATCGTGCCTGAGAAAACCTTCACAGGGTCAGATAAGCTAAATTGCGAGAAAAGCGCTTAGATGGCAAGTAGGCATCAAATGGGTCAAAATGAGTTCTGTGCATACTGTAGAGATATTCCTCGCCGTGGTAGCTATCAAACTTTGAGTTCTTATGTAGAGTTTCGGTAAGTATTTTTTTTTAAATTTTATTACGATGCTCTTCAACAAAGACTTGATTTAACATGCCCTCTTAGAGATCTAATTTGAAGTCCCGTGCGTCGATTATTATGCAAACAACCAAGTCATGTAAATATTCATCTTAACCAGTTGCTCGAGGAAATTTAACTGGGGCAGTCCCAGACGCGTATGAGTACGCTACAATTTACAATACTCATAAATATTCACAACCCCTAGGCACAGAGACTTATGTCGGGTCATAGTCATGATAAATTTTAACTTGCAGTTTTTCCAAGGTAGCCGCAAAGAGATCTACAACTTCAAAAATTGTAACTTTTTATAATAGAAACATGCGGTTTTCACCTAATTATTCAACAAATCAAGCCAAATTCAGTGCAATATGAAACCCAGATTTTATTTTTCTACTTTGTAAGGTTTTCTTAGGCACGACGACATATGCATGTATGTCAACCTTTCATGCCCCTTCGAAATCATTGCATTGGAAAGAGGTATAATAATTGGAGCCAGGTCAGGTTAATAATACTACGAATGTCGCTGAAAATTATGATTGGTAGATATTATTCTACTCATTATCCAGTATTTAATATAACCACTATCAGTCCATATTACTCCAAAGCCGAGTGATATAAAAGAAATGGAAATTTTTAAATATTCCATTCAGCCTCAACATGAATTTATATAACAAGATTAGCTAAGATCTAACAAGATTAGAAAGTAATAAACTAGAGATGAGCAAAGAATTAACAAAATTTAGGTTCCATAGAACATGCAAGATAGAAATAAATTTGTATATCACGAATAATGCTCAGATAAGCACAGCTATTGACTTACATACTTTTAAACGCTTAGATTCAAATTTGAAGACCCCATGTTAGAGAGAGGTGTGAACATTTCAGATCATACTCAAAAAGGAAGATGAAGCAAGATTACAAGACGCTTAACCACCAGTTCAATTCATCAGTTGACCAACGAATGCACCCAGATGTAGCAACTGATTTCCATAGAAACGACATGCATGGAATGGTTGCACAACCGATGCCAACCTATTCTGTCTTCGTCGGAGACGACGGTGAATTAATCAATGATGGTCATAATTCGATCACTTTGAACAACAGGAATTCGTTTACATGAACTGCTATGGCAAAACACGGTCTTGATTTCTTGCTTATATATTACTATTTGCATTGTGTGCATTTTCTAAACGTGGAACCATTATTTGCTTAAACATGCAAAATTTTGTGCAAAATGTAAAGTATTTGCTATCTGCATCGTTTCCTAACACAATCTAGTTTTCCCCGACTGTTGGGGCATCAAACTAAGTTTTGTTCTAAAGCTACTTTTATTGACGAAGAACGTTTGAGACATTTAATGCAACTTAATCTTTCAATAAAATTTTTTATTAATGTTACACCATAATCTAAGAAAAGACTACAGTTATCTAAATTCAAATCTTCTATGGCTTTTGGGGATTTTGCATATCGTGTTATCGATGAAATAGTAACAATATTTAAGCTACCAATTAGAGCACCAGAAACACTAAACAACCCCATGTTGAAACCCAACTAAGATCTAATTAACCTCTCCTCCTCCTCAAACGACTTTTTGATGCAAGTTCTTTGGGCTGCAATTATGTATTCGCTTGGAGTCATTTTTTGCACCACGATAACAGATAAATAGCTACTGTAGCATCTGGTTGTGGTTGATTTTAATAAAACTAGACGTTGTCTAATTTAAAAAGTTTAAATAGTAGCTTTTCTAAGACAGCTTAGTCTAAAGCCAAACATCGGCTACTTCTAATACGCTACTACTACTACAACTGAAAGTCTTACTGAGAACATAGCTCGTACTCACACTCAGTGTCCAGTGCGCATGCGTACCAATGTCAGGGTTATATAGAGCATAACTGTATGACAGTTATATAGCGCATTCATATACGAGTTATATAGCGCATTGCCCTCTGACACCTTGAAACGGTAGCATTAACTATGTGCTCAGTTGAGCCTAATAAGTTAATTCGAGTTGTTTATGGCGTTCGCTTTCATACAAAATTATGATATAAATTAAGACATAAAAACACAAAAAATTAGGTGCATATTTTCTACTAATATTACTCTTAGTAGAACTAATCGGGAACGTGTGGTAAATAACAAGCACATACTAACGAGCCTCTTATCTGCTACACAGAGAACGCGTTTGAATCAGTCCACGCGTTAGATTTTGAGACAACCCCTGACCTAATTACCTAATAATCTTTCTAAACATATTAAACATACCCGCCTGACGAAAATTAATGCGCGTTCTCGTGTATGCAACACAGCAAAATCTTTATTATCGACAGTTGATTATTTCAGGCGGTTGGTAGCGAAGTCTCAAGTAAAAAATTGTTAGTTAACATAAAAATCGGACTATGGCTTCTGAAGTAAGCAGTTTACTATGTACTGGGATACTATTGCTATCGACTGTGCGTACATCTCTGAGTTTTGAAGCAAAAGAGGAATTCATAGGTAAATGTTCATGTGATTTTTATAGTCATTATGATAATCTAGCAAGTAATGCACCATTGATGCTATGAACATATAAGTTTGAATTACGCCTATATAAGGTCCGTACCTGTAAATGGCATGGCACCCATTCAAACGGATAGCGTTGGTAAGAGATCTCACCCGATAAATTCATAGAAAACTGAGCAGGGTCGAGGGAATACGGCCGCTATAGAAAAACGTGTACATGTACATTTGAATTACATCTGAAGAATAGCTGTCGACTTACAGGCTTCGGTAGCGCCCTAGACCTCTGTATAAGGAGTCGTCGGATCGCCTGCCGATAGGGATTATATTTTTGAGATGTGTAGGCGCTCTTTCGTGGACCTTAAATTACATACATGTCGTCCATACAAACGCGCTCGGTCTGTTGTCTAGAATCTCACGATATAAACAGAGAAAAGAGGAGGAAGGTGCGAGTAGGTCTACATAATGCATCCACATAAAACTTCTATTTCTGGACCATAATAAGCTTATAACTGAATTTAAGCTTGCACTCATCTTAAAATATTTTGCATTATTAATAATTAAAGTATAGGCCTAATTATGTGGCAAATAGTATGTGTGCGTTAAACTAATTTTTGATATTGCATAGCATGAAATTAATCAAGAAATGTACCTGTCACAAAAGAGGCTTATGCAATAAGGCATTTTATAGTAAAATAGAATATTTAACTGACTACTTAACTGGATTATTCCTCCGATAAATTCAAAGAAACTAAACAAAGGCCCAGCTGTAAACTTCGGGTTTACCATCAGTTCACCCATGATATCTTTCCTTGCAAGGAAGTCTGTGGTATTCATAAATTATTACAATTTAATATCTTAATTTTGATTCGATAGAGGACTACTGCCTGTATGAACATTTTCAACCTCAATGTCAGAAAAATGAGGCGATCAAGATGAAAAGCGCCACCTATGGGCGCATGCGCATGGGTCGGTGTATTACAGTCGAAGAAGTTGAAACTGTTGGAGTTCGTCATCTCGGCTGTGCAGCTGATGTACTGCCACAACTGGATGAAAAATGTTCTCTAAGGACCGAATGCAACATTCGAATTATCGACTTTGCCTTCGAAAATATTAAGCCTTGCCCTGCAGGGCTAAACGTCTATCTCGAGGCCACGTACGACTGCATCAGCGGTAAGTTAACTCAGAGTTTAAAGTCGGTCTATTCAAAGCTAAGAAATCAGTTTCACTTTGCTACTTGTATGTCTGGTTAATGCTGCTGCACGGTAACAGATCACTAATGCGTTCGGCTGTAACCTCAGCGTCTGTGGTTCAAATCAAGGCTTATTATGTCCATTTGACAATTCGTTGTTTATATTGAAGAGTTAACCGCAAGAAATTCTGTCCAGATGGTGGATAGGCTATGTTGTATTTTTGCATTAGCAAAATGATTATTCAGAATCATGCCTCTGAATGTTACTGCTATAAAGGAGCAATTACGTTGTATTATATAACCTCATTAAGCAATCTTGCATTGATTAATTTATGCAACATATTCTACCTAATCTTATGTGCCTTAATTTACGCAGTCTGTTCACTCAAAGTAGCAAAAAATAAAGGCACTGCAAACCGACAAAAAAATTTGAGATTCGATCATATTAATTTACTAATTATATGTATACATAAACTATATATTGTGCCATTATAAAGTGCCAAAAAAGGTAATAACACAAGAGTATTTTACACCAACTCCAATCAACTCTAAAAGAATTTCTTAATTTAGCATATTCCCCTTGAATCCAAATAGGTTGTCGTTCGAGGCCGATGCTAAGTTGACCAAAACCTGGTTTTCAAGGCCAAATGCTTTTGTCTTACAAAGCTAAACTCAGGAAAGTCGTTTAATTTACCTTTAAAGGACTCTCAATAAGTTATCTCATTGGAAAACTACATGCACATTGCCCAAGATCTCCTCACCGTCCGTTTTAAGTTCATTAACTCTTTGATGACAAGATATCTAACATCAGGCTAAAATTCTAAGTTATATTTCCCACTATCAGCAGGTTTTTCATCTACTTTCATCACCCGCTTTCGATTCCATACATCGCAACTTTGGTTGAAATCCGGTTACTTATTTTTTCTTCTAACAAGTACCTTCTTGATGCAATTCTAAAACTACTTTGATGTGCTCGGTACCACCATCTTGACAACAGTAAATCTATCACTCGTTGAGTTTCCTCCATGTGATAGTCCAGCCCTTGTCGAAACATTATATTTGGGAGCTGACACTATGTTTGAGTTTAATGTTACTTATAAACTTCTTGAACGTGTCGGTAAGAGCCACGTTTGTCTTCAGAATATCTCCCACAATCTCGTGATTGAATATTTTGAGATTGGAAAAATGTGAAGTTTTGTAGACGAATGAAAAAATATTCACATTTATCTAGGCACCTAATACAATAATTTGGAATAAATTTAGGAATCGGAGATAAATGTTCACAGGATAATGCGCCACATTCGCTTTCCCGCGTCCTTGATTTATGTAGCCCATGTTCGAGATTCCTGCCGTCTTGATCACTGTGACTCGCTTCTGACTGGCATTTTAAGAGTAAACATAACCAAGTTTTAAAGAGTTCAAAACAGCTCGACTAATTCTATTAGTGAAACTCCAGAAAATGAACATTTATCTCCGATTCCTAAATTTATTCCAAATTATTGTATTAGGTGCCTAGATAAATGTGAATATTTTTTCATTCGTCTACAAAACTTCACATTTTTCCAATCTCAAAATATTCAATCACGAGATTGTTCACTGCTTGACCAGGTCCTCAGACTCTGACTGCGCCAAAGACATAAACTGCTGTCAGGACATGGACACAAAAATAAGAAAAAGAAAAAACCAGTAATATGTACACAACCTTTCAGTCACTAAATGCATAATTTGTTTAGCGTTAAAGCATTGCTCTCTCAAAATTTTAAATGGCAATTCTTTGTAGCAACAGTTTTGTCTTCATTTCAGTGGCAGATGAGAAGCGTTCATGCGCTGTTGATGTCTCAACGACTCCAATTCATTTAATCAGTTCGCGAACATGTGGAATAAAGTCTCAACCGTGGATTGTCGAAGCACCAGTTGGTCAGAAAATAAGCACCAGCCTCATAGCATTTCCTGCTTCAAATTCTACCAAGTTACACGAAAATATTCAGCAGCCATGCCACAAATATGGTGTAATTGTGGACAAGGCAGGAAAAAGAAACGTCACGATCTGCGCAGCTGGAAATCAGCGAGAGAAGAAATTGTATTTGTCATCGGGAAATACAGTAGATATATTTCTAAATTCATCAGATCCAGGAAATGTAGATAACGACCGACATGTCATCGTAAGTCTGCAAGGTTAGAAATCGCTTCTTTGCACTTGTGAGACGTTGTCGATGATCTTTTGTAATTCTCAATCTGTTAGGTTTCGAACCGTCTACTGCCCAGATTTGTAGCGTAGCGTTAGCTTGAAAAAAGACAGTTTATGAGTTTTGTAATTATAATTAAACTTCAGTTCAAGCACAACAGTACTTGAATCGTCACAGTTTCTAAGCTCACGAATCTATCAGAGACATTTGTAACTTAAACCTTTAACTCAGTGCACGACAAACTACTGCTACAAAATCTTCGCGCTTTCCAACAATGCATTTTCGTCTGCTTATAAAAGCCCTTTTCCACAAGACAATCGACCGGTTCAGACTGGTTTAGTGCGGCCTCCCACTATTGCGCAATCGTGGGTTTTTCTATTAGTAATAATCGCTTATGACGTTTTTCATCATGCAAGCAGGGCGCCGCCAGCCAAACACATCACCCCACCATGCGTTCGACGTTCAGCAGCCAGGCCCACCTTTCAACCGTAAGCGCGTTCACAAAAACATCAATAATCTCGATGACTCCTAGAAACTTCTATACAAACGCACACTTAAAACTTGCTAACTACACAGCATAATATTATGTTCACAGATGTGTAGTTTATGTTAATAGTGTTTTTAAATGCAGTAACGTAATAGCTTATGTCTCGTGTGGAATTCAATATGAACGTCTTTCTTATTGTTTTTACGATATAAAACTGACTATTATGTTGTTGAAGATTGTTAAAATAATGATTTGTTAAGTGCCTGTACCTGTCTGAAGTGCAATAATTATTTTAATTTAGCTGTTGGTTGTTCTGACATCATCCCACCTGAAGATGCTTATCTGAAAAGAAACGGTGATGCCGTTATGGTTGGTTGCTACACCAGCCGTAAATCGTGGCATCTCAACTGCGAAGACGGAAATTGGATCGGAGTTATTGGCAATTGTTCTCAAGGTGAGACTGATGCTAGTTCATTAATTTTGTGAATGTATTTCATTCATAGAAGCTACTTGGAGTTTAAAATAGTTTACAATTATTTTTCTTTACTCTTTCATAATTGTAAACTTTTGCTTGTTTGGCTTATATCTGTGATGCAAATAAAAGCGATAAACCTCTCTCCAGAATATTTATAGGTTGCAAAGTCGTTGTGTATGACTACCGTATATTTGCTCATACTTTAGATGCACGTCTCGTATGATGCTTGATAGGTTTGTTCAAATTCAGAGAGTTACTCAATAAAATATTTGTAGTTACACGCCTCTTTCTGTAGAAGTGGATAATAAACAAATATCCATACAAATAGCTGTCCACAGACGGAGGGCAAGTGCGATAGTTTCAAGTTCATGACGTAAACTTTAATGACAGGTACTTCATTTCTTGATTCGGAGCCGGAAACTGAACCTAAAAGAACAAACTTGAGCAATGAACCAGGTACATTTACTGTAAAGCGATTTTAGTTTATGACAAATTGAATTTGCACTTGATGAATTAATATAATGTATGGTTTTAATGTAGTTTATGATTTCATTTTATGCTCGCATAGTTCATATAGGCCAATCATGGTGCCAAAGGTCAGACAAAGCAATGTAATTGTAATTGTAATTTGAAATTTGTACAGCGTCTTTTCAAGATAAACTCATCAGATAAACTGCGCTAACAATGTTAAATGTCAGTATGAACGGAACATTCATCCATTAGTAAACATTGCTCAGATGACTAGAAGAGTCACCAGTGGCAAGCTCGCGCGAACACGCAAAGCCCGACAAACAGGTTCCCAATTAGAGTTGAACGATGACAGCATGTTCGGAGTTTCTGAAACACGTACATAACAGAGCTTTTAAATAATCAAAAATCTCCTTCTTGGCATAATGCAGGCAGTTCGATTCTTTGCATCTAGAGTTCAAATTAAGAAACTTGACAGCATTTACTAATGTTCAAGTTATTTAGGTTGAAATTAATGTAAATATTTTACCGTAAAATGACTGGTAGAAATTTATGCAATTTTAATTTCAAAGAAAAAATGCGTAAGTAGCTATGAATATGAAAAAAAACCTTAGCATAGCCATTAGGAAGTTATATAATTTTAATTTTAAAGAAAAAATTCAGAGATTAATTTAAATTTGTTTGAAAATGGATAAAGCAAGGCAAACTGAACTTTTCATTGAATCTCTGCAGCTGATTCAGAATGCTACAGCCACCTCATAACCCGGGATAGGTCATCACGACCATGTCACTCCGGCACTACTGTCTCTTCATTGGCTGCTAATGCGCCAGTTGAAAACACATTTTTGCAGTATCTTTTCTCGATGTCATGCGGTGTTGGTCATTAACGTGTAGAAATGAAAAGTAAGTAAGTAAGTAATTCGCCGCCTGCAGTTAAAGAGAAAAATATTTCTATCCCTGATGTAAATGATATGAACTATCTAACAATAAAGTTGAACCGATGTTTGACTTCATACTCAACTGTGTGTATTTTTATAATTTACAGTTTTAGTTATCCTAGCTGTTGGTGGATTTACTTTGGCGATTTGTTTGGCAATCATTTGTTTTGGAGCTGTATGTCTGCGACGGTATGTATATCTTCACTGTGTATAAAGGAAGCAAAATTATATATGTCTGAGAATGTGTTGCAATGTAGCAATTATGGAAAAATCGCTAGGAGGAGAAGGATGGCTGAAACCAATCGCGAGCTTAAATGTGACATAACCAAGCTGAACATCCCAAGACGTCTGGCAATTCCATACCCTACAGCCAACTGCATTGAAGAGTGTAGGCTCACAGTATTGCAAGAATCTGCTACAAGATCATTACTGAATTCAATTGAAAAACTGAGAAATGCAACCAACCACTTGTAAATTGTTCACGTAGCTATGAATATTTTACACTAGAACGTGGAAACGAGAATAATTAATGGGACTTAGCTGCGCCCGGATATTGCTGAAGTTTTAATTAAAACCGATTTCTTGGGGCCGATTGTTTCACTACGGCGTGAGTTGACTTTTGACCTAGGGAGATCGAAATGCCTACCCCTCCAACAAATCCACCCATGCAGAGGCTCTAAATTCTAAGCAGAAGTGCTTACGTATCTGTTTGATTTTCGGAGAGACGAGTTTGAGGAGCCATCCTTACAACAGAACAGCAAAACATAAAAACAAAGCTCATATTTTCTGCATATTGATCAGCCTAGGCTAGAAGACAAGGATTTGCCCCTCGGCATGTAAACAACCAGCCTCTGTTAAGCCGGTGGCTGACTGATTGAAAAGATCATTTGATCGGCCCATCTTTCTGGAATAAATTGCCTTGTGACCTGCGACATGAGCTCCTTAGCCTTTCTTTGCCTTGGTTTGTTAGCGCTTGATAGCCATTCTATTTGATCGTGATTTTTAGCTGTCAGGTCGGGAACGCCTTTGAGGAGCTTCTCTTGGAGTGAAGCTGTATGAATTTGTGATTACAATTACAATTTCATTGTACATAGAAGACTGTACGGTAGCAGATACTTAACGATGGTTGTAAAGGCGCAGAAAAAATAAGTGCAAAGATTAACGTGGTAAACGTATTGCGAGTTTATCTCTAATCATGGATTAGTTTTTTAAATATTCTTTATTCCTTTCCAAGATGCATTGAACCGAAAATGGTCTACTAGAAGTTCTTAAGAGGTGCTATAGAAATATTCTGTTACAATTTACATGAAATGGGCTTACTTATCCTTCATAAAACCTATATTTTATTTATTATTTAACCAAATTAAAAATATTGAGAGTTTCTTATTACACTATAATTTAACTGGCTATTTTGGCGTTAAATTTACGTTCTTTCAGAATTTTAAGATGGAATTATTAAAGAAAGCGTACACTATTTTAGAGCATATTCGAAAAAGATGAAGCAGGAATATAAGACGCTTAACTATCAGACTAATTCACATGGAAACCAACCGGTTGACCAAAGAGATGGCGATCTTATTGGAATCGGCGTTCGTGGTATGACTCATCAACAAATGCCAACCTATTCTGTCTTCGTCGGCGACGGTGAATTCAACGACGATGTCAATCATTCAGTCGGCATAAACTTAAATATTAATTCGTCTGCATGAACCACTTTGATGATATGCTTTGATTCTATTTCCTTGCTAGATTTTTTGCCTTTAAAGTTAACACATAAGCAAAACACTAATAAATAGTAACAAAGAGTGACTTCAAAGATGTCGGTGTTTAACATACAAGGCCTCACCTGATGGATGTTATATTCATGCTGAAAATAAATTTGTTTTTAAAATATAAATTCTCTGAGACAGATAAAATGATAGATAATAGATAAGTCTGTCGAGATCTAAATGACATCGAAAATTGAGCGGAACGAACAGTAGACCTGGCTGGAGTTGGAGTAGCAACTGAAAAGACTCGTTGTTACTATGTGTTATCTTGTATAAAAATGTATATAAAATCCCGAATAGACGACTTTTACTTTAATATTGCATATCCAAGAAGTTTTCTAATTCATACACTAATTGCATGTTACAAAATTTCTCAAATAAAGAGCACTAATTTCTTTTTTCTCTAATTTTTAAACTCCCTCTGAGGACAAGCGTTAGTAGCCGACACAACCAACCTAAAGATAATATCGCACTCTGTGTTCGTGGTACTATTTTAGGAGACATTATTAGGCACACAACTAAACCTTAATTGGAAAATCGAGATGAACATGTATGTATGCACAATGCATAGACGAATTAGTTATGCTCTAGTCACTATCGCGTCACTTTCACTTGTATGTTGCATTAATACACGAGACAACGCGTATTAAAAAAGAAAGACGTAGGTAGCCATAAGCGTATTTAACGATAGTTTAAGCCAGGCTATCTATTTCCACATCGCGAGCTTTTCAGTTATTCGCTGCACGCAGTCATAGCTGCAAAATAGATTATGAGACGACCCCTGACCTAATTATGTTAGCCTACATTTTCGCCAAAGTGTGTTGAATATTTACGTTTGCAGCGCATATTACTGCGCGGTGCTTGCTAGTTAAGCTGAATGTTAGAAGCCTTCTTTATCATAGCAGTAAGTCGACCAGTTCATTGCGATTGACAAGTCTTCGTTTGAGTTCATTACAATGATGTTTCACGTATGCGGTCTGCTACTTGTAATGACGTCGATACAATTGGTCGTATCCACGACTTTTGAAGTAAACGAAGAATTTACAGGTATAGTGAATAGTATCATACATTTATGCATTAGGAGCTATGAAAACGAAGGCCTAATTCGCAATGGACACTGACTTTTCAACTCCGAATCCAATCTCCAACATTACACATACATGTGTCCCAAGTAGAATTGTTTCGGACGTTGCTTTTTCGTATAGGATGTTTATTCATCCTGGTTCCAAATTTGGTTGGCCTCATGCATTTGAATGAATACATTTGAGTGAATGAAGTGGGTATATTTGATTATTTTGGGTGCAACCTAAGAAATTGGTGATTATAATACCATATAGTTTGATGTTTTATAGACCTCATGTTTTTGGAAGTTGACTTTAGAGAGTTTTCAAAAGTCCACTCCAGCCTCTCCACAGTTGGTGTAATGAGCGTTTAGTAGACAGCTGAGAAATGGATGGTGGATGTGGATTTCGTTCTGGGGATAGGGTTGAAATCTAACATGATTTAATAAAACAACTTCTATAATGCCGTTACAAAAATACATAAAGCATCAATCGATGCCTTATGCATTATGATATCCAGCCATTGAACACGCATTTGCCGCAGATACACAGAATAGGTTCACGAGGTGGGAGTGAATGACAGTTGGACATTGGACACCCTTCGTGATAATTTAACTGAAGTAGCTGAGGATCACCTAACAACTGAGAGGAAGCACAGAAAAGACTGGATTAGCTATGACACGAGGCAGCTGATAAAGTGGAAGCGCCTGGCCAGGCTACGTGCGAAGACAGGGGAATACAGGCGCCTATTCCCAGAACGAGGAATGCAGAGCCGCCCTGCGACGAGACCTTCAGTCATGTCCAGATAAAAGGGCAACAGAAGCTGAGGCTGCTCTTCAAATTGGTCAGCTGAAGGACGCATGCGCTAAATTACGAAAACTGAGTCCTGTGATGCCACGGGTCTTCAGTTCAACAAAAACCGCCCATACGAGCATCTACTAAGCGATAGGGGCCACAAGATTCAGTGATGCTGGAAATATTACGAAGAACTCCTCAACTGCGCTCCATCGCCGATTTAAGAGGATCCCAGCTTTCAAACCTCGGAACCTAATCCACCAATCGACTGCTTTCCACCCACTGAACTTCAGATGGCGGCTGAGGTGCTTCGACTGAAGCACGGGGAGGCACCAGGCACCTGCAGCACATCAGTCGTGTTGCTGAAAGCCGAAAGAGAGGCGGATACAAAATGACTCACCCAGGAAATAATAGGCACCTGGAACTATGTCTCTGCCGAGTGACTCGACCAGGTCAATTATCCTTTCTTTTCACAAGGGTAAAGGCAGATCGTAACACATCGGGGCATGTGCTGCGAAAGAGTGGAGCATGCCTAGAGAAAGAAATCATCCAATGCAATCTTGGTTCCCTAGCTCGGCGGAAGATCCAGGATGACATGGATAGGCAGCATAAAGTCGTGGGCTGGATTACATGAACGAGGGACAGAATCAGATGGCACCAAACTGTCCGTGGTGCAGCCAATTCTCGGCTTGAGGACGGCTCAAGACAAGACAAGACAGAGGCAGCCGTTGGGACTGCAAGAACTATCGCGACTTTCCCTGCGGTCAGTGCCGGACAAGGTCTTTGCTGGCCTTTTCCAGTCAAGGGCTACAGACACCTGCTTCAACTGAGACGAAGGCAGCTTTACACCTAGGAGGGAGATCGACAATCGATCGCATATTATGCGCTGACATACATCAGAGAGTTTTGTGCTCCAGTTATGAATCAGTCTGGTCGCCGGTCACTGCGATCTTCTGCCCTTGGAGATTTACAGGTTCCTCGCTTCCGCACATAATTCCGAGCTTATCAGACATTCTTTTGCGTCTGACCTTCCTCTTAAAACAATCTTCCTTTAAATATACGTCATGTTTCGATTAATTCTGAACACACATTTTAGGTTAATCTTAAGGCGCACTTGTTTAATTCAGTTAGATAGCATAGCAAGCAGCGCTTTTGGAAGGTGTTTGAAAGACGCTATATAATTTTTAACATTACATTACATGGTTTTATATAAGGTTTCTTTATATGGACGAAAGAATCTGTTTATGGATTTGAGAAACTGCACAAATGCGGAACTTTTTCCATTGTTCCAAAACTGGGTTAGAATGAACCGATAGAACTGGCAATAAACAGATCTATGCCTATGCTGATTGCTGGTTGCCAGTGATTACCTGCATGGCGCAATATAAAAATCCTTTTTTTGTGTATTTTGGGAGAGACTTCAAACAAGAACATCGCATTAAACGTCTTTGGCCTTGACTCTTTCCGCTGGTTTAGTGTTTGCGTACGCTATGCCATATGCTTCAACGAGACTTACTGGTTATACAAGTAACTGCAAAATAATACTCCTCAAATTTTGTAAAGGTTTGTATTGGCCTGCAGTCGATTTTGTACGTAGTATGAAAGCAATATTTGGTTCACTTTGAATAAGTGCATTCATATCTTGGTAACTAGATTTGCATATTTCAAAAAATTTGCATGTAACTTTTAGGTTGAATGCTGTAGGACATTGTAACTGCTCAACAAACTTCCTGTGGTAGTTGTGTCGCTGTAAGTATGTAATGCTTGATAACATTTATTGTTCACTGTAAGTTTGTTTCAACAGACGACTATTGTCCCACTGAAACTTTCCAACCTCGATGTCTCAGGAATGAAGTCATACTGATGAAAAGTGCCACCTTTGGACGCATGCGCATTGGTCGATGTATTACAACTGAAGAAGTAGACGCACTTGGATCTCGCTATATTGGATGTTCAGTGGATGTTTTGGCATTACTGGATCGGAAATGTTCGGGAAAGACTGAATGCAATATTTTGATTATTCATATTTCGGCCGAAAATATCAAACCCTGCACTCCGGGTCTAACTGTTTACCTTGAAGCCACCTACAGCTGCATCAGCGGTGAGTCACTTCACAATTGCAAAATAATTTAAGACGTCCATGTTTAGAACTACTGAATATTTTTTTCTGAACATAATGCATGCACAGAAAAAGGACAATGAATTGAGAATCAGCATGATCAAGAATCTGAAATAGACTCGAGATAGAAGCATAAAGTAGGTCGAAAGCCTAAATTAAATTAATTGGCTTATTACATTCCAGAAAATGCATTAGCCTAAATTTTTTCTACAACTATCTATAATTGTATAGTTAGTTTTGCCTTTATTTCAGTGGCAGATGAGAAACGTTCATGCGTTGCTGATGTCTCTACGACTCCAATTCATATAATCGGTTCGCGAACGTGTGGAATAAAGTCTCAACCGTGGATTGTCGAAGCACCAGTTGGTCAGAAAGTAAACATCAGCCTCATCGTGTTTCCTGCTTCGAATTCTACCCAGACACGCGCAAAAATAGAGCAGCCATGTCACAGCTATGGTGTGATTGTGGACAAGGCAGGAAAAAGAAACGTCACGATCTGCGTAGCTGGAAATCAACGAGAGAAGAAATTGTATTTGTCAGCAGGAAACACAGTAGACATCTACCTAAATTCATCAGATCAAGGAAGTGTGGGCGACGACCCACGTGCTATCATAAGACTACAGGGTTAGAGAAATCTGACTTTCTGTTCGCAAACTTTTGGTTAAGCTTTTTACAGTCCGTAGGTCTAGTACAACGTCTTGCAGATTTGCCAACTATTATAATCCTAAAATCAAGAACAACAGTGCCATATAATCTACCAGCAGTCAGCTTAGACCATCAGCTGAGCATCATTGTTCACGAACGAATTCGAAATTTTTTCTATCCGCTAGCGTATTTTATAACAACTGCCCTTAATAGTAGATATGGGACTCCAATCTTTTTAACTTTTCTTGCGCCTCTGGTCCTGACATTATAAGACTACAATAGAATTACGGTTTTGCTTTCTATTATCTCTATATTAATTTCATTTTATTCAAAGCCAATACCAGTTTTAATGCTTTACAATGCTTTACAATGTAGTAATCGAGCCTTAGGCAATTTTATTATACAAATATTTATAGTTCTGTGAAAAACAAGCTACAATTTGTTATTAAAATATTAGTATGATCAAAGCGTTTGATTGCTTTATTGCGCTTTATGCCTGAATGATGGAGCAGTCATCTGCATAGATTAGTTTAGGCCTACGTCACAGGGGTCGTAAGCATAAATCGATTCATTTGTAGCATGCAACATAGGTCTTTACTGTGATATAGATTCGAAACTGCTTGTTATTAAACAACTTTAAAATCTGAAATTCAATGGCTTTAACTTTATTGTAGTTCTTAATTTGGAGTACATATGTCTCACTGAATGCAGCAATTGTTTGATTTAGCTGTTGGTTGTTCTGACATCATCCCACCTGAAGACGCTTATCTGAAAAGAAATGGTGACGCCGTTATGGTTGGTTGTTACACTAGCCGTAAATCATGGCATCTCAACTGCGAAGACGGAAAGTGGATCGGAGTTATTGGCAATTGTTCTCAAGGTCATATCCTATTGTTTAGACTATTTTTCAACGTTATCGTGTTCGTAAACTCAGCTTGTAATAACACAAGGTGCAAGGTAGTACAAGATGGCTTGGGGTAGGCATTTTCCTTTCTGACCTTTGAGTTGAGAAATGTAAATATTGTGTTTGGAGCGGAAATATAAAACTGAAATTTGATTAGATTACATTTGTAATATTGTTAAGAGTAATTTGATCATAATTCGGTCAGAATTTTGCTTTAGCCATTTCGTTGTGAATTAGAGTGCTGATTGCTTTTGTCGAAACGCTAAAGTCATTACGATTTATGACTGTTGAAGGGATTATAGCAAAATAAAGGCGGTATCTCGTCTTAAAGAATTGAAGAATTGATTAGCGCCGTGTTGGCTAGATCATTCATTATTCGCTGCTCAGTGTGAACTTGGTGACGAAAGAAAATAGCGTCATTAGGAAAGTTGCTACCAAGCGACCCTAATTAAGCGGGACTCTGATTCATTCTGGGTCTATCTTTTGTAACACAGCATCCTGCTTACTCTATATTAGACACGCGTCCTTGTCAATTTTGGGATCATTAAAAGAAGATGAATGAAACAGAAGTTTTGCTCTTAGCCTAGTAATCACAGAAGGCCATCAAGATTTGATGACTATGAGACATAAAAACCTCCATCCTCTTTTGCTATCCCTTTTGTGTAGGTACTTCCTAGCTCTTTAGAATTAAGTGCTATTTTTCTGAGTGTCAATTAACAATAAGCAAACGTCATGTCGCATAGCCCATATGTAGCAGTTCCGATCATGCTAATAATAAAGCTTTTTATATAACATAGAAATATGACTATCATGCTAAAATTATTATTTTGCACAACCATGTTTAAACTTAATGTTGCCTTAGATTTCTCTTATGTTCGCTTGGATTATTGAAAAATAGCACAAGCGTATATCCTAATCAGTTCTGTAATATTTGCTTTGGTTACAGGCATTTCAACGCTAGAATCGAATCCTAATTCCGAAGCCAAAACAACCACTATGAACAACGATCAAAGTATGAACTTCACACGGCATAAATATTTATACATACTAAAGACACAGATTATACGTGCTATTTTGGAAACATATAAAAATCATTGCTGGCTTTCGCTGGGCCTCTCGGTAAGCTTCAATCTATTTATTGAATTGTGACTGCACATGGTCATCAGGCTCTAGCACTAGACAAAAAAATACCATTCAAATATACTGATTGCGTGGTGGGATGAGAAAAGTAGCAAACCCATGTAAGGCGGGACCGAAAAAGTTTTAGTGATGCAGAACTTTTAGCAATTAAATTTGTTAAATATGCAGGTGTGCAGATGAAACAAGTTTTCACACAAGATTGCATTGTTGCTTAAACCTAATGTGGTTCGAGGGAAGTCGAAAGTGACGCCACCAATGTTCCAACTGACTTCTGCGGCGCTCGGCTTCAGAAATGGCAGAGTTAAACCAAGGCTGCTATGTGAGCTCCAGTACTGTCTCAGTTCAAAAAGAAATTTATGTGTTAAGGCGCAAAACTACAGCAGAATGGAACCGTAGAGCCATCTCATTAACTGTTTTTGCTGTTACCAGATAACGATAAAGCAGATGCCAAGATGTCATGCTTAGCTTATTTATATCAATTTTATGCTAAGGGCAAAATGTAACAGTTTTAATTTGAAAATGGTTTAATGGGAAGTCAAATTTTGAAAACATGGCAACATGATCTGAAAGATAAGATTCAACAGAAGTACCAGAATGAAGCGATTATGAATCAAGTTATCATGACATTGAATGTATGGCCTTTATTATGTGCAGGAAAGGTAATGATCTGTTTCGTGTCAAACTTTTCCAATATATCAAGAAATTATGAAGAATGACTAGCTACATCAATATGAATATTAAGGTCACCCATACTAGCTGTTTCAGAAGGGAGGTAATCAAATATTAAAGTAGAGACTGAAAATTTACTCAAAAAATCACTCAGAGAGGGATTGTGAACGATAAATATTTACAATCGATACCTGCTTGTTGCCAGAAATAAGAGTAGCAGCCAGGACCTCAAATGAATTGGGTGCTGAATAGGTAAAGTGAATCTGTGCAGTGGGAAATATGACTTGCAAGGAAAAACAAGTTCCTCGCCTTTACCACTGTACTGAGGTTCATTTAGGATACAGAAGGTTGACGGAGTGAGATCAGAAATGAATGCCAATGTATCAATAGGTTGAAACCAACCAAGACTCATTAAGAACAAGCATATGTAAGGAATGCTCACAAAGACAATTATGTAGGGCTGCAGCTTTATTTCTTAGACAACAAATGTTTAATTGACCAATATCCAAACTCTGAAGTTTAACTGGTCCAGGATTAATTTCAATTTCCCAGCCAAGAGAAGCAACAGAAGCAGGTAAAAAGACAGCCCATGCCGGGCAGTCGAAGATATTCTACATGAATTCGCATTCAATCCAGGATGGAAAATAATGTATCACATATAAATAGCATATATGACTCAATTGAAAAGCTGCACCATGCAGAAACCATGTAAAATGAATGGGTCAAATTATTCATCTTATATTGTTTCAGGTATCATATCCCAAATTTTCATTCAGCGCCAAAAATAGAGCGGAATATAGAAGTAAAAAATGCATGGCATTCTTAATGACTGCGTGACAGTCTGGTATGTGTTTAAGACTGCTTATATTTTTTTGTGTTTTCTGTTACCGTAGTTTTAATTATCGTGGCTCTTGTTGGTTTCACTGTGGCGATTTGCTTGGCAATCATTTGCTTCGGAGCAATATGCTTGCGACGGTATGTTTATCGTTACAGTTTATCTATTTATCAAGCAAACTCTAAGTGCGCCTGTTTACTTTGCAGCTATCTATATGACTGTTTTGACACAGTCCTTGTTTTTGAAAATATATTTGCACTATTGATAAATCTGATTTGACTCTCAAAATCCAAGAAACAGAGACAATATTATATTTGTAAGTCTTGTTTACTTTTGTCGATGCATCTTTTGCGAAACGATAACACAGCTGCTCAGAATACGACAAAACTGAATCTTTCTTGTTATACCTCCTTTCGCACTGAAAGAACTCTTTTTGTACTGAAGAACAATACTTTTCCCAATGAAACAGCAGATTAATGACAAGATGCGTTCACAATTTCAGATCGTGTTCAGAAAAGAAGATGAAGCAAGAGTACAAGACGCTTAACTACCAGATCAATTCAACTGGAGTTCAACCAGTTGACCGAGGAATTTATCCTAATTGTGCAACCGATTTCCCTGCAAATGACATGCGTGGAATGGTTGCACAGCCGATGCCAACTTATTCAGTCTTCGTCGGAGACGAAGGTGAATTATTTAATGACGTTAATAATTCAGTCACTATAAGCAACACAAGTCCATTGTAACGATGCAATTATTTACATTCTTTAGACCAAAATAGATTGCTTTTGTATTTTTATTCAGTACTGTATTTCCGTACTCTGACTAAAAAGTCCGCGACTGTTTTCCATTGTGATCACTAGACCCACTATACGGAATTCTTTGCCTGATGACATAACTTAACTTACCTACCATATATCAGTTTGAGACTCATGCAAAAAGTTACTTGGTGGCCATGTCGAGCTAATACTTTTTTCCATGAAAAGTATTTCACATAACATCGCACTTGCACAGTTACGAAAACTGATGCAATATGTAGGCCTAACTGTTGAAAATGTCGTCTTGAAATCCATTCAACAAACTAGGTGACTCGGTTGGCGACACTTGTCCCTTTGGTCTCACAATGTTTTGCTTGAATGAACCGTGTTACTAATTGCTACTTGGTGTTTAATAAAAGCATTCAATTCATTTCAAATTCAATTCAATTTGTGGAATTTGTTGAAGATCGCGTTTGTTGATCGTGTTTCTTTCGCGTGCATTGATTTAGATTTGGCACAGTCCGCTAAAGACTTTTTTGATTTTTACAGGTCTAATTGTCTTATAATAAACCTAAGCGGCGGCGCGATTTGTGTCATGTTAAAAACTTTGATCTTCATACACGCTTCTTGCAAACAACCATATAAACAGAGGAAAAGAAGATATAGGCCTAGATATTAGCATGCTCACTGCCTTTAGAAGCAACTGTTGGCTGAAACTGGGCTCACGGAATGCCTAATCTGAAATTTTCTATTTTTCTTGGCGTATTCTTAATATCTAATGATGTTTGCATAACGCAGAAAAATGCTCTTAATTTAGGTCCTGGATATGCATTGTCAGCATGAGTGGCGCCTTTTCTTCTGCTAGATATTGTTGTGAGTTTTATAGACATCCGAATACTTTTAACGGTAAAATGAGGTTACTGCTATTGTTCTTCTTGTTCTTGTTCTTGTTCTTCTTCTTCTTCTTCTTCTTCTTCTTCTTCTTCTTCTTCTTATTATTATTATTATTATTATTATTATTATTATTATTATTACTACTATTGTTCTTGTTGTTGTTATTCACATATTTATGCTGTCACACTAAAAGTGTCTTTAGCTGAAAAGATAATTCTTTGATTGTTTGTGAAATTTGATAAGAGAATTTCACAGCTAGTTTTAAAAAACTTGCAAATTTCCAATCACATATTTTAAGTCGCAGAAATAGGCCTATATTTCCTGCGTTTACTCGAGTAGGCAAGACAATTTCTAATGTGTTTGAAAGTCTGAAACGTCAGCATGGCTTGAAAATCAATTTTAGCAAAGCTGGTAGTTTGTCTTGCGACTGTGTAGGTGTAGAATCATTGAATCCGGCAGCTTCTGTGCTACGCACAGGATTTTGAGATGATCCCCGACCTATATGCGTTCCTGCAAATATCATGCTAGAAAATCTGTCAAATTCATACGCGTAATGTATGAATATAACTTAAATGTAGTGCATCTATGGTGTAGTTTGCTTCATTGGTGTCCTCGTGTAGTAAGAACTAAAGTTAATGTAAGTCTATTATTGAGTAACTAACTGGTAACTGCGAAATGCCATTCCAAATAAGAAATATCGTGTTTTTAATGAGTCTGTGGCTGCCGTGTAATGTTTCTTCGACCGATGAAACAAGGAAGACGCCAGGTAGGCAAAATATGCCTTGTATAACCATTTGTATATGCATGTAGGAATAGGCTACACTATAGCCTGAGTAGGCCTATGTTATGCTGAACACAGACTCTCATGTCTGTGGTTCAGGCAAAAACAGGCAAAACATTCATTACGCGCTCTTGACAATTCTAATCTATAGAAATGTTACATGACGTGAAATGCCTTTGAATAGTTTCTACTAAGCTTCACTATGGTGTTGGTGCAAGACAATATTTTTACTTCGATGTACAGCAGTGCGAACTTAAATTTCTCATGCTACTTAAAGTTACAGGCAGTGGACTGCCCTATTTTCATTTCGACTAAACGCTTTGTATAGGCTTCATTTTGCCAGTACACTAACCATGCTTAGATAATGTGATAATAGGTAAGGTGATTTGAAATCCATTTATTTAGAACGTTCAGTGAATGTCTAACGGTGTCACAAAACAAATTCAAACAAATTACAGCTGCTTCAGAACCACATTAGTAGCGCCTAGACGAAAACCTCCAAATTCCTACGGTACACAAGACGATAGTGCATTCATTGAACTTGCTTCCCAATGAACAGACGGTCCAGTTTAAATACGTCTTGCAGTTTACCACTTGTCAAGCAACTTCTCATTACTCACCCATCTGACTCAAAGATATTCTACTCGGCCATCAGGCAGTGACTGTGATGCTTCAGAGCTAGAGCGGCTCTTGACTCCACTGCTTTCTAGGTCACTGATCTAAGGCTATAGAATTCGCTCCTTATTTCCGTTTGCTTTAAAAGTTCTAATGCCGTTTAAAAATGGGTTAAACCTCAGTTTTATCGGACTGCATCAATGGAGAAGAAATAGAACAAGTAAAACCAAAAAAGTAGAAAAAGTAAAAGGAACGCATACAGGTCGGGGAAATCGAACAAGTAAAAGAATTCTGCTCTAGGAAGCGTTGTCACGCAAGATGCCAAATGCCACAAGAAAATTAAAAAAAGAATAGCATTGGGAAAAGACGCATTCTCAAAACAAAAAGAGTTTCTGAGAGGAAAAATGAACAATGAGGGCAGAGAACCAAAAGAAGAAGAACGGATTGCTAATTATGTCTTCCGGTCTTTTTGGACTACAGGATTTCGACTGTCCAAAAGATCACGGCTCTGAATACGATTTTACTTAGAAGCGACCATCGATTAACGGTCCTGAAGATGCTAAAGACGTTTTCAGATCAAATTAGATCCTACAGTTTTCCCACGAACACTTTACGCAGTATAAAGTTTTACGTAAGAACTTTTTTGGGAACATTTTGCAACCGACAGACCTGCCAATTCTTTAACCTTGTATGGAATAGCTAAGGCGCAATCACCAACAATCTACACAGTTACAAGTTACAAGTGTTGGCATCAAAGGGCAATCCAGAAGGGACAAATGTCCTGCTACAATATGGATTGCCCTTTCACATGATTGACATACAGGTGGTTAATGCAGTACGGCATGTAAGCCCAAAGCTGATTCAATGTCAAGTTTAATTTTATACAAAATAAACCCAAACAGTGCAGTGCAAAGTGAAACAGCGATAAATCATGTGAACAATTCAAATCTGTGAGAACAATAAGTGGCGTTTCAAGTGTGCCTTAAAGAGACCAAGGCCAGGAACTTGAGTGAGATCAGGTGGAAGAGTATTCCATAATTTAGGACCAGAACATTTTATAAAGGACTTCATTATATTAGTACTTTAAGTAATCGTAGATTTCGTCCAAGCTAAAATAACAACAATAGTACAGCATTGCAGCCTTAGCTATTCCATACAAGGTTAAAGAATTGGCAGGTCTGTCGGTTGCAAATATTTATTTTTATTTATTTATTTAAAGCACTTGTAACGCGCGCAATGTCAGTAAACCTGAATCTGAAGCGCGGATGTATATTCGCTAGGGGCCAAGATGGAGTCATGGAAAAGCCAGGATGAAGTAGTGAGTCTTAACAAGTGCTTTAAAAGATGATAGCGAGTTTGCAAGACGGGCTTTTGTGGTAGACGTTTCCAAATGCAAGGAGCACAGCGGCTAAAGGGACATGATCCTACAATTGTCCTGAACCTAGATTCTTGCAACAAACCAGTATCAGAAGAACGCAAGAATCTGGGAGGGCGATATGGAGTCAGCAAAGTATTAAGATATGATGGAAGGCCAGTGTTCTGAGCCTTAAAAGTCAAGCATGCAATTTTGAACTTAATACGCCACTCAACAGGAAGCCAGTGAAGTTCACGAAGGCAATCTAATGCATTTGTTGAAGAAGAACATGTAACAACCTGAGGGCAGTGTTTAGTGTTTACAAACACTTTCTTCCTCTGTTGTGCTGTCGTATTTTAGACTTTTGAAGGTTCAGTTATTCATTTTTCAAGGCAGTACGTGTACTAAAGCAGAGGCTGGTTATGGAACGCTATAATATTTACCCTATGTCGTGCAATAGACATTTAAGCCATAATCCAGGGAACGTGATTTCTTTTCAAATGGGATTTGTGCGTAATACAAGGTAACTATTGATCCTTGAATGTCTGTGGCTACAGTAATTAGTTATAATTATACTAAAATCCTTACTCTGTCCAATTGAGTTACAGCAATCGACTACTGTCAGAACGAATCGTTTCAACCACGATGCCTGCAGAACGAGGTCATAGTCGTTAAAAGTGCCATCTATGGACGAATGCGAATCGGACGATGTATAACGAATGAGGAAGTCGCTGCACTTCTGCCTCATTTTGGAGAAAATCCTCCGAATGTTGGCTGCTCAGCGGATATTTTGGACTTTTTGGATCGAAAGTGCTTTGCAAAAAGAAGCTGTGAAGTTCGCGTTGTTGATATTTCAGCTGAAAATATAAAACCTTGCTTTCCTATTCTGAATGTGTATCTTGAAGTTACCTACGACTGCATCAGTGGTAAGCTTGCATTGGCTTGCCTAAATTCAGCCGACAAAAAATAAAATATGCTCAAGTTTATGCCAAGTGTTCGAATTCCATCACCTAGTTAATTAGTCTATATAAAAACTTTAAAATATAAAGCTTTTCTACAAACTGTTTACGCACTAAACTACTACGGAAATTCTATTTTTGTCAGTTCTAGTTCGTCAGTAGGCAATTCTTATAGATTAAGTCTTTCACAAGCTGTTGCATTGAAGTACTAGCTCACCTTATTACTATTAATATTAAAACAGTCATTGTTTTACAGTTGTAGATGAAGACCGTTCTTGTTTTGTCATTGCGTCAAGAAATCCTATTCATATAAGCAGTTCGTCTAAGAAAATCTGTGGAACTGAATCTCAACCGTGGCATGTTGAAGTAGCAAATGGTCAGAGAATCAATATTACATTATTCGAATCGACTGTGTCCGATTCAGGTGATGCCCGACTACACAATAAGAAGTCTTGCCAAAGTCTCGGCTTCAGAGTAGATAAGGTGGGAAGGCGGAACGCCACGGTCTGTAGAGACGGCAGTCAGCGAGAGAAAGAGTTGTATTTGTCAACTGGGAACACAGTGGACATTATTCTGCTACCAGTAGACCGACTTCACAGCAGTGACAACGATGATAATCTGTTGTCATTCGTTTTAAAGCTTGAAGGTGAGAACACTGAAGAATTTCCGACTTAATCATCACGTTTAACTGACCATTTCTGACGGTGAAGTGGTGTAATGAGAATTAGTTGCGAAGTCTCGAATGTTAGTAGCTACACCACAAAAGTCATTGATCGATGACAATTTTGCTTCGCTATTTAAAAGTGATGAGTGCAGAATATGCGTGAATCGCATGTCAATGCTACTTATGCTAGACTAACAGTTTTTCGTATTAATCAGCATTCCGTTTTAAATTCTGCAGCTCGGCTGATCGGCGGTATACCTAGGTTGGGCATATATCCAGTTTCATGCAAAAGGAACTGCACTGGTTACCTACAGTATGCACAAAACATATTGAGTTTATGCTCTTAATGCTTATGTGTAATTGTCTTGCACGCCATACTAGGGAACTATGTCTCGGTCAAATCCATTCCTGGTGCCATATAAATTTGTGACTACGATTGCATTTCAAGTGCGGAAAAATCTGAGAGTTGAAATCCTCAAATTTCTAGCATGAACTGAACTATATTTGAGTCTGACTTCTTGAGTACGCAATAAAAACTCTATTCGATTTATGATTCTCCTACTTCAACGATCCGCTTGTCGGTACTATCCGGAATACGCTCTGCTACCCCTGGGGCTTTGCAGGTTCTTCGCTTCTGCACACCAGTACGAGCTCATCAGGCTTTAGCATGCATTAGGCCTTTTTTGGAACAATCATTTATTCAAAAATACATACTGTTTTGTTAGGCTCAACATGCATTCTCTGTTTAGCTTACAACACATTTTTTGGATCATTTGGATAGCCGAATGCGCTTTTGAGAGTTGCTTAAACGACGCTATATAAATGTCTTAATACATAAACATATGCACGCATACACTGAAGCGAGCTTATACATTTATGGTATCTTTTAGCTGTTGGTTGTTCGGAAATCATTCCGCCTGAAGATGCTTGGTTGAAGAGGAAAGACGATGTCGTTGTTATTGGTTGTTATTCGAATCGTCAAACGTGGCATCTCAGTTGTAAAAGAGGAAAGTGGGTGGGTGTTCTGGGAAACTGTTCGCATGGTGAGTACATCTCTTTCAGATCACGCTAAATGCATAGGTCTGTTCATTAACAGGAAGAGTTTCCTGGTTTGATAGTAGCTATGCTAATTAAATCAAAACAATTTAATCACTGGTTTTATCTAATGCAGCTTCGTTCAGCGTCAAAATCCATAAAAGCTACAGATATTAGGACGGTCAATTTTCAATTCATCTTAATCGTAATTTAATTTTTATATTCACATGCGTTGACGTAATTAAATTATTACTGTCTATCTGCTATTGTCTAGTAATCAAAAGAGTTGCTTCTTGCATCAGTTTGATTCAAGATACCTTAAACCACAACCTTTGGTGTATTTTAGATAGCGTAGGGCAAGTTTCAGTTGTGGAATCACAACTCAGACCAACTTTGTCAACCAACGGGCAAGGTAATTCGAACTACATTGAATTCTGTAAAGGCGTTAGTTAAAATAGAGAGGAGAAGCAATTAATCTATTTTCCATAATACGCACCACTTTTACTTATTTATTCAACACCTGTATGATATTTATAAACGTTTATTTTTAAATCACGCCCCGAACGCATACTGGTAAATTTGTGATCCAGTAGGGCAGCAGAGGCCTAATGTCACTTATAGTTCACTGCAGGTCATTCATTAGATGAATGTTGACCAAATTTGAAGGAATCTTAAAATTTTAACTGATTGACTTGTTCTCCAAACATGAAAAAGAGTAAAATCCCCTCTCAGTTTGACTTCGTTCCCTCCAAAAACAAGTCAATCATTGTATGCAATGTCTACTCATGACTGAATATTGCAAACCGAAAGTCATACAGTGCAATAACTTGACACTTTGACATTTTGCATGTTTGATTAAAATTTGTGAAATCGTATAATTTGATACATTACCGCATTTTCTCGCTCAGTGACCAGCAGCGCATTAAATTCAACATTGCAACTTAGCGAAGCGAATGCTGCTTATACTCGCTAGATGGTCATTTTCATTTGAAAATGAAATAATATTTTTTTGATGCAAATAGTAGATTGAACAATAATTATCAAGACCTTTTGCATATTGGTTTGCTTCTGATACGTTACAGAACATTTAGTCATAATAGCCACCATGAGTGTTCTAGTCACCACCTTTGGTATCCTTGCGCTTGACTGTTTCCATGTTGCTGCCCCTGTTAATGCCTAGTAATTACAACCTGCTATATGTTGTAACCGATATAATATTTGACAGTGGATGATCTTTTCTGTTGTTTTAGTTTTGGCAATTGTTGCCGTTTGCGGATTTACTCTGGCAATTTGCTTAGCAATTATGTGCATCGGTGCTGTTTGCTTGCGGAGGTACGTCTTATGTATGAATTACATATTTGTTGGATGGGAAACCATTACGTATTATGAGTAGAGGAAAATATTAATGTTAGAGACACGATAAGACAACCATGGGGCATTTGTCTGTAAAAAGATTTTATTTTGAAACCTTTGCAGATCCCCTTCTATGCACTCAAGAAGGGCATAGATGTTATTTGTCTTTAAAACTGATTGGGCAGATCGGTTTGATGCTCAATTCTAGAGAAATTAGGTCAAGAGAATAAATGAATGCTTTTCAGTGAACTTAGTCACTTGGTATAGCTTAGATTACTACAGAAACTTAAATATGCAAAACGTCTGCTTTAGACTGTATGGTCGTTTAAAGAAAAGAAATCTGCAGTACAAGACGCTTAACTATCCAGTCAGCACCACAACCAGAAGTCAGACCGCAGATCGACCAGTTCCTTTTGGGGTAGTTGCATGCAACCAATTCTCAGGAGGCGACGTGCATGGCCTCGATATGCAGCCGCCCACGTTCCACCCACTCAGCGAAGGCCAGACCGACTACAGCGTCGGTCCGTATCGTGTGGAGGATAATGACAATCAATCTGCTTAATGCAACTCGCTTTTATTAAGACCCATTTGCTTCTGTTGACGTCGTCAGTAGGCTAGTTCTTCATGTGTCAAAACATTGCATAGGCTGCATCAGTTGTCCCGAAGGAATTCATGCATCTGAAAGATAGATATATAGAGAAGAAATCTGGAGAAAAGAATATGAGAAAAATCTAATGAGAGAAAAAACTAGCAAGAAAAAAATAGAGAGAGAGTGAGGTAAAGAGAAAGATGCTCATTTGCAAAAATTTTAGCACACACTTGAGCTAAGTTGTACCTATGTAACCGACTACTAGAACATGGTAATTACTAAGCTAAGTAAGTCTTATTAATGAATGCTTTAAGATTTGTAAATAAATTAATATTAAATAAAGCAAGAAAATTGCCGATGGTAGACATTGTGAAGACGTGAGCCATTTGTCTTTTATGCATCTGAATACTTATATAGCGCCTTTAATAAGAACCTTACAAAGGCGATCACCACCAGATGCACATCGATTATCCTCTGAGGATAAGTATGTCTGATGTCGTTTGCGTGGCTACACGAGTTGGCAACGTATGACAGAATGACGGTAGAAAACGCTCAGAATAGGGCGTCGGTTGGCGATCTTTATCGTGTCTTGATAACTGATTCATCTTAGTAATGACTAAAGACTAACATTTTATGTTACCTAAGCATTTTATCGCTCTCTCAGTGAAGCCTCTTTAGGCGAAGTGTTGCATCTGAGGATACATATGTGTGTAGATGTGAAGTAAGACCGCCATCAATTATTAAGCCAGAAAAGCCGAACCGACATTGCAACCAATATATCAGTAGACTAAGGGGTTGTATGTTGTACCGGCCGATGTGGTACGTGACCTCAGTTTCCCCGCCTTTGACACGTGTACCGTTTGAAGTTTGACTTTCAGGCACATAGATTAGTAGTATTTAGCTTCATCTCTTTAGCAGCCAATGTAGCCAATTCAGTCATTCATAGACTCTATTCGTAGCTTCTATGGCAGTTTTATTTAAGAAACTCAACTTAAATTCGAAACATGAATTTGCATTGGAGCTATGTATCTCATCCGACCGTACTCGCTTCTAGGCCTTCTTTCTTTCAAAGCATGTATTCAGTATTCCAATACAAACTGCAATTTACTGTTGTTTTAATTAACCATACATCAGTGTATACATGTATATACATAAAACACGTGAGCGTCATGCATCACTGACTGTGACGCTGTAGGTGAGTGGTTTGGGAGCTCGTCTGACAACGCGAAGTGTGTGTGTTCGAGACTCGCCTGAGAAGGTTACTGTATGAGGACCTTGATCTAGTCAGATTGTTGTTTTGTCGCTAGTTTTGTCATGGCGTTTAATAAGTACAGAAATAATAACTATACGCACTTCTCAACTTCTTAACGTAAGTAAATGTAATTGCAAATTTATAAAGGGCCTCTTGTGTGAAACTAATCAGAGGCGTTCTCTACGCTAGCCTAAATGATGTTAGGTGTCATTGAGAGAAGAAATTTGATCAGTTAGCAAGCATTACTCTGATAACTAGAAAAGGTCAACAATGGACGGTTGATACACATATACAGAGACCAACCAGTTCCCATTTTAAATAGGCAGGTGAAACCGTGTTCAGACCCCCGCTGCCAAACCTTTAACTATATAAGAACGCTTAAAAATCCCACTTATATAAACCCATGCTATACTGATGTGTAGACCAATAGCGTCAAATAGGTCGCTGTTAACACATCGGTTGCACTGCCACGTAGAAAATTCTATTTTGTCGCTGATATCATTGGATTATATGTTCTTCATCTTATCATCTCAGTGACAGTTCCTGAAGTAGGCTTAATTAGAAAATCACTTATTCCTATGTACACTGATTGCTATTTTTCTAGGCCTATACAGTCCTTCACAGTTGCTAACAAATTTGATTTACTTTGCGACTTATTCAGCAGTCACCATTGATAGATGCCTTATGCATTGTCAAAATGATTCCATAACAGTTATAACATACATTTGGCTCAAACTTTGCCTTTGCAAAAAATTTCGTTTGTTTTGCAAAATTAATAGCGTTCTTTATTAATTTGAGACGACCCCCGACCGTTTACATAATTCCTGGTTCATTTGCATATGCTTGAATCTATTCACGTCTTGAGCAAATCATTGCGCCAGTGAAGTTATATTTGGCTACATTTCCAAATAAATACAGTGACTAGTACTTACGCCTGCTGGACAAAGCGATTTATGAAACGTGAAATGCCGCTAAGGCATCTACTATAGCTTAGGCGTAAAAACAACATTCAAGTTGTTTAGACGGAGATAGATCTAGCCATAGACATTGGGTCTGCAAGTGCATTGTTGACCCGTTTAAAGTGTACTTGTTATATGCGAACATTGTTGGGTATAAGGATGAAGTGTGGTAATTTGTTGTTACTGAGTTTAAGTATGGCGTATTGTATGCATTCATGCATCGCTGATGAAGCTGGCTTAGAGGAAGAGCCACAAGGTAAGCCTACACATAGTTTGTTAAGCAGACATTGCGACAATTTCGCAAACCATAACCATTTTGAAAAGATTTTGCAAAGTCGTTTCAACTAATTGGAAGAAAGCGATTTTCTTTCTGGCATTCTCTAACGCAATTTTCAGATGTATTCTCGTATTACAAGTAGAAAGATTTTTATCAAATGGTCTATGTATTGTAGGTCTACCTAATGTTCATACATTGTGCACCAAAGGCCGAAGTTAGGTCTAGATCAAATGAGCTTCAGCGAACCGATATGGAATAAGGCTGCCATTTAACATGAAGAAACGGGAAAAGATTTAAATGGAACCTATACTGTATACCTATACCTATACTTCAAATTCGTTTCACCAAACAACTGAAATTAGCTCTCTCTTTATCTTTATATGTTATATATATTTTATACAGTATATATTTAAATATATTGGGACGCGGTGGTGTAGTGATATGGCCTGTGCCTCATAAACGGAGGGTAGCGGGCTCGAATCTGCTTCAAGCCGCTGCGTAGCGACCTTGCACAAGTTGCTCACCCACAACTGTCTGTGAGGAAGGCAACAGGAACCCTCATTCATCTCACTCCCGGGTGGCAAAAGCCAATGGACCTGCCTTCGGCCAGTGAACTCATCATCATCATCATCATCATCATCATTTAAATATTATATATATATATATAGCGCCATGAGGAGTAGCATATGTCTTAGGTACAATTGATTTTGAAATTCATTATTATTGCAGAAGACTACTGCGTATCAGAAAGTTTTCAACCTCGGTGTATGAAACACGAAGTAGTTTTCATCAAAAGCGCCATCTACGGACGCATGCGCATTGGTCGATGCATCACGGCGGCAGAAATTGAAACACTTCGTTCTCATTATCTCGGATGTTCAACGAATGTTCTGCCTCTGCTTGATCGCAAGTGTTTTGGGAGGACGGAGTGTGAAGTTCGTGTTGCCGAAATCTCAGTTGAAAACATCAGGCCCTGTCCACCTGGTCTGAATGTCTACCTCGAGGTCAGCTACGATTGCATCAGCAGTAAGTCATCAAACAGTTTTGAAAGTGTTAGCTTAAATGCTTCTAAAGTTTTCAATCATCTCTCTTTCCTTTCACTTTAACCACAAAGCAAAACTTGGCCAATAGTTTGAGTTTGTACTGATTTTCGAGTTTTTATACGATTTTTTCCAAAATCGAATTAATTATGATATTTGGTCCAAATGACAGTCAATCTGTCAGGGCGTCCTTTCGTCAGCCCATCGGTCCGTTTCCTTGTATGTGTCTCTGCACGTCTGGCTCTGTGTGTCTCTATGCCCCTTGTCGCGTTCTCTCCGTCTCTTGCCTACTTAGTGAGATATATGTGGTCCATCCTCTAATCATAGCCATTGAATAAGCGTGATGCTCGGTTCTTACAATTGTACAGCTGCATAGAGAAACTTTTTATTTTAATAATAAATAACTGTCTGTTGTTGATGATAGAACTTGCAAAAGAAATGACTCCTACAAGCATTTTAATATATGAACTATCAAATCTCAAACTGGCTTGCGGCTTGACGTCATGGTTTTGACGCTAGTACGCGCGGTAAAATAAAACCCAGTTGGAAGCTTCGCTGGCTGGTTATCCGTGGAATGCCACTCCGGGGTCGGTATGAGTGGTGTTAGATTTCCATGGTCAACATGTACTTCGACCTTTAATGGAACCACTTTTCTGTAGAGTTACTATAGAAGTATGTGAATAAGCGAAAGGCGCTAATTAAATTTCACTAATTTTTACAATGGAGTGACTGATATCATTCCTAGCTTTCTTCCATACTGAGATTTAGATTTACTGACCTTGCACGCGTTGTAAGTGATTTTAATAATAATAAATAAAATAAATAAAAATACTTGCACATTTCTTGCTGTAGTTGTGAATGAAAGACAATCTTGTGCGGTTGATGCTTCGACTAATCCAGTTCATATTATCAGTTCAACAACATGTGGAACAAGTTCTCAGCCATGGATTGTCGAAGCTCCTGTCGGCCAAAAGCTGAGCATCAGCATTTTGGAGTTTCCTCGTGGGCCTACAGAAGCCGGACAAAGAGGACAGTCTTGCCATAATCGTGGTCTGATTGTCGATAAAGTTGGGAAAAGAAATGCATCAATCTGTGTCGGTGAAACACAAAGAGGAAAGGAATTGTTCCTATCAAGCGGAAACTCAGTGCATATATTTTTCAACCAGACAGTTTCCATGGAAAGAACTGGAAGTGACAGACAATTCATACTTAGAATTCGAGGTAAGAAAATAACTAGAAGCCTATACTCAGTTTTCAAAAAGCGCCAGTTAAAGATTCGATTTCAGAATTGTATTAAAACATCGGAAATTGTATAATAATTAGGTAGTTTGCTTTGTTTAGGCCTACACATTGTATTTGTCGTTGTAAACAGCAGTTGCTACATTGGCACAAGTAGGCCTAATAGCAGTAAAATATTTAAAAACACTAACACACGCCTATAGATTAAGCCGCCTAGTGTCAACATAGTTTGAAACTAAACTTGTAGTTTATGATCGGTGGATTACGTGCTGTAAATGTTAAACGCAGCTGGATGTCAGCCTACACATTATATTTGTCAATGCAAAATTATAGCAATTTGTGACTTATTCTAATAACATAATTTATTAGCAATTACACACGCAGGCCTAACTGAAAATTTAAACATCTACAAATTACAAACTACTGGTCACAAGCAACGACGGATTTATTTAGTCATTTCAATGCAATTGACACATCTAACCCTGAAGCACATGACCAACTGGACTAATATAAGTATGCAAATGTTAAATTATCATTAATGGGTGTTAAACATATAATGAGGCCTCGTGGTTTAAAGCCGTTAAATAATATAACAATAATTATCGCTCAAGAATCGCAATATTATTTCAACCGACAATCAAGTTTACTGTTGTGTGAATGTTTTGAAGGTGTTGGTTGCTCTAACATCATTCCGCCTGTTGATGGATATTCGAAGAGAAACGGAGACTCCATTATGATTGGTTGTTATGCCAGTCGTAAAACATGGCATCTCAACTGTGAAAGCGGAAAGTGGATCGGAGTCATTGGAAACTGCTCACAAGGTGAGCTTTTCAGAAAGGGACATTCGCTTTGCATACTGAGGATTTTAAAAGGCGTTTTATAAATATTCAAATGCACATATGCATACTTACAAATGTAAAAGTCATTTCGTTAAAATCTTCCAGAATTAAAAAGGCTTCAATTATGCTTTTTCTTAGACTTTCTAATGCGTCAAACTGATTATAATTTTGGGATATATTCTGTCATCAGTAAAGACCTATGTGTTAAATAGGAACTACGAATATTGTAAAATTTATATATCGTATTATTATCATCATTATTATTAAGATTTTTATATCGTACTTATTTAGAAATTCGCCTGAAAAGCGCGGGAAGATAAAAGATAAGGCTTTAATATCTCGGGAAATGAGATAAGAGTAGAAAAGAGAAACGAAAGATAGGCAATACCATATACACAATACATAGATTTACATTTAATCTATATAAAATATTTGATAACTTTGTATAATGCACTTTATTTGAGTGCATTATTAAATTTGGTTACACTTGGTTAAACTAGATTAAACTTGGAAGGCTTGCATTTTAAGTTTTTTAATAATATGTTCTTCACGAGGGCCAAATAATCGCAGTTGTGTGCATGTATTATGTCATGCATAACAAATGTAATATATTTGAAAATTTGTGTAGAGCTTTTCAAATAACTGTCGAAAATGATACTAGAGTTTATGAAGAGCAACAGGTTCACTTGTAAGTAGACAATGCTCAAACAGCTGGAAACTTCATCACTGGCGGTCTGTCGCGCAACCAACGGCGTCCCAAACAAGGCTGACAGTTGGCACCTTGTTTTGCGTACAAGAAGAATGGCAGCCATCATCATAGATACATATCGTATACCTAATCACGTGTGCCTGTTCGTGTAGGGTATCCCGTGGTCGCTAGACTCATACAGTGCTAGTCTGGTCGACTAGCACAGGTTCAATTGTAATGCGGTTAAAAATTTCAGTATCAAAGCTACCTGCCTATTGCAGGTGTACATGCAGTGGAGGTGGTCGCAGAGTCGGAACCTATAGCGACAACTCTAAACAATGAGCATGGTGTGTATGTTAGAAAACTGTTTAATAATCTAATCTAAGCTGAAGACTTCTTTTGTCTTTATTATAAATATACGATTCATCATCTAATGGTTGCATCAAATGGAAACTGCAAACTGCATATTCACTCGAAATGATCTGGGCCCGTCTAGTCGAGTCCGATCGGCGAGAGATATAGCAATGTCCTGTAGGTCTATATATCTCTTGAACAGAGCAGATTTCGAGTTACTTCTTAACTCAGAATTTAGCTGCTAATTGCACTAATGTATGGCTTCAAACAAAACCTTTTGGCTCTCCCGTTCGATTCTAAGGACACACAATTTCACTTAGTTTTCCACGAATTCTAACTAAATTAGCTAACACTTATACGCAAAAGGTTCTATACTAATTAATCTTTTCTGACATGGACCTTAAAATGAAGCAAACATCTTCTTCAAATCAATGCTTAAACAACGATGCATAGCTCGTACTTTCAGTGACGCCACACTTCAAAATACTGCCATTGCTGAGTCTCTGTACACCCAAACACCCACACCCACACACACCCACACACACACATACACCCACACAAACACACCCACACATACACTCACACACGCAGTGTGTGAGAGATGTGGTCGGAGTTCATGGATGACATGTACGATAGTCTAGTGATGTGCTATGTTTCTGCTTTAAGTAGAACAAAAGTGCTTTAATCACTTTTTCAAATTTATGCAACTTTTTGCAGTTCCAAACGTTGCATGAACCAAGCATAAGAAAAACATACTGATTGCAAAAGGATAATGATAACGAATGTTATGGCACATTAAACTATATCCAATTTAAATTTTGCCTATCTTTGTCTTAATTACGCTCATATTCACATGTACACAGAAACGTTAGTAATGCAGAACCATGAGATAAACCACTTCACAGGAAAAGGTACGATAAGTGGGTTGGCTTTACCTAGTCATGCATGCAATTTTGTTCACGGCTGTCTAACTTAGGCACAAACCACCATAGTTTGTTATACATACCACAAAACAAATGTTAAATATCAGTAATTAACCTGTAACTTACATGCATATCTTTAATTTTTAAGTTAACCACCGAAACTTCACTTAACTCACAAGTATACAAGCAAGACTTGTTAACACATCTGTTTTATTCAAAAAAGAATAAATAGGCATAAACTGTGAAATATATAAATTCAACAAGGCTAGAGCCATACTTCTAAATTTAGATTTAAATTCAAAAAGAAGGCAAGTAAAATAAAAATGAAGAGATCAAGCTGAGCCCTACTTATGGTATCTTCTCTAAGCTATAATTTTTAAAATATAAATAAGTTTCTTAGTGAAGCTTTATTCTCTCAATGATAATAAACTTTTAATGTGCCAGCAATATTTAGATTGAATACAAGCTGAAGCCAGCAAAACCGCAATTTGTAAAAATGACCCCATGTACATTCGAACCTGATTTTCTCTGCTGATTTTCTTTTCTCTGCGAATACACCCCCAGTTTTTGTACCTTTTCTCCCTGCGGGTCACATTTATTTTCTTACAGAATTTGACGCTCCTTTCCACTAAAAAACTCTGATCAATTGTAAATGATGTCACAAACGCTACGTGTTTACACGTTTCCAATTTCTGTTTCAGTTCTGGCCTTTGTGGCGATCGGTGGATTCACGGTGGCAATTTGTCTAGCAATCCTTTGTCTTGGATTTGTATGCATGCGACGGTAAGAACCACTACGGCTTAAAGAAAGGTCTACCATTGGTCACCTTATGATAACGCGGCTATCGGCAACCAGATATATTTACTTTTAAATTGCATCGTTTCCAGCAACTGTCTTCAATTTTGTTCCTTAACAAACTACATAAGACGTAGAATAGTTCTTTAGAAACGGTTACGTGTGGTGCTTGCGCTATTGGGTTCGATGATTGGAAATTGCATCCTGTTAAATAGTTACCCAGATATTTAGAAAAAGGCCTTTTCAAAACCTCACAAAAGCTGTTGTCAAAATGTTGTCAAAGTCATTAAAAAATAAAAGTTCATCAAAAAGCAAATAATGTTCAGATAACTGGAAAAGACAACCTCAGTGAGCTTCCGCACACAATAAGAGCCCAACTGACAGCAGATGTCAATAGAATGTGATATCGAGGCGGCATATGATCTATGTTCTCTTATGATCAGATCTGGTTTGTAAATTTCAGTTTTCGCGTAAAAAATAAGATGAAACGAGACTACAAGACACTGACGCTTAACTGCGGCTTCAGTTCAGCAAGAAATCAAGGTACGGACAACAGAGTTCGTAATGTCGCGCAAGAATTCTCGGAAGACAATGTGCGTGGTTTGGTTCCAAATGAGTTGCCAACCTATTCAATGTTCGTCGGAGATGGTGAATTCAACGATATCAGTAATTCCATTGGCGTTGAGAACAACCATCGCTAACATTCTGACGTATTCTGATTTTCTTAGAACACTCACCTTGAAAGTTTTCAGAAACTGTGCATGGGACGCCAGACTCTAAAGTCACCAAATTGTAGTTTATTACGAGCAGGCTAAGCGATAATGTGTGTAGTTATTTTCTTAAGTTGTCATTAAATGACTGTGCTTTTGATTAACACAATTTCCCCCCACTTTATCTCTATTTTACTTGACAAATATTATCTATTCTGAAACGTATGCTTTCTGTAGACGATTAAGAACTAAACTTCAGTTTAGTAGCTTAGAGCATGTGCAATCGGATATAACAAAAATGTGCGACTCTTTGAGAAGAAATCAGTTAATGCCTTGAATCCCATAAATATTTTATCCAAACAACCGTTGCTAAAAATATTTTTCTTCTTTTTGACCTCAAACAGTGATTGTCTTTCGTAAGATTAGTAATATATTGCAGTGTTCAGAAATCTGTAAGCTACCGAAACTTCTTTTTGCTAGAAAGCAAATGCCTTAATAGAGTTCCTAACGGATCTACAAGGCGCAGAAGAATATTGTCTGAGACTCTAAAGAGGGTTTTTTTGCAGTGTGAGACTTGCCCGCAACGGGCTCATTACTCTTGTGCTGGCTATGACTGTAAATGCATTCACAGCTTTTGCTGTGAATCTGTCAGTAGGTTGTAGGTTCACCCAACTTTCATAACTTTTGAGGAGATTGGTAACAAAAACTATTAGAAATTAATTTTTTAGGGCGTTAGACGGAACACAATAGAAATGCTACAAGGAAAACAACTAATTTGGAACAAAAGATTAAAATGCTATAACTGCTCGCTTACTTCTGCAGTTTAGTTTTAAGAATTTTTCTTGTGACTTATTTTACACGTTTTCATTAAACTGTTTTTATCTCGATGCATGTCTACGTTGAACCATTGAATGCAAAACACAGTTTGGTTCAGTTTTGAAATTCTATTTGGTAATTCGGTCGCATTCGATCGCGTGCTGAGTCCGCAATCCAACTGCTACGCGATCCGGCCTGAAGAGCGGATTCCGTATAACCACCCAGGAGAAGTTGTCTCGCCTCTCGGTTTCAGATTTACTGATCTTGCACTAGTCATAAGTGCAGTAAATAAATGAATTATAATTAGATTTTACAATGCATATAACTTAAGTTACAATCAAATATCTTTAAGCATTTCTTAAGTTGTTGATTTATTTTAATTATCAGACCAAGTCCTTTTCATTTTGTATCAAATATGTCGGCTTAAGTGAACTCCAACTTTTTTGTCATCATTTTTTGTCAACTTTTTGCGTTAAATTTTAGGATAGGTTTGAAGATTTTTCCTTATGCGGTTTTTTCTACATGGGAAATGAAAGACCGGATAAGTCCTAAAGCAGATTTTCCCTCTGCGGCTGTTCGCAAGAGAAGCTAGAACTTCTTAATTCAAACTGATTTTGCATTCTCATTATTTTTATGCTTGATCTGATTGGAAACCACGATTCCCATGTGTTCTTCAAGCAGTCTAGAATTTTCTGAAGACAGGCATCACTAATTAAGGAGAGACGCCTTTCTTTCGAATAGGCCTATTTTGAAAACGATGCCAACTATCAACCACAGTCCTAGGCAAGAATTTATTCATCTTATCATTCGTATCTCTGAGAGACTATTCAGACTGCTAACAGTAGGCCTAACTTTAAACTGTGCGCGTATCATTCGAATAAAAATACACTTTCATCATTTTTTCTCAAACCCCAGCATCGTCCAACGCGAACATTTGCCTGGGTCCTATGTGCGTTATGCAACCTTTCCGAAACTGTTGCAAATTAACAAAACACGAAAAAGGAAAATGCCAAGATGCCAATTTACCGCAAATGACTCTAAACTCACGGTCAAAGAAATTCGATGCAGAATATAGAATAACAAATTTGTAAACCAATTCGAAAGAGAACTTTGAGTTACCCATTTGGGATACGTTTTACATATCGCGTCATAAAACTGTACAGTTTGTTCTAAGTGTTTGAAGTGACAAGTAGAGTAGACTAGCCTTCTAGGCTGATTTAAATGGTTTTCATTTAGGTAGTTATGGCAGATTTATTCTTTATGATTATTAAAAAGACAAAAGCAAGTATACATTCTTTAAGATATAGATGGTACAAGTTGTGATAAGCCTTGCAAATGCTACACACCTTATATTAGAAAGAAATCTGAGGCGTGAAAGACACCGAATTCATGAAAAATAAACACTCTGTTTAACGACAAAATAATACTAAATATTTAAATATTTCGTTCATAAATATTTGCTTTTAAAAATTAGAAAATTGTAAATCATTTCAAAAATTAAGTCACGTGAAACCATTATAATCTGATCAGGATAAATAGGCCTATAGCGTTTGGCTTTATGAATTCTATATGGCACCAATACATGAATTGTTCTTTGCTTTATACGTATCTTTTCTTCTTTTGCGTTGGTTTCTTTCTAACACGCGAGAAATGTGCCCATAAGTAAGATAATATCATTGCACCGATGTGCATATTTAGAAATATTGTAATTTAATATTATATTTAACCATTGCAACATTTTGAGATGGTCCCTGACCTCTATACATGTATATGCTTCAATAGTTCTGACATTTGCATTCGACGAATCTTTTCGCGTTTCAGGCATATCATTGCGCCAACAATTTTGTGTTGTGTTTCCAGACGTATACGCCTACATTGCTTCATGATCACTACCGTCTACATTTGGTCCTGAAGTGCTGTGGTGTATTTGCGTTATATTGCAGTAGGCCTAAATTTTTCCCTATAGCAAGCATAAGTGTGTTTTACATAAATTGTTGAGGCTGAAATAAGCCGACAACTTGTTGTAAGTTTAAGGTGCATAATCCAAATAAACTGCGTACAATTGTCTAATTCTCTTCGAGATTTGCAATGAAACGTGTAATGAGTAATTTAATGCCTGCTGTAGCAGCTTGGTTGTTGTGGTACTTGGACCTTTCCACTGGTGAGGAAATACATCAAGAATCAGACGGTATGACCATATTATCATATTTCATTAATCTTTGGCCCTCTCTTCCTCTTCCTCTCCCTCTCCCTCTCTGTCTTTCTATCTCTACCTCCCTCCCTTCCCTCCTTCTCTCTTTCTACATCTTTCTCCATCTCTCTATGGAACTATCTGTGCTTTGTCTCTTCGTCCTTCTTTCTATCACTTGTCATTTGCTTGCCGCAAATTTAGGAGAAAGTGTTTGCATCCTCAGATTAGACACGCTGTAGCAAAATTGTCATTTTCGAATTATATTGAGCCTAGAAGAGAACTGTCACAGTTTGAAACATCAACAAAACACTAAAATTGAGTTAAGATATAAAATCACTAAAATAGTTGCAGAAATTTTATGAAACCAAACGAATAGCCGATTTGTAGATGTTTTGACTAGTAAAAACTGATGGCAAGAGAATTTCTTGGAGATCCTATTTATACCAATTAATGAAGTACTTAAATAAACTTAATTTTAATAGCTAATAATATATTTTAAAGTATGCGCTACATCCGTGGTGATTTCATATGAGTGTCAGTTTCAAACAAAATCTTTAGATTGAAGTTCGACTCAATTCGACTTTTATGATTCCTGTAATATGAACAAGAGAGAGCTTTCAGTGAGATATCAATAATATTCATAATATTTTAATTATTTTTTATACGGAAAGATGCAAAAAGCTAATAAAATCAAAGGGTATTCAAATGACTATGCCGAAATTAAGCTTTGTCTTTCAAACAATAGGGCAGTATTGAACATAATTCATAGTTTGTGGTAAATAAACAGTCGTAAGTTTGAAAAGTAACCAATTCGTTGCCATCAACGCGTATTATTTTTGAGTGTGAAGGGACCCTACATAAAGATTTACGTATACGTTAGACATTGGTTTATTTTGTGGATGAACCGGCTATTGCTATATTCTCTTACCTCGTAATCTGGTGTATATGTGTGTGTTCCAGAGTTTAACGTCGTCATATGACAACAGAGGTCGTTGAAGACAAAATTTGGCTAGTTAAGTAGTCTATTTAAACGCTATAAATTTTCAAATTTCAGGTGTTCTAGAGGACTACTGCCTGTCAGAGATATTTAGACCTCAGTGTATGAAAAATGAAGTAATTTTGATGAAAAGTGCCACTTACGGACGTATGCGCATAGGTCGATGTATTACAGCTTCAGAAATTGATAATCTTCGATCGCATCATCTTGGATGTTCAGAGAATATTTTGCCATTTCTTGATCGGAAGTGTTCTGGAAAAACTGGTTGTGAAATCGGTCACGTCGACATCTCGGCTGAAAATATTAATCCCTGCCCACTTGGTCTGAATGTTTATCTTGAAGTCAACTACGACTGCATCAGTAGTAAGTAAATATGTTTTCCATGCGAGAGTTATGCGTCTGTTTCGACACTATGAACCCAACAAGTGTAACCAAGTATAAATTGCACATACAATTTTAACTTAAAATATCCTACCCTTTCATACCAAGATTACCATTAGATATGGCGGACTTGTTGAGGAGAGTTGTTTCGCTGGCTTCTTCTGCTTACCTGGCTTTAGCTGCTACCACCTTAGTACTCCATCCTGCAATTCTCAGTCATTCCCATTCAGATACTGATATGCACCCGGGTTTTTTTGCTGACGGCTCGCAAGCAGACACTCGCATCTTGGGTTGACAAGTTGCCGACGAATCAGTCAACTCGGGATGAGCCTGTGACTGTAAGGGATAGGACAATGGCTTTTGTAAGCAAAACAACCGACTGATCGGGTGCAATAGGCCGCGCTGTTCCTGCTTCATCATGTAGCCTTTGGTTGAGCAACTAAGGCGGCTGGATGTGTAGGCTTTCGACTGGTCCTTGATCTTTGCTGCCCATAACGAGAAACGCAGTTTCTCCACGCAACCTAGTTTTTTTGCCTCACCCCATTACATCTCCTGGCATCTCAAATTATTTCTTATGGTTTTCGGCCAGTTCTTTCCAGGTATTTTCTTTCCCACATCACGTAGTAGTGCTTGGCCCTTCCATGTTTGTCTCTGCTTTCTAGCAATTCTTTATTTTTTTCTTGTCCTGTCCTTTCTCTGTGATTGATTTGATTTGATATTTACCACGCCATAAAATGTGCAAAATTCTCATCAGACATCTATGATGTGCTGCCTCAAGTCTCTTCCTAGTTGCCACCATAATTTTCCAGGTTTCAGCTTCAAACAGCATTCTGCATAATATTATGGCTTCATATAGACAAATCTCGGTCTTCATACTTCGTTATTCTTCGTTATTCTTCCACGTCTTTATGAGTGTTGCAAACGCTCGTTTTTCCTTCCTATGCGTGTCTTTGTCCTCTATCACAACCGCAGTTATTTAATATTAAGTTACCAATGTAGCAGAAATCATCTATGAACTCAACCTCTTTGTCATTGATTACGATATTATCCATTTCCTTCCATTTTTTTATCTTCATCACCGCAGTACCTTATCCTCCTTTATTTTGGCTTGGGACAGAATCAGACTTTCTGTTGCGAGAGTCTGAGGTAGATCTTACTAGCTGAGTATAAAAGAATCTATAGGCTATGTTTCATTCCCTTACACAGTTACAGTTAGCTACGGTTTCAATTAATAGGTTACATTGTAAACAATAATGGCTTTTAGTGCCTGTTTCTCCATCCAAATGTCAAGTGTTTCTTGAAACTGTTCAAGCTTGGTGCAGGTATTACTTATGGTAGCCGATTCCAGTGCTCTACATACAATCCTCTAGCTGAAGAAGAATTTTCTAATGTCCAATTGCACCCTCTTACGATGAAGTTTCAAACTGTGTCATGTTAAATGTCACATTGCCGCCCTCTGTCTATATTCTCGAGTCCATGTAAAATTTTGAGTTCTCAATAAGGATACCTCTCAATCTTCTTCTTTCTATTGAAAATAGACTCAGATTTTGAAGCCTTTGTTCACATAGCATCCTAGCTAGACTCTTGCTGAGTTTAGTAGCTCTATTTTGTATTTTTTCCACGCATTCGATGTCTTTATTGTAGTAAAGATTTTAAACCTGGACACAAAAATTCTATATATGTTCGAATGCATATATTGTACAGTATCTTGAAACTATCAATATCTATGTTAATGAAACTTCTTTTTATCATACCAAGAACTGGCATTGCTTTACTAGCTGATTTTCTACATTGCTGGCTCCACTTCAGATCTCTATCGATCCATACTCCCAAGTCTTTACCCATTTTAATCTCTTCTAGCTTCACAACATTCATTCCATTCCTGAGATGATACTTTCCTCTTTTGTTCTAATTTGCATAAGTTTGTAATTGGAAGCACTAATTTTAACAGCCATCTTCTTAAACAATCTTCAAACTTGTCTAGATCCTGCTACAAAAGCTGTTCATCTTCCTCACTTTGTATTTTCTCCATATTTTTGTGTCATCAGCAAACATCTTCACAGAACTTTCTTTATGTCTGGTACCTAGATCATTCACCTAGATAAAAAATAACAGTTGCCCTAACACTGTTCCTCGCGGAACTCCGCTGAGAACTCCTGCCCAGCCTGTTATTTGCCCATTCAGCACCACTCTCATTTTCCGATTCGTTGAGAAATCTTGAATCCAGTTCAGCAACATCCCCTCAATCCCATATCCTTTGAGTTTGTTCATCACTCTTTGATGTGGTACTGTATCAAAAGCCTTCAGAAAGACGGCATCAATCCCATATCCCTCATCCGGTGCCTGTGTCCACTCTCCCAGTGTTTCTAGTAAGTTAGTGATACAAGATCTCTTTTAGTGAAACCTTTCTGGTTTACTGACAAGATTCTATTTGTCTCTATTAAATTTATTAGCATTTTATCTCTCAGCAACGATTCCATAACTTTGCATGGCACTGATATCAATGACACCGGAAGCTAGTTCCCTGCCTCAGTTTTTAGCCCTTTTTGAATATAGATATGACATTTGCACACTTCCAATATTCTGGCAGTAATCCTTCCTGAAGTGTCTTATAGAACAGTATAGCAAGTGTAATATCTAAGAACATTTAGAACTTTAGGATGTAGTCCAGCTGGTTCAGGAGCTTTGGCCTCTTTTAGATTTCATAACTTTGCCCAATATCTTCCTGTGTTATTTTTGAAGCAACCAATAACCGGGGTAACTTCTGGATGTCTCTCAAATGTAGTTACTATTTGACTTTCTATTCTCTAATCACCCATATTTCATATGGACATTGATTCGTAGTTGTAGATGAAAGGCGATCATGTGCAGTTGATGCTACTACTAACCCAGTCCATATCATCAGTTCAACGTTATGTGGGTCAAATTCTCAGCCATGGATTTTAGAAGCTCCAGTTGGCCAGAAACTTAGCGTCGGCCTAATCGACTTCGCAGCGACAGCTTCTAGCAGAATTCAAGAAAGTGGAAGGCAGTCTTGTCACAACATTGGTTTGATTTTGGATAAAGCAAGTAAAGCAAATGTATCTATCTGTGTTTGGGGGACACAGAGGGAAAAGAAATTGTATGTATCATCAGGAAATTTGGTGCATATATTTCTCACTCATCCAGATCAGAGTGGAAGTAATGAGGACAAGCCGCAATTCATACTAAGGGTGCAAGGTTTGCAAACGACTTCAATTATGATATGATTATTTTAGAGTTTTGTTATTATGTTTGGTGTGAATTTTAAAATTGTAAGATGGAATTGAAATTCTCTTTAATTGATATTTTTCATGCAGACTTTGCCGGATTAACTTGAGTGCTAACCTTTCACGTTTAACCTAATATACTATAGTCAGTCATATGCACCCAAATTAAGAGCACTAAATAAAGTTATAGAATATTCAACAGATACTCGATTCGTAAGCCACATTTTGCATAAACGATATATAAACTTTACAATTTCCACGGTTCTTTATGTTAGTTGCGAGCAACTGTAATGCAAACCTGCTATCTTCAGAACAATATAAAACTCAAGCCCCTCTTGCTAGAGACAAGAAAAAAATCACATAATTGACTTCTCTGGGTACCAGCATATCTGGCTTCGTGAAGAGCTATTTCAGTTTGATGAATTTTTGCAGAACTTGGAACTCACCTAATTTCATATTTTCTAGTTCATTCTGATGACTTCTTTAGCGCCGTCATTGAAATACACAAGTCAGCAATCGACGTTCGCTTCAAGTGATTATGCAATAAAGAAATGCAATGTGTGGGAGAAGCAGGGTAGTAATTTGATAGGTCAGGGACACGTAGTGTGGCGTATTGTGTATGGGAACAGTGCAACTGCAAAATCCCCTATGTTCAATTTCGGGTTAAAAACGAATGACTACTCATATCCGGATGGAGGAAGGTAAACTGTAGACTGTGCAGATTTGGCAGAAATGGCTACCAATTGTTGTCGATGCAACTGAAAGTTTTAATATTATCGGGCTTTCTTGTTTCAAATGTAATCTGTCTAAAAACAGCAATAACGCAACAAATGTTTATGAAGACTGCTGAAAAATCATAGTCATGTATCAAACTAAGAAACAAGTCAGCGTCTAACAATGAACTGTCGCAGAAAAGCACTTTTATTGTATTCACGGACACGTTATAGTGAGCCTGTGTTGTAGCTGTCGGTTGCTCTAACATCATTCCGCCTATTGATGGTTACTCGAAAAGAAACAGTGACACCGTTGTGATAGGTTGCTATGCCAGTCGTAAAACTTGGCATCTTTACTGTGAAGGTGGAAAGTGGGTTGGAGTCATAGGAAACTGCTCACAAGGTAAGATTTTAAAAAGGGACATTCGATTTGCATACAAATCGCCCACTTGAGGTTCTTAAAAGGCGCTATATTACTATATTACAATCAATTAATAACGGTTATGTCGCCTGTGTATAATGCATAAAACGTCATCCGATGGCGCACCGAAACTAAGCCACTATCAGGTCAATATCCAGAAGGTCAGTTCATAAAGACAACGAAGCAACCTATGGTGGATAAGCAATTTGAAAAAGGCAAGTCTTGAGTTGTGAACAAAATGACACAAAGCACTGAGCAGAACGAGCAGATACAAAAAGAGATTTCCAAAAGCATAGCCTATAGATTCAGCAACCGAAAAACCCAGATTAACAAGACAGTTTTAGTCTTAGATAAAACCTGAGAACGGCAATAAGTCTGAGAACTGAGTACTGATTTTAAGTAACTTGGTTGGAAAAAATTCAGCGTTTTGTAAAATATGAGCCCCAATTTGAAAGTATCCTTTGCTAAACAGGAAGCCAGTACAAAGATTTCAATACGGAGGTTATGTGCTCATATTTTGACGTATTAGTTATAGATTTAGTCATGGAGTTTTTAACTCTTTGACGTTATTGCATGTTTGAATTTGTAATGCCAGTAAAAAGGGAGTTACAGTAATCAAGGCGACTAGAGATCAATGCGTTTACCAGAGAAATTCTTGAAAACATGTGGACATAATGTCTGATTCTGCACAAAATACGAACATAAATGGCCAGATATACATATACAGTAAATCAAATTAATTGTAGGCGTACATACAATGGAGGCGATCGCAGATTCGGAGCCTATAGCGACAACTTTGTACAATGAACAAGGTGTGTGCTCCAACTGCTGCAATTTTATCGACACAAAGTTCTAATAGTATATATGCGTTTAAAGAGCCTAATTTAACCGTTAGACTTTAATCGTTGTTGTGCCTCTATTACGCCAGCGGTTCAAGACTATTCTCTTTTAATGTGATCTTGTTTGATCAAAGCAGGAGGACCTCTGTTAAGTTTTCTTGAATAGGCACTTTATGACTGCGCAATTACGATTACGATTACTACGTATATATGCTACCTGTTTGTCTTTCAGTTCTGGCCTTTGTCGCGATCGGTGGATTCACGGTGGCAATTTGTCTAGCAATCCTTTGTCTTGGATTTGTATGCATGCGACGGTAAGAACTACTATGGCTTAAAGAAAGATCTACCATTGAACACCGTTATGATAACGTGGCTCTCGATAACCATGTATATTTACTTTTCACTGCAACGTTTAGCAGCAACTGGCTTCAATTTGTTCGTTAACAAGCTACATTAGACGCAGAATAGAATTCTTTAGAAACGGTTACATGTAAGGTTTGTGATATTGGGCTCGGTGATTGTATACTGTGAAGTAAGTTAGTTATCGAGACATGTAATATAGCGCCTTTTCAATGCTTCACAAAAGCGCTGCCAACGCTAGCCTAAATGATGTCAAAGTCATTAAAAAATAAAAATTCATCAAAAAGCAGATACTGTTCAGATAACTGGAAAAGACAACACCAGTGAGTCCCCGCACACAATAAGGGCCCAACTGCTGACAGCAGATGTAAATAAAATGTGATATCGAGGCAGCATATGATTTTTTCTTATGACCAGAATTGTTTGTAAATTTTAGTTTTCGCGTGAAAAATAAGATGAAACGAGACTACAAGACACTCACCCTTAAGTGCGACTTCAGTTCAGCAAGAAATCAAGGAATGGACAACAGAGTTCATAATGTCGCGCAAGAATTCTCGGACAACAATGAGCGTGGTTTGGTTCCAAAAGAATTGCCGACCTATTCAGTCTTCGTAGGAGAAGGTGAATTCAACGATGTCAGTAATTCCATTGGCGTTGAGAACAACCATCGCTAACATTCTGAGTATTCTGGTTTTCTTAGAACAAACCGCCTTAAGGTTTTCAGGCACAACTGACTAATCAACACAAATTGTAGTTTATCAGAAGGCTATGCGATGTTGTATCTGTAGTCATTTTCTTAAGTTGTAACTAATTGACTGCATGATTTAACTAATTAAAATGCTTGCTTATGCTTTCATATTATTTATGGAATATTATCTATTCTCAAAAATATATAACACATAACTAAGATTCTGACAAGAAAACATCTACCTATTGCTACGAATCACCCAATCTTTCCAGATGTGCCTCAGATTTTTACCTTAATCATCAAACGGCACTCGTAACAATATTGGTCTAATACATTCCATATCCCGACGCTGTTTTTTGAGAGGGGCTGTTGCCTTATCTGATCCATCCATCTGGTCCCACTTAGCATACCTGACCCGTTGAGGTTGACCAGGGTACACATTTTCATGTTAACACACGCGTCGAGCGATGCGAAATGAAAAACTGTATGTAAGACCTGTTCGTAGAAAACTCATCGACGAAATGTATCTCTAGCCAGTCGCCAGGAGAGCCTGGGGTAGGCGACTGGCCGATTCCATATAATATGATACGCCCTTGCGGCTTGTTGGTCTGTCCATCTGGGTTGAGTTGCGTGCCTACTTCCTCCTCTGAAAACTCCCACTAGGCAGTGGGGCCCAGGCTTATAGAATGGTAGTCTGAACTCGCCATGTCATGCTTCCATCATTGGGTATCTGCAGTACTTAAAATAGGGTGTCGAAGCCATTCGCCACATTACCAAAACCTGGTAGAGATGCCGCTGTTCGTCTGCAGTTGCTCATTTGTCGGGGAGTCCCCGCTTTATCGCCGCTAGCCTCCATACCGTAGGTCTTTCGACTATCTGTAACCCGTGGACGAGGAAGATTGCAGTTTCGTCTCTGCACAGATTCTGTGAATCTGAACTGACAGAAACTGACGATTAAAAGACAAAAAAGCAATAGACATTCTTTTCCACGGTGAAACAATACTTAATATTTTGTTCATACATATTTGTCTTTAAAACTAAAAAATCGAAATTATTTGAAAAACTAAGTCACCGGAAGCCATCATAATTTGATCAGGATAAATATTGCGTTTGGCTTTATGAATCCTATATGGCACCGATGCATGACTTGTTCTCTGGTTTATGTCGCATCTTTGTCTTTCTTGCTTTAGTTTCTTTCTAACACGAGAGGAATGTACTCATACGTAAGATACATCATTGCATCAAGATGCATATTAGATATACTATGGTGTTCTTAGTTCGGTAAGCAATACCATTTTAACCACTGTAACATTTTGAGATGGTCCCTGACCTCATGCATGCCTATATTGTATATTTCTGTCATTTGCATTCGACGGATCAGGCATATCACTGCGCCACCAATTTTATATTGTGTTTACAGACTTATATACGTACACTGCTTCACGATCACTACCGTCTACAGTTGGTCATGAAGTGCTGTGGTGTATTTTGTAACATTGGAATAAACCTAAGTTTTGCCCTATAACCAGCAAAAGCGTGTTATAGATAAATTGTTGAGGCTGAAATAAGCTGAAAACTTGTTGTCAAAGTAGGGTGCATAATTCATATATACCACAAAGAGTAGTTCTTTGAGATTTGCAATGAAACGCGTAGTGAGTAATTTAATGCCTGCTGTAGCCGCGTGGTTGTTGTGCTACTTGGACCTTTCCATTGGTGATGAAATACAAGATTTAGACGGTAAGACCATATTACACTGGCCAACACATAACACTGGCCAACACATAATTTGTTGCCTCAAAAGTTAGAACTGTTTCTGGGTATATTTGACCTGCTGATTCCAGAAAAGGCATCAGTTTTCTCCCAGCAGGTCTAGTTTTCGAGATATAGAACATTATGCCATATACCAGTCCTTGCCTCTGCTCGCCCATAAAACATAAGGCTATAGCTATAACTATGTAGTGCTCAATTTATTATGTGATACACTAAATAAACATAATAATACAAATACTTAAAAGAAAATGGTAGTACCTGAAACTGTACTTATATGATACCAAACAGAACAAGTTTGTTATAAAAATTTCAAGTCATTCGACACCGAAGAAGCTCCTTTTGTACGATTTCCGAGTGTGGCATCTGCCGGAACAATCGCGCATAATATTCCAGCAATAGTCTGCCATCATGTGTGCATCCCATCTTCCTTGATATCGATTTTCCATTGTTTTGATGTCTTGGTGAAATCTTTCACCTTGCTCTTCGCTGAAGTCACCAAGATTCTCTGGAAAGCGATCTAAGTGACTGTGGAGATAATGGACTTTAATGCTCATGTTGCAGCCAAGCTTGTTGAAATGAAGAAGCATATCCTCTGCTAGTTGTGCATAATTGTCTGCCTTCTTGTTGCCAAGAAAATTTTTAGTTACAAGAACAAAGGAAGACCAGGCACAAGATTCGATTTCATTCATTGATGGTATGAAAAGTGGGTCATTCATAAGTTGCCTGATCTGTGGACCATCGAAGATTCCAGCCTTCAATTTTTCCATTGTAATTCCTGGTAACTTGTGTACTATGTATTCGAAGCATGAACCTTCTTTATTCAAAGCCCTGACAAATTGTTTCATCAGGCCTAGCTTTATATGTAGTGGTGGCAGTATGATCCTATCTCGTGCCACCAAAGATTCCTTGATTACATTTTGAGCTCCAACCACCATGTCTTTCCTCGAAGGCCAATCTTTTCTTGTCCAATGTTCATGCTTGGCTCTACTGTCCCAAAGACACAAAAAGCAGGGATACTTTGTGTAGCCACTTTGTTGACCAAGGAGGAAATTTACCATCTTCAAGTCTACACAAATTACCCATTGATGTTCTTTGTATTTTATCTTTTCCAGTACTAAAGAGATGGCATTGTACTCTTCTTTCATCCTGGTGGAGTGACCGATTGGAATAGAACCAAATTTGTTGCCGTTATTTAAAAGCACACATTTCAGACTACGTTTTGAACTGTCGATAAAAAGACGCCACTCATCTGGGCTGTAATCCGACAGACCAAGTTTCTTCAATAAGTTGCTGATGTCATTACAGAATACTAGGTTGTTGTCTTCGGTAAAGAATGGCAGCAAATCCTTTTCTCTGTTTCTATAAATTGTAATTTTCGTTCCAGGCTGAAGTGCATTCTTTTCCTTTAGTCTGGACGCAAGCAATTCAGAGGACTCTTTGGAAAGATTTAAGTCCCTGATCAGATCACTCAACTCTTTTTGGTCAAAACGTTCACTGTGTGAAGTTGATTGGAAATCACTGTCACTGCCCCCACTTTCTTCACTTTCGTCATCTTGTCCGATATTGGACATGCAAGTCTCATCGTCTGAGAGCTGAGGTAGTTCGCGAAAAGGTGGAACTGGTACAATATCCGAATGCGGAACAGGTCTCCTGGCTGAAGGTATATCAGGGTAAGACAACTTGTGACGATTATTTCGATTGATGCCTATGATATTAACCATACAAAAGTAACAGTCGTCGAAGTGGTTTATCTGTTCCCTCCAAACCATCGGTACACCAAATTTCAGGCAGCTTCTCTTTCCAATTGTCCAGTGGCGCAATTGTTCAATACAAGTTTTGCATACTGTATGAGGAGCCCATTGCTTATCTTGATCTCCAAGTTTGACACCAAAATAACCTACATATGCTCTTTTTACAAACTCAGAAATCGGTTTCCTGTTTGCTTTTAGTGTGTTTTCCCACAAATGTAGCAGAACATGTCTGGATGGTTAATGCAGCTCCGTCTGGAAGTAGCCATAACCTTAAGGATGTTCGCATCTGAGGAATTAAATGACTAACCTAAAAAATAGTAAGAACATGTAGTTATTTAATGCTCACATTCACAGATTGTTCTTGCGACCAACTCTTAATATGCCCTAAGACGACTGTGGCTGCTCTAGCTTTCAGGAGGCGGTTTATATAGGCTATAAATGCTGACTTCAGCATAATCTATTTACATAGTTCGAAACCATGAAACGTTGTATAAGCACAAATAAATTCTAAATGAGGCCATGAATTTAGTGCTGAGTAAGCTGTAGGCTACGGAATAGTTATTTCGTTGAATCAGCAATATCTCAGCACGCGGCAAGATATGCTGATTTTACATTATAAGGATGTAGGCATTATATGAATCAGCAAGAATTATAATTAGCCATAAATAAAGCTTATTATGACATTTTAGTTTTGCCAAAGACATCGTTTAAATAGTGGACTGGGTTTTCTTTATAAAATCGACGATATCTCAGAAACTAGACCTGATGCACTCAATCCAATGACATTTTCTGAATCAGCGCCCAAAATTACCCCAAGAACAGGTCTAAAACCGAAGGCAACAAGAAAAAAAAAATTTTCTGTTGGCCAGTGTTATCATAGTTTATTAATTTCTGACTCTCTTTCTCTCCCTCTCCCTCTTACTCTCTCTTCCCCCCCTTCCTCCCTTTCTCCACTCGCTCCTTCTCTCTCTCACTCTCTACATCTTCAATGGAACTATCTGTGCTTTGTCCATTCGTCCTTTTTATCACTTGTCATTTTGCTTGTCGCAAATTTAGGAGAAATACACGCAACAGATTAGATATGCGGCAACAAAATTGTCATTTCGAATTAAATAATGCCTACAAGAGAATTGTCACACTTTTGCAACATCACGAAAACATTGAAATTGAAATCTGATGTATTCTAGTGACTTCTATAGCGGCGCTAGCACAGTGGCCAAGGTACAAATCGATGGTCGCTTCAAGTGAAATCGTAATCAAAGTCATTCTTTGGAGAAGCCAGGTCGACTTTCTATAGGTCAGAGAAACTAGAAGTTAGGCTACAACGAGTATGCAAGTTGAAACCGATGAGTGGTAAGTTTAGACTTTTTGACATCACAGAACTGACAGAACGAACTAAACTTGGCAGTGAATTCCAGAACTGTGGACCAGCAACCGAAAATGCTGTAGAACTCAAGACTATTCTGTTACGAAGGACAACAAGAGTCAGTGTCCACTGATTGGGTGCAATATTTGTTGGTATGACGTTTAAGAATGGAACAGAGATAGATTGGCTGACTTAAATGCAGTGCTTTGTAAACTATAAGGTAGGTTTTAAACTAGATTCTCTGCTGAATAGTCAGCCAGTGCAATGAATACAATACTGGCTTGGTATGCTGGTATAGATTGGATCCTCGAGCTGGTTCTGGCCAGAGTTTTGAACCATTTGTAGTTTATGCAGATCTCTCTTTGTGATGCCAATAAGCAGTTGCAGTAGTCAAGCCTGTTGGAAACCAATGCATCGGCTACTGATTTATGGCCAATATGAGATAAAAGAGACCTGATTCTACGAACATCATTAAACTAGTTGCAGACATTTTATAAAACCAAACGAAAAGCCGATTTTCGCTTAGTTTCATAAACCACCCAACCCTCCTCATTCCAAATCTACCCTTAGATATGGGAGACTCGTTGAGGAGTGTTGAGTCGCTGGCTTCTTCTACCTACTTAGTTTTGTCTAGTAAACTATGGATAAGAAAATTACTTAAATTACCAGTATATTCAGTAATTAATTAAACTTAATTTGAAAATTTAAAAGACATTTTAAAACTATGTCCTACATGCGTGGTGATTTCATTTGAGTTTGTTTTTTGGACCAAAAGTTTAAGTTGAAGTTGATTCAAATCGACTTTCATGCTTTATGTAATATAGACGAGGGAGCGCTGTGAGTGAGACACTGTTTAAGTAGTCTATATTGATGTAGCCTTACGTAACGCTATAAATTTTAATATTTCAGGAATTCAAGAGGACTACTGCCTGTCAGAGATATTTCAACCTCATTGTATGAAAAATGAAGTAATTTTAATGAAAAGTGCCACTTACGGACGCATGCGCATTGGCCGATGTATCACAGCTTCAGAAATAGATAAACTTCGATCTCATTATCTTGGATGTTCAGAGAATCTTTTGCCTTTTCTTGATCGAAAGTGTTCTGGAAAGATTGATTGTGAAATCAGTCACATCGACATCTCAGCTGAGAATATTAATCCCTGTCCTCTTGGTTTGAATGTCTATCTTGAAGTCAACTATGACTGCATCAGTAGTAAGTAAATATATTTTCAATTCGAGAATTATGCATCTGTGTCGACACTATGAAATGTTAAGGAGTGTAAATTGCACAATATTACCTTAAAAGACAATATCCTTTAGATATGGAGGACTTGTTGAGGAGAGTTGGTTTGCTGGCTTCTTCTGCTTACTTGGTTTTAGCTGCGACCACCTTAGAACTACAGACCGCAATTCTCACTCACCTCCTGGTACGCAACCGGGTATTTTTGTTGACGGCTCGCAAGCAGACACTCGTATCTTGTGTTGGCACGTTGCCAAGGAAGCATGTAACTTGTGACTGCGAGGGATAGGTCGTTGGCTTTCGTAAGCAAAAACAACCGACTGATCGGGTGCAGCAGGCTGCGCTCTTCTTGTTTCATCATGTTGTCTATGGGTAAGTAAATGGGCTTTCGATTGGGCCTTGATCTTTGCTGCCCACAACAAGAAACGCAGCTTCTCCACGCATCCAGTTTTTGCCTCACCCCATTACATCTCCAGGAATCTCAAATTATGTCTGATAGTTTCCGGCCAGTTCTTTCTCGGTCTTCTATTCCCACCTCAGCTAGGAATCCAATTTATCGATTGTTTGGCTCTTCTATTTTTGTCTTCGCTTTCTAACATTTTTTTATTTTTTCTTTTCCTATCCTTTCTCTTTCTGATTAATTTGATATTTTGCCACGCCGTAAAATGTGCAAATCTCATCAGATATCAAGTCTCTTCCTAGTTGCCACCGTCATTAAACAGGTTTTAGCTTCATACATCACTTTGCATAGTATTATGGCTTTATATACATACATCTCGGTCTTCATACTGCATCCGTTATTCTTACGCATCTTTAGGAGTGTCTCAAATGCTCGATTTGCCTTCCTATGCGTGTCTTTATCTTCTATCACAACCGCTGTTATTTTATTTTAAGCTACCAACGTAGCAGAAATCATCTACGAACTCGACCACCTTGTCATTGATTGCATATTATCCATTTCCTTCGATTTTCTATCTTCCACCACGGTACATTATCCTCCTTTATTCTGGCTTGGGATGGGCTCAGACTTTCTGTTGAGAGAATCTGATGTGGATCTTACTAGCTGAGTATAAAAGAAGCTATTGGCTATCTTTCGTTCCGTTACATAGTTACAGAAAGTTACAGTTAATAGGCTGTATTTTAAGCAAATTTTGGCTTTTAGCGCCTGTATCTCTCTATCCAACTGTCAAGTATTTTTTGAAAACTGTTCAATCTTGGTGCAGATATTACTTTTTCTGACAGCCAGCTCCAGTGTTCTACAATCCTCTGGATGAAGAAGAATTTTCTTGTGTCCTGTCTTATGATAAAGTTTCAGACTGCGTCCTCCTAAACGTCCAAATGGTGCCCTATGGCACTTCCATCAATACTCTCGAGTCCATGTGAAATTTCGTAGACCTCAATAAGGTTGCCTCTCAATCTGCTTTTTTCTAAGAAAAGTAGACTCAGCTTTTAAAGCCTTTGCTCACATGGTATCCTAGCTAGACTTCTGCTGAGTTTAGTAGCTCTTTTTTACTTTTTCCAGGCATTCGATGCCATTTTTGTAGTAAAGATTCCAAACCTGGATACAAAATTCTATATATGTTCGAATGCATATATTGTAGAGTGCCTTGAAACTATCAATATCTATGTGCTTGAAACTTCTTTTTATCATACAAAGAACTGACATTTCCTTACTTGCTGCTTTTCTACATTGCTGGGTCCACTTCAGATCTTTACTGATCCATAATCCCAAATCTTTCTCCATTTTAATCTCTTCTAGCTTCACAACATTCGTTCCATCCCTTAGATGATATTTTTTTCCGTGGTCCAATTTGCATAAGTGTGCCCTTGGAAGCATTACATTTAACAGCCATCCTCTTGTCCAATCTTCAAAATTGTCTAGATCTTGCTGCAAGAGCTGTTCATCTTCCTCACTTTGTATTTTTCTCCATATTTTTGTGTCACCAGCAAACATCTTCACAGAACTTTATATTATGTCTGGTATCTCATTTACATAGATAAAAAATAACAGTGGCCCTAACGCTGATCCTTGCTGAATTCCGCAGAGAACTCCTGCCCAGCCTGTAACTTGCCCATTAAGCACCAATCTCATTTTCCGATTCGTTAACAAATTCTTAATCCATTTTAGCAACATTCCTTTAATCCCATATACTTTGAGTTTGTTCATCAGTCCTTGATGTGGAACTGTATCAAAAACCTTCTGATAGTCTAGAAATACGGCATCAATCCCATATTCCTCATTCAGTGCCTGTGTCCACTCTTCCAGTGTTTCTAGTAGGTTAGTGAGACAAGATCTGTTTGTAGTGAAACCATGCTGGTTTACTGAAAAGATTGTATTTGTTTCTAAATGTAATAGCATTTTATCCCTCATCAATGATTTCATGACCCTGAATGATAGTGATGTCAATGGCACCGGGCGGTAGTTCTCTGTCTCAGTGTTTAACCCTTTTTTTAAAAAAATGGATGTGACATTTGCACACTTCCAATCTTCTGGCAGTACTCCTTCCTGAAGTGACTGATTGAACAGTATAGCGAGTGGAAGATTTAATATGTTGGCCAATTCTTTTAAAACTTTAGGATGTAGTCCATATTGTTCCGAAGCTTTGTCCTCTCTTATATTTGATAACTTTTGTTCAACATCTCTCTGTGTTTTCTTGAAGCAACCAATAACCGGGGTACCTTCGAGATGGTTCCGAAATGCAGATACATTACCTTTGCCTTAATCCACAAACGACGACTGGAAGAAACTCGTCAATTCTTCTGTTGTTTCTATATGATTCTGAGCCATCGTGCGATTCTGTTTACGGAGCTGTAGTGTATGTGTACTCGCAACTTGCTTTCTTCTTACATACCCATAAAGTCTTTTTGCTCTCTTTGAAGGTTGCTACCAATTTCAAAGTTTCCTTTGCTTTATCTGCTTTGATCATTTTGTTCATCTTATTTCTTAAACATTTATACTTCTTACAGTACATTTTAATATCTGTTTGTTTAAATAGGCGGTACAAATTATTTCTTTCTTTGATGAGCTTTATGGTTTACATTGAAATCAAATTTGACCTTTGCTTCTCTTGTGTTCCAACATGTGGTATGCATATAGACTCTGCTTCCAGATATAATCTCTTTATGTTATGCCAGCATTAATTCACGTTTTTTTTATCTCTAGTTTTTTCTCCCAGTCAGCACCTTTAAGTAGTTTCTCCTCCAGTATGCTTTCCTTGTGCTATTTGACTTAATGTTCTCTAATCACCCATGTTTCACATCGACATTGATTTGTAGTTGTAGATGAAAGGCGATCTTGTGCGGTTGATGCTACTACTAATCCAGTCCATATCATCAGTTCAACGTCATGCGGGTCAAATTCTCAGCCGTGGATTGTAGAAGCACCAGTTGGCCAGAAACTTAGCATCGGCCTAATCGACTTCGCAGCGACAGATTCTGGTAGAATTCAAGACAGCGGAAGGCAGTCTTGTCACAACGTTGGTCTGATTGTGGATAAAGCAAGTAAAACAAATGTGTCTATCTGTGTTGGGGGAACACAGAGGGAAAAGAGATTATATGTATCATCAGGAAATTTGGTGCACATATTTCTCACTCAACCAGATCAGAGAGAAAGTAATGAAAACGAGCGGAAATTCATACTAAGGATGCAAGGTTTGCAAGCGACTTATTTTGATACAATTCTTTTAGAGTTTTGCTATTATGCTTGATGTGAATTTTATTATTTTAAGATGGAATTTAATTTCTGTTTAATTAATATTTTTCATGTAAGCTGTGCCGGTATAACTTAAGTACTAACTTTTCAAGTTTAACCTAATAGTCAGTCATATGCACCCAAATAAAGAGCACTTAATAAAGTTATAGGATATTCAACAGAGACTCGATTCTAAACCACATATTGCATAAACGATATATAAACTTTGCAATTTCCACAGTTCTTTATGTTAGTTGCGTGCAGTTGTAATGCAAACCTGCTATCTATATTCAGCACAATTCAAGACATAGGCCCCACCTGCTGGAAATAAGACAAAAACTAACATATTTGACATCTCGGCATATTCGGCTTCGAGAAGACCTATTCCAGTATGACAAGTTTTTGCAGAACTGATCTAATCTCGTCTCATCTAATTTAATATAATGTAGTTAATTCCAATGACTTCTTTAGCGCCGTCACCCAAATGCATAAAGCAGCAATCGACGTTCGCTTCAAGTGATTATGCAGTAAAGAAATGCAATCTTTGGGAGAAGCACGGTGGTAATTCGGTACGCGTATTGTTGTGTACTATGTATGGGGGGAGTACAATTAGAAAATCCCGTACGCTTAATTTCTGATTAAAATCAAAAGATTGGTCGTACCCGGATGGAGGAAGGTAAAACTGTAGACGTTTACAAATTTGGCAGATATATTGATGGCTACCAATTTTTGATGCAACTGAAGGTTGAAACATCATCGAGCTTTCTCGTTTGAAATATAGTCCAAGAAACAGGAATAACGCAATAAATTCTTATGAATACCGCTTAAAAATCATAGTCATGTATCAAACCAAGTACTGTAAGAAGTCAGTGTCTAACCCGGTGCTCTGCAGTGGAAAGGCAATTTTTTATTGTATTAACGGACATGTTATAGTGAGCCTGTGTTGTAGCTGTCGGCTGTTCTAACATCATTCCGCCTGTTGATGGATATTCGAAGAGAAACGGTGACTCCATTGTGATTGGTTGCTATGCCAGTCGTAAAACATGGCATCTTAACTGTGAAGGGGGAAAGTGGGTCGGAGTCATAGGAAACTGCTCACAAGGTGAAATTTTAAGAATGGACATTCGATTTGCATACAAATCGATCTTTTAAGATTCTTACAAGGCTCTGTATTATTATTTATTAATTAACTAATTAATAACCTTTATGTCGCCGGTGTCAAATGCACAAGGTGACAACCGATAATGCACCAAAACCAAGCCACTATCAGGTCAATATCCAGAAGGTCAGTCCATAAAACAGAGAGGCAGCCTGTGGTGGATAAGCAATTTGAAAAAGGGAAGCATTGAGTTGAGAACAAAATAACACAATACACTGAGCAGAACGGATAGATACAAAAAGAGATTTCCAAAATCTATGTCTAGCAACCGAAAGAGCCAGTTTAACAAGAGCAGTTCCTTTTCTTTCAGCAAATAGTCCTAAGTACTACCTGAGAAAGGCAATAAGCCTGAAGATTGAGTACTGATTTTAAGTAACTTGGTTGGCCAGAGTTCAATGTCTTACAAACAATAAGCCCCAATTTGAAAGTAATCCTTTGCTGCACAGGAAACCAGTGCAGAGATTTAAGAAAGAAAGCCATATGATCATATTTTGACGCAATAATTAAAGGTTTAGCCAAGACGTTTTCAGCTCGATGGATTTTCTGCGTGTTTGACTAACTAATGCCAATAAGAAGCGAGATACAGTAATCAAGACGACTGGATATCAATTATTTTATCAGAGAAATCCTTGAAAACATGTGGACATAATGCCTAATTCTGCGTAAATCACTAATAGCTATGCGTGTGTTACGAATATAAATGGCCAGATACATATATACATGCATATAAATTAATTGCAGGCGTACATACAATGGAGACGGTCGCAGAGCCGGAACCGATAACGACAACTTTAAACAATGAGCAAGGTGTGTATGCACTATCTGCTGCACTTTTTATCAATACGAAGTTCTAAAACTGTTTAATGACCTAATTTGATCTCTAGACTTTTATCATTAGTATAACAAATATACAATAATGATTGAGTCAAATTGAAACTGAAATCCGTATTCGCTCACAATGAGCTACACACGTCTAGTCGAGTTCGATCGGTGAAAGATATGAGATAAATAAAATGTCTAAATCTTTTAAATAGAACAGATTTCAAGCTACTTTTAAACTCGATTTTTTTGTTAATTGCGCTAATGTTTCGTTTCAAACAATACATTGGCTGATCTCTTTGCTATGCAGCACACTGTTACCTGGTTGTACCCCGTCCCATACTTCCACAACCCAACACGGTAGCTTCACTGTAGTCAGTCCTTTTTTCTGAAGCAGTTATCGCGCAACTTGCGACATGAGATACTTCTCTCGGCCTCAATTAATTGTGGTCTTATGTGATCAGAAACTCTGACGAATTTTCTTCAAGTGGGGCTTTATAATTGTGCAATTAAGATTACGATGTATACGTGTTTTCTGTTCCTCTTTCAGTACTGGCCTTTGTCGCGATCGGTGGATTCACGGTGGCAATTTGTCTAGCAATCGTTTGTCTTGGATTTATATGCATGCGACGGTAAGAACTTTTACGGCTTAGAGATCACCCCATGATAACGTGGCTCTCGATAACCCCGTATATTTACTTTAACACTGCATCATTTACCAGCAATTGGCTTCAGTTTTGTTCGTTATCAAATTACATAAGACATAGAACAATACTTAGAAAGGATCACATGCGGCGTTTACTCTACTGGGCTCGATGATTAAAAGTTGTATACTGTAAAGATAGTTAATAACATGTAGTGCTCCATAAACTCATTATAGGGTCTTTTATCCAAGACTTACCATTATTCAGCAAGGTCATCTGATTGTCTTTCTCTGGTCATACCTTGGACTAGAACTGTTCTGGGTAAACGGGCTTTTTCAGTTGCTGGACCTAAATTTTGGAACTCCCTTCCTGTGTCTGTTCGTTCTGCTCAGTCGCTTTTGTCATTTTGTTCTCAACTTAAAACATACCTTTTTCAAATTGCTATCCACCGTAGGCTGCCTCTCTGACCTGTGGACTGACTTTCTGGATATTGGCCTGATTGCGGCTTGGCTATGGTGCGCCATCGGTTGATGCCTTGTGCATTAGACAACTGCGTATTAGAAGTTTCTAATTAGTATTATTATTTTCAATACCTCAAAACAGCGCTGCCAACGCTATCCTAAATGATGTTAAAGTCATTGAGAACTAAAAGTTCATCACAAAGCAAACACTGTTCAGACAACAATAGTGAGTCCCCGCACACAATAAGAGCCCAACTGACAGCAAATGTCCATAGAATGTGATATCGAGGCTGCATGTTATCTATGCTCTCTTATGACTAGACCTGGTTGTAAATTTTAGTTTTCGCGTGAAAAATAAGATGAAACGAGACTACAAGACACTCACGCTTAACTGCGACTTCAGTTCAGCAAGAAATCAAGGTACGGACAACAGAGTTCATAATGTCGCGCAAGAATTCTCGGACAACAATGTGCGTGGTTTGGTTCCAAATGAGTTGCCAACCTATTCAGTCTTCGTCGGAGACGGTGAATTCAACGATGTCAGTAATTCCATTGGCGTTGAGAACAACCATCGCTAACATTCTGACTTACAGAATTCTGATTTTCTTAGAACACTCAGCTTGAAAGTTTCCAGACACTGTGCATGGCACTCCTCACTCTAGGCGACACAAATTGTAGTTTCTTAATAATCAATGGGTTATGCGATGTTGTCTGTATAATCATTTTCTTATGTTGTAACTTATTGACTGCGCGTTTTAACTAATTAAAATGCTTCGAATGCTTATGCCTCTGTATTATTTATGGAATGTTATCTATTCTGAAAAAATGTAACAAAAAATCTAAGATTCAGACAAGAAATCATGTAGTTCTGGGAATCACTTATCCAATGTTTTCAGTTGTGCTTCAAAATTTAACCTCAAGCATCAAACGTCACACGTATCAATAGTCATCTGTGGCGCGCTCCTCTCTGGAGACTTGCCCTTTCTATGTGTTACAACCGTCTCTATTCTGCGCTCGTCTCCAGGCCTTTTGTAACCCCCGAAGTTCAGTGGATGCAGGTCAGTTTCCACTGTCGGACTTGTCAGATGCCCTCGCTATACATGGACAAGAACAGTTACAATACTTCTCTAAGACATTCCAGGTTCCTACCCAGAGTGGTTTGCGAGGGGCTATTGCCTCGGTTGATCCATCCACCGCGGCCCGCTTTATACACCTGAACAATGCGGGTTAACCTAGGATGGGCCTTTTTGTTAATACGCGCGACGAGCTATGCGGTATGGAAGACTGTATACAAGACCCATTTCGTAGAAAACTATTCGGCGAAATGTTTCTTTAGCCACTCGTCAGGAAAACGTGGGGTAGGCGACATAATTCGATATAATTTCATACGCCCTTGCGTTTCGTCGCCCTGCTGGATCTGTCTATCTGGATTGTGTCCTGTTGCTTACTTCATCCTCTGAGATCACCCACTAGGCAGTGGGGCCCAGGCTCATTGAATAGAGGTCTAAACTCGCCATGTCACGCCTCCGTCATTGGATATGTGCGATACTTATAACAAAGTATCGACGCCACTCGCCACTTTACAGCACCCCACTAGAAATGCCGATGTTGGTCCATTCATTCGTCTGGGAGTCTCCGCTTATATATCACAGCTAGCCTTCATATCGTCATCACAAACCCGTGAACGCGTTAGATTGCAGTGTCATCTGTGAACAGATTCCCAGAATCTATGCAGAACTGACAAGATCTGAAGATTAAAAGAACCGCATTCATAAAAATTTAGTCGTTTCCACGGTAAAACAATACTTAATATTTTGTTCATAAATAGTTGTCTTTAAAAATTAAAAATAAAAAAATTGAAAATTATATGAAAAATTAAGTCACCGGAAGCCATCGTAAGTTGATCAGGATAAATATTGCGTTTGGCTTTATAAAATCCTGTATGGCACCAACACATAAATTTACACCGCATCTGTGCCTCTCTTGCGTTAGATTCTCTGTAACACGAGAGGAGTGTGCCCATAAGTAAGATGCATCATTACACCGAGGTGCATAGTTAGATATATTATGGTGTTCTTAGTTCGCAAAGCAATCCATTTTTAACCATTGTAACATTTTGAGATGGTCCCTGACCTCTATATATATGCATATGCTTATATAATCTTGTTATTTGCATTCGACGAATCTTTTCGCGTTTCAGGCATATCATTGCGCCAACAATTTTCTATTGTGTTTGCAGACTTATACGCATACATTGCTTCATGATCACTACCGTCTGCAGTTGGTCCTGAAGTGCAGTATAATATAATTTAGTTGCGTTATATTGCAGTAGGCCTAAGTTTTGCCCTATAACCAGCATAAGTGTGTTTTACATAAATTGTTGAGGCTGAAATAAGCTGAAAACTTGTTGCGAAATCAAGGTGCATAATTCATATACATCACAAAGAGTTGTTTAAATATCTTTGAGATTTGCAATGAAACGTGCGGTGAGTAATTTAATGCCTGCTATAGCAGCCTGGTTGTTGTGTTACTTGGACCTTTCCATTGGTGATGAAATACAACAAGATTCAGACGGTAAGTCCATATTATCATAGTTTATTAATTTCTTGCTCTCTTTCTCTTCGCCTGTCACCCTCCATCGCTCTATCTAACCATATCTGCATGGTCTTCTTCCTCGCTATCTCTTTCACTTCTCATTTTACTTGCTGTAAAGTTAGGAGAAATGCATGCAACAGTTTATACACGTTGTAGCAAAATTGACATTTTCGAATTATAAGCCTAAAAGAGAATTGTCACTTTTGAAACATCAACGAAACATTTTAATTGAAATCAAAACTAATCTAGTGGCTTCTATAGCGCCGATATCGCAATGTACAAGGTAAAATTCGATGGTCTCTTCAAGTGAAGTCATAATCAAAGTCAATATTCATTGAAGAAACCAGGTCGAATTTCTATACCTCAGAGAAACCAGAAGTTAGTCTACAGCAAGTAAGGAAATTGAAGCAGGTAAATCTTAAGTTTAGACCTGAATGACATCGCAGAACTGACGGAACGATTAAAACTTGGAAGCGAATTCCAAAACCGTGGACCAGCAAAAAACGCTGTAGAACTCAACACTGTTTTGATACGAGCTACATAGTGTCCACTTATTGTGAAATATTTGTTGGTATGACGGTTGAGCATTGAACAGAGATACTTTGTAAACTATAAGATAGGTTTTAAACTAGATACTCTGCTCAATGTAATGAATACAATAGAAAATATGCTGATATAAATTGAATACTTGAACTGGCTCTGACCAGAGAGTTTTGAATCATTTGTAGTTTATTCAGATCACTCATTGTGATGCCAATAAGAAGTGAGTTGCAGTAGTCAAAATCATGAAACCAATGTATTAGCTTGAGAGATTAACCCAGTATGAGACAAGAGAGATCTGATTCTACGAATATCACTAAAATAGTTGAAGAAATTCTAAATTACCAAACAAAAAACCGATCTTCGCTTAGTTTCATAAACCATCTAATCCTCCTCATTCTAAATCTACCCTTAGATATGGAGGACTTGTTGAGGACAGTTGGGTCTCTGGCTTTTTCTGCCTACCTGTTTTGTCTAGTAAAACTGCGGACAAGAATATTACATAAATTACCAGTAATTCAGTAATTAATTAAACTTAATTTTAAAAGCTGAAAAGACATTTTAGACAATGTCCTACGTGCGTGTTGATTTGATAGGAGTTTCATTTTCGAACAATAATCTTTAAATTGAAGTTAATTCAAATCGTCTTTTATGCTTTATATAATATGGACGAGAGAGCGCTCTCAGTGAGACATTAAGTACTCTATATTGATGTAGGTCTATGTAAACGCTGTAATTTTAACATTTCAGGAAGTAAAGAGGATTACTGTCTGTCAGAGATATTTCAACCTCATTGCATGAAAAATGAAGTAATTTTGATGAAAAGTGCCACTTACGGACGCATGCGCATTGGTCGATGTATTACAGCTTCAGAAATTGATAATCTTAGATCTCATCATCTTGGATGTTCTGAGAATGTTTTGCCATTTCTTGATGGAAAGTGTTCTGGAAAGATTGATTGTGAAATCAGTCACATCGACATTTTAACTGAAAATATTAACCCTTGTCCTCTTGGACTGAATGCTTATCTTGAAGTCAACTACGACTGCATCAGTAGTAAGTAAATATATTTTCCATGCGAGAATAACTCCTCTGTTTTGACACCATGAAATTCTTGTGAGAATAAATTGCACTTATATTAACTGACCCAACACTCCTCATACCAAGTCTACCGTTAGATATGGAGGACTTTTTGACGAGGGTTGGGATGCTGGCTTCTTCTACCTACCTGATTTTAGCTGCGACCACCTTAGAAACCCAATTCGCAATTCTCAGTCATTGCCATGCAGCTGCTTATAAAGCGATCGGGTATTTTTGTTGACGGCTTGAAGGCAGGCACTACTCTCTTGTGTTGACAAGTTGCCAACGAAGCAGACAACCTGGTATGAGCCTGCGACTGTGAGGGATAAGCCGTTTGGTTTGCGTAAGCAAAAACCCGTGTGTTCGATCGCGGTCGACTGGTCAATTGTCCCTTCCAGATTAATTGACCGCTATTCCTGTTTCATTCTGTGGTTTGTGCTTGTGCAAACGAGGCGGTTCGAGTAATTGGCCCTCGATTGGGCCTTGATTTCTGCAGCCTTCTTCAGTGTCATTGCGGAAATTTGGTTGGCCCTGATGGCCATCACACCTTCTTTTCCAGATTTCCAGTTTTTTCCTGGGTGAGCGGCAAACCCACCGCAGTACCCTACTCCTTTATTCTGAGTTGGAACAAGCTCAGACTTTCTGTTAAAGGAGTCTGAAGTGGCTCTTACCAGCTGAATATAAAGAAACTAAAAGCCATGTTTCAAAATTCCGTTACACGTGAACATTGATTTGTAGTTGTAGATGAAAGGCGATCATGTGCTGTTGATGCTACTACTAATCCAGTCCATATCATCAGTTCAACGTCATGTGGGTCAAATTCTCAGCCGTGGATTTTAGAAGCTCCAGTTGGCCAAAAATGTAGCATCGACCTAATCGACTACGCAGCGATAGATTCTAGTAGAATTCAAGACAGCGGAAGGCAGTCTTGTCATAATATTGGTCTGATTGTGGATAAAGCAAGTAAAACAAATGTGTCTATCTGTGTTGGGGGGACACAGAGGGCAAAGAAATTGTATGTATCATCAGGAAATTTGGTGCATATATTTCTCACTCAACCAGATCAGAGAGGAAGTAATGAGGACAAGCCGCAATTCATACTAAGGCTGCAAGGTTTGCAAACCACTTAATTGATGACATTATTCTTTTAGAGATTCGGTACTATATTTGATGTGAATTTAATTATTGTGATATGGCATTTACATTGTTTTATGTTTTTGTTAATAAACTTAAATTCTCTTAGATTGATATTTTTCATGTAGGCTGTGCCGGATTAACTTGAGTGCTAACCTTTCAAGTTCATCTTAATAGTCAGTCATATGCACTCAAATTAAGTACACTAAATAATGTTATATGATAATTGATATAGACTCGATTCCAAGGCTACATGTTGCAAGTACGATATATGAACCTTACAATCTCCACAGTCCTTCATGTTTTCGTGCATGGAGTTGTAATGTAATCCTGCCATCTGTCTTCAGCACAATTCAAGCGATCACGCACGTAAACGATCCAATGCGTGAGATATGCCATGGACGGATATTGTGTGGTGGCAGTAGAAATAGAAAATGCCGTACGCTAAGTTTGGGGTTAAAAACAAATAAAACATAGGCAGAAAAACTCAAAGGAACCAACTGTTGTAGATGCAAGGTCGGCATTCTCGTTGGAAACGTATTCCAAGAAAAATTTAGAAAAAAGCAATAAATTCGCAAGAACACGCCTGAGAAATCAATCACGTTTTAAAATAAGTAACAAGCCAGTTTCGAACAATGATCTGTAGAAGAAATGCGCTTTTAATGTGCTCAGGGACATGTTATAGTGAACCTGTGTTGTAGCTGTCGGCTGCTCTAACATCATTCCGCCTATTGATGGTTACTCGAAAAGAAACGGTGACTCCATCGTGATTGGTTGCTATGCCAGTCGTAAAACCTGGCATCTCAACTGTGAAGGGGGAAAGTGGGTCGGAGTCATAGGAAACTGCTCACAAGGTAAGATTTTAAGAAGGGACATTCGACTTGCATACAAATCGCCCTCTTGAGGTTTTCAAAAGGTGCTATATTATTATTATTATCATCATCATCATCCCCATTATTATTATTATTTAACTAATTAATTAATAACGATTATTTCGAGGTTGTCTGATGCACAAAGGCGTCAAACGATGGTTCACCAAAACCAAGCCGCAATCAAGTCAATATTTCGAAGGTCAGTCCATAAAGACAGAGAGGCAGCCTATGGTAGATAAGCAATTTGAAAAAGGCAAGTCTTGAGTTGTGAACAAAATGACACAAAAGACTGAGCGGAACGAACAGATACAAAAAGAGAGTTCCAAAATCTAAGTCCAGCAACCGATAAAGCCAGTTTTTCAATAGCAGTTTTAGTCTTGGGTATAAAATGAGAAAGGCACTCGGATGACCTGGTTGAATAACGATGAGTCTCATGACTGATATGTTTTATAAACTATAAGCACCAATTTGAAAGAAATCCTATGCTGAACAGGAAGCCAGTGCAAAGCTTTAAGTACTAAAGTTATGTGCCCATATTTTGACGTATTAGCTATAGGTTTAACCAAGGAGTTTTGAACTCTTTGGCGTTTCTGCATGTCTGGCTTTGTATTGCCAGTAAAAAGCGAGTTACAGTAATCAAGACGACTATAGAACAGTGCATTTTCCATTAAGATCATTGGAGACACGTGGATATAAATTCTACGTAAATCACTGATAGTTATGCGCATGTTCCCAATATGAAAAACCAGATATACATATAAATGCATACAAATTAATTGTAGGCGTACATATAGTGGAGACGATCGCAGAGTCGGAACCTATAACGACAACTCTAAACAATGAACAAGGTGTGTATGCACCAGCTGCTGCAATATTTATCGATACAAAGTTCAAAAATTGTTGAATAACCTAATTTAACCGTTAGACTTTAATCGTTGTTATAACAAAGATACGATTCAACATATAATGAAATTGAACCTGCAATGAGCTAGACACGTCTAGTAGAGTTCGATCGGTGAGAGATATAAGAAATATAAAAGTATCTAAATCTGTTGAATAGAGCAGATTTCGAGCTTCTTTTAAACTCGGATTTTTGTTGGTATTGGTTCTATAATGTATTGTTTGGATAAGAGTAACTGTCTGGCTCTAGGGTCGCACAATTGCATCTAGTTTGTTCATGGGCTCTGAATCAGTAAAACCTTACATATACAGTATGTCACATGTTAATTACTTCTGTTAAAAAACTTTGATTTGATGCTGCGGCGCCATTCTGAAGTCTTTAATCGATCGAGCTTCGAACCGTAGAATCGTCCGACTTTAGCATAGCGTTATCTCGAGAGAAGATACGTAGTTTTTATACGCAATTTTTATACTAAAATGTTTTTAATGAACAGTTAATTGAAAACAGAACTCAATCGCCCACAAAGTTTTTTACATGTACGAATCTATCAAATACATTTCTAATTCAACCTATCAACTGAGTGCACAACAGACAATCGCTACAAGATCTTTCACATCCTACTTAGCAATGCATTTGCAACCTCTTTATATAGGCCTTTCCTGCAACATCAGCTGATAAGTCTATACATGCTTATGACTCATCGTAACTCAAGCCAGAAGTTTTCCCCCCGAGCGCTCACGTAATAAAATGGCCAGCCGACATCACACCAATTCCCAGCATCCATCGATGCGTGATAGCTATGCATATCCAGCAAACGTGCTCACACAAGTCGACAACCAGATAAATCAACATTGCTAAAGCTTCCTGTACAAACTCGCGCTCAATTCTACTGACTCACTAGCAGAAAATCACCTCATTTTTGCAAATATATTCTTCAAGTGCTTAAGCCTTAGACTTTCAGTGATGCTACACTACAGAACAGGAAACTGCTACACTATTGAGAGCCTCTGCGCACACACAGAGAAAGGTGATCACAGTTTTATGGCTAACATAATTCATAGCGTTGTGTTTGTGATTATAGATTTCGTTTTTCCAAGTTAACATTTATTATTTTACAGAATAATTTTATGTTGAATTTTAGTGACAAGCTCAAATTATTTGCAAATGATGGCTAACATGCAACATATACGTTGGCAACATACATGTCACTGACTGCTAAAATATACCAAAAATTGAGCATCTCTGAGCAAGTGAAGACAGTTTGTCGAATATGCTTTTTATCAACTACATCGTAATCGTAACCTTAATCTCGAGAATTCTACAGCGCCCAACGAAAGCTAAGTCGCTGGTACCAGCTTTATGCGCTACTCGCTGTTGTCAAAGTTTTATCTACCTAAATGCAAACATTAACGCGCACTAGAACTAACGCCAATTTCCACATTAACTATTTCAACCTGTTTAAAGAGCCGCAACTAGGCTAATTGGCGGAATCCCAAAGTTTGGTCATATATCTAACTGTATGTGAGATAAGCTGCAATGGTTGCCCATGCGAAGACGCACTGAGTTTAAGCTCTATCTTATCTTGGGAAGCTACATATTTCGGTATCATCGGTAGCCGCATATCACTGCTATTCAGCTTAGGGTTATCTGGTTCTACCCTGTACCCTACTTCCACAATGCAACACGGTAGCCTCGCTGTAGTCAGCCCTTTTTCAGAAGCAGGCTATCGTGCAACTTGAGACGAGATACTTCTCACGGCCTCAATTACGCCAGAAGTCGAAGAACTTTCTCTTATGTGGTCAGCAACTCTGATGAATTTTCTTGAAGGGGCGCTTTGTAATTGCGCAATTACGGTTACGATGTATACGTTTTCTGTTTGCCTTTCAGTTTTGGCCTTTGTCGCGATCGGTGGATTCACGGTGGCAATTTGTCTAGCAATCGTTTGTCTTGGATTTATATGCATGCGACGGTAAGAACTTTTACGGCTTAGAGATCACCCCATGATAACGTGGGTCTCGGTAACCAGATATATTTACTTTTACACTGCATCGTTTCCAGCAACTGGCTTCAATCTTGTTAGTTAACAAACTACATCAGACATAGAATAGAAATCTTTAGAAACGGTTACATGGGGTGCTTGCGCTAATGGGTTCGATGATTGGAAATTGCATACTGCTAAATGGGTACCAAACATACTTTATATAGCGCTTTTTAATGCCTCAAATAGCGCTGCCTACGCTAGTCTTAACATTGTCAAAGTCATTTTAAAAATATAGTTCATCAAGAAGCAAACAATGTTCAGATAACTACAAAGGACAACACTAGTTGGTTCCTGAACACAACAAAAGCCAAACTGACAGCAGATATTAATAGAATGTGATATCGAGGCTTCATATGATTTTTTCTTATGACCAGAATTGTTTGTAAATTTTAGTTTTCGCGTGAAAAATAAGATGAAACGAGACTACAAGACACTCACGCTTAACTGCGACTTCAGTTCAGCAAGAAATCAAGGTACGGACAACAGAGTTCATAATGTCGCGCAAGAATTCTCGGACAACAATGTGCGTGGTTTGGTTCCAAATGAGTTGCCAACCTATTCAGTCTTCGTCGGAGACGGTGAATTCAACGATGTCAGTAATTCCATTGGCGTTGAGAACAACCATCGCTAACATTCTGACTTACAGAATTCTGATTTTCTTAGAACACTCAGCTTGAAAGTTTCCAGACACTGTGCATGGCACTCCTCACTCTAGGCGACACAAATTGTAGTTTCTTAATAATCAATGGGTTATGCGATGTTGTCTGTATAATCATTTTCTTAAGTTGTAACTTATTGACTTCACACTTGAACTGTTAAAATGCTTCAAATGCTTATTCCTCTATATTATTTACGGAATGTTATCTATTCCGAAAAAATACATAACAAATATCTAAGATTCTTAAAACATCTAATGCTACGAATCACTTATCCAAACTTTTACCTTAATCATCAAGCGGCACTATTAATAATATTACTCATGTCATTAAGAACGAAACATTCATCCATAAGCAAACATTGCTCAGATGACTATAGGAGTCGCCAGTGGCAAGCCCAACCAAAGGTCCAACAGGATCCCAACTAGAGTTGAATGTTGGCAACATGTTCGGAGTTTCTGAAGCACGTAGCATCGAGGATGAAGAAACGACGATGTGATCCGCAACCGATGGCTCACTGTTTAAGGTCACTGTCCAGCAGTCCGTTGTAGATGGAAGACGACGCAGCGTCCGGATATTCTTCGAACCGACGGTTATATACGTAATCGTAAACGTAATCGTAATCTCGAGATTTCTACAGCGCCCGTAGGACAGGCATTTCTACGTAGGATAGGCATTCGTTGCCCGCCGGCCGGTAGGTAGTTGACCCCTTTCATGGTTTAAGGTCAGTGCCACTTCAAAAGTTCTCTTCGCCATTCTTCCATCTGAATCCATGTTTCCCGGCCAAACGGCGTACATGTGTACATAGTTCTGAGGCTTGACTGTCAACCTAGATTCCTTTCCATCCTATGTAAGTGGACCATTCCAGACATAGACAACCAAGATAACATGAAACAAAACCGTCCCATACGCAGTAAATCCCTGTAGGAAAGGTTCGGTATTATACAATACGCCCTTGCAGCTTGTCGCCCTGCTGAATTTGTCTATCTGGGTTGTGTCATCGTTGCCTACTTCTCCTCTAAAATCACCCAATAGGCAGTGGGGCACAGGCTCATTGAATAGAGGTCTGAACACGCCACGTCACGCCTCCGTCATTGGGTATCGGCGGTACTTATTGTAGGGTGACGACGTCACTCGCCATCCTACCGGATTCTAGTAGAGATGCCCCTGTTTGCCTGCGGCGCTTATCAGTGGGGGAATCCCCACTTCTTTCACAGCTAACCCACATACCGGAGGCCTTTCTATCATCCCCAAACCGTGGACGCTCGAGGTTGCAGTTACAGCTGTCTACAGATTCACAGAATCTGCGCAGGACTGACAAGATCTTAAGATTAAAAATAATACTTTTATACAAAATTATCAATGTTTTCCATGACAATATAATACTTAATATTTCGTTGATAAAAATGTGCCTATAAAAATTAGAAAATTTTAAATCATTTGAAAAGTTAAACCACTAGAAGCACATCATAATTTGATCAGGATAAATACTGCGTTTGGCTTTATGAATCCTATATGGCACCAATTGTTCTCTGCTTTACACCGCATCTTTTCTTCTCTTGCGTTAGATTCTTTCTCAAACGAGAGGAATGTGCATATAAGTAAGATGCATCATTGCACCAACGTGCATATTTAGATATATTATGATGTTATTACTTCGCAAATCAATCAATTTTAACCATTGTAACATTTTGAGATGGTCCCTGACCCCATATATACATATATAAATATAGTTGTGTCATTTGCATTCGACTAATCTTTTCGCGATTCAGACATATCATTGCGCCAACAATTTTGTATTGTGTTTACAGACTTATACGCTTACACTGCTTCATGATCACTGCCGTCTACAGTTAGTCCTGAAGTGCTGTGGTGTATTCGCGTTATATTGCAGTAGACCTAAGTTTTGCCCTATAACCAGCAAAAGCGTGTTTTACATAAATTGTTGAGGCTGAAATAAGCTGAAAACTTGTTGCGAAATCAAGGCGCATAATTCATATACACCACAAAGAGTTGTTTAAATATCTTTGAGATTTGCAATGAAACGTGTGGTGAGTAATTTAATGCCCGCTGTAGCAGCGTGGTTGTTGTGTTACTTGGACCTTTCCACTGGTGATGAAATACAACAAGATTCAGACGGTAAGACTATATTATCATAGTTTATTAATTTCTGACTCTTTCTTTACGTCTATCTCTCTCCATCTTTTTATGTAACTATCTCTGCATGGTCTCTTTCTTCCATCTTTCCTTCACTTCTCATTTTACTTCCTGCAAATTTAGGTGGAAATATTTGCATCCACCGGGTAGACACGCTGATTCAAAATTGTAATTTTCGAATTATATTAAGCCTAAAAGAGAATTGTCACACTTTTGAAACATCAACCAAGCATTGAACCTGAAATCTAATATAGCATAATCTAATGACTTCCATAGCGCCGTTATTTTAATGTCAAGGCATGAATTGGTGGTCATTTCAAATGAAAGCGTAAGCATAGATCATAGTCCGTTTGAGAAGCCATTGTCAATTTTGCTTGGTTAGAGAAACCAGAAATTAGGTTATGGTGAGTTAGCACGAGATGAGTCTTGAGTTTGGAAATGAATGACATCAAAGAATTGACAGAGCGAACTTAACTGGACAGCAAATTCCAAAACTAGACACCATCAAGCGCGAACACCCAAGAACTCAAGGTTGTTCTCGCTCGAGGCACCACATGAGCTCAGTGTCCATTGATCGAGTACAATGTTGTAATTGTAATTTTAATTTGACATTTATAAAGCGCCACTTCAAGAATAAACTCATCAGAGGTGCTCCCGACCCATAGCAGTGAAACCACTGTCATACAAGAGTCTTCAGGTGCCTGCGTGACAGCGGAATTAACAAACTGAGGAGCTCAAGCCGCATCTCATAAGATAGGTTATTCCAGCGCGTAGGTCCGACAAAGGCAAAACTTCTCGACGTTGAGCCGTAGAAGTACGAATACGCTGGAATATGAGGCAAGCATGAGCAGCCGACCGCAGAGAACCATGAGCAGGTACCGAGGAAACCAGAATGCAGTGATTCTTAAGGTATGACGGAGAGCAGCCAGCGAGGCAGTTACGCATGAGTTTAAACTCAATACGCTGCTGAATGGGTAACCAGTGCAGAGCCTTGCGGATAAAGGTGGTTATATGACCATATATTGAAACATTTCCGATCAGACGAGAGGCAGCATTAAGTACAGACAGAAGCTTGGAAATATTAGCATGGAAGAGGCCAGCATAAACAGAGTTACCAAAATCCACCCTGGTACAAATAAGGGCGTGAACTGAAGCAGTAGCAGCACGAGAGGAAAGTGAGCGGTGAATAGTAGGCCACTGACTAAGAAGATAGAAACATATGCGGCAGATTCTGTTTACATGTTCAGTTAAAGATAGTTCCTGGTCCAGGACGACTTCAAGATCACGGACTGTGGAGGGGAACAAGATATATGGAAACCTCTGGCGCAGTGACACGATATCAGTCTTAGCAATCTGTGGACGGCCAACAAGACAAAAACTGTGTCTTATGATGGTTTAACCAGCGGCCAGATGAGGACATCCATAGACCAAGGGCGGCTGTTGCATCAAGAATCCTCCCAACCAGTGTGCATGTAACAGAGACAGGTCGGTTGATATAAACGTAGTACTTTTTGAACAAAATGGATTCTTTGCGTAATGGACAACCAGTGCAATGAATGTAATATTGGCTTAATATACAGATATTTATGGGTCCTTGTAATGGCTTGTTTTTAACCATTTGTAGTATGTGCAGATCTTCCTAAGTGTTGCTTAAAAAATAATTTTGCAGTAGTCAAGCCTGCTGGAAACCAATGCATTAGCTAGTGGTATTAAACCAGATTGCGGCAAAAGAGATCTAATTCTACGAATGCAACTAAAATAGTTCCAGAAATTTCATAATACCAACCAAATAGCCGATTAGTAGGTGTTTTGCATAGTTAAAACTGAAGACAAGAAATTACTTGAATAACATATTTTACCAGTTTATTCAGTATTTAAATAAACTCTTATTTTTAGAGTTAAAAATACATTTGAAATTATGTCCTACATGCGTAGTGATTTGATGAGTTTCTTTTCCGAACAAAATCTTTAAATTGTTTTTTTTCAAATCGACTTTCATGCTTTTTGTAGTATGGTCGACAGAGCGCTGTCGATGAGATATTATATTTTTCATAATATTTTAAATATTTTTAAAGGGAGAGATTTAAGAAACTATAAAATTGAAAGTGTATACAATATGGTTATACCGAATTTAAACTTCGTTCTAGACTAGACTGTGTATAAATCACATTTCTGGTCGAGATGACCAGTCGCCAGGTTTATAAAGTAGCTGCTAGCTTGTATGCATATCTGGCTAGCTATGCGTGCCATTCATAATGCGTCGGTATTCACACATTTCAAATTGTGAAGAGCCTATTAGCATAAATTCACCTAGATGTCATATATAGCATTAATTTTTAAATAAACTGATAATTGCATCATTTCTTATTACTCGTAAACTAGCTAGTTAGTCTTTTTATAAAGTAAAATTTTTCTCCAGTGGCAGCCCTCATTGGTAGGCGCCACCCTTGCATACATGAGGGAGCTCTGTGTTCCAATCACGGGGTTGGTAATCGTTGCTGCCTGATGGCCGTGGAGATAAGCAAGTTCCGTGAATCCGCATATCAACTCGAGTCCATCGTGCCTTTTCTGCTAAGCCTTTCTCTTTAAACGGTCTTTCATTTCATATTCACACTACTCCATATTACTTTGCTCAACAAACTATTTTGAAACGCGCTCGTTTAGAGGATAATTAGATAATCATGTGTTCAGCGCTGTAAGAGGTAGCCTACTTACAAAGCGTTGTATTAAGTGCATAGATACATACACTTACGTATGTATTGCATGTAACCTTATAAATTTTTAAATTTTAGTTATTCAAGAAGAATACTGCCTGTCAGAGAATTTTCAACCTCAATGTATGAAAAATGAAGTAATTTTGATCAAAACTGCCACTTACGGACGAATGCGCATTGGTAGATGTATCACAGCTTCAGAAATTGATAAACTTCGATCTCATTATATTGGGTGTTCAAAGAATGTTTTGCCATTTCTTGATCGAAAGTGTTCTGGAAAGACTGATTGTGAAATTCGTGTTATCGACATCTCAGCTGAAAATATGAACCCTTGTCCTGGTCTGAATGTTTACCTTGAAGTCAACTATGACTGCATCAGTAGTAAGTAAATTTATTTTAGAATCGATACTTATCCTACTATAACGACATTACGAAATTCTTGTGAAAATAAATCGCATAAATGTTAACTTAAAAGAATTCTTTCAGCTAATTCCTTTTTGCTTTATGTGAACATTTTCACTGTTTATGTATATTTGTAATCGAACATTACTGGTCGAGTGTTACAACTTTTATCTTAAAGCTCTACAACACTCGGTGAATGTAAAGCAAACTATATGTATTGTTTATAAACTCCGTTACACATGAACATTGATTCGTAGTTGTAGATGAAAGGCGATCATGTGCTGTTGATGCTACCAATAATCCAGTCCACATCGTCAGTTCAACGTCATGTGGGTCAAATTCTCAGCCGTGGATTGTAGAAGCTCCAGTTGGCCAGAAACTTAGCATCGGCCTAATCAACTTCGCAGCTGCAGATTCTAATGGAAGGCAGTCTTGTCAGAACATTGGTCTGATTGTGGATAAAGCAAGTAAAACAAATGTGTCTATCTGTGTTGGGGGAACACAGAGGGAAAATAAATTTTATGTATCATCAGGAAATTTGGTACACATATTTCTCACTCATCCGGATCCGAGAGAAAGTAATGAAAACGAGCGGAAATTCATACTAAGGCTGCAAGGTTTGCAAATCACTTTATTTGTGATATTATTCTTTTAGAGATTCTGTACTATGTTTGATATGAATTTGATTAGTTAGATGACATTTAAATTGTTTTATGTTTTTCTTAATAATCTTAAATTCTCTTAGATTGATATTTTTCATGTAGGCTGTGCCGGATTAACTTGAGTGCTAACCTTTCAAGTTTCTCTTAATAGCTAGAATCAGTTATATGCACTCAAATTCAGTGGACTAAATAAAGTTACTTAGTATTCAATAGAGACTCAATTCTAAAGTCACATATAGCATAAACGATATGTAGACCTTACAATCTCCACAGTCCTTCATGTTTTCTTCCATGCAATTGTAATGTAATCCTGCCATCTACCTTCAGTACAGTTCAAGTGATTATGCACTAAAAAGATCCAATGCGTGGGAGAAGCTCGGTTGAATTGCGATATGCCATGAACGCGTATTGTGTGGTAACAGTACAAAAACAAAATGAATTTGGGGTAGAAACAAAAGATTGGTCGTTCCCGGTTGGAGGAAAGTGAAGTATAGACGTGTACAAACGTTGGCAGAAAGATTTATTGCTACCATTTGTTGTCGAAGCAAATGGTTTTTGAAAATCAGCCTTATCGTTTCAAATGTAGGCCTCGTCCAATAAACATTTAGAAAAAACCCAATAATTTGTTACGAGCTCCGCTAAAAAATCATAGTAATATTAAACTAAGTAAGAAGCCACTGTCTAACACTGTGCTCTGCGGTTGATAAGCGATTTTTATTGTATTCACGAACATGTTATAGTGAGCCTGTGTTGTAGCTGTCGGCTGCTCTAACATCATTCCGCCTGTTGATGGTTACTCGAAAAGAAACGGTGACTCCATTGTGATTGGTTGCTATGCCAGTCGTAAAACTTGGCATCTCAACTGTGAAGGGGGAAAGTGGGTCGGAGTTATAGGAAACTGCTCACAAGGTGAGATTTTAAGAATGGACAAAGATTTAAGTAGAAGAGAGTTCCAAAATCTAGGTCTAGCAACCGAAAGTCAGTTTTTCAAGAAAAGTTCTAAACTTAGGTATAACCTGAGAACGTCAATCAGATGACCTGGTTGAAAAGCGATAAATATGGAGACTGAGTGCTGGACGGAGTTCTGATTTTAAGTGATCTGGTTGGCCAGACTTCAACGTTTTATAAACTATAAGCCCCAATTTTAAAGAAATCCTTTGCTGAACAAGAAAGCAGTGTAAAGATTTAAATACGTTATGTTATGTGCTCATATTTTGACGTATTAGTTACAGGTTTAGCCAAGTAGTTTTGAACTCTTTGGCGTTTCTGTATGTTTGACCTTGTAATGTCAGTAAAAAGTGAGTTACAGTAATCAAGACGACTAGAGAGCAATGCGTTTACCAAAGAAATTCTTGAAGACATGTGGACATAATGTTTGATTCTGCATAACTCAAGGGTAGTATACGTGTGTTACAATATGAAAAGCCAGATACATACATATATTAATACAAATTAATTGTAGGCGTACATACAATGGAGGCGATCGCAGAGTCGGAACCTATAACGACAACTTTAAACAATGAACAAGGTGTGTGCTCCAGCTGCTGCAATTTTATCGATACCGTTTAAAATCTAATTTAACCGTTAGACTTTAATAGTTGTTTTAACGAATATACGACTCAACATATAATCATTTCGTCAAATTGAAAATGCAATCCGTATTCGCTCACAATGAGCTAGACACGTCTAGTCGATTCCGATCGATGAGAGATATGAGTTCAATGAAAATGTATAAATCTTTTAGATAGAGTAGATATTTATCTCTAATAAACTCGATTTTTTACTGTTAATTATGATAATGTATCGTTTCAAAGATCTTTGCAGATCTCTGCTTTGCAGCACATAGTGATATAGATGTGCACCAGTCAGCGATCTTTTCTTAAGCAGGCTATCATGCAACTTGCGATTCAGCTTCTTCACTTCACTCTGCCTCTATTACGCTAGCGGTTCAAGATCATTCTCATTTAATGTGGTCTTGTGTGGTCAGGGTAGGAGCACCTCTGTTGAGTTTTCTTGAATACGCACTTTATGACTGCGCAATTACGATTACGATTACTACGTACATATGCTACCTGTTTGCCTTTCAGTTCTGGCCTTTGTTGCGATCGGTGGATTCACGGTGGCAATTTGTCTAGCAATCCTTTGTCTTGGATTTGTATGCATGCGACGGTAAGAACTCCTACGGCTTAAAGAAAGGTCTACCGTTGATCACCGTATGATAACGCGGCTATCGGCAACCATATATATTAACTTTTACACGGCATCGTTTCCAGCAACTGGCTTCAATTTTGTTCGTTAACAAACTACACATAAGACATAGAACACAACCATAGGAACGACTACATGTGTCGCGAGCTAGTCGCTAAGTCAAGCTCAGAAACAAGTCTTGAATAAAATTTCATAAGTTTCTTCTCTCGTTGTGTCTTTTCAACGGTCTTTTCATACCGCCATGACTTCGACTCTTCCCCAGACTGTGATCCTACGCCAAATATTTTCAATTATGTAAGTAAGTGGGACCTGCCCATCCCTGGACCTAACATTATGCCCCATCTTTTTATGACAATGTTCTGGGCTAAAATTTTAAAAACAATATTCACAGAACAACTAGAACATTGGCTTGCAGAACCCGACCAATAGCACATAACCATAAAAAGAAATCAAAAAAAGCTATGACCGTACATAGCAAAACAAAACTATCATATTTACACACATAAATGTTAAATAATTGTAATTGTAATTTGAGATTTATAAAGCGCCTGTCAGAGGATAGACTCAACAGAGGTGCTTCCGACCCGAAGGAGTAAAATCACTGTTAAACAGTACAGTCTTCAGGCGCATACGGAGCACTGAGAGGGGGAAAGAAAGGAGCTCAAGTCGCAATTCTTGATGGAGACGATTCCAGCAAGTGGGATCAACGTAGGCGAAGCTTCTGGACTGGGCGGTAGCGGTGCGCAATCGAGGGACAAACAGGAGATCCTGAGTGGCCGAGCGAAGGCCCGGCAACGAGGAGTCCAAAATGCAGAAATGAATGAGATAAAGGGGAGCAGAGTCAAGAACACAATTGCGCATGAGGGAGAGGATCTTAAAGTGGACACGCTGCTGGACGGGGAGCCAGTGAAGAGTGTCACGAATATAAGACGAGATGTGGCCATATTTTGGAATGCCCCTAATGAGACGAGCAGCAGAGTTAAGCACAGATTGCAGCTTAGCAGTGTTGGCTAGCGATAGGCCGGTAAAGTTGGCGTTACCAAAGTCAACCCTAGTGCAAATGAGGGCATGGACCAGAGTGGTTATAGCGTGGAAGGAAAGAGTACAGCGAATGATGCGGAGCTGACGAAGATGGTAAAAACAAGAACGAGAGACGGTGTTAACATGATCAGACAGGATAAGCTCCTGATCCAGTGCAACCCCGAGATCCCGGACCGTAGTAGAGAAAGAGATATCCGGAAATCTCTGGCATAAGGAGGAAAGATCAATCTTGGCGATCTGCAAGCGGCCACCATGCTACATGAGCTGGGTCTTATTACAGTTCAAACGGAGGCGATTGGAGGACATCCATGGGTCAAGGACAGAGGTGGCATCGAGAACCCTCTGGACAAGGGCAGGGCCGCCTGCGCCGAACCATGGGCATAAGCCTGGGTGTCGCCTGCATACTGAAGGACGGCAACACTCAGTGGGAGGAGAGTCCGAGCTAGATCAGAGGTATTTAAAATATAGAGGAGAGGAGCTAGGACGGAACCCTGGGGAAGACCAAAGAAGACGGGGGAACCAGAGGGACCGTGAGGGCCCAAAAAACAGATTGAAGGCAGTCTGACAGGAATGACTGAAACCAGGTGAGGGCAGAACCAGTGATGCCAAAGGAAATCTCCAAACGCTCCAATAGGATGGAGTGATCAACAGTATCAAAAGCAGCACTTACATCGAAAAGGGCCAGAAGGATGACCTGCCTGCAATCATTAAACCCAAATACGTCAGCAAGAAGGCGAGTCATAAGCGATTCGGTGGAATGATATTTCCTGAACCCAGACTGAAGTGAAGGCATAAGACAGTTAGTGTCGAGGCAGTGAGATAGCTGATAAGAGACGGGCCTTTCTTTCAAGGAGCTTGGAGAGAAAGGACAAGTTAGAAATGGGACGGTAATTAGAGAGGGCACTAGGGTCAAGGCCCTGGCGCTTCAAGGAGGGAAAAACTACTGCACCCTTGTGGGAGGGCGGAATTGAGCCCTCAGCCAAAGAAGAATTACACAATAAATGAAAAAAAGGAATAAGGTCATCAATAAATTCCTTAATTAAAAATGGAGGAACCGTATCAAGTTCACAGGACTTGGCTGGTGAGTTCAAGATTAGCCGACGGACATAATCCAGAGATAAAGTGCTCCATCTATGGAGCCTGGAAGACGTGGGAGGGAAAGAGGGCAGAGGCGAGCCCCCAGTAGACCGACGAACAGAGTCGATCTTGTCCCTCATGTAGTTAAGATAGTCCGTGGCGGTGAACTGAGGCTGAGCTGAAAAGCCGAAGGCGGTACAGCGACCAAGGACAGCAGAAAGCGAGCGCCAAAGTCGACGCGGATTACTCTTCTATCGATCGATCAGCGACTCCCAGTAGGCCGCCTCCTTGACTCGGAACTCCCGATGCATTGAGCGGAGGTGATGAAGCAAGCCACTCTGTACGGTCAGTTGGGTCATGAGTTCGCCGGTATCTTCGCTCGAAACGCCTGACGTCACACGCAAGGTACCGCAGGCCCGATCGAACCAGGGGGCCAGTGGCCTTCGACGAGCCCGCAACGTGCACAGCGGGAGAAGGCGATCGATGAGAAGGCCAATGGAGGAGTAGTAGAGATCGAAGAGCTCAACCGTATTACAGGCGGCCAAGGATAAGAGGTCGCCGCACAGGGGAGTGTTGATCACACCATCGCGGAAGAGATCACGTTCCAGATTATTCCAGCCGCGCACGGATCGAAGTGCGTAAGACGGCTGGGAAGAGAGGAAGGGGATCTTGAAGGAAGAAGACTGTGATCAGAAAGAGCCGGCGGTTCGATTGTGAGTTCCAAGATGTTGCAGTCGTCACGAGTGATGACGTCAAGCCAGCCACCCAATACGTGGGAGGGTTCAGCAACGTGTTGGGTGAAGCCGAATTGGTAGAGTAGGTCGTCGAAGCGAACGGACTCCAGAAGATCAGGGTTTTCGAAATGGATGTTGAGGTCGCCGGTGATGATGAGCTGGGAATTGAAGGTGGCGAAGGTCTCAATGAGCACGGAGAATTCGGAGAAGAAGATGGAGGAGAGAGGCGCAGAGCCCGGACGATATAGGGCAAGTACCGTGACTGGTCCACGAATCGATGCGCAGGAGAGGCATAAGGCTTCGAAGGAGGAGACATGAAGAGGGAGAGGAATCGTTTTAATGGAGAGGTGTTCACGATGGTAGAAGACGATGCCACCGTGGTTCTGAGCGAGAGGGTCAGACTGAGGGTCGACCGGACGAGGAGCGTCGAGGAAACAGTAGCCCGAAGGAGCAGCACGACGGACAGCGACGTCCGAGGAAGAGGAATGCCAAAATCCGTTACGACGAGGAGATCCAGGGCGTGATGAGAGGTCGAGTTTGCAACCTGTGAAAACTTGTTACCCAGCGATCGTGCGTTGAGGGTGCCGAACCTGAGGCCGCCATCGCCATATGTTCCCGCAGATGTGGAGGAGGATCAGGAGGCGGAGGAGAAGATTGACGACGAGGAGACAGCAGCACGGTCCTAGCGCGAGCCGGTAGCCATAGGTGTAGCTTGAAGAGGATCTTGCGTACCTAGCGTGAAACGATCAGACCCGGGCGATTACAGGCTCGCAGGTCTGTAGAGGTGTACACAAGCTTCGGATGAACCATCAAAGGAGTGGTCCGAGACGTAAACAAGAACACTGCTACTGCTAACGGCACACATCTTTAACCCAAACAGTCCATATTAGCTTAAACTTATGCACCTAAACACAAGTTAACACAGCGTGCCTTAACATATGTAAAATGTGTCAACCTCCCTGGACTCAAAGTAAAATCTGTACATGTACTGAGTCTGGTTGCAAATTGCATCCCTGATTCCGTATCAGATTTCTCAGCTTTTACAAACTGTTCGCGCTGCTGCTGTGGTGTCAACCTAAACTCACGCAACAAAGCATCTTTCAAATTTGCAAATGTGCTTATCTGACCCACAGGAAGTCTTCTTACCAACTTCTTAGTTTCCTCAGACAAGAACGGCATTAAAAGAGCACATTTCAAATCTTCCGGAACCACATACAATGCAAAAATATTTTCCACAGACTCAATATACAAAAGGTAATTCAACCTCCTCTGCAGGTATCTTATGTAAAACATTCTTTAGAATATCCCGAAATTTCTTTATTTTGGTACCCGCCGATGCTTCTTCCTGTGTCTTTCTTTCTCTTTTCCTCACTGCTTCATCTCTACCCATCTTTTATCCATGGTATTGTTGATCCAGCATTTCTCTCTGACACTCCAATTGCTCTTGTCTCATCCTTTCTTCCCTTTCCATCTCTTCTTTATCCTTTTTCCCCATTCCATCTACTCTTTCTTTAACCTTTCTTCCATTTTCTTTGCCAGTTCTTCCGTTTCGATCATCATTTGCATCATCTCAACCATCGTCACTTCCTTCACCATTTTTTGGTAAAGAGCCCTCTTTTAAACCCTTGGCCATCAGGCGAAGTTCAACAAATTGGTCTTTATCTCTACTCTACTCCAGCTGCAACATCAGAACCAGCTTGAGCTAAAATTCCTGTTAAAGCGTCCATACTAAACCGTTTAAGTTTCTCTCTCCTCCTGTCTCCGTCTCTCTCTCCCCTTCTCTCCGCTTCTCTCTCTCTCTCTGCCTCTGTCTCCCTCTCTCTCTCTCTCTCTCTCTCTCTCTCTCTCTCTCTCTCTCTCTCCATGGTTACAAATTATCAATAAATTACAAGTAAGTGATACCGTACAGGCAAGACCAATGGAGCTTGAACTGGAACTTCACTCCCACCAGAACTTCACTGGAACTGGAACATCACTGGAACCAAAACTTGGCTTGAACCAAACTTCACCGGAACAGTCCGTTTTCGCGAGAAAAATCCATTAACCGGGAAGGCACACGAACAGAACAGCTGGAACAGTTGTCGTCGTTCGTTGTCACACATCGGTACGCATTCGTCAACTGAAACCCTCAGAATTGTTCCAGAATAAGTCAGAAAGAAGAGGTAAATAGCCGACTTACCGTCCGCCACGTCAAACCCGGCGGAATTGACCTCTACAACCACTGTCTTCTAACACTTGAACACACCTCACGCCGACTTCTGAACCCAGAAGATCGACTCCAGAGTGTTGCTCGACAGCACCTTCCTTGACTAATTCCGTAACTCGAGTCGAAAACAGTTTCTTCTTGTCCATGGGTTTAACGACATCTTATGGCAACTAAGGCCGTTGAGTTCTTCGATATGAAAATGTTGTTGACGTTGTCCATAAGTTCATTTCTTTCTTCTTATCGTTTCCTTTAAGATTTTTGTTTCCGTAGGTAATGTATGTATTTTTTAACTGATTGCAGCACGACATGGCTGAGAGACGAAATGCAGGCGAAGGGGATTCTGTTGACTGGTTGATGGCACCTTTGTCGACTTCTTGTTGGTTTCTTTTTGTTGGAAGACTGTCCACTGTCCATTACTTGTGTGTTCATAAGGCTCTTCTCAGTTGCTATAAAGCCTTTTTTCAATATCTGATTTATATATTTTCTGTAAATTTTTCTTTTCACTGGCCATTTCGGATCTTTTGTAGCCGTCAGGCTCTTTTGTGGCCATCAGGCTCTTGTGACCATCGGGTTCTTTTTTGGCCATCAGGCTCTTTTGTGGCCATAAGGCTCTTTTGTGGCCGTTAAGGTTCTTTTGTGGCTGTCAGGTTCTTTTGTGGCCATCAAGGCTCTTTTTTGGCCGTCAATGCTTTTTTAGGCTCTTCTCAGTTGCCATAAAGGCTTTTTTAGCGTATTTATATATTTTCGAAAACAGTTCTCCGTGCAGTTCGGCACAATGCCTACCATACGCCAAGTTCACCTTGGTTCCGCCTCCAAGCGCTGTCCGACTTGTTTTTCCGAATTTCTCTCGTCGAATTTCGATTAAACTCCACGACCGAATTTCTTTATACCGATCCTGATCACGGCACCAAAATGTCGTGAGCTAGTCGCTAAGTCAAAGCTCAAAAACAAGTCTTGAATAAAATTTCATGTTTCTTCTCTCGGTTGTGTCTTTTCAACAGTCTTTTAATACAGCTATAACTTCGACTCTTCCCCAGACTGTTATCCTGCCCCAAATATATTCAATTACGTAAGTAAGTGGTACCTGCCCATCCCTGACAACATGCAACGTTTGCTCTACTGGGTTCGATGACTGAAACTTGTATACTGTGAAGAAAGTTAGTTATCCAGACACGTAATATGGCGTCTTTTAAACAGCTTACATAAGCTCTGAATAAAGTAACACTAGCTTAAATGATGTTAAAGTCATTAAGAATTGAAAGTTCATCACTAAGCAAATAATTTTCAGATAACTACAAAGGACAACGCTAGTAAGTACCCGCACACAATAAGAGCCAAATTGACAGCAGATAATAATAGAATGTGATATCGAGGCTGCATATGATTTTTTCTTATGACCAGAATTGTTTGTAAATTTTAGTTTTCGCGTGAGAAATAAGATGAAACGAGACTGCAAGACACTCACGCTTAACTGCGACTTCAGTGCAGCAAGAAATCAAGGCACGGTCAACAGAGTTCATAATGTCGCGCAAGAATTCTCGGACAACAATGTGCGTGGTTTGGTTCCAAATGAGTTGCCAACCTATTCAGTATTCGTCGGAGACGGTGAATTCAACGATGTCAGTAATTCCATTGGCGTTGAGAACAACCATCGCTAACATTCTGAGTATTCTGGTTTTCTTAAAACAAACAGCCTGAAAGTTTTCAGGCACAACTGACTCTAAGCAACACAAATTGTAGTTTATCATCAGAAGGCTATGCGATGTTGTATCTGTAGTCATTTTCTTAAGTTGTAACTAATTGCGCGTTTTAACTAATTAAAATGCTTGCTTATGCCTTTATATTATTTATGGAATATTATCTGTTCTGAAAAAATATATATAACAAAAGTCTGTGATTCTGACAAGAAAACATCTAATGCTACGAATCACTTACCCAATGTTTCCAGATATGCCTGATTTTTTACCTTAAGCATCAAAAGTCACTCGTAACAATATTACTCTAATACATTCCATGTCCTCACCCAGATTGGTTTGCGAGGGGCTATTGCCTCAGTTAATCCATCAGGGTCCGCTTAACACACCTGACCAGGGGAGGCGCACTCCTTGTTAACACGCGCGACGAGCCATGCGGCATGGAAGATTATATATACATGACCTATTCGTAGAAAACTCATCGGCGAAAATTTTCTCCAGCCACTCGCCAGGAAAACGTGGGGTAGGCAAATGCCGATTCCATATAATAAGCCATTGCGTAAGTCGCCCTGTCGCCCTGCTAGATCTGTCTATCTGCGTGGTGCCCCATTGCCTACTTCCTCCTCTGAAATCACCCAATAGGCAGTGGGGCCCAGGCTTATCGAATAGAGGTCTGAACACTCCATGTCACGCCTCCATCATTGGGTATCGGCGGTACTGATTGTAGGGTAACCACGCCAATCGCCATCCTACCGGACTCTAGTAGAGATGCCGCTGTTTGTCCGCAGGGCTTATTAGTGGGGGAATCCCCACTTATTTCACAGCTAACCTACATACCAGAGGCCTTTCTACCATACCCAACCCGTGGACGCGCTAGGTTGCAGTTACAGCTATGCACGTTAGCTGGAAATCTGTGCAGGACTGTCTAGACACCGCATTCATAAAAAATATTCGTTTACACGGTAAAATATTACTTAATATTTCGTTCATAAATAGTTGTCTTTTAAAATAAAAAAAAATAAAAATTATTTGAAAAATTAAGTCACCAGAAGCCATCATAATTTGATCAGGATCAATACCGAATCCTATATGGCACCAATACATCAATTGTTCTCTTGTTTTTACCGCATCTTTTCTTCTCTTGCGTTAGATTATTTCTTAAACGAGAGGGATGTGCATATAAGTAAAATGCATCATTGCGCCAAGGTGCATATTTAGATATATTATGATGTTATTAGTTCACAAATCAATCAATTTTTTAACCATTGTAACATTTTGAGATGGTCCCTGACCTCATATAAGCATATATAAATATAGTTGTGTCATTTGCATTCGACTAATCTTTTCGCGTTTCAGACATATCATTGCGCCAACAATTTTGTATTGTGTTTACAGACTTATACGCTTACACTGCTTCATGATCACTGCCGTCTACAGTTAGTCCTGAAGTGCTGTGGTGTATTTGCGTTATATTGCAGTAGACCTAAGTTTTGCCCTATAACCAGCAAAAGCGTGTTTTACATAAATTGTTGAGGCTGAAATAAGCTGAAAACTTGTTGCGAAATCAAGGCGCATAATTCATATACACCACAAAGAGTTGTTTAAATATCTTTGAGATTTGCAATGAAACGTGTGGTGAGTAATTTAATGCCCGCTGTAGCAGCGTGGTTGTTGTGTTACTTGGACCTTTCCACTGGTGATGAAATACAACAAGATTCAGACGGTAAGACTATATTATCATAGTTTATTAATCTCTGGCTCTCTCTCTTTCTCTCTCTCTCTCTCTCTCTCTCTCTCTCTCTCTCTCTACAACTTTCTCTCCATATATCTATCGAACTATCTATGTCTTGTCCCTTCATCCCTCTTTCTGTGACTTCTCATTTTGCCTGCAGCAAACTTTAGGAGAAAATCTTAGGTCATACACAAAATTTTTAATTTATAGTCGGTAATATGAACGAGAGAGCTCTTTCGGTGAGAAATTATAAAATTATTTAAAATGTTAAGTGTTTTGTGTTGGGAAAGAATTAAGAAGCTATTAAAATAAAGGTGTTTTCAAAACTATTATAGGGAATCTAAGCCAGGCTCATAAGTACCCAGTTAGCTGGTACACATATGTGGCTGTTTTATTACTGTCATAATGATTCGTTATTATCACATTTTGAATAGTGAAGGCGCCATTAACATAAAAAAATCACTTCGTTGTCAGATATCGCTTTGTTTTTAAGGAACTGGTAATTGTATCATTATTTGTAACTCATAAACACGCTAATTAAGTAGTCTGTTTTATGTTTTAAGATTCTCTTCCAACGCTAGGCGTCATTCGTAGGCGCCACCCTTCCATACATGAGGGAGCTCTATGTTCCAATCTCGGGGTTGGTAATCCTTCCTCCCTGATGGCCGTGGATATATGCAAGTTCCGCGAATCCGCATATCAACTCGAGTCCATCGTGCCTTTTCTGCTAAGCCTTTCTCTTTAAACGGTCTTTCATTTCATATTCACACTAGTCCATATTACTTTGCTCAACAAACTATTTTGAAATGCGCTCGTTTAGAGGATAATTAGATAATCATGTGATCAGCGCTGTAAGAGGTAGCCTACTTACAAAACCTTGTATTAAGTGCATAGATACATACACTTACGTATTTATTGCATGTCACCTTATAAATTTTTTAATTTTAGTTATTCAAGAAGACTACTGCCTGTCAGAGAATTTTCAACCTCAATGTATGAAAAATGAAGTAATTTTGATCAAAACTGCCACTTACGGACGCATGCGCATTGGTCGATGTATCACAGCTTCAGAAATTGATAATCTTCGATCTCATCATCTTGGATGTTCAAAGAATATTTTGCCATTTCTTGATCGAAAGTGTTCTGGAAAGACTGATTGTGAAATTCGTGTTATCGACATCTCGGCTGAAAATACTAATCCCTGTCCTTTAAGTATAAATGTTTACCTTGAAGTCAGCTATGACTGCATCAGTAGTAAGTAAATTTATTTTCGAATCGATACTTATCCTTCTGTATCGACATTACAAAATTCTTGTGAAAATAAATCGCATAAATGTTAACTTAAAAGAATTCTTTCAGCTAATTCCTTTTTGCGTTATGTGAACATTTTCATTGTTTATGTATTTTAATAATCGAACATTACTGGTCGAGTGTTACAATGTTTATCTTAATGCTCTACAACACTCGGTGAATGTAAAGCAAGCTATATGTATTGTTTAAAAACTCCGTTACACATGAACATTGATTCGTAGTTGTAGATGAAAGGCGATCATGTGCTGTTGATGCTACCAATAATCCAGTCCACATCGTCAGTTCAACGTCATGTGGGTCAAATTCTCAGCCGTGGATTGTAGAAGCTCCAGTTGGTCAAAAACTTAGCATCGGCCTAATCGACTTCGCAGCTGCAGATTCTAGTAGCATTCAAGACAGTGGAAGGCAGTCTTGTCACAACATTGGTGTGATTGTGGATAAAGCAAGTAAAACAAATGTGTCTATCTGTGTTGGGGGAACACAGAGGGAAAAGAAATTGTATGTATCATCAGGAAATTTCGTACACATATTTCTCACTCATCCAGATCCGAGAGAAAGTAATGAAAACGAGCGGAAATTCATACTAAGGCTGCAAGGTTTGCTAACGATTTTAATAATGGTGCTATATTTATAGATTTGATTTTATTGGATGAAAATTTTAATTGTAAAATTCTTTAATATGTGGACATTTTCTGTCTTCATGTAGATTGTGTCCGATTAATTAGATTACTTCATTTTTTGTGCAGAATTGTAATGTGTAAAACTGCTATCAAATTATCGGCAGTAATATTATATAAAGTTGGCTTCTTCATGACCCTGACCTTGCAACAAGTGACACGCATGAAACGACCGTCCCTGGCTGCCTGGGTGACAGAAGATGTGAACCTTGAGAAGAGTTATTCCAGTTTGACGAATGTTTACCGAACAGATGAAATGTCCCTATACTGAGTTTGAGGTTAAATTAAAACATTGATCTATCCAGAAAAGTAAAACGTGAAGTTTGCAAACTTGAGCACAGGAGTTGTCAATTATGAATTGTTGTCAACTCAACTGTAAGTTAATGCAGTAATGATTGTTCTCGTTTTAAATGCAGTCCAGACAACAAGAATGACGCGATAAGTGTTTCCGAGCACCACTGGAAAGTCATGGTCATGCGACAAGCCAGTTTACAACAATGATCTGTAAAAGAAAAGCACTTTTATTGTATTCACGGACATGTTATAGTGAGCCTGTGTTGTAGCTATCGGCTGCTCTAACATCATTCCGCCTGTTGATGGATATTCGAAAAGAAACGGTGACTCCATTGTGATTGGTTGCTATACCAGTCGTAAAACCTGGCATCTCAACTGTAAAGGTGGAAAGTGGGTCGGAGTCATAGGAAACTGCTCACAAGGTGAGATATTATGAAGGACAGTGATGCGCGATCTGCGTGTATTAGATATATACATATTAGATATATTAGATATATAAATATACTTTTTGGCATTGTCATGAATTGTCAGTTTGAATACTTGAAATGATAAGTTAAACTGCTGGAATTGCAGATACTTAGCAATGAATAGCTAAGTCATTTAAAATGGCTAAAATAAGAATTTATACATAATAGGAGTTTTCTTAAAATCTGAATCAGGCACAGACATATACACAAATATGCAACTCAAGATATACACTCTCGTCTTTGATAAATTTGCGACCGATCAAACAAAGATTGGGTCATGAAACAGCTGAACTCCATGGGGCAGCATCGACAGTCTATCACGGACAGAACTTAGGTGTTTGGCTACCAACCGGTCGACTACTGACGAATTCCAAACCTCACTGATCCGGTGGCTTGATGGACCTCCAGTCGTTGCACGCTCTGAAGATTAAATCAGTCCACCGATAGTCGGTGAACTTAATTAAACCGGGCGAACGCTTCCGTTGACTGTCATTATTGTTCATCCTCAAAGAAACAAAATCCAGGAACTCTGCACATGGTGTAAGCTATCAAATCTTGATGTGTCGGTATTGGTTGGGTTCTACGTGTGTGCGAGAGCCCGCCAACCGTGACATTTCCTGCTTTTTGATTGCTATTTCCTTGGAGATTAACGTATTGCTCTTAATAAACTCTGATATCTTTTAGACTTGCGATGAGCGTCTTCTTGATCTTAAAAAGATGTCATACACATTACAGTTGCATTTGTACTATAGTTTGGATGATACATGTTACTGACTTTTGAGAATTTCTTGCAGGCGTGTCTGCGTTGGATCCTGCAGCTGCTGAGCCAACATCAGAAGCAGCAGCCAGTAATGAGCAAGGTAGGAACATATCGGAGGCTTGTCATGTGCTTTGAAACGATCCAATTTATTCTTCGAATGTGTTTTGTGTTGCTTTCACTTTATTCCGCAGAGACATACAGGTTCCCCATTTCCTTTTTTCGCTTTTTCGCTTGTGCCGATGGCGCTTTCTCCAGTGTTGGACTCTTTGAACAGTTCTCCACTGCACGCACTGAAAGTTTCATTTGACTCTACTCAACATAAATGTTCAACCTATCTCAAAGTTGCTATTGTTTGAATCAGTTTGATAGCAACTTGTGCTGCGCTTTCGACAGGTACTTCGCTTTGCGTGAATTGATACCTATATACGTAATTATACAAAACGCTAAAAATATATCTTGCTCTAACAAAAAACCATATATTTAGCTCTAAACTGCTCAGAATTTATACAAAGTGGCGTGTTTAACTGTCTTTGAATTGCTTATATTCGTTAATAAAAGCATGGAAATAAATGGATTGCTCAGAATTGCCCAGATTTGCTTCTAATACGCTTCGAAATTACTTCATCCAAAATTCCGAGGTTTGAACTTTAAACGTATAAAAATCAGTTGTGCTAATTTGCACGTAACTGTTTCCAAACGCTCCAAATTCTTAATATTCGCTCATAATGTGCATATAAATAATTTGCTGTAAGTTCCTTAGATTTGTCTTTAAATTAAATCTAATTTCTGTGCTGTTTACTCCTAAAATTCTTCAAAATCACTCGTTCTGAATTGCTATGACTTTAGCCCAAAATGAAATCAACTCAAACGCTGTAATTAAGTAAGATTTGCTAATAAAGTGCATCAAAATCTCAAGGGCTTGAGGCTGCTGGAGAAACTCGCAGTGTTTCCTGACCTCCAGCTACCTTATATAGAACTCCACCTTCTTTAAACTTTACAGTTTGATTTTCCTTTATGAAATAATGTTGCGCCATCAATGACGGTATGAAGCACCGATATACTGGCCTTTCTAAATTAAATTATGTAAAATTTTGTGCGACACGGTTTCCGCTTGGTTGAGTGCTCGCCATGTAACGCAGATTGTATAGATTCGAGTCTCCCTTTGGACGGATAACACGTAGAGTCCTTGATAAAGTCCTTCTAGCATAATCGCTCAGCGCTATTTATCTCTGTTATTAGATAGTGGCTCTTAATAAATGAAGAATTAAATAAATAAAAATCTGTAGTCTACTGTCAAATCCTGGTTACTGGTTACTTTTAATAAAGTTAAAACTATGTTCTTAAACCCGGTAAACTGCAATATAATTACCAAAAATATGATCAAAACTTAGATTGTATGTGGAACTTATCAAGCGACTTTATAGCTTCTGACCTTCGGTGCTATTGGCGTTCTAAGCTTTAACCCGAACTTCAAATCGTGATGTCGTCACTACATCTACCTGTTGGTCTTAATTTTGACATGGCCTTTTTTACATACAATTTTCAGATTTCGCGGCCGCCTTTTATAAATAATTTGTTTCGCATTCGTGCTAATGTAATTGTAATTGTATATTTGTATAGCGCCTCTTCAAGCAAAGACTAATCAGTGGCGCTCACTGCTCTAGACTTGATGTTAAAAGTCACTAATGATGTTAATGTAGAGTAGGCGGCCGCAGAAATCAGACTAAATCTAAGATTAACTTATGTATGCATCTATGTATTGTCCGTTTATTCATTTCTGGTTCTTTTTCAGCTTTAATCTTTGTCGTTATTGGCGGATTCACTTTGGCGCTGTGCCTAGCAATTGTCTGTTTTGGAATCGTATGTTTACGTAGGTATGTACAGTCGCATCAAGCATTGTAACTGGATCTGTTCAATAATAGCAAAGTTACCGTAGACTGCATTTCCTAAACAGCCTGTTCTATTCTGAGGTAGATAGCCAAATTGATAGTTTTTGATTAGACTTGAAAGAAGCTCTCGACAATTTTCTATACATCTACTTTAAGCCCTTGTCTTGTTAGTAAGGCATTGTGGTTAACAGGACATCAATTATTGGCCTGACCGGAATTCATCTTCAGATCCCCATGATATGTCAGGCAAGATAGAGCAGCAGTCTGAAAATAACAAGCATTTCTTAAATATGCAGAGTTTAAGTTGAGATTATATAGACATCAAAGGCTTGCTTATGTAATCTCCCTTTCGTTCCGCTAGGGGTTCAAATCCCGGTGCATTATTATATTACAGTATATTATTATATTACAGTATATTATTATATTATATTATCATATGGTATTATATGAAATCGACAATTTCTCGTTGACCAGCCAAGTATCCAAGAGAACGAAAGGTCATCTGACTTGTGGATTGTTCGTTCTCGTGTTTACACTCAGTCGAAAGATCCGTCAATTCCTGACGACACCACGTCCTAATGTTGAAAGGGTCAGGTACTAAATGAGCGAATGCCTTGAATAAATGACCCTAAACAGAGAAACTATCTAACAGGAAATAAACAGCTCTCTTGTTACCCCTCTTCTCAAGAAATCATCACTCGACAAAGAAATCCTTTCAAACTACCGGGTTGTTTCGAACCTGTCTTTCATCTCCAAATTAACTGAAAGGATTGTCCTTTCCAGGATCAACGACTACCTAGCTTCAAATTCACTCCTTAATCCATGCCAATCCGGTTTCACTAAACGCCACTCAACTGAAACCCTACACACTTCCCTCTACAACAAGCTTGTTTATGCCATCTATCACCAACAAGTCTCTTGTCTCTGCCTCCTTGTTATTTCAGCAGCCATTGACACCATCGACCACAACATCTTATTCCAAAGACTTTCAACCTGGTTCAGTTTTACTGACACTGCTTTCCTCTGGATACAATCCTATCTCTCCTTCAGCTCTTTCTCCCTCAAAATATCGGAAGCCTCATCCCAATCATGCCCTCTCACTTGCGGAGTTCCACAAGGCTCCGTTCTTGGACCTCTTCTCTTTATCCTCTACACTACCCCACTCAGTTCATTCATTAAAGCAAGCAAAGTCGATCTTCACCTTTATGCTGATGACACTCAACTGTTCATCTCTTTTTCTCCGAACTGTTTCAAAGACTCCATAGATCATCTTCTTCCTACGGTTATATCTGGGTGATATCTAATCTCCTGTGCTTGAACCCCTACAAAACCGAATTCTAGTAACTTTACTGGAAATGTCTGATTAAGCCTATCCATACAATTTTCAGATTTCGCGTCAAGAACAAGACGCAACAAGAATACAAAACGCTTAACTACAACTTCAGTTCGACAAGAAGTCAACCAAGCGACCAAAGAATTCATAATTTTGTCGCCCAAGGATTAACTGGAAACGATGTGCATGGCATGAATCCACAACAGATGCCAACCTATTCAGTCTTCGTCGGAGACGGTGAATTCAACAACGATGTCACTAATTCAGTCAGCGTCGAAAACGGCAGTTCATCTGTCCGGCAGTGATTTCTTAAGCTCACATTTGGACGTAGAGTTGCATATTTCGGACCCTTTTATAATATTATCGGTTTCTTGCGATTTTTCAAGAACTTCAAACTTTCGACAGGTTGTCAAGTCGTTAAACGCAGATTGTGTAGGCTTATATATAAATAATCAAATTGCATTGAAGTAAACTGACTACTGAATATCACCTTCAGCAAGAAGGTGACTAATGATTCTAAAATTAAAAAGGTCAAGCTCTAGCAACAAAGCGACATAAATGATCACCAGATTCGCATAATGTTGGTTGTCAAATAAAGCCAGCTTTATCTGACGCAGAATGAAGTAAATAGCGAGTCTGTTAGGTCAATTCATTGTTCTCAGTTGCCCCATTGTGAGTAGCCTATCAGTCCCACTTCAATTTACATTTATGTTTTTTTTTGTAGAGACTGCTAAGTTTTCACTGTAATCAGCTTTACGTGGCAAAGTAAAACATAACGTCTTTGCTAGAATAGTTTACGTGGCAGTTGGACGGTATATTTAAAAAGTGTCATTGGCACTGAATTGAATGAATATGTTTCTGTAAAATGCGAATGTATAACTACAATTGGACTGTCACAAAATTCACTATATTCTGAGACCTTACTTGGTGCGAGGGAAACTTAACTGGTTGGCGAGAATGTAGGATGGGCTGTTGTGCACGACGAAGGACCAGGACACCGACAATCATCTAGATGGTCTTAAGTTAGTCGTTGGGTGACACAGGAAGCTGAATGATGTTTTTGGTTGGACAGACTGGAGAAGCGAGGCCGTGATTGAAGTGACAGGAAACCTGAGAAGTCTTCGTAAGTGTAGATATATGTATAATGAGTGTTAATATTAAGCTTGTTTAAGATGTATGTATTTGGAGTATACATATATATATATATAGGCTTCCTGAAGCACGGAAGTTGATAAATATTATGTTGGTTAAGTTGATCATTCTTGCTACGCGTCTTAATTAAGACAAGAATTACCCAAACGCTTGAAATTGTGTGTACTAATAAGGCATAACTAACTGCAATTAACTGCAACTTAACAGGGCCTTTTAGTCTACTAACAGTTACCATATTCCAATAAAGGAATATCTGGCAACGAAATTCACCCAATAATATGTAGTTTGGTACATAATTATTTAATGAACATTAAGTGGAATACTGATTGCTAATGCGCTAAACCGACTAATATTGCCACCTAATAAGCCCTAAGGCATTGGATGTTATGGAATGTCCACAAAAGAGTAATTTGTTATCGCTGAATTTGCAGCTTGGTAAGAAATATGTTTTTAAAAATATTTGTAGACCTTCGCTAAAAGTTGATGGATATTTATTTGGTTTTGAGATGACCCCCGACCCAGTAACAAGAACTGATGCGTCAATCACAGTTAACGAATCATTGCGCCTTTCCAAATACATATCCACTGAAGCATCGAATGTGCTGCATATCTCGTCACAATTGTCTGTAGACCTTTCTATGACTAAATATTACGTTTCGAGCAATGAAAAGCTAGACTTTGCCTACCACGATTTCATCGCTGCTCTGAACAGCAGATACAAAGCGGGCGACTGAACGGTCTCGTCTTTAATTCAAACTTCAGTATAGCTGTTGCCTTTCTGTAAAGCATGGAGAGCTTAAATTTGCTGATTATTGCAATGTTTTGGTTACTGGCGAGTGTGAGCATATCTCTGTCAGATGAAGTAAAGGACGATGAAGGTAGGCCGATGTTTTTTTCATTATTTAGTCCTCTCGCCTCTTTTTTATATCTTGTGAAAAGTATAAACGTTAGTGTGAGGATTAAACTACCCTATTATTTATATATCTAGATGACTGTCGGAAACGTGAAGCCTACATAGTAGACCCTATGTATATTTCTGTGGCTATAACATTATTAGTATCGTCGTTGTGAATATTCGTTTGATTACTGTTGCTTTGCGCATAAAACTGTAACTGTTGTGTAACGAATGTGATTGGCACGGCATAATATAAAGAAAAGAACCTAATAACAGACCGATTGTCTCGCTCGTCTGGAGTCAGAGAAAAAGCGCTCATTTGGCTTGAATCTCACGTTAAGTGGCTCACGAAATCCGTCCATTTGTCAGAGGGGATGAGGTCACCTAGATTGGTCACCTGTGTTGTTCTACAAGGTTCAGTGCTGAGCCCCTTCCTTTTCGTATTATACACGGCTGATGTGGAGCGAATCATACAAGCGCATGTTCTCCTACACCACTGCTCTGCGGATGATACATAATTTTCCTTCTTCTATGAGCCATTACAAACCTCTGAGCTGAAACAGCGAGTGCTGCTGTGTATCCAGCGCATTTAAAGTGGATGACATCCAACCGTCTCAGACTTAATCCATCGAAGTCTGAAGTTTTATGGTGCGCCACCCTCCGTCGTCATCTGCTTTACGGCAGTACATTCGCCCTCAATGATGCCTTAGTTCGACAGCTGACACCATCCGCAACCTAGAAGTCCACTATAACAGCTGTATGACCCCGTCGACCCATGTTAGTCAACTAGTTTCAGATTGCTCCTACCGACTTCGTCCATTAAATCCATCCGCAGATTCATTCCCGCATCAACCGCTGTCACTTTGGTTAACAGTTTCATGTCTCCAGGGTTGACTACTGCAATAGCCTGCTGGCAGGTCTGCCGACTTGTTAACTAGAGCGGATGCAGTCGGTGCTAAAGTCTGCTACCCCCTCTTAACAATGGTCGGACACCACCCAATCACGTCACTGATCTGCTGCGTGACAACCTGCGCTGGTTGCGCGTTCCTCAGCGGATCACTTACAAATTGTGCCTAATCACATACAAGTCTCTGAAAGGTCTTATCGCGAACTATAAATCCGAGTAGCAGACAAACAGAACATATATCGGCTTTAGTCCTCACCGAGGAATCAACTGATGTCCCGCGATCATCTAAGAGGTTCGGTGAATGTTCCTTCTCTGTCGCCGGGCCCAATACGTGGAACGGTCTTCCTGACTATGTGATGAATGCCCCATCTGTAGACGCATTCAAGTCATGACTCAAGACCTATTTGTTTAAAATATCATGTGACTGTCGGTGGTTTTTGAACTTATGTTCAACAGGCCCTTTCTTCTGCTTCGGTCGTGATACGGCGCTATATAAATCGTCTTATTATTACTATTGATATTATTATTATTATTGTTATTATTTATATTACTATTATTACTACTACTACTACTACCATATGAATAAACAGTAGCACATAAGACAATTTTATTTCTATTTCTATAACACGGAACTGTTCTCAAAATAGTACTTAGTATTTGTATCGTGATATTATATAATAATTACGTACATGTTGTTCATCGTAAACAGTGCGATCTCACTGTCAATCAGAAACGTTTCAACCTCGGTGTCTGAAGAACGAAGTTATAATGATGAAAAGCGCCACCTATGGACGCATGCGCATTGGTCGATGCATAACGGCTGCAGAGGTTGATGCTCAACGGTCACTGGCTGGTGGTGATGATCCTCGTATCCTTGGATGTTCAGCGGATGTTCTGCCATTTCTCGACCGGAAATGCTCCGGAAAGAACGCATGCGAAGTGCGTGTTTTCGATATTTCAGACGAAAATGTCAGGCCCTGCCTTCATGGACTTAACGTGTATCTCGAAGCCAGCTACAGCTGCGTCGCTGGTAAGTTGTGATGGGTTTTGGTTGATGTCGTATTAAATTTAATATAACGTTGGCACCACTAACATGCAAACGCTTGTTTTACACGTCTTATAACTTAGTTATTGGGTTTAGTATACGCCTTTAAACCAGCTGGATGAACTTATACTTACAAACTACGTTTCACACATAATTATTAACGGTAACACACAATATAAATAAAGCAGCAACATTCAAGTATTAAACCTTATGAAGTCTCTATCGGATTTGGCTCAGCGAATGAAAGATGAAAGTGAGTAAATATAAACTTGGCCCATTATGATTGTTATTTTAAAAAAAAATAATAATTAGCGGCCCTTCTTCAACCCGCCGTTCACCTCTAAGGTTGTAGAGAAAGTAGTGGCTAAACAGATATTGCGCTACTTGAAATCAGGCAGCCTCATACCAAAGCTACAGTCTGCAGAAAGCACCAGTCAACGGAGACGGTTCTACTGCGGCGATGCCTGTATGCCGTCTTCTATGACGCTACTGATGCAAGGCACGTCAAGCTACTTGCTCTCTTGGATGTAAGCTCAGCGTTCGACACGGTTGACCATGACATCTTGCTCATCCGACTATGGAATCGTCGGTCAGCACCTGGAATGGCTTTGTTCGTTCCTGGATGGACGAGTTATAATGGTGGCAGTTGGCCCAGACACAACGGTATGGGCATTAGTTTCATTCAGCGTCCCACAGGGCTCGGTTCTTGGCCGCTTCTACGCATTTGAATGGCTAATCTTTAGAACTAAGCGACTCATTTGTTAAGTTGGCTGATTCTGCTCGTAATTTGGGCGCTGTCTTTAACTCTACTGTGTTCATCACCGACTATGTAAATGGTATTTGTAAATCGTCATTACGTGCATATTCGTGACATACGCAGAATTAGGTGTTTTGTCCATATGTCTTCAAACGTGGCGGTCGCAGTCTGTGCATTTCTTCGCAGGGCGAGGATGATTCCAACCCATTTCTACTCTCCGAGCTACCCTCATCACTGCCCTTTCTAGTCTTAATGTAAAATGACCGTTCCGTACCAACTCTGCTCGTAGTGTTCGTTCTCTCCAAGGAAGGTTCCGGATGGGCCGCTTTCTTAATTTTAAAGGAGGCCACATTGTAGAGCTCTGTCTCAGGATCCCACTCCGACTTTTCTGCGCTCGCCTGATGGGCAATGTCTTGAGGATGGCCTTTTCTCAGAACAACACTCGTTCCTTTACTGGCAACGGTCGGTTTCTTTTCGTGCGTCTTTTTAACTGCGGGCTTTCTCTTCATCACCATTCTACATCTCGTAACTTTGAAACTACAGCCATTAATACAGAGATACCGGTCGTTCTCTTAGTTCTTGGAATAGGGGAGTCTTATGACACGTATCCATGACTTTCCGCCCTAGGCACTTGGATATAGGGCAACGCATCTCCCCGTTGTAACACATCTCTCGCTCCATCTTCGTGTGTGGGATTCCCAGCCTTACGCATATATGCATCATGCACCACAACTTACGGAGTAAGTTCTCGTACTCGGGCCTAGTTAATAAATTCTGCTTTGGAAGATAGGATATATCTATGGAATGCTGACAGCGAAGGTCCTCTTCCTTTATACCTTAGCTATTTGCACACAGACCTTCGTCCCGACCTGCGCACGAGGGGACCCGACACCGCAATTAAGTCAGATCTCTGAGCTATGAGTTGTGAAAAGCATGTATGGATCCGGTATCAACCGTGTCGACTCCTATTCTACCTGGATAACCCGATACTAACGTTTCGGCTATTCTCTTGATCGGGTTTAATCTCTGTTTTATCTGGTCTCGTTTAGATGTTGACTCCCTTAAGTGTAATCTTTACTTTAGTACAATGACCCGCGGTATCTTCCAGTTATTTATTTCCATTGTCCTTCCTCGAGTTTCGTACAACTTCTTATCTTCCCGCTATCGGAAGTCAGTCCTTCTCGCGACTTCGCAACACAGTTGGCCCGTACTCTAAAATCGGATTCTTTTGGGCGGTATCTAAACCAGACAGCGGATATTTCGGCTTTGATTTACTTGGAAGCACACTGAGCAGTTTCTTGAAAGGAGCCGATGGGGTAAGCTTTCGTAAATTTACCCATTTGCTTCACATGGACCTGTGAGTTGGAAGCGCACCGAGTATTCTTTCAACAGGACCCCCTTTCGTCCGAATATATATATCGTAACTTTCCCAGAGTACCGGCTCTCACTTCTGTATACGCTAAGTGTGCCCAGCACACGAATGTACTGAATATATTGCTAATCAAACGATGCCAAATTGTTTTGACTCGAATACATACAAGTCTCTATACGCACGAATTTATCGACGACATTTGTAACTCAAACTATCAACTAAGTACACGATAAATTGCCGTTAAAATCATTTTGACTAAACAGCGGAAAAAATACGCTCATACATACATACATACATGCATGCATACATACAGGCATACATGTATACTATACGACTATCTTTACCATGGGGTGTTTCTCCGGGAAGTTGTTCATTACTGTTGATGTATTTGTCTATCGGTATCAGGGGCAGAGACGTAACTTAGAAGTGCTGCAACGATGTAGATGTATTTGGATTGTAAGCTAAAGGTACCAGTTTATCATGATGCCCAACAAGCTAATCGTGTAGTTCATTAGACACCACATCAATTTAGTTGTAGATGAAGAACGTTCATGTGTCGTTTCTGCTTCTTCGAACCCAGTCCACATTCTCGCTTCTCGTGCCTCCGGGAGAGTTTGTGGAACTGTATCGAAGCCGTGGATTGCAGAAGCACCGCTGGGTCAGAAGCTCAAGATCAGTCTGTTCGATTTTAGCACATCGTCTCAAGACTACAACCAAAGACCACCTAAACAGCCATGTCTTAATTATGGCCTAATTGTCGAAAGGGCGGCTAAGATAAACACAACGATCTGTCGCATCGGAGAGCAGAGAGAGAAGGACTTACACATTTCAACTGGAAATACTGTGGAGATAATTCTTAATATTCCGGAAGAAAAGGAGAGCATCACCGCCGGTGAAAACTACATAATAAAGCTTCAAGGTTAGAAGAAATGCTTCTATCCCATGTTACTGCCTGCCACTATCTTCAGATTCTTCTAAAAATATTGATGATCGATTGAGTTTTACTCCAGATCAGCACCAATTGGCTACTTAATGTCTTGACCTGTTATTATTTTGAAATAAAATAAATTACGACAGCAACACAATCTAAAAACAGTATTTAAAAACTGCTTACAAGTTCAATAAATACGTTACAGTGGATAAAAGGTCGATATTTCACCTAGAAAATGTGTGACCGTGCCTGAGAAATGCAAATAACAAGTCATATAAATGTTTTTATTAACCAGTTTTTATGAAGATTTCTTTTATATCGGCCTCGGATGCTTATGAATACGTTCCAGTTTGCTGTACTCATAAACAGTCACGATCCATAGGCACAGTGACTTAGTTATGGTAAACTTTAACTCTTGATTTCTCAAAAGTAGCTGCGAATACATCTCCATCCAGCAATTGTCCTTCTTGACTTGCGGGGAAATACTGATTGTTATTTAAGAATATAATTACTGAAGTAGTAATCAAAACTTAAATGCATGCATACAAACATGACATACATAGGTGTTTTGTAGCTGTGGGCTGTTCGGACATTATTCCACCTGAAGATGCTTGGTTGAAGAGGAAAGACGATGTCATTGTCATTGGTTGCTATTCCAATCGTCAAACGTGGCATCTGAACTGCAGGAGAAGAAAGTGGGAGGGTGTTCTGGGGAACTGTTCACAAGGTGAGATCATTCGGCGGTTGGTGTAGTCGTGTGACGAAAGTCAGCGATATCTATAATAACTGTAATGCCTTCCAGTATCGTTCAATCAGTCTTTCTGTCATTCTCTGTTTTGGCTCTCTCTCATTACGCAATCTGTATTTGACACTTCCTTATTCTTTGTCTCTCTGTCGTTATTCTTCATTATTCTATCTGCATAATAAGTGACTGCATTCTGTGACCCTGGTAGCCTGTGTCATTGGCCTATGGTCAGTCTTGTAATGTCTGTCTTTCTTTCTGGCATACAAACAATTATTTTATATGTTTTCATTGCGGTTTTTCGATATCTTTTTATTACTGCCTTGTTTTAAGTAACTGATAACCTTTGTTTGCTACTAATTATTAACTTCTTACGGCATTTTTTCTGCTATATAGTTATGATTTGTAGAGACATTAGTACACGAACGAGTCGTAGAACAAGAACCACTGACACAACTATCAACAAACGGACAAGGTTGCTATAAATAATCTATTGTGAACATGCTTAAATGTCGTTATGACTACCTGAAATCGGTATTTTTAAACAAACACGAGGCCATTGGCCAGTTGTTTAGCATATTTAATGACCTTTGCACAGCGAACTCAACTTCTGATGACTTGTGAATAGCCGGCACGTGATGTTTTGTTTTGTTTGCATATATACTTCGTGCGTCTATGTGGTCTTTTGTCTCTTTGGCTAAAGATGTGCATAATGTTATTTCCATCAAACTGTTCAACCTGTAGTGTATGGTGAGGAGACGCTCAAAGGCACATGAAGAATGACCTCTATCTGCTGGCTCTCAGACCTGAGCTGGAATGCATGAGCTTATACTTGACCTAGTTATAAGACTCAATTTTGCTGTAGCCTACTCTCGCAATCCTACCTGCTTTGTTCGTTTCTCACCAATCGCAACTACAGCTCATCCTCTGCTCTTCAGTGCAAGTTCTCACCTATTTTCTTCTATGAAGCCGCATTGTATTTACCTTCTTTGATAACGCTTGCCGATATTGTGACATATGTCGTCAAAGATTCTTCTTCTTTTGTTCTTCTTTATCATGTTCATAGGATTAGTCAAATTCAACACTATTAAGCTGCAAGCCTAATGTTACAGACCTATTTAGATATAAGCATATAGAAGCCATATTTGCACTTACATACCTATTTAGATATATAAAAGTCACGTTTGCACTAAACCATCACAATAATGTAACTGTTTTCTAGTAATGTTATTTGCAAATTTATTAGACCAAAGTTCTAATTTTTTCTGTTATTATTTTAGTACTGGCTATTGTTGCCATCTCCGGATTTACTGTGGCAATCTGCCTGACCATTATGTGTCTGGGACTGGTTTGCCTACGAAGGTACGCGATTTGCTTTTGTCTTCCTTTGGTCAAGTATTGCATAATTTCAAATTATTAGATTTGAATTTATGGACGGTATAAACGTCATTCTATTCTTGAATCATGACCGAGTTAACACCTCTAGGCCAGATAAGGCAAATTGTCATGTTTTCTTTCACACCCATATTATTATCTTGGGAAAAGAGTGTTTCAAGTGTAAGCATAACTTTTTGCGTGTTGTGCTGTGTTGATTTAAAAATTCTCTTGTAAAGGTTTACATGAACTGTCGTTTTAACAGTTCAGTTAACAATTCTATTCTTAATTTTTTTATTTTCTGACTAGTTTCTCGCGTTTTTCTCTCCTCATATAAGTTTTAACTATTTATTTCTGCTTCACGTTGTTTTCGTGCCATTGTGCACCTACGTTGCCTGATCTTAGCTTTCTATGCTTATGATCTGGATAGACACAGGAAGACCCAAATCACAATCTTTTAATTTTACGGTTCTTAGGTCCATACTAACATTGGCTGGCACTCTTTAACTTATCTGTGACACTGGTTATGGTCGCCTCGTTAAGTCAGAGCGTTGGTGGCGCCACTCTCGTCTTTCCTTGGACCACACTAAGTTTAAACAGCAGCGCAAACTCATGCGAAAACTTGTTTCTGCCCATCGCGGTTCTTCATTCTCGATGCTACTTTATTTCAGGAACTCTGAACATGCTGTCGTCTTTCAAATCTAGTTGGGACTCTTTTGGTAGAGATTTGCGTGTGTGAGCGAGCTTGCCACTGGTTACTCTGAACAATGTTTACTAAAGGATGTTCTGTTCGTAATGACATTTAGCATCTTAAAGGCTAGCCCAGAGAGCGCCTCAGTTTTTCTTGAATATATAAATTTCCTATTATAAATTTAAAATTTAAAAGTTTAAAGTTTAAACAACTTTAATATACTTAAAGCTGAAAGTTCCTCATCTCCAAAAACTTACTGGATAGCTTTGAATATGTTATTCCATCGGGAGAAGGAAAAATTTATCCTCGCTGTGTTCTCGGATACCCCGTAGCTTGCAAGTAGGTCCAAATTCTTACCTATTTTACAGATAAAATTTTCTCAGTATAAGGCTGAAATTTGTTGGTTATTCTGTATGCGATGAATTTCTTCATCCTATTTCTTCACCTCTTGACTTAGAATACTTTCAGCCAACAAATCATGTAGAGGTTTGCAAACTCATCTGTTCTTTGCCTAACAAAAGCTGCCTCCTGGACGCCATTCCTACATCTCTTCTAACCTAACAGCGCCGTTATCGCAGTGCACAAGGCATCAATCGATGATTGCTTCTAAACCAATCTAAGCATTCTAAACTTCTAAATTGCATTCTAAAATCGCAATTCAGTGGACAGAACTAGCCGAGATCGTGATGGCAGTAGGGAGTGTCATGTTGAAGTGTATCCGATAATTTTATTACAGTGCTTGTTACCTTTAGATTCTATGCTCAAAGCAAGAGAAAACAAAATTACAAAACGCTCGACTACCATCATTTCAATTCATCCAACGGTCAGCAACAGACGTCAGATGTCGCTACAACTTTGGGCCAAACCGATGAGCCTCGCTTGCAATCCCAAGTCATGCCAACGTATTCGGTTTATGTTGCAGAGACTGACCTCGTCGACCCCGTCGGCGCTGTTCTTCCAACCAGAATCGGCAACACATGCCGTCAGCTGTGATGTCAACGGACGTCTTCTGCTTCATGCTTAGTCATGCAAATTATTATGATTGCTAATTCTTCAGAGTAACGCTGTCTTAGTTCTGCAAGATAAAAAAACTATTATCGCTTTGCCAATCAGACAATCAACAGATGAACCGTAAATTTATTAGATCTAATGTAACGTCTTCATTGTTTCCGGTGTTAATTGTTTAAGCAATGCAATAGATTAGACACATGTACAACGCAACATGTATTAATTTAATGCTAATAATTTTCAAGCCCAACAGCAGTCAGCCAAAAGCATTCAAAACTTTTATTTCATTTGTTCATTCGGATTAATTATATAGGGCCCCTTGAGCTCCAGCTCAGCACCAGTCCATCGAGCTAAAGTTACACAATAAACCTTTGAAAATACATGCACAATCAATTCAAATAAGCAGCCTTCAACATATTAGCTTACATAAAAAAACTATCATTGCTTTGCCAATCAGATAATCAACAATTGGACCGTAAATTTATTAGTTCTAACGTCATTGTTTCCAGTGTTAATTGTTAGTGGACAGTTCACGAAAACTGTCTCATACAAACATTAAAGTTCAACAAGTGTCCACGGCACGACTTAAATACCTCAAGTATAAACATTCAACATATGCGAACGTATCAACCATACAAACTATGCAAAACTGTCAAGTATTCAACTATTTCGATACAAGAGACCTCGAAAACTGTTCACTGTTCGGACATACAGTTTCTCACCGTTGACTGTATTGTAACTTGTGTAGGCACCAGCTGCGCGTCTTAAACAGAAATTATCCAAACACTTGAAACCGTGAGTATAACTAAGGCATAACTCTTCCAACAAGCGCACAGAAGCGTATATATACTCTAAATACATACACTCGCTAGCAAATCACCAAATATATTTCACTTATGGAGACGCAGGCAAAGGGAAGCTAAGCTCTTCTCCGCTTCTCAGTCTTCCTCCACTTTAGTCACGGCCTCGCTTCTCTAGTCCATTTCACTGAGACCCCCTTTGAATTCCTGAGTTCTTATTCAGTTCGCTCTGTCGCATAGCAAAAGACAGTTGGCATGTTTCTCATTCACTGTGTACAGCAGCCCGTCCTACCTTCTCGCCAGCAAGGTAAGGTATACCATGCATCAAGTCAGGTCTTAAAATATAGCTCATTTTGTGACATAATGGAAGAAAATTTGATATTGAAACATTATAACTGAAAATAGACTTTCCACTTGTCATAGGTATGCTTGTATGCTAATTTAATACTTTCCCATTCTATTATTAAGCGAAACAATTGTTATATTGACATATGCTTTTAGCTTTAGCTAGATTTTGTACCAATGCAAATTAATAATATAGTTTTATTTATTATCTGTTTTCATTGTCAAAGGTGCACCTTAATCTGATGGTTATCGTGCAGGACTGTGAACAAGAGGTCGGAAGGACAGAAAATTGTTTTGCGCCCATTACCAATTCAGCTATAATGAGTACAATGATCGTAAACTATCAGTGGAAAGATCAGGCGGCCAGGGAGAGGGCTGGCCAACCGCTGTCTTATGCTGAGGCTAAGAAACATGAAGTCGCTAGCACTTCATACCCAAGACTGACTCAGGGCTAGCAAGCTTAAAGGATCTCTCTTCTTCTTTCTTTGTCTAACGTGGTCAAATTGTCGAACTGTTTAGATCTGGTTTAAACATTAAAAGTCATAAGGGCCTACAAGGAGAAATAGATGTCTCCAGAGAAAAGCCACAAGAAATGTTGAATTTATGTTGAAATAAGTTTTGCTTTTACTGGGGCACGCTGTATTATAGATTGTCCAGCACTACGGACTAATACTACACTACGACAGAAAAATCATAGGTAACTGCTTGGCTTTTCTATGATGTTCTTTAAGTTGTCTCAAAGTTTCTGAGCATTTGCTTTGATTTCATTTAGACCGATCCTTAGATTGATTTAATAACTTAGCATGAAGATGTTTTGAGACGACCCCTGACCTAGTAAAATTAACATTCACAACGACAAGGCAAGGAACCGCCCATTTCAGCTGGATTAATGCGCCTCTATATTAATTACGCTGTAGGCCTACATTTTCTAACCACTTCTCTGCAATAGGTCACGATAAAGGAAGAAGGCTAGTTATGATATATTTGTAAGGCGAAATTCAACGTTTATTTCTCGCGCAACAGACTGGCTGCGTTTCAGTGTTGGTGACATCACTTTGCAGTTAGGCGAATTAAATTACTGAATAATGTTATATGTTCGAATGAAGAATGTTCTGTTCATAGTGACGCTTTCCATGGTGTTGCGCGAGACTTTGCCAAAAGAGCAGAACAATGAGTCAGGTAGGTTATGTGTCCTTTAGTCATATTAAGTTCGTTCATACATCTGTGTAAAAACAATTTGTGAGCAACGAATCTTAAGCAGACACAAAGCCTACGATTCATCGCTCAGCCGATGGATATATGGCGTGTTAACAAATTTATTACTTGCTTACTTAGATGCATCGCATGATTAGGCCTATAACTCAAGACTAAATTAAAGAAGACAGCGTTTTAAGAGGTTAAGCAGACGGTTAAATGCATTGCACCTAGATCTAACTATAATTATTAACTCTGTCAGATAGCTAGGCAGTGCTGCATAAAGCTATTGATATGTTTTCATTACGTTCTCTGATCTATAAAACAAAGTTATCATTTTATACCAGAAAAATTCGGCCAACCGGGCGATTCTATTCTATTCTAATATAAAGCCACATATTATTCCCGTACTCAAAAACTACACTGGCTACCAGTCGGACGGATAATTCAGCTTGAACGTTGTCATAATTATGAGAGGCATTACAAATTTTACATCAGCACATCTCTGTTCACTGCCAACTTCTCATACCAACAAATACCGCTCTCGATCAACGGACATTTTTTATTTCATGGTGATTTTCAAAAGAATTATGAAGCCAGAAATAATTCATGGACACTGCAGTCGGGGGAAGACAGAGGAAGAGATGGAGGGACATGATCCAACAGGACCTCAAACTACTCAAATTAAAGAGGGAGGAAACAGAAACGCATGGAGAGAAAGATTTCGTGTGGCTGACCCCTCCATAGGAATAGGGATTAATTCCAGCTAGAAGGAGAGAGAGAGACTCTTGATGTGCACCAACACGGAATTCGCTGCCCAGTTCTATCCACTCTGTTAGTTATTTAATGCTGCAATAAAATCTATAGGCCTAAATGACAAAAAGAATGTTTAACTTTAAATGCCATCTATACTCTAGAAAGTATGTAGGCCTACCCAGTCCTGCAGAAATCCGGATTAAGATCTCCGTTTAATAAAACTTATGATGCCCTATTGTAACATGAGTGACAATTGTCATGCAGCAGAAAATCATTGTAGCCTTAGCATGACCGAAAGGATATTTTGATAGAGTTTTATAAACTATTTTCAAGGAAAGGGCAGGACAGTAATGTACATATGTTATACATAAATTTTCAGAATTGTTTGTCTTGTTTTCAGACGAATACTGTCAATCGGAATATTTTCGACCTCACTGTCTGAAGAATGAGGTCATACTCATGAAGAGCGCTTTGTATGGACGCATGCGCATTGGCAAGTGCATTTCGGAAAAAGAAATCGCAGCCCTTGGACCTCACTTTGGAGAAGATCCCCGCTACCTCGGCTGTTCAGCAGACGTCATGACCTTGTTGGACCATGAATGTTCTGGAAAACCACAATGCGAAATTCGCATTTTCGATATTTCAGAGAAAAACATTCAGCCCTGCTTTCCAGGTCTTAATGTGTTTTTACAGGCGACCTATACATGCATCAGCGGTAAGATGATTTTAACTTAATATCAGCACAACTCTAAAACTTTGGCCTTACTGTGGTTTCATGTCGCCCTTGTGCAATAGACTTGTGGTTTGCTTGCTGGGCTGTCAGCCCAAAGATACGTCAAATGTTTTGATTCCGACAGAAGCGAGAACTATGTATTCATCTTGTAAATTCAGCTGCAAAACGAGTGCATGAATTGCGTACTAGCAATGAACCCAAGGCTAAGAAACTGAAGTGACCAACATTTTATTTCAATACTGTCTATCGGAGTTGATTAAGGTTCTTTTTCTTCCGTTTCAGCATCTCCTTCTACTCCTATCATTGTCATCAGCATCAGCAGCGTCATCGTCGCCGTCATCATCGTGATCATCTTCTTCGTCTTTTTCTTTTTAACTTACATTGATTGTTACTTACAAAGCTAAATCTTCAACCTGCTATGTATTAATTAACGTAATGCAAAGTAAATTTAGATTCTTTGCTTTCTACTCATTTACAGTTGTAGATGAAAAGCGTTCGTGCACCGTAACAGCATCGAAAAGCCCGACTCACATAATCGATGCAACGTCTGCCTCTCAACGAATCTGCGGAACAAAATCTCAGCCGTGGATCGTCGAAGCTCCCATTGGTCAAAAAAATAAAATCACCCTGATCGATTTCAGTGCTTCTGACCGAGTATTAGGTCAAGTGATGAAAGAATGCTACAGTTATGGTTTCATTGCAGATAAGCCTGGCAAAAGAAATGTCTCCATTTGTAGCAGAGGAACAAAACGAGAGTATAGCTTACATCTATCGACTGGAAGCAGAATTGAAATATTTCTCAGCCCATCTGACCAAACAAAAACCATTAACAACGGATCGAAATTCATAGTGAAAATCGAAGGTTAACGCATATTTTGGTTTTAACACTTTTGTTGCTGTCTATTTGGGTAAATATGAATTTCTTTACATATTTATGCAACATCTTTTAAGAATCGCCTTCAGCTCAGAAGTGCTGAAACATGGCTATCTTAGAGATATAACGAGGTGCAAATCAGACATAATAAAAGTGATTCTTCAACTGTTTCTTGCGGAAGAACGATGTCTTTCAAAGGTAGGTTGCTCAGAAGGACAGGTCAATGGCCAGGAGTGCTTGAATCGATACAATGGAGTGAGTGATAAAGGTAATTTCTGAACCATTTATGATTTTATAAAGTGGAATAATGTCAAATCTGAAATAAAAGCAAGATACATTCATCATCGTTTGAGGCGTAAACATCAACACCTTTGTCATTTAGATCAATACAGAATATTACAAATTACATGCCATTTTTCTAGACTGCTGCAATTGCTTGGTAAGAATATCACAGATAAGTTGGCTATCTGTATGCACATATCTCTTTTTCTGAGGTTTCCATTTGCAATTTGTCTCCTACTGTACTATTTTTCTATGCCATAGCCATCGTTCATGCTTCTAATTGTCAGATGATTGCAAATAGTAGGCCTATTCACTTCATTTAGGATGATTAGGCAAATGGTGTTCCGTTAGACTAATTTAGCTTTCTATTTATCATGATGACTGTAATTTCAAACTTTTGAAAGTGGCCATCTCTGTACAAACTTGTAGCTTTCGGATGTTCTGATATCATTCCTCCGGAGGACGCTTGGTTGAAGAGAAATGATGATACGATTCAAATTGGTTGCTACTCCAGTCGTCAAACGTGGAAACTTAGTTGCAGTGAAGGAAAGTGGGTTGGTGTTCTGGGAAACTGTTCACAAGGTAAAAAGGCTTGCGTGAGCATGTTCTGAATGAAAGCTCAGCTATTTCAATACCCAATTCTCTGTATAGGCTATTCGCTTCAAGTGACTCCTGCTTAAAGTTTTCAATGCTCATAGCCATAGTATACCTGAATCTAAGCCTAAGTTCTGATGCAGTCTATGTGTGGTTTTAGGCTAAAGGTTTGAGGTAATGCTTTTGTCTCCATTTCAAGGCTAAATGCTTATTTTAACTTATTTGACCTAGTAATTTGCTACACGCTTTCATAAAACAATTAAGATCCTGATATTAATTTTAAAAATTCAAAAACGTACTCTTGTTATTAAATAATAAGTTATAGATGTAAGTGGTAATAGTGTTACACATGATGCAGATAACTCAGTAGGCCCAGGCCTACCTGAACTGATCGAAGATTCAAATTCAAGGACATCTATTTCAAATGATGAGCAAGGTAATTGAGACGTTACTGATTGGTATGATATACGTGTTTTAATGGTTTGTTTGGTGTCTGGCGTTGATTTTACAAAATCGATCTTCAGAGACTATTATTAATCAAACTTTGGTATCGATACACTGGACAACAGTGGACACAACAATCAGCATTCTGGAACTCTTTGCGGATATGATACTGTTTGATCATTATTTGTTGAATATGGGTTTATTTGATTTTGCAAAAATAAGATCAAAATGTTGAACATTCTAAACGCAGCATCCAGATTTTCATGCAGTTGATTTTAAGCATTTTCTGTGAATTTCGGATAACTTTTGCATTTTATGACAATTGCTTCCTATGATCATTTAGACTTATTGGCATATAAGTAACCATTGTTCGTAGTTTTAAATCTAATCAATATAGCGTTTTTCAGTTATTTTGTCTTTTTCATTTTAGTGTTGGCCATTGTTGCCATATCTGGATGTACTTTGGCAATTTGCCTGGCGATTGCCTGCGTAGGAGCCGTTTGCTTGCGCAGGTATAACATTAGCCCTGCCCCGATTTAAAAAATCCTAGCATAGGGTTAATTTCTCCACTACATTAAATTACGGAAAACCGATTAACGGAGTTCTCCAGAAGAATTAAGATTGATCCAGTCGTACAGTTTAGAGTCACCGTTGTATAAGTGAATGTCAAAAGCGATTACCCTGACCTTTACTTATCGTGAAGTGCAGAGGACCTCAGAAAAGCCAGAAAATCGCATGATTTTTTGTCATAATAATGTTATTACAATATTAGATATTACATACTACAAACTCCCAGTTACATTATGTATATTGCGTAAAATGTGAATTCTTGTTTACCAACGTAATTTGTGACAGGTCTTACAATAGTTAATTCACAACATATATGTACAAAATAATTATTAGTTGCTAAAAATATCTAAGCCTGAACAATATTGCCGAAACAGATATTGCAAAGCACGTTGAGCGATGCAATTTCTTAATTAAGTGTAAACGTAATCATCATCATCATCATCATCATCATCATCTGTGGCATGCTCCTCTCTGGAGCGATGCTGTAAACGTAATAGTAGCCTAGATTGTTCGAAATACGCTATAGTTCTTAAAATACTTGGTGCGTATGTGGTTTATTTTAGATTTTATGCCCATGCAAAGAAAAAGCAAGAATACAAGACACTGAATTATCAGATCCATTCGACAAGAAGTCTGCAAACTGGTCAGCGAATGTTTCCAGGAGTCACGGCCGACGTAAATGGATACGAAGCAGATGGCATTCGGGTCATGGAACAAACGCCAACATATTCTGTCTATGCTGCAGATGGCACCTTCATTGAAAGCAATAATTCAGTCAACAGTACAAACCAAAATGCTCAAAATTAATTTAACAAAGCAGAGAACAATTGAAATTTCTTTGTTTTAAAGTTAGTAAAATAAGCATTGAACCAAGAAATATCGATTAGCAGTAGGCCAACTCTTTTGCGTGAGTTTGAGGTCTGCTCACAAGCTAATACTAGTAGTAAGACGATTTGTATGGCGCCATAGAAAGGCCGAAGCCGAAAAAGGGTGCTGTACATGATTTTAAAAATTGACAATGCCATGTGATTTTAAAAACAAGTCGTGACTTGAATGCGTCCAGAGATGGGGCATTCTTCATATGGTCAAGTAGATTGTTCCAGCAGTGGGTCCGCCGACAAATAAGGAACATTCGCCAAACCTTATCGAAGACAGCGGACCATTCAGTTGATTTCTCGATGAAATTTATTAGTCAGATACAATATGTGTGTCCCATGAAGAGCATTTGTTACGGCCTTCTGAGTCAATTACACGCATATTGGTTTGTCCGACTTTGGGATGGTTTTCTCAAGCACGGAACCATTTGATGCATATGAGAATCTCCTGTCAGTAAAAGCGAGATCTGAGAGGAAAATGGTAGCATCCTTATAGCATCGCTTAACTCAGACGATTTTTTAAACGAAACTTTTCGATGAACATTTAATTTCGATGAACATTTAATTAAACTGACCTAATGCGATGCCCGTCAGACCCTTATAAGAGATGACTATTCTGTGTGCTTCGTTATCTTTGGTTTTGCATGTATATTCGTTCTATATGGTAGTGTGATAGAGTATCGCTTAGCTAGATACAATTATATCTTTACTCGTTATATCAGCCAGTTAGCGCATGTAAAGTCTTTGGTATATTTTGTTCCGCTGGGCGTCGATCTATTGTCTTGTCGGTGACAGTCTTGGTTTAGACCACACAGGACAGGTGACATGTTCCTTTCGTTGCATGAACCAGCTTAGAGTGCTTTGTGGATCGGCTGCAACAAAACATTCAGCATGCATCTGCGCCATAACCTCGAATTACAGTCGGCCTTTAAAATGTTCCGGTGTATGACTGCATTCTGAAAATTTTGTTTATGCGGAAATTTTATTCATCAACGGACACTTTTTAGTAATTGTGTATATTTTTTGTAAGTTTTGCAAACATAAAAAGCAACCGTTAGCACAAAAGAATAAGGATTGGCCACTGACCAGACAATCTGCTGACCACCTTTGACTGAAAATTGATTAGCACAAAATTGTAGCTCCAATTGCAAGACTATTTAATTGAAGTCAAAACGTTTAACAGTTTATTATGGTTCGAAAAGAGAATGATCAACCGTATGAAATAGAATTCACAAGCCTAGGCCTATAAGATTGACATTATTAACAGCATCAGTAGCCCTGTATACTTAGAAATGGTCTTGCATTGCTAGTGCTGTCGTTTCAGCGGAGTTTCGTTTTCCCAATGCTTAATTAGTAAGAAGAAGAAGTGTTCGGCGTAGCAGTATTTCGTGCAATTTCGTAACTATAGAATCTTTCATAAAGTGATATGGACACGGAGGTGCTTATACAGAGAGCGATAGCTAGATAGAAAAGGTTGGCCTAAGCACTCTGCGACGAGAAATTACCAAAGCATGAGCAAAACTTTCAAGAAATATCCCTTCAACAAAGGAAATTTAGTTATTTATAAAGTTATGCTAAGATCTTATAGTCAAACATTTCAAAGCTTTCTCTGATACACCTAAGTCATTGTTATATTTTTACGTGTTGTTTCCCTTTTCTGCGTCGAATAATCTGCGACACGATTTTTGAGACGGTCCCCGACCTGATTACATAACAAATTTGCAACGGTCTCGAATTATTACGCCGCAGGTTTTATATAAAGAAACGAAGATAGTTTGATCGTATTACCAGCTGGAGAAAGTCGCTGTATGCAGAAGATTTACCATTTAGCAACATTACACGCCTATTTCGTGCTTAATTTAGCTTTTCATTATTCTGTTTAAGATTATAAATAAGTGGTTTTTAGGAATAAAGCGTTTCATAGTTGTGCTGAATTGAAATAGAACATGACCGTTCGAGTGAAAAATTTAATGAGGATAGTGACAGTTTGGATGCTGTTGCGTGTATCACTTCCAGCAAGGATAGACAAAGACACGGGTATGAGTCAAATTGATAAATACACCCCGACTGGTTTAACTTCTCACTTTTCTTTAGCATACATCGATAAATGTTTTATTCGGCTATTATCTGAATTTGGTGCATTATCTTCATCCAGTTATTCTACAAATTAATATTATTTTATGACACATAGGTGGCCTACTCGTTTCTTCGAGTATAACTTGGATTGTCGCCTCTTTTATTTCGTTCTTATTGTCTGGCTTGTAGTAGTCTATATAGGTCGTTTGAGTCTTCCATCGAAATCCACGCTGTGAGCAGCCTCTTCTCGACGGCATCGACTGTCCAGCACACGACAGGGGGCTCTGGGTTTCAACCTGCCTCACCGGCTGTGGTCGGTACTAAACTAATTCCCGACAGGTCATGGACGCAGAGTTTACAATATCGTCAAATGGAGGCGCACCACTGATCTTTCATAAGACTGACGATGACGCTTCCAAATGGTTGGACACGAATCGCATACGATAACGCAACGCGAACCAGAAACTATGGGCGGAACTACGTTGGTAGAGTGAGAACCTGCTGATTGAGATTTTATCACCGATTCGAGCACCATTTCTTTCGAAACGACTCCTATTATGCTTAATGAACTCATTTGATTTAGACTAGTGAGAAGTGTCTTCGAGAACTTTTAGAAGGTGCTGTATATGTACAATTGGTCGAGATGCATATTAACGCAAAGAAGAGCGTCCTAAACTAGACTTTAACTAGAACAAATAAGAAAGCTTTAATTTATAAGATTTGTGCTTTCCTTGTTGTTTTACTGATTTAACTACTGATGTTCTGTGACTCCAGTTGCATCAGAGGACTACTGTCTGACTGAAACCTTTCATGCGAGTTGCCTGAAGAATGAGGTTATATTCATGAGAAGCGCCACCTACGGACGAATGCGAGTTGGTCGTTGTGTAAAGGCTGAAGAAGTTGACGCACACAAAGCTTTAGTCGGTGATGATCCTCGTTACCTTGGCTGCTCATCGGATGTCTTACCGGTACTTGACCAAAAGTGTTCCGGAAAAACAGATTGCGAAATTCGAGTTTACGACATTCTTGATGAAAACATCCAACCTTGCTTTCCAGGTTTAAAAATGTATCTTGAAGCCAGTTACAAATGCATCAATAGTGAGTACTCGTAACCTAAATATCTTTCTGAGTTTTGTGACTCAATAATCATATTAACCATTTCGTTGCAGTGTTTTCGTGTCTTCAAGTGGTTTTATAATTTTAATGTTTAATATTTACTTACATAAACAGCGACATAGGCTTGGGCCTATGTATACCTATAGCAGAATTTGCGATCAGTATTAACCTTTTCCTGCACAATCTGTGATTGCTACACTATTTACCAGAAACTACAGTATCCTCTAGGTACAATAATGTTTCAATTAATTGGCTATCGTAGTAAGGTTAGCTTACAAATAAATTATTAACTCGCAATTGTTGCTTTAAAAATTGGTTGAAAGCAGTTAGGCGAACCATTTAGCGGAACACCATGTCATTTTAACTTAGCGACACCTATAGACACACACTATAAAAGAACAAACTGCAATTTGACAACACTAAGGTCAATAAATCAAGTAAAACTCAAAGGCCATTTGTTGTTAGTTGACGGAGTTGCATAAGAAATACTTGGGCCTACTTCCCAAGACTTACCATTATTCTGCAAGGTCATCTGATTGTCTTTCTCTGGTCATACCTTGGACTAGAACTGTTCTGGGTAAACGGGCTTTTTCAGTTGCTGGACCTAAATTTTGGAACTCCCTTCCTGTGTCTGTTCGTTCTGCTCAGTCGCTTTTGTCATTTCGTTCTCAACTTAAAACATACCTTTTTCAAATTGCTATCCACCGTAGGCTGCCTCTCTGTCCTGTGGACTGACCTTCTGGATATTGACCTGATTGCGGCTTGGCTATGGTGCGCCATCGATTGATGCCCTGTGCATTAGACACCGGCGCATTAGAAGTTTCTAATTATTATTATTATTATTATTATTATTACTTCATCGCTGTTTAAGATTCACTAGTAGGCCCTATAATTTTTTTATAACGCTCCACAAAAGATAAGTATTTTTAAATTGCAAATTACCGACGCATGACCTTTACTTAACAGTTTTTGCAATTGTCTTTCAGTGGTGTATTAGCACTAGAGTAGTTTCATTTTATAACTTTTCGGTGAATTCACGATTTATGTTCGATGAAATTATTGTATAAACTGACAGACACTTCTATAAATTGTAATTGGTTCTGAACGTTTCCATAACTGCAACATCTAATGGGTCTGGCGTAAATCGGAGCAGTAATTCCTGCTCTCAAATACGATCGACTTCCAAAACCTCCGCTTATTGAAGAAAATAGAGACCTTTTAATAAAACGATGCTTAATAAAACAAGGTCTGAATTGCATATAGGAATCAGCCAAGTGAATAACGCTGGGAACGATTTTCATAAACTTTATCTGGAGAAGCATTGACTGAGCTAAGCTGCAATTCGCACTCTTTGGGTGGTTAAACGAGGCCTTTGGTTGCCATAGCGCAATTCTGAAATATTAAATATCATTTACATTTCAGTCTCATAATAACAGCTTCTGTTAACTTTGAATATAACAGTTTGTCTGTGGTTTCTCAGTTGTAGACGATCATCGATCTTGCGCTGTGACTGCTACAAAGAACCCAAACCACATAATCGGCCACTCTGCCCATCAGAGAATTTGCGGAACAAAATCTCAGCCATGGATTGTCAATGTGCCATTTGGTCAGAAAATTAGAATCAGCATTCTGGAATTTGCTGAATCACCTCCTGGCCAAGTCGGAGCTCAGAAGCCGTCATGCCACGGAATTATTGTGGAAAAGAACGGGAAGAAAAATGCATCGATCTGCAGAGGAGAAAGTCAACGAGAGAATGAGCTCTACTTATCAACTGGAATTCAAGTGGAAATATTTCTTAACCCGCCAGAACCGAAGAACAACGACGGACATCAAAAAATATTTCTGCTTAAACTCGAAGGTGAGAATATTGTTAACTTATATTCATTATTAGACCTATATTCTGATGAAATTACACAGTTTTGAATCTAGCACCTTCAAATATCAGTTTGGTATTTAAAGCAGTTTAACAAATTGTCTTGTATAGCGATATATGAAAGAATAGATTGTCAGAAGTCGACATGTGATGATTTCACATTCTGCACAATTTTAGTTGATGCTTTCAAATATAGCGTTATATTTCTACCGGTTCAAAAAGATCAGTAAACCGTATCGATATCAGAATAAATTTACTAAAAGTATTTTAAGTTATTCTATTTACGTACAAAAAGAATATTGTGTACAGGGCCAGTGTTTCTCTATCAGAAGATCTTTGTGCAAGATGAAGAACCATTTGCATTAACTAATATTCTCAATTGTTAGAAAGGCAATTATCTTCGCACTTTTCTTCGTGCGTTATTTCTGCAATTACAAAGCGCCACTATCTAGTGACTAAGCATCCATCGATGGCGCTGAGCAGTTGTAAGCGAAAAAACTTGCTCAGGGTTCCTACACCGAAACCATCTCAGGTCTTCATACGTCCTATCATAAGCCGTAACGTCTTTGGTAGAATCAAAACCTGAATATACAGGTACATATATATATATATATATATAGTTTAGTAGCAATTAATATCAAAATTATCTGGAAGTTTAATCGGTTGAATGGAAATGAACATTTCTGTTGTAGCTCTGGGTTGTTCTGACATCATTCCGCCAGAAGACGCTTGGCTAAAAAGGAACGATGACACGATTGTGATTGGATGCTACTCTAGTCGTCAAACATGGCACCTTGACTGTTCAGGCGGGAAGTGGGCTGGTGTTTTAGGAAACTGTTCCCGTGGTGAGGTTTTTACGGTAGAGTAGAATATTTTATGTCCGTGAGTCGATTAATAGGCATGAGCTTTAAATACGATTTATGTGTTTTCCATAAAAAGCTGAGCAGATCGAACGACCTCGGAAACAGATGCGAATACCACTTAAGTGTCATATTTTACAGAACATAAGCATTTAAATGTACAATATCTAATCGGCGGATAGGTAAAGCATTCATGTTTCTAAGTTTTCTGATTATTGGTGATTTTGCATTTCAGACACTTCAGTATCTGATTTATCTGAAGAACCTGGCTTGAAAACATCGTTGTCAAACAAAGCCCAAGGTTACCACTACATTACGGATACGAACTCCATTGTCTAGGTGTATTATAGGTGTATTATATGTGTGTACCTAATCGCAAACGCAAATTTATATAGCGCCTTGTTAAGAGACACTCCTCGGAGGCTCTCCCGACCTGACAACAGAAAACAGCGATCGAACACAACACTCTACGGCAAAACGAGACAAAGAAAGACCAAAAGTTCATGTCGCAGGTTGTTAGGCAACTTACTCCACAATTCTGGAATATGATGTCTGTATGTATGTGTGTACCTAAAAATTATATAGCATCTTCTGTCAGGAATTCGTGAGTGATGGCGAGTAATTGTGGGGCAAGACGATTTGATAGAGCGCTCAACTCTGAACGTGGTGAGTACGGGTTTGAGTCTCCTCTTAGGCGGTTACTGTGTAGAGACCTTGAGCAAGTCCTTCACTCACAGTTGCTCAGATTGATGCTTAGTCAGCACGTAATGGCGCTTAATAAATGCAGAAATAATAATAATAGTTATACCCTATGCCAAACTAGCAGATGAATTAGTGTCGAAACATTAAAAACAAGAACGGTGGCTGATAGTTTCAGTGTTTTCTAAAATAGAAAAGAAAATGTTTAGATAAATGAAAGAAAGTTACTAAGTCAAATCTATGTACTGTACCCCGTGTCGACGGCCGTTTTCTTCCACCGGCCCCCTCAAAAAAATCTCGCGAAAGCTCATAGTTTCATAGGCGTGGCGTGAGGAGCGTCCTAAAGAAGGGAACCGGAGAAAACTGCGTCTTCCGTCATCGATCGGTTGGTGCTTCGTTGCACCCGGAATTGGATGGACGACGAGTTGACGACGCACGCTTCTGGTTTACGACAAGTGTCCTTGAGACGACCTAGCATCCGTATTAACGCCCAAGGTCGTAATTATGCGTCGAACGCCTTCGCGAAGAGTTGCAAACTCGGTTTAAGCTCTAATTGCAGGACCCGTTGACGCTCGAAATGTATAACGCGCTCTTTATAGGAAATTTTTATGACATCACATCGATGTTTGTGTTGGCTGGTGGTTTTGAGCGTAAAATTTTTGTGACTTAGCATCGACATGTTATTTGGCTGTTAATTTGTTTGTGATTGGATGACGTTCGCGCGCAAATTTTAAATATAGGGCCTACGCTTCTTATTGGCCATCGTTCACGCAAAATGTCTGACGTTAGCAAGCCGTTGAGGTAGCGGGAAATAGACTTAAAAAGAGGACGCTAATGCTTTGTTGAAAAAACGCCAAAATTTGATACAAGTAGTCTGTCGTGTTTTCAGTTGGTGATTTGAATTACAAGTGTCGTTGACAGATTTGTGCGTTTAGAAACTGTGACGTTTCTTGTAGTGTTGTAACTGAACTGATAGTTTGTTTAGTTAATATACAATCGAAACTTAAAGACTGTGTGTCATATATCAAGTTAAAGCTACGCTACAAATCTGGCGAGTCGACGATTCCAAAACCAATCGTTGACAACTTTGAAAGATCACCGACATATACACACACATATATATTATAGAACCAAAAATATTCTACCAACAGGGGCAATCCGTGACTCCTTTTAGGAACTTTTCAAAGGCGTTGAATCCTGGCTATCTAACAGATCTAAACAGATGCGACATAAATTAGCTGAAAATGTTTGATGACCGTCGGCTCATGCAAATTACAAGATTAGTCGGCTGAAAAGCTATTAAGTCCCTAATTATTTTTGTTTTAAGTTCAGTGCAATGTGGAGTTATGTTGTGATACCTTAAGCTAAATCCTCTTTTTAGTTGAGTTTGTTTATCAGAATGTCGCTATAACTTTTTTATGAAGTTTTAGCTCATAATTTAAACAACGCGCATTTTGGTTGCAAAAAAATTACACAAATTTGCTTTATTAATTAATTTATAGTTGTGTTTCTGTTTTTCAGTCTTGGCCATGGTTGCCATTGGTGGATTTACGGTGGCAATTTGCTTGGCAATTATCTGTACGGGAGCTGTCTGCCTTCGACGGTAGGTTCAGAGCACGGATGCCAGTAACATGCACCATTTTATGTGCAGCCGTTATAATATTATATCAATAACCGCTACTGTAAGCAACAAGCGTGCGAGCGCACGACTTTTGAAGATAGCGCGCACAACAATTTCTGCTTGTGCACAAATATTCTGTGAGTGAATAGTATTTCAAAGTTAACATTTGCTCAGTGTTACAGCTGCTGGCATATTTAGCCTACAATATTTAGAAGGCCAAAACTAGGATTCCATGTCCTATTATCCTATTGTGCAAGTGTGGGTTTTCCAAAAACGCACTGACTAATCACAAGGTAAGCTCAAAGTTTTCTCGCGCGAGCGCCTACGTGATAAAATGCGCGTCGGTGAGAACCGCAGCTTATGTCAGCTCTCCTGCACGCAGGGCTCCCCAAGCCAATCACAAATACGTCAACAACTCGATGACTCATCGGCATGACGTAGCAAAAAAATACAGTACAAACATGTTCAATGATCATCGATAAAACACGCTCGTTTATATTTTTTTATTTTTTAAATTTTGCCAAAAAATTAGAACTATTTGCCTTTACAGCAATTTAAAGATGCACCCTAAATTGCATGAATTCGAGCTGATTATGTTTAATCCGGCCTGACAATTGATCAGTAACTTCCATTTAAAAAGTCATTTCTGTTTCAATTGTTAACAAATGAACGTTTGATGGCTGACACTATTATTATACTAATCTTCAGATTCTACAGCAAAATCAAGAAAACCCAAGATTACAAGACACTTAATTACGACACAAATGCCGCAAGAATTCAACATCCGGGTCAAGGAATTCTTTCTGGTGCAGCAACCGAACTTTGCTGTGATGACGTACAACGGATGAGCGGACAGCAAGTGCCAACCTACTCCGTCTACGTGGGAGAGAGCGATTCCGATTATCCACGCAGTTCACAGAACCCTCTTCCATCTGCCCGTCAATAAGTCGATGTCATCATGTTCAGTTTATGCTTCGTGTATGCTTTTTCTGGCATTCTGCAAATGCTCTCATTCAAACTTACAATGAAGCTGACCAAATTGGTGCTTCGGCTCTAACCACAGAGGAAGCACAAAATAAATGCTTATCAAATGCTATACAAGATTAACATTTGTACAGTACCTGTGAAAGGAGTGCCAAATCATCAGAACACATCAACGTCTACTGGTTATACTTTCGTACACTGTGACAATAGTCGAGAGTCATTTCGGACAATTAATTCTGAAAGTGATAAGAGTGTGTGTATGTAACAGGAAAATTTATAGCATGTGTTTATACCTTATAAAAGAGCATTTAGCTAACCTAGCTAATTCTATTGATCGAGAGTTCTAAGAGAACGACCAGTTCATCTGTAATTGAATTATGTGGAGGATCTCGACTTGTAGTCTCACGCAGACTCGAATAGATATTGTAACCCCCGTGTCTTATACTCTCTTGTCTAAGTTCTAGTGACGACTGATTGCAGTCACTTTACATTATACTATGGTACCTGCAAGCTTTGCTTAGCCAGTAAGCAGATACACACGTTAACTGGGGTTTAGTCTCCTATATGATAATTATAGGTCAGACTCAAATTAACATATGATTTCTGGCGGAAATTGTAATGAAGTTACAATAGCTCGTATTTTCCACTACCATCTTGTATCATAACGTATGATTGAATAAAATGAACAAAGTCGCTTGTAAATCAATCAATATATTATATAGTTTAATGTCTTCATTAATTCTTAATTAAGGCCAGCTTCTTATCAAGCCTAAATCTATGGTTCTACCCACCCACAAGCTTTGATGGCCATTTTGCCCCTGGATCCTGACCCTTTGATAAAGTCTGAGATAGTTTCACTGTGAGTTGTAGTGAGTTTGCATCGACGTAGAATGGTTAGATTGTCACTCACCACTAGTTGTCTCTGCGCAAATAATCCCATTCACCACTCCGACATATCTTGTAGACCATCGATTAAATGTCTCTCGTAGTAGGTACTTTAAGCGAGTTCCTTGCAGTTCAAGGAATGGAATTCACACGATTCAATCGTAGCCGTCCAAAGGAATGGCTCCTTGATGAGATATAGTTACCCTGTAGAATCGAAGACTAGGTATCTTTGCTGCCTTTCGACTCACGCCACTAAGTCCGTATCGACACACTTACATGGACTTAATCCACGAATGTCTGACGTTAGTTTCTCGACGAAAACTCTGTCATTTCACAACGAAAACACAGGTTAACTAACTGTAAAACATGAGACCTTATTCGCTCATCATTCGAGAATGCAGTTCGACTTGACAAGTCTATAACTGACCGCTTATTTTCTCGGAGCCACGCTAGATCACAACGAAGACCTTTCCTGTCCAAAATCCAGCCGTGAACTGACTATCGCAACGGTTTTCCGCATCGAATGTTCCATCGTTATAAGATTTCTATTGGCCGAAAAGATCGTCTGCCTCTTTCACTTCTCCTTGTAGCAGTTTCATATCTCTTCTATGAAATCTTCGTCTGCTCATTAGTTTACAGTGGATAAGAAGTTGCGTCTACTGCGTCTTCTCATTGGCTGACGACTTTCAATAGCAACGCGTCGCCATTGGTCAAAAATCCCACAAGTAAAATTGCGATTGGCTGGCAATCAAAACATCAGTTTGAAATTTCGTTCGTATTGATTCGCAAACTATGGCAGATTGCGATTAAAATAATCTATTAACATCCACGTTGATCACCCGTAAAATCAGTTCAGAAAACCCTCTCATATTCCCCGTATTTAATATATTTATAGAATTTATAGAACCTACGCTGGCCCTGCTATTTTTATTAGTTTGAACGTTTTAAGCTGGCCAAGTATTTGAGTGAGTAATTACGTTGGTCAACACAAACTCTTATTCTAATACAAGCATAAGTATGTCAATAATACGCACAGTTCATACAATAGTAAAATCAATTGGAATTGCCAAACATGGCGAGAATATATATATAGATTCAGTCTACAGATATACCACCGAACTTCGATCAACAGTTGACGATGCGTATTCAAAGTCCGTTGTTAGGATTGCACCGAAGATACAGAGCCAGTGATCGGTTTATGGCATTTATTTGCATTATGGTCAACAAATGAAGCACAACAAAACAAAGTCATATCACCGCAAATCATTCATTATAAATTAGCCAATATTGTGGGCTTCTGCAGAGATTGTTCTTGCAGTAAGCCTATTTTATAGTAATCTTTGGTAATTATATCGCATGCCTTTCGAATTTAATGGAAAGAAATGATATATGTTTGACTTGATGAACAGTGTTGAATATATGCATGCAGAACACATAACGGATGCCTAGTTTACCTGTCGTGTTACATTTTGTTCAGTTTTGATGCTCACCCGTTATTTTAATAACGCTCCTATATTGCTGTTCACTGTGTAGGCCCTATGCTCTCCGATTTCTACAGCAACGTTACGCATGGGAGGACCGATAGCTGAATAACCTCGATTTGGAATTTCATAGATGAGCACCCCAAGATGTGAAACCACATACGAAGTTTTGCACGTTATCGGATTATGGCATTATCACTAAAATAGTAACAGTATTGTCACTAAACTTCAGAAAGGGTGTGTGATAAATTCACGATTTATGCTTTGCGCTATATTTGCAGACATAAACAGAAAATGGTTGTGAATGGTTTAGACAATGAATGTACCAAATAATTATTTAAAAATTATGAAATTTAAATAATCAACAACCTCAAGCTTTTGAGACGATCCCCGACCCATTAAACCGTGGCTGCGTATATGAATATTGCATTACATATTCTATAGTCATATTAGTACGCCTGAATGTGAGTGGGTCATCTTAATTAAAGGTTTCGTCTGTATTCGTCTGTATACTTACACAGGAAACATCAGCAAGTCTGTTTGATAGGTTTTTACCTAATTTAGTTTGCTGCTGAAATTAACGTGAAGCGCGTTCGCGATTTTCTGAAACTTGAGAAAGCGAGTATTAGAGGCCTATGAGCGACTATAATGATTCAAATGAAGCATTTAGACCTACTTATCATTTCAATAGTTTGGATGATGCTGCATATGTCGCTGTGCTACGAAGTAAACAAAGGTCCAGGTAATGTTTTTTCCTCTTTTGAAACCATACTTCCGGTTAATTGGCGTTGATCCATAAATATTAACAAATGTAAATGCAGGATTTTAGACCTAGACCTACATATAGATTTATTTGAATTAATAATATAGACAAATATAAATTACACGTTAGCCGATTGACCTAATGTACTTCATAGCTCACACGCTATGGAGCATAGCGTTCTATACTTTCTATTTTATTACTCTTAACAATATTTAAAAGAAATGTCTTTGTGAGTGAAAAGCTAAAATTAACTCAAACTAAAACTCTTTGTAATGTTATGGTTCATATAATAAGGAGAATTTTGGATTTACAATAAAAAGAGGTTCAAGTTTTAATATGCTAAAATAAAATAAAAATAGTTCTGAGCCACAGAACTTAAGAATTCGTCCCCAGCCAAGCACGAGACAGGGCACCAGCGAAGGGTCTAAAGCAAAAAATTTTGCCTATGTCCTCCAAACGAACGATTATGATGTGGCTTCTTCAACTTCTTCTTCTGTTTTACTGACATTTAGCTTAAAGCGATCATCGTTTGATGCTTCATGCATTCTGCAGAAGTCTTTAAAAGTCAGATTTAATCTGTAAAAACTGTACAGATTTTCTGTTGAATACCTCAAGATTGGAGCTCGACCTCGTACCTATTAAGGAACCCACCTTAGACTTTAAAAGTCGACATTTTCTTTCTGGGAACTTCATACTTGTTTAATAGGAGGCCTTTGAACCAAGTTTACTTAGATGCAGTCTTCTGTTTCTTTAAAATAATGTAATGTAATGTGAACGAAAATTCTATAACTCATTTTAGTACATTTTGAAGTCGTTTCTCGCCAGCCTAATTGTTGTTCGAGTTCATTAAGAGCAAGAAGTTTGCCTATACGCAAATAATGCTCAAGTAACTGGAACAGTTATCACTTGGATTTTCGCACACACGTAGACCCCATTTAACAGAGTCTCTTCCAGAGTTGACAGTTCACAACATGTTCAAAGTTCCTGGTCCCTGCTACATTAATAAGGAATTAAAATAGCTAACTGCAATATTCGCAGTATACAATTGCGCTCACCAAATGGAAGTCTCTTGAAAGATGGTAGAAGACGCGGCGTCAGGATATCTCTCAGGTCACTAGGTCTGTGCAATTCCCGTTTTTTATATTTTAAATATGGTAAATTTTATGTCCCACACAAGTCATAAGACTTCGCTTGCAGTTTGCGTGCTTCTTGGTCTGCAGTCTCTTCCCGTCGACCTCTTAACCTTTAAGATAAAATCTTTTCGCTGCCACTGCGCTTAGCAAACTGCTTGTGGTTCCTGTGGGGAGCACGGAAATATGACTTCCAGAATTTATGTTGAGCAATACGTCTATTGCTATATCATCCAAATATTTCTGCGTTCAGAGTAGAGAGTGACAAGGTAACGTTTACCTCGGCAATCCCTCGGTAACTGAAGTAATTCTGCGGCAGAAGTTCGGAAGAAGTTTTAACACTGGCGCGAAAATTGGTAAACATCGTGCGGTAACGTATAGAAGTTGCCGTAATATCAAGGTAACTGTGGCAAATGTAATAACTTAGGGGCCTAAATAATCAATCAATTAGTATCTTATTAATCATTTAATTTGCATTTTATTTTACCAGCTGTAGATGAATACTGCCAGTCGGAAAACTTTCAACCTAAGTGTCCTAAGAGCGAGGTCATACTAATGAAAAGCGCCATCTATGGACGTTTGCGTATTGGCAAATGTGTCAAGGCTGAAGAAGTTGCTGCTCAGAAAGTTCTGGCTGGAGATGATTCTCGCTTTCTTGGTTGTTCCGCTGATGTCTTACATATGCTGAATAAAAGATGTTCCGGGAAGATGGATTGCGATATTCGCATTTCAGCCATATCATTTGAAAATATTTACCCTTGCTTTCCTGGTCTGAACGTTCATCTTGAAGCCAGCTACGATTGCATAAGTAGTAAGTCTCTGTTTTTACACTCGTATTTCAGCATTTGTTGGCATTTAATTTGTGTAGAATGCGGATTCACTTGGTATCATCGCATTTGTCAGAGTAAATTTGACCATTCTCGTTGGAAAGAAGTCTTCGTCTCTAATAGTGACTTTTTATACAGGTCATTAACCTAAAAACAAATTTTGGTCTAATTAGACAAATTCGTTCTCCCTGAAATTTGAATGTATTGACTTACTTAAGTACAGGATTCATGTAATGCTCAGTTCTGTGATAATATAAATTTAAATTTAACAGAGGTCAATATCTTCTAATGTTGCATTTGAAAAAGAAGTAGGACTTAGCTGTCATTTAAATTTAACTGAATTTTAGTTGTCGATGAAAAGCGTTCGTGTGCAATTACAACTTCGAAGAATCCAGTTCATGTGCTCAGTTCATCTGATTCCCCAAGTATCTGTGGAACAAAACATCAACCATGGATCGTCGAAGCTCCCAATGGTCAGAAAGTCAGTGTCTCTCTTCTTGATTTCACTGCTTCGTATTCTGACCGCAGTCAAGAACATAACAAAGAATCGTGTCGCAGCCTCGGCCTCGTCGTTGATAAGACGGCGAAAAGAAATCTATCGATCTGTGAAGACAGAGAAAACCGACACAAAGAGATATACATGTCTACTGGAAACAAAGTAACTCTATATCTCGGTCCTCGGTCGGATCAAACCGAATCGACTGCCAACGACTGGCGTTTCATTCTAAAATTTGAAGGTTTGAACACAGCTCGTGTTTAATTTTAAATAGCTCCCAAATAAAAATGAAAAATTTAATTGCAGCAAAGAATGGAGCTTCGAATCCATATGTCATAATTATAAAACTAAATATAATCTGTAGAAGTATCTCTACCGATTGTCACTTTCACAAAATAAATATAAAAATATTAACAGAAACTCGACAGGTAGAATATCATCTCAGCTGATCTCCTGTTTCGATGATTTTTTCTAATTACAGCAATTTACGTCTTATAGCTTATAAAATAAATAATAAGGCATTCACGGTTAAAGCATGTGTAAACAAAGTTGATGAATTAATAGCAATCATTGTTGTGCTAAATCATTTTATCGAAGCAGATTGTAGGCCTAATCTTGTTTCTATTCTTTCAAAAGAAAATATATAAGATATTTAATGAGGGCCGACGTTGCTTAAGTGATTCCTCTGGCTCACCAGTTCAGAAATTGACAGCATATAAAATGGCATTTTGTATATTCTGTAGCTGTTGGGTGTTCGGATGTTATTCCGCCGGAAGATGCTTGGCTGAAGAGAAACGATGACACGATTCTGATTAGTTGCTATTCTAGTCGTCAAACGTGGCAACTGACCTGCAAAGGAGGAAAGTGGATTGGTGTCTTGGGAAACTGTTCTCATGGTGAGCTTCATGTTCTTGCCTTGTGCATGTTTACATGTCGCACTATGGAAGAGACTATCACAACGATAGGCGAAAGTCTCACTGTTTTAACATAAAATTTAATCGTTGCAGTAAATATGCATGTATGAACATAGATGAAAAGAAACTAGGAACACGTGACTAGCGGCGATGGCGGCGAGTCCATATCCGTCAAACAAGTCTTGATCTGTCCAGCATATAGAAGTCACGGCTCTAGACTGCACGGAACTCATCGACTGGTCAGAAGAAAACAGAGAACAGATGAAGAGTCGATGTTTAATCCAATGATCCAATAATTTTCAATAATTCAGCAGAAGATGCAAAATCTGTTGAGTTAGAACACATGAATTCAACCCTTAATCTGTGTCGAGTAAGCCTCTCAGTGTTGCCAAAATATTAATGTTTCATGTATTCATCATCTACACAATTTATTTTTAAAATGTTAGTAATCTAAACTGAGTGTTTTAAAACCGTGGTTTCATTATTTCATTATTATATGTTAGATATTGCAAGTCAAAAAACAGCCGAGGACTTAGAACCTAAGTCATCCATTACGAGCGAAGAGCAAGGTATGCTACACGCAACATCTACCATTACTATCACCATACTCTTTGCAATCATTTATAACGATTTTTGCCACTTTAAGATTAGAAATATATGTTTAGTGCGACGTGGTGTTGTTTTCTGTGCTCGGCGTCTCTTCGAAATATCAGGGTTAGGTTCGAATCGGTTACAGTGATGAAAGTAGGAGCTGCACAGAGTGAGACAGAGAGACAGAGAGGCAAAGAGACAGAGACAGAGATAGAGAGTGAGAGAGTTCACGGAATTACTATCGTTAACTTTTCGACTATGTTCGAGTTTAAAGCATATCAATTGCGTTTTCACAGGATTAAGTTTTACCTAATCCGAAGGCATCCAGATCTGTACTTCGTAGTATTCCGCCTGTTAAACGCACAGAAGAGTGCATCTGATGGGCGATGTGTGGAGTACAGCTGAACAACGTATGCTAACGGATTTGAGCAATGATGAGCAGGGTCAGATCTGCTATGTACAATGTACAGAAGTGGCCTAAGGACGGAGATTTGTTGGACACCGATACGATTGGTTGCCCATATCCAGTTGTTTCAGCCATATGCCATCGAAGAAAGAACCAATATTACCACAGAATACCCTGAGTTTGAGGAGCAGGAAGTTGTGATACACAGTGTCGAACGCTGCGCAAACTCCCAAAGAGCAAGAAGCATCATCGCTTCGCGGAGTCGTCTCATGATTTCATGCATGCATTTGATGAAATTTGATCATTCCATGCATGTTTCTGTTCCTCTTCAGCGGAATTTGCATGTATTAAAGTCTACTTTTGAGTCCATGGCTTGCAGACGTCGGCTGATGGTTCTTTGGTTGACTTAGATTCACTTAATACCAATTGATGATGGGACTTTGTCTTTTTAGAATGTTCATATGCACCTCATTTTCTTATTAGACTTTGCATTATCATGACAACTTCAAGAGAAGACAGACTGAGAAAGCGGCTATAGACTGGAGCCTTAGTTTGACACTCTGGAAAGTCAAGCCCAACTATTTTTATGAACTTTTATAAACTTAATAACTTATTAGTATACTAGTCTAAAACTTATGGCAAAAATATTATCAACCTATAAGAAAATGAATATGACTGGCATGTTTTATTTTTGTCTTTCTGTGTCGTTTTAAGTTTTAGCTATTGTTGCCATTGGTGGATGTACTCTGGCAATCTGCTTGGCAATCGTCTGCATTGGGGCTGTATGCCTGCGCAGGTAAGTTAAGAGCTATTTCAAATTGACCTATCATTAGTCTTTCTTAACTTATTAGTATACTATGTGATTTTAATTAACCCGACCTACTAATTCGAATCACAATTGGACGGTAAAATACGTGAAGAATTCGGATTGCAATTACGACTGTTATAGCATATAAGTACTCAGATTATATTGGAGACGCATAGATCTGTTGCAATTTAGCCAGATATATTCAAGGGTTTTAGTTAAGCTAATATGACGCAGTATGTTTAGATTTTATGTTCATGCAAAGAAGAAGCAGTCATACAAGACTTTGAACTACAGCTCCAACTCTGCTGGAAGGCAGGACTTCGGCCAACTGGTCGTGCCTGGTGTCGCTTCTGGAGACTGCACTGGAGACAATGCGAGTTTACGAGAAATGCCAACTTATTCAGTCTACGCAGGACGGAGTGTTTTCAACAGCGTCGATCATCCAATCACCTCATGAAACATTTATTCGTGTTTTCAGCAGTAGCGCGGCTGATCTTCACAGTTGAGAGCCATCAGTATTCACTGAATTGATTTCGATTGTTCATTCGGAATAACACTGGATTTACATAAGAATATTTTAATTTTAATCAATTGACGGCAAAGACGTTAATCTCGCGATATTTAAATCTGCTTTGCATATAAGCTCATAAGTTGCTAGTAATATGCTTAAAGTGTGCGAAATTAAATTCAGTGATATTTGCGAATCTTTTACTAAAATTAAATTTCTAAACTCTAACCTAATGAGTATTCCGTCTTTTTGGAACAGCCTTCAGCTGGAAATCCGAACCGTTTCGGCTAAAGCACGGGGAACATTTTCAGCTAAGCTTAAGACGCATCTTTCTAGAACTGTTATATAGCCATGTTCAAGTGTTTCTGAGAGGTATTTACAAAGCGCTTTATAAATGTTCAGGTAGATTCAGACATACGTACATACATACATACACACATTTTAACTGCAAATCTTTATCATTAAAACTGAACAATAACCACGAATCCTAGAGTTGCAACTTAAATTATAAAAATGATCTGCTTATGCATAAAATATTTAGCGCTTAGTTTATAATTCAATTGTGTACTCGTAATACATCACAAAAATTAAATGAACCCCTATTAAGCATAATACTAGCATAAAATAGTGGGTATTTCAATGAAATAAACGATATTAGGTATTTCCAAATTTCATGAATCTTTGACAATTTAATTTAACGTTGAAAAACAATATATTTAATTCGTTTTTTATTTGCTTTGGCTAATGCAGCAGCATAGTTTTTCATAGAATTTCTCTACACTTAAGTAACTTCAGAATTTTGAGACGACCCCTGGCCTACAAAAATTATTTGGTGCGATATTAATATTTATTGAATTTCAGCTTACATTTGGCATATCAGTGCGCTTGAGCATATAGTAGTGGCTACTGCATAGGAGAACAAAGGTCTGTCACTGTTTAAAGTAGGGATAACATTAAATGGACGCGAGCCTTAATACATCAGAAATTTGGTTTTAATTCAAGGTCACCCGATTGAATACCGATATTTGCATTATTTTAATGAAAATTTAGGCCTTGTTGGATGCGTCGAGTTAGTCTAATACAGTCTGCACTAAAGCCTATCGAAGTCATATTAAAGTTTAATCATAAGACGTTCGAAATGAAAAACATTTTGAATGGTTTGTTGCTGTGCACACAGTTCAGCTTCATTTTGGCTTTGACTGACGAAGTGCGGATAGATTCAGGTATTATGCCTTTCACATTTATGCCAGAACTTTTCTATTTTATTTTATTTTTCATAGTATTTGAAAATAATATAAACTATTATTAACACGCATTCATTGGCCTATTCACATTTGCTTCAACATATATTTTATATACTGCTGGCCATCTATTTGTGTATTACGTCGAACGGTGTTTAATAACGTCACAAAAGAGCTGTAACAAACTCTGCCATTGATGATTGTAAGCGTAACATTTTGACATCTCTTGCATCATTTGAATCTGCCAGAAACGCTCAAAACTGTTGGTCAATAGGGAAAGGTGTGTTTTTAAAGTACTTGTCTCTAGGGAATACATGATGCCATAAAAAGAATCACCTAGCAAATGCAAGTGAGGAGCTCGCTCCAGAGGCCATGTGTGCAGTGGAACAGAACCCCTTATGTGCACGTATAACCTAGATGTGCTGCAGCCAAGAATAATGATGTCATTCGCGTCGCAACGCTTAGTGACTGACGACCAGGCTGAGCTCTGACTGGAATGCACAGCTTCCTGATGTAGCTAGGAATAGCACTACCTTGGCTCGTACAAGCATAATGATCTTATAGACTACCTAGACGGTCATCAGTCATCGGCCAGTTGATAGCATGTTTCAGATATGGCATTATTATAATAAACTTATATAGTGCTTTCTACAGAGAAACTACTCAGCAGCGCTTCCGGTGTAAGAGCCTCGCAGTAACATGTAAGGAATTGAGCTGTCACACATTGACTGCTTGTTGTAGTTACTTTAGCATGAATTCTGGGACGAGGGCTATTCCACAGTGACTGGCTGCCCACTGCAATAGCCCTTTGTTGAAACCAAGAAATTCTAGTCCTATATGCCTTTCGGATGTACTGAGGCTTGAAACAGATGTTCTGGAAGGTTGGAAATGGCTACTCCAACGAGCACACATATACATGTTGCGCCCACTAAAAATCACGAAGCAAAGAGATTCCCCTCAAAAGAGATAACACGAAAATGCGAAGCTCAGACTTTTAAAAGGAGCCACGCAGTTATACATGAGTAATTGCTTCTGAAGAGTGACTGCTTCTAAAATCCTAATTACTTTCAGACGAATACTGTCAGTCGGAATATTTTCAAGCTAAATGTCTTAAGAACGAAATAATTCTAATGAAGACTGCTATCTACGGACGCATGCGCATTGGTCGATGTATTAAGGAGAAGGAAGTCGCAGCTCTGGGACCTCTTGTCGGAGAGGATCCTCGTTACCTTGGTTGCTCAGCAGACGTCATGGCTCTAATGGATCGGAAATGCACAGGAAAGACCGAGTGCGATATACGCGTCATCGACATTTCGGATGAAAATATCCAGCCTTGCTTTCCTGGTCTGAATGTCTATTTGGAAGCTAGCTACAGCTGCGTCAGTGGTGAGACGTTTTCACTTTGATAATTGTAACAGTAGTCTTTATGAGGAAATTTATGTTGTCTCCATTAATTTGGTTTTCTCCTAATTCACTATTATTTGGTGAAACTTGGTCACAAACTAGATAAAATTTAGAAAATTTGCTGTCAAATGTTTGTCTTCATATAATTAGCTGAAGTAGAAAGTCATGAAACGAGTGTGACAATTTCTTCATCAAAATGTGTGTCATGTATTGTCCTAGATGGTGATGTGAATAGCTAACTATTTTAGAATTATAAAAACAACTCCGCTTATACACCTGGCTTCGCACATAAGCTAGTTCTTAGAGGATAAAATAAGCCCTTAATCGGTGTTTTAATTATCGAGAGATTGTGCTACAGTTGTAGATGAAAAGCGATCTTGTGTTGTATCGGCTTCTAAAATGCCGAATCATATACTTACTACATTTACCTCTCAACAAATCTGCGGAACAAAATCTCAGCCATGGATCGTAGAAGCTCCAGTTGGTCAAAAGATTAACCTCACACTTCTTGAATTTGCTGCTTCTCATGGTCGCGAAGTCTCAGGGAAAACAAGTGAGGATTGCTTTAGTTATGGAGTCATCGTGGATAAAGCAGAAAAAACGAACACATCCATCTGCAGAAGTGCAGCAAAGAGAGAAACTGAGCTGGTTTTGTCAACTGGAAATATAGTGGAAATATTTTTCGATCTATCTCATCCATCAGAAAGCTCTGACGATGAACGAAAATTCATACTGAAGTATCATGGTTGGTCATAATTTTGGTTTTCCTTATTGCCAGTTGCCATACAAATCTAGTCAGTTTCTAAATTTCGGAATGTTTTATTAAATAGTTATTTTTCTATTCTAACCCCTGAGAGCTCGCAAGAAAGAAAAATCTAACCTAACAGCTTTAATGTAGAGTTTAGAATAGCCCTATATCAGTATATTTGATATTTCAAATTTTACGCACTGAATAAACTCTAGACTGAGCTTTCCGTTAAAAAATTAAACGATAATTTCAAGAAATTAAATTTTTACAATGTTACATCGGTGACCTCAATGTGAATTTTGTTATTACTTAATGGTAAAAACTGACACCAATTCTTGCGGAAGTCCAATTCGGCAAAAGTAGCCAGCTCAGAGCCTAATGAATTAGCTTTTGGCTACTTCATTAGGCTTCATTACAAAAGGACCTGTTTGAGTAATACTGCAGCTAGACCAAACATATGAAGTTACAAATCTGCCTAAAGTTGTAGCTGAGACCTAACTATCTAACTGTTGTAATTTGATCTTCGACATTAAACTTCCTTCTATCGTGAAAAGTAGAAGTGGTTGGGCTATTTCCACGGCTTTTCTACCAATAGACTGATTACCTTATCATATCCCGCTAGCAAATAATGGTTCCGAAAGTGTTCAGCCTTCAACCGCGTTCAGTTTTTAAAATCACACTTAATAGGTTTACAATGTTGCTATTTTAGCAGTTATTTGCAACTACAAGTTCTGCGGACGTTGACATTCGCTTTGAGCTCACTAGTTTTATAGAAAAATAATAAAATCGTTTTAGCTGTTGGTTGTTCGGATATTGTTCCACCGGAAGATGCTTGGCTAAAAAGAAACGCTGATGTGATTGTGATTGGTTGCTACTCCAGTCGACAAACCTGGCATCTCGGATGTAACCAAGGGAAATGGGTTGGCGTTCTCGGTAACTGTACACAAGGTAAGGTACCATAGTAACATCGATGTTGAATATGGATCCAGCTGCGACCTCGTATGAATAACAGTCTGTAACATAATCGTTGCTTATCTATAATTCTGATCAATGACTTCCATGTTTCAACAACCTTCCTCATCTTCTAAAGGTCATATCTGATTTATTTTATCGATGGAATTGACTTCTTTTGGTTTTGAAAGGACACTGAAACCGACTCAACCACCTGGTTGTGTGCATCACACAAAGCGATGGCGAATAGTACGGACCTCATGGCGCAGCTTTTGTGTGCCAACTTTTAGATGTATGCATGTATGCATGTATGTATGTGTTAACTTAATATTACGCTGAAAATAGCAGTAATTTTAGCTCATGTACCTATTATTATCATAATGTATTATTTTTTAAAAGAGTCAGCAGAAAACGTTTGTTTTGATGTTATTAAAAGGTCAATCCTAAAGGGTCAGCATGCCATCTAGATATAGGATTATCCTCTGACCTTTAGAAGTGTTTCAGTGGGTCAAACGATTCTTGTCTACTCATATTGTTTATAGATGAATATAATTCATAAAATGAAATAAATATGAAAAACTTAACTAAAACGTTTTAACATTTACAGAGCATTCAATTGTTTTATAATTACCCAGTGCAATTGTCGTACAAATTTGACAGATAATGCTTTAATTCTAGTTTGAAATATGATGAAGACAGTGTTTGTATTTGGTAAGGTAGCAGGAAGATGAGATTAGCCTAAGCAGAATAAAGGAATAATAGTCGTAGGTAAACTAAAGCTGTGTGGAACAGACCGTTCATTCAGGTAAAATGAAAGCATAGTCGAACCGTTACATATTGGTTTTCTTAAAATTTAGTTCTTGCAGCGCTATTATAGTTTTGGAATGGTCGGTATCAGCGCGAACTAATTCATCGAGCAATGCAGCTAATCATTAAGTCAATCCATAGTCCAGTATTTGAACGGTAGGCAAGAAAGCTGGCGTAATATAAATTGCTGAATCATTGTTTATTAGTTCAAGCAATAAAACATGATTCTCTTGAGTCATTGTTAAATGAACAAGTCTGTGTAAAATGTTCCTAAATTGCAGCTATTTCAGCCGGTGATTCGGCCGTTCAGCTAAATATAAAGAGCACAATTTCCAGCGAAGAACAAGGTGAGCTCATAAATTTTAAAATTCAACAATTATTTTCAACAATTTTTTGGGTCACATGGTGATCATAATTATCGCGAGTTAAAATCGTAATTCGTCTTATATCGTAATATTGTGGATTAAGAGCATCGCTTTTGTCCTATCCAGTTCTTAGTGTAAAAGATCTATAGAACCTGAGATGCTACACAGATATTTCCGAGGGCTGAGACTGTTGCTCGTGTAGTCAGTTAGTCTAAGTTTTACTGTTCCCCGTTCTAATTATAAATATATACTTATATACTAGAAATATATATTATGTATATTTGTCCAAGTTAGAACTACATTTGTTTGTTTAATTTCTTGAAATTACCATGATTATTAGTCTTTAAAGAAATATTAACTATTTGAAAATTTATAATATTACGGACTCTTTAAACGCTCCTTGGATTAAAATATATTAAATTTGGTAAATAAACATAATTTGCTTTTTATTCATTGCACTTGTTGTGTGCGCAAGGTCAATAAATATGAATCTGAGGTGCAAGACAAGTAAATGTGTGCGAAAATCTTGTCCAGGTCGTTACATAAAGTCCATTCAGCAGGAGCGAACCCAAAATCGTTGGATTACAGACCCATCGCACTGCCGTATAGACCATCATTCCGCACATTACACGACACTAGGCTACTTTACTCTAACATAATGTAAGGTAATGCAATTTATTGCCGAAATATTTCATCGAAACGAGAAAATTGCCTGAAAGTGATCAACGTTTACCGGCAAATAAGCAGATAAAATCTGCCACAACAAGGTTGCTCTATTGATCGAAATCAAGATGTTTTTGCCTAGCTCAAAATCACCTACGTCAGTTATAATAGACTATGATAATACCTATAGGATAATGAAAACAGTAGCAATGCATGTCTTTATAATCTTGATATGTGATTTTAGTGCTGGCCATGGTTGCCATATGTGGATGTACCTTGGCAATTTGCCTGGCGATTGCCTGCATAGGAGCCGTTTGCTTACGCAAGTATGTGAACATTTTTCATTCTCAATGACTGACAGAACGTTTTAAAACTACTGTAGTTTTAACAGCAATTAAAATGACAATACTTTGAACAAACAGCCTGTGTTTTCTCAAATAGTTTTGTCGATGTTGAGTTGTTTGTCAAGCACACTGTGAGTGTAGAAATTTGAAGCAGATATGGTTGTCCTGCTGGTTTTCTGACTTGGCGATTTGGGTGTCGACGTGAGCTAATGCGGAATAATTTAATAATAAACGTTAGATAATAGTAATAGTTTTATAATGGCTTAAACTTAGCTAGACAGTCGAAGACATGTAACTCATAATTAAGTCAAAGCTTTCAAAACTACTAGATTTATTTTTGCATATTAATTTTGTTCTGTTAGAGTTTATGCCAAAGCAAAGAAAAAGCGGGAGTACAATACTTTGAACTACCAAATCAATTCAGCTAGAATTCAACACGCGGAGCAAGGAATTCGCTCAGATGCTGCAACCGAATTCTCTATAGGCTACGAGCAGGGCTTAGCTGGACAACAGGCGCCAACATATTCAGTCTACGTGGAAGAAAATGGTTTCATTGAAGTCGATAATTCAGCTAACATTTCAAATCAGCATTCTCAAAATTGATGGAACACACTGCTTAAAATGTTCCACTAAGACTGCGGACAATGATGCCTTCAGTGCGATTTCTATTAATACCCTCTCTCGTCTCCAATGTATGTTACAGAATAACAGCATATCTCTGACATACAAAGTGTAATACGCTTAAGATGGTTAGATGGAGATTGAGCAAGACACTGAATTTGGTGTAATAAAGTAATTTAGTATGAAATCTGCAGTTAAATACTTCGATCTGCTCTCCTTTCCCATGCATTAAGATTCACAGAAGTCCAGCCTGTCGATGATAAACGCAGAAGGTAGCAGTGAAGTGCTGATTAATTAAGGCAGCGTAGAGCATGTTTGAAGCACTGCAATTGGCTGACCCATTTCGTAATCGTAATCGTAATTCCGAGATTTTTACAACGAAAGCCGCGCCGTGGGGACAAGCTTATTCACAGGCGCTCAGTCAAAACAAAATCGATAGGCAAAAGGGTCCGGTTCCAGGTCAAGATCCAAAAGTCAGACGGAGAGACAGCGCGGCAGCTATGGGGGTGGCGGTTGGGGTTGGAGAGGAGAGAGAGAGAAAAGGTAGAAGGGGTGTCAGGATAGGATCTGTCAAAGAGGAATGTTTTCAGTTTTGAGTGAAAGGCCGAAGCAGAAATTGGAAGCGGTGGAGCATCGATGAGTTTGTATGATGGGTCAGAAAACTGTCGCAGCTCTGGGGGGAGTTTATTCCAGAGTGGTGGGGCAGCTATGGCTATGGAGCGATTACCAAATTTTAAGAGTGAGGTGACGGATGGGCTGAAAAGTGTTAGGGCAGAAGAGGAGCGGGCAAAATTCTTGATATGCCACTTTAAAAAGAGTTCACTGTCAAGTTAGGCACTCTGGTACCTCATGACTAGGGCTAGCGGTAGACAACGGTCACTCTCAAGTAGATACACTCGTAAGTCATCTCAAAACCCATATTAGGGCCGATCGGTCGATTCAGCTGAAGTTGCAGTGTGGTGCAAGCAACGAACTACTGTTTAAACGAGGCAGAACGTGAATCGCCTTTTGGATATACTTGAGGATCCTGTTAGTCATGACCACTCTGAAATGGCGCACGTGAAATGCTTTGCAATTCTTTATTAACTGAAGTACATTTAGATTATTCATCCAATGCCAAGTCACATAATGTAATTCGACACGCTATGCATGGCTGTAATGGTGAGCAAAAGATCTCTGTTGCACGTTTATGATGTACTCTACAAGTAGGTAGGCTAATATAATATACTGACACAATTTCTTGTAATTTCGCCTTGAATTATGTCGCTTATTTTATTGAGGAAAATTTCGACTAAGGTTTTACGCTACCTGGATTCTTTTTCCATACATAGACAACCATCCAGTACCTTCAAGTACACAATGGTTATGCCATATTTAAACCTTTAATAGCTGCACACGTGAAGAATTATATTTTATTTCGCCCTGAGTTCCGAGAAAGATTTTGCTTCAATTTAAGCTCTCATAAGGATACCATTGATAGCTGCTGGCAAGAAAATCAAGATTCTCAAAACGTTAAAAATTTAAAATTAATTTGAGAATAATCGATAAGAATTGTTTAGTTACATAGTTATTTAAGTAGGATCTAGTTGTATTAAAAACTCGAAATGAAACTAACAGGCAAGTGGCAGAAGTACCACTGAACATGCAGTCAATTCCATGGGAATGACGCAATAAAGTTTGATAGCATTGGTGAATAATATCTGCTGTTTTATGTGTCATTTATATCGTAATATTTTCAAGACTTTTTTTAAACTATCAAACACGCAAATAATGAACGACTGACACGTGTTAGTTTCTTTAACATAGTTGTAATATTTGTTTCTATCATCTACCGCAAACTTCTTTCGGTTGATTCTATTTAATTCAACTTTTGAGACGACCCCCGACCTATTTAATAATTCGCAGCAAATTAATACGCCTAAAACGCGATGTCTTCACACAAAGCAAAGCATAGATTGTTGAACGTAAACCTTCGTTACTTTCACCAAGATTATACCAGAGTGAAACATAGCGTTTTATGTATTCAATAAGAGTAGCTGATTGTGAACAAATTGCGTGACTGCCGTGAGCTAACACGTTTTACTGAGGCCTAGTGCAAACAAGTTGCTAAAAAGTTTAAAATGAAGAGTTTGCTGAGTATGCTGCTGTGTATGCTGTTAAGTCTACATACTTCTGTGAGTGGTGAAGTTAGAAAACCTTCAGGTAAGCCTATGTTTTGTTTTGAGCTATTAAGGCCAACTTTCCACATATTATTGCTGCGCAGTAATTTTAGAGTGTTCTGATCGGTTTACTTGACACTTTACATGAAATATAGGCTGTCTAATCAAATATAAAATGTCTATATTTATATAAACTTTAAATTGAAATACCACAATTTAAATCTTGCAAAAGAATGCATTATAGAACTGAGGCTAATGTACCATGATAATTTTTCTGACGACATTATAGTTTTAAAGTCCTTGGAGTGCTTTTTTCATACGAAAAAAATGCGAATCACAAAATCTGCTGAATACCGAAATAAAATTAAAACCAATGAATAGAACAATGAGGCGATTGTAATGTTTAAACGCTTTGGGTAGCAGCCTCTCATATGATTGAGTTCTTTAAGTCTAAACTATTACCGTATGTATTTCCATAAGATTCTTATACTTGAATTTCTATAGAATAACCGTTAGAAGCTTTATGGCTGATGAGTTTACCTTGAAATTGAGCTTCACAAATTTGTAATTGCAATTAACGCCAATAAATACCTATTTTAGGGTAAAGTCACAAAATACGAACATGCACAAACAGTGGCTAAGAGAAATAATGCATGATTAAATAATTATGCCAGCAAACAACTCAAAATTAGCCTAAGCGATATTTGTGACTCAACTAAACACTATGCACATAGCTAGTCTACCTGCTACACGCATATGAAACTAATACCGTGATAAAGTAACTAGAAATATTTTTAAATAGGCGGAGTATCCCATATCTCACAAGTGAGACGTAAGGGAGGCGCTCATTTCCTTTTCTTTAGGGCCTTAAGCAGGCAATGGATGAATCTCAAAAGGTCCTGAACACTGGGCCAGTGCATCGAAGGACTTGTCGTCTACTTCCCACCGGTATCAAACTATACTGCTTGCTGACAAAGGCACATTTGTGCAAGCAACTTGCCTAGGGTCGTTACACGGAATCGAACCTGTAACCGCATGATCATTGACCAAACGCATTACCGATAGACCACCATGCCGTGTCGTAACTTTTATTATTACGGTAATATGACTTAAAATTAACCTGATAAACAATTATACACCTATAAAAGCAGCGTGAAAACAGTTCATAGAAATCAGAATTGAATTTTTTACGTGACGCAGTCAAAGTTTGTTATTCAATCTGCAAAAGGGAAATGTTTCTTTCATACTTTGATTTCTTTAATGAAATTTTATGTAATATAGTAAAATACTCTAAATGTTTTTTTTTTAAATAAGGCATAATTGTTTATTGATTTGCATCGCAATAATTATTGTAACACCTCATTATTTCTGGTGTTAACATGCGGCATGTAGAAGAGTACTGTCAGTCGGAATACTTTCAACCTCAATGTTTAAAGAATGAAGTCATTTTCATGAGAACTGCTATCTATGGACGAATGCGCATTGGCAAGTGTGTGAAGGCTGAAGAGGATGCAGCGCAGAAGAAGCTGGCCGATTACGATTCTCGTTTTCTCGGATGTTCAGCCGATGTTTTACCGATACTCAACCGAAAATGCTCCGGCAAGTCAGGCTGCAATGTTCGAGTTATAGCGATCTCAGATGAAAATATTCACCCTTGCTTTCCTGGTCTAAATGTACATCTGGAAGCCAGCTACGATTGCATTACCAGTAAGTGATCCTAAATGTCGCATATTTTACTTGGTAAAACCTAAGCCATCTTATTTCGATTTTACTGAAATATGGAACTTTCTTCCATAATATCAGCACCCATAGCATTTTAAATTCAAACCATAAGACCGACGTTGTGTCGTCCATGTGTAAACAAGACAGCAAAACCACTGCAGCTAAGTACATTCGTCTCTATAGCATTTCGAAATCACATCTTTAGTTGGACGTTTTCTTCAAACATAACAAATTAATGATCGCCATTGTGTGACTTTCTGTAAACAAATTAAAATTAGAAATCGCCATGATGTGACTTTTTAAAAATTAAATAATAGAATTTATAATCGCCATTGTGTGACGTTTTCTTTCAACACAATCAATTTAATAATCGCCATTGTGTGACGTTTTCCTAGACACAAAAATTAATAATCGCCATTGTGTGACGTTTTCCTGAAACACAATCAAAATACTAATCGTCACTATGTGATGCTTCCTGTGTGAATTTTTCAGTAAATATAATCAAATTAATAATGTGACCTTTTCTCCAAACAAAATAAAATTAATAATCGCCATTGTGTGGCGTTTTCTTGAAACATAGTCAAATTAATAATCGCTGTTGTGTAGTGTTTTCTTGAAATACAATCAAAAGTAACAATCGCCATTGTGTGACGTTTTCATTCAACACAATCAAATTAATAATCGCTATCGTGTGACGTTTTCCTATACAAAAATCAGTAATCGCCATTGTTTGACGTTTTCTGTAAACACAATGAAATTAATAAACGCCATTGTGTAAGGCTTTCTTTAAACACAAACACATTAATAATCGCCATTGTGTGAAGTTTTCCATAATTAGAATTAAAATTAAAAATCGCTATTGTGTGACTGAGAATTATTATGCAAAAGGCAAATGAACATCAACAACCTCTTTTCATGTGCTTTGTAGACTTCAAAAAAGCTTTTGATTCAATAGCACATGAAACATTATGGACAACAATGATAGAAATGGGATTTCCTGGACACATAATAAAGTTGTTATCCAAGCTGTACAAGAAACAAAACGCAAGGATCAAAGTGGCAGGAACACTATCTGGAGAGTTCAGAGTCAGGAGAGGGGTGAGACAAGGATGCGTGTTGTCTCCAAGTTTATTTAACATTCTGGCGGAGAGGGTAATGAGAGAGGCTTTGGAGGGTTTTGACGGAGGAGTGCAGATAGGGGGAAGGCGGTTGACAAACTTAAGATACGCAGACGACATAGTACTAATAACAGAATCTGAGAAGGAATTACAAATACTGGTTGAAAGATTAGACAGAGCAGGAAGGAAATATGGAATGCGGATTAACACGGATAAAACAAAGGTCATGACAACAGCAGAGACCAGGTGTCAGATCAGCATAGGTCAGGAAACAGTGGAGCAGGTGAATACTTTCATGTACTTGGGCTCGAGGATCGACAGGGACAGCGATTGTGGAGCAGAGATAAGGGTACGACTTGCAAAGGGATATGCAATGGCTGCAAATCTTAAAAAAATATGGAAAAGTCATGGCATATCACTGGTAACAAAGATGAGGCTCTTGATGACATTAGTATGGCCGGTGGCACTATACGGATGTGAGAGTTGGACTTTGAGGAAGGAGGAAGAGAGGAGGATAGAAGCATTCGAGATGAAATGTCTAAGAATGATCATGCAAATATCGTGGATGGAAAAGCGGTCAAATGAATGGGTACTGGAAGCGGCTGGAGTAGAGAGGAATCTTTTGAAGACAGTAAGGAAAAGGAAATTGATCTATTTTGGCCACATCATGAGGAAAGAGGGAACATGCATCGAGAAGGAGATAATACAAGGCACAATACCGGGAGGACGGAAAAGAGGAAGACCGAGAATAAACTGGTTGGGCAACATCAGGGCATGGACTGGGCTAACAATGGAGGAGATGCTCAGGCTGGTGGAGGACAGAGGACACTGGAGGAACATTGTGCATGATGCGGCCGAATCTCGGAACGAGGAAGGCTGAGAACGGAACGGATTGTGTGACGTTTTCTCTCAACATAATGAAATTAATAATCGCCATTGTCTGACGTTTTCTTTCGACAGAATGAAAATTATAATCGCCATTGTCTGACGTTTTCTTTAATTAAATAATAAAGTTAATAATCGCCATTGTGTGACGTTTTCTTGAAACACAATCAAATTAATAATCGTCATAGTGTGACTTTTTTAAATTAAACAATACAGTTAATAATTATTAATGATTATAATCGCCATTGTGTGAAACACAATCAAACACAATTTCTTGAAGCACAATCAAATTAATAATCGCCATTGTCTGACGTTTTCGTTCAACAGAATAAAAATTATAATCGCCATTGTGTGACGTTTTCTTTAATTAAACAATAAAATTAAAATCAAAATCACATTGTTGGAAGTTCTGCGTGGAATAGAATAGGTAACTCTGTGTATGATGTACTGTTTTATGCTACGTCTTAAAACAATAGCGATTGTTTTGGATAGGTACTATTAAAATCACTCGATAGGCTTATTGATATTTAACACCTTGTAGTTGTCGACGAGAAACGTTCGTGCGCTGTTGCTGCTTCTAAGAACGCGGTTCATATAATGAGTTCCTCTGACACCCAGAACATATGTGGAACGAAATCTCAGCCGTGGATCATAGAAGCACCTGTTGGTCAGAAAATCAGCATCAGCCTTCTTGACTTCACTGCCTCAGATTCAGATCAAAGCAAGATGATATCATGCCGCAACTATGGCGTCATCGTCGACAAAGCTGCAAAGAGAAACTCATCGATCTGCGGAAGAACTGATCAGAGGGAGAACGCGATGTATGTGTCAAATGGAAATCTAGTTATGATATTTCTCGATTCTGCTTCTCTTATGGATTACACTGATGTAGTCACGGGATTCTTTCTCAGGATTGAAGGTTTGAAACAGGATTCACGATTTGTTTTTAGTGGAATTACAAAAAGAAATTTGTATAAATAGATTACCATGCGTTGTACTGCACTGTGATTGACAAGATTCAATTGTTTTTGTTCTCGTCAATACTAAGTATAACCTCTAATCGTAGCGCTGGATTAAACTATAATTTTAGTTACAAGTGATACAGTAATGTATGAAAAAGTTAATTTTTTCCCAAAATACCTTATTTACATTCAAATGTTTTAAAATGAACAAATTCCGCAAGCCTCCGAGAAAGACCACATCCATGTGTTTCAGAAACAACGTATTACAATAGAATCATGAAAAAGTATCTGTCGCCATTGAACATAGCATAGGGCTTCAGTTTGGAAGAAAACCAATAAGCGAGCGGCGGTTGTGGTCAAGTCTGTACTCGGTGGACAAGCGACTAACAGAAGAAAAGAATATATACGGGGCAGTAGCTTATCAGTAAGTAGTCACCCTGTTCGGCGAATTACTGAGGAAAAGCTGGTGTTTTTTGTCTTTTAGCTGTTGGGTGTTCAGATGTTATTCCGCCAGAAGACGCTTGGTTGAAAAGGAAAGATGACGCAATTGTGATTGGCTGTTATTCTAGTCGTCAAACTTGGCATCTCAGTTGTTCTGGAGGAAAATGGATCGGAGTTTTGGGAAACTGTTCTCATGGTTAAAATTTAAATTTAATACTACTTTCAACACAGTGGCACTATACGTGTACTTGACATTTTTATGATTTTTTTCGCGCATAATAAGAGATTTAAAAATAAGAAATAAAATACCTTGAACTAATTTATCACTTTGGTAAAGATAAGTCACAGGAAACGAATGGTTTAATTTAAGTCTTTTTTTCATACCGACAGGCATCTGAAATGATTGCATTGAACAAACTGTAGAAGTATGATTTATGAACTGCAGCATATGTTGTCTAACTCAAAATACGGTAACGGTCTCGTATTCAGACAGGCACAATTTAACAAGGGGCAGCTAATCGTGCCCCAAAATTATGGGGCACCGTAGCGAAATCCCGCTCGGCTTGGCGCTACGAATGCGACGCTTTAAGCACAGCAAAGTTAAAACGCACCGAGCACTGTTGGCAGGTTAGACCCATGGAATACCAGCCTGCAGTACCTCTTGTGTCGGTATATGAGCACCAAGGGAAGGTGGAGGATTAAAATAAGTGTCCTATTGAAGTATTGTCGCGATTGTGTTTGCTCTTCAAGCGCATTTTCAATCATTATTCAATCGCGGAGCCCCGTTTCTGAAGACTTTCTTTAGAGGCGTGTAAACAAGAATGTTGCATTAACGTTACGAGGCCTTGATTCTATGTATTAAGTTTTTATCAATTGTTTCCACTATGAACAGATGTTGCAGTTCAGAATTCAGCTGTAGAGTCTGAACATGAAGCTAAAATGTCGAGGGAAGAACAAGGTACTAGCGACATCACTCTGCATTACAGATTTAATTAATTCAATATCCAACAATGAATATGATATTATACCTTAAAATTACGTAATATACTTGCTTATTATTTTTACGCGTAGACAAATTATTTAAACAATTGTCTTGTGATTTTAATAACGCGAGATCTAATCGACAGTGTAGACACTGTCCTTACACACTTAAACAAGTTACTTGTGCAAGATCGATCTTATAACTCAAAAGTTAATTATTAACAGGCCATTTAGGTCTGCGCTGATATCAAGTCCAAAAAGACTTAACAATTCATCCCTTGCAGGCTGTGAGACTATCATAGGATATCATCCTTAACAGTATCAATAGCCGCAATAGCATCAAACAGAGCCAAGAGCCTTATCCTTGGCGATCTTTACTCCATTAAAAAATTATGACAACGCATTGCCATAGCTTATTAGAGATAGCTCGACATATAATTAATTAATTAACATGTATATATATATCTGTCTTTCTGTCTGTGATTGTGTATTTTTTAGTTCACTTATGATTTTATGTTGTAATATGTTGTTTAAGTTTTAGCGATGGTTGCTATTGTCGGATGCACTCTGGCAATATGCCTGGCAATCGTCTGCATAGGAGCTGTTTGCTTACGGAAGTAAGTTCAACACAATAGCAATACATATAGGCCTAAAACAAGAATATTTTGTTTAAATTACACATTGCTGAGCTAAGGCTTTTACCTCTAAATTTGAATCTCTTCTAACAGTCTATACCAAGACATAGTTAAGAATTACAAGCGTCTCTTGTACTGTCGCTAGTTTCAGTTACCAAAGACAAATATAGCCGATATTATCAAAGAATCATGTAGTTACCGCTTCTGGACATCAGTGAACATACTGTTTGCAGAATAAGGAGTACTTGAAAACAAAATGCATTTTGCAGACAAAATCGCATATTTAAAGCTGACTCATTATTTATTATACAAACACAAATTCGCATATTTAGTCCAGTGCTTACACCTTTTTGCTGATCGCTAGCGGTTTTCATTCTTCTGACATAAGTCCTTTGTATCTTTGGCTGCCGTCTGCCAACCCAGGTCGTTGTTGCCCTTTTCCAGCGCCTTTAGAAGGTTCTTTAAAAAGGTGATATAGAAAAAACGTTTCAAGAAATAATTGCTAAATATGCTTTTATTAAACTGTTAAACATTTTTCCACAATACTTTGAAGATTTCATGTTAAAGCGAAGAAGAAGCAAGCATATAAGACATTGAACTACAACATCAGTGCAGCCAGAAGTCCACACACAAGTTCGCAACTTGTTCCAACGTATTCAGTCTTTGCTGGGCAGGATGAGTTCAACGAAACCACCGACAATAGGATCAGCTCAGACAGTACTGACCCTTGTGTGCGACTCTGACAGTTTATGCAGGAGGGACTTATATCTAATTTATCTCAAACAAATAGACGGTCATTTCCAATTTTACTAAAAGTAGTCTGTCGTTTTTCCTATCTCACTTTTAACTTCAATAAGTCAGTGACTCTTCTTGCTATATTTGAAATATAAACCCAGAATGAATCCGTTTGCTTACATTATCATCATTATGTTGTGTGTGCGGATCTTAATTAAACAAAAACCAACACGCACTTTTTAGATTCTACAGTAATTGCAGGAAGAAGCAAGAATATATGACACAACTACTACAACGGTTTGGAAAGAAATCAAAACTTCAAAACTTGGATATACGCTCTCTGTCTAACATCGTTAGCGGTAGTTCTGTAAACGATGCGCCTCAATATGATGCCCAGCAGATGCTCATCTATTGAGTTTGCATCGGAGAGAGCGACATGGAGTTTTAAGTCGGTACTGATAACAAGGTCCCTTCGATTTGACTTTGAGAGAACTGACTCTCAGTTAAAGTTGTTAAATGCTGATTGCCGAATCACATTAATTCTTATTTTTCCCGCTATGCTTAGATGCCTAGGTCTTGATCATGTACCAAATTAGCTGTGAAAAACATGTGTCTTTTAGGACTTCAGCTCTTTGTACCTTTTCTTCTGTGGAAACAGTTTGTTTCATAATAATTGTTAGTTATTCATTTGGTCAAGTATATTCTACCGGTCAGCTTTATATAGTCCAATGAGCATCGACCAGTGGTAAAAATGTCGTAAAAATTTAACCTGCTCACTAAGTTACTATGCTGTTCTATTTATCATAGCTTTGCGTTTGAGTGAATTAAATGTTTAGAGCTATTGTAGAATGCGTAAGTAAGTAAAAGTTTCAGTCCGTGATGTCTCATGTTCAGTTTTTTCCTAGGCATTTGAGTCGCTTTGAACATAAAAAATTGTTCATTTTAAAATTGAAAGAATAACATTCATTTATGAACTGGAGTAATTGCAATACTTTGTAGTCTGTTTAGTTGATTTGTTTCATGGATGTTTTCAGAGAAATTTGATATTTGTATTCCCAAAACTATGTTAAAACCATTTATTGCCATGTTGCAATATAAACTCTCAATATCGATATAAGAAAACTACTAGACAATAAACAGCGTTGATTCAAAAATTTTAGCAGAAGGCGATATGCGTGACAACGTCGCCGTTTCATTGCATTGCATTGGTGCATTTTTATGGCAACATTTAAACTACTCAACGGCGCCTTATTTATTACTTTGTTACAGTAACTTCGTTTTATAAACCTGAAGACCGTTTAACGATCTGAACGAAACAGTCAGTACAGTGAAATGAAGCGATAGAGATTGCAAGACAGGGTATGAACGATGAGATAGGAGGCTAAATCATAGGGGGGCACGTGGTCTAGTCAGGCAGCGCATTTCAGCTACATTTTCTTTGTCAAGTATGGGTGATTAATAAAATAAGATAGTAAATTGTTTAATTAGCAAATTAATTTTTGCAAAAAGCTGCAGCGACCATTTAAGATACCATACTAAGTCATTCAAGTGGTGAAGGTTCGTCTTCCGCAGACAGGAAGTCATCGACTCCTCCTTCATGTCTGAAGCACAACAGTTTTAAATGCAACATTTATTTTCTAGCTAGATTGGTCCTCATCTTTCTGAGGTCTCCGCCTGACTATCACTGGACAACAAATTTTTACAAAAGTCATGTTACTGAAATGAAATTAGTCAGTTCTTATCAATTTGTATGTGCTGAACACGAATATGACAGTGAAAATGCCGAATTGGCTCTAGTTTTTTTGTAATCTGAAATGAAGTAATTTTATATCGCACAATGCATGCCAATAGTGATACACTTACAGTTAATATTTGTAAAAACCAAGTCATAGACTAGTTCTTAGATTTTTTTGCCTGTCTCTTGTACAGCTGTTCGGGAGCATCTCTGCGGAGTGTCCAGCAGTAGTCAGCCAACATTGTAGTGGACCATTTTCCCTGGTACCTTTGCTCCATTGTTGCGATATCTTGATGAAAACGTTCGCCATGTTCGTCACTAACCATACCACAGTTGCCAGGGAAGAAATCCAGATGGGAATGAAGGAAATGCATCTTCAGAGACATATTGCAGCGAAATTTCTGGTACTGCTTGAGCATGTCTTCTACTAGTTCCTTGTAGTTTTCTGCCCTAACATTCCCCAGAAAGTCTGTAGACACTAGACGAAAAGCATTCCATGCTTGTTTCGCATCACCCTCCAGCAAGTTGTTTAAGCGGTCATCTTTGAAGAGTTCTCTAATCTGAGGACCCACAAAAACTCCCTGTTTAATCTTTGCTTCACTGAGTCGATGGAATTTTTCATGCAGGTATCGGAAAGCTGGCGAAGTGCGGTCCATGGCTTTCACGAAGTTCTTCACCAAACCTAGTTTGATGTGAAGGGGTGGTAGTAGGATTTTGTGAGCCTCGACCAGAGCTGGGTGCTGGATATTCTTCTGTCCAACTGCCATGATTTGTCTGGGAGTCCATTCCTTCCGCACGTAGTGCAACTCTCTTGCTCGGCTATCCCACTCACACAAGAAACACATATATTTTGTATATCCTTGCTGCAGTCCCATTAAAATGGCAACTACCTTCAAATCACCACACAGGTGCCATTTGTACCTGTTATAGTCAATGGAATGCAGTAGCTGTTTTAGGTTATCGTATGTCTCTTTCATGTGGACAGCATGCGCTAATGGAATAGATGGAAGACGGTTTCCATTGTGCAAAAGCACAGCCTTAAGACTCAATGTTGAAGAGTCTACAAAGAGTCTCCATTCTTGTGGGTCATGAGTGATCTGTAAGGCATTCATGAGGTCGTCAATATTGGAACAGAATACCAGATTACCTTCCTTCATAAAGAAAGGTTCCAACTGCTGATGGCGCTTTCTATATGAAGTAATTGTGACATCTTCTTCTAGAAGATTCCACTGTTGGAGTCTTGATCCTAGCAATTCTGCCTTGTTTTTGGATAAGTCCAAATCACGAACAAGGTCATTTAGTTCTTCCTGTGTTATTCTGTGTGGGGTTGATGATGCACCACAGTGAAAATCGGGATCACTGCACGCTGACGGACCAGGAGAAGAACATGTCGGCTCACCCTTGTCCTCATCAGATGATGAATCAAGGAAAATATATTCTGCTGGAGGTTCTGGAATAGGAAGTCCATCACCATGTGGAACTGGTCTCAATGCTGACGGAATGTTTGGGTAGACTGTTGTCGACTTCTTTTGCTTCGTTATTCCACCGGAAAGAGGAGGAACCAAGCAGAAATAACAGTCATCTACGTGGTTGCTTTGCTCTCTCCACACCATGGGAACTGCAAACGGCATTGATGGTCTTTTGCCATTCAACCACTGTGAAAGCTGTGTTGTACATGTAGCACAGCATATATGCGGGGCCCATGGCTTGTCTTGGTCACCAACCTTGCATTCGAAGTAAGCATGATATGCCTTCTTGACTTGATAAGTGATACTTTTCTTCTGGTTGGCAAATGTCACTTCCCCACAAATGTAACAAAAGTTGTCCACAGTATTTACGCACTTCCGAGGCATTACTGTTCTGTATTGTATCTAAATGGATAAAGTAATAATAGTTTTATAAAACAGTAACTTAAACTGTCTCGCACAAAGTCTGTAATATTGTAAATGCTCAACCGTTCCGACTCGCTTTATATAGTACACTGCTGACGTCATCTTACGTCAGCAGCCGACTGGCTGTAGTTTTACATTGCATCAGAAAATGACGTAATCAACTGTGCATGATGTGTCCATGATGGGATTATGCAATGAGGTGGAATATTACATCATTCTAGACTTATTTAGGATATTGTCGCAGTCCTACTGCATAAATTTACATGGTGAAACATAAAAAATGAACTATATGAAATATTTTCAAAACGAGAGCCAATAAAAAATTTTTATGGTTATATTCGTGTTCAGCACACCAAGATGCTACACATTAGGGCCTTTTCCAGTCAGTAACGATTTCTATGTTGACCAGTGAACCAGGAAGCAAGTTACAAAGCACTGTTGCAATACAAAAAACATCTCGTCTCCAGCCTAGAACTAAGCCATGTATCACCGTTACGTTGAGTTAATGGATTGTTTGCAGGAACTCAGGTCTCTAACTTAGACAATGCGCCGTTTCGAAGTAAATTCCAAAGCTCTCAAAACAGATCTGTGCTTTGCAAGACTTGCCTATATATTATACTTCCAAGCTTGCACTTTTACCAGATTTACAGAGCAACTGCTCGGTGATAGGGACAAATAAGGCAAATGTTAACAAAATGGCCAACACGCAGTTCTTAACACAGAGACCCAGTGCTCTATAACATTGACTACCGTGTACACCATAACAAGACGACCTAATATGCAAACCTAGAATAGAATCTAGCATAACACGTCTTTCAATAAATAAAGTCTTAAGTTTGACAACCAGTGAATCCATACGAAAGGTCTAATAATAACAGTAAAATATAGTGAACTGCGAAATAGTATTTAAAGGCTCATTTAAACAGCTGTTTAACGCGTTGTATAAGTTACAAAAGTAACGAAAGAAGATCAAGTTAATTACAAATAACACACGAACCCATCAGCTAAAGTGATTTTATGGGCTGCTAGGATGTTGAAATATATTTTGACTGAAGCGAACATGCAACAAAAGGTAGTTGGCTTATGGAAGGAATATCAACTAAAAGACAGACTAAGACTTAATTTAGTGCCCAAAAATCAGCGTCCCGCACATCTGTCTTAGCCAAGTGTAAATAATTTTAATATTAAAGCGTGTTGTTCGATTGTCATTAAGCGTGTTATTTTTGCCGAAATATATGACATAGAAGCCTATTCAGATGTTTTGAGACGACCCCCGACCTATTTAAATAGCCAGATGCACAGAAACAATGTTAAGTCAATTGTGCAAAATTAATGCGCCAAAGAAGTGTCACGGTGACAGAAAATAAAAGCATAAACTGTCGTGGATAAAGCAGCGTAAGGCTTAGTTCTCTCAAAAAATGAACAATCGCAGTGCGTTGGGTTAAAATATATTCAGTGAGTCTTGTTTGCTGGTGGCAAATGAAGTGACTGCCGGTAACACAATTGCGAGCAAAAGCTTCTACTTGCAAGACAGACGAGTTTTAAGGTGCCTGTGAATTCTTATAACTTTTTATGAAAGGAAGAAAATGCTGAGTAATTCACTCGTGTGGATGCTGTTGGGGATACATGCATATGTGATTGGTGAAGTCAGGAAATCGCCAGGTAAGCTTATCTTCTATTAAATTTTCTGTTGCCTATTAGGTAATTCTCGGTTTCTATAGACTTAGACATGTGTGTTTAGCACAGCTCTGTATGCATGTGAGGCATGGACAATCAAAAAGACGGATAAAGATAAGATATTAGGATTTGAAATGTACTGCTATAGACGAATATTACATCTGAATTGGACAATGAAGGTAAAAAATACGGAGGTCCGAAGAAGACTGAGGATAAAAGAAGATCTAATACAAGTAATAATGAGAAGGAAATTACACTTGTTTGGACATATATGCAGGATGGATGACAATAGAAAAATAAAAAGCTTGATGATGGGAATTATGGACGGAAATGGGAGACGAGGAAGACCTAACAGGGGGTGGACAGATGATATAAGGGATTGGTGTAAGCAAGACTTGCACGCCTTGATAAGAACAGCACAAGATCGGGAACTGTGGAGACAAGTGACAATGCATGCAGTGGACACCTACGGGCTCTCGGCCCATGGATCATGATGATAATGATGATGATGATATACTTAGGACATGAGATTCAACTTAAAACTCCTATGTATTTAGTTTGAAATTATTTAGTTAGAGGTTTGCAGAGTGATCCTCTCTGCGGACCAAAGACCTTAACTGAATTGAGTTCCCTTGAAAATCTTATTGCTTTTAGGGGATTATAATCTTTCAAGAACTGGTCTTTTGAACTCGCTAAATCTTGTCATATAAACGCATGTCTTCTTAATAGTGTCTACCCTTAATGGGCTAGAACTTAGTAATATTGTGTAAAATCTTTATGTTTTCTCTGAATTTACAACATGCAGAAGAGTACTGTCAGTCGGAATACTTTCAACCTCGCTGCCTAAATAACGAAGTCATTTTTATGAGAATTGCCGTCTATGGACGCATGCGCATTGGCAAATGTGTAAAGGCTGAAGAGGATGAAGCGCAGAAGAAGCTGGCCGATTACGATTCTCGTTTTCTCGGATGTTCAGCCGATGTTTTACCCATACTGGATCAGAAATGTTCCGGCAAGACAAGCTGCAATGTTCGTGTCATTGAAATCTCAGACGAAAACATTCGTCCTTGCTTTCCTGGTCTAACTGTGTACCTTGAAGCCAACTACCATTGTATCAGTAGTGAGTAATTCCCTATTCTATGAGTTTATGTATTAAGTAAAGGTACCTATTGACTCATCACTTTTCTTCTTCGGTAATAGTGTAACTGTATTACAGACTTTGAACACGATACGCTATTTTTTAAAACAGCAAAAAATATTAACTCCAGGTGCAGAAACAATTGTTCTAATCAAAATCCTCCATTTGGTGAAAATTTAAGTTGATTTTAAAGTATTGGTACTTGATTCTCAAACTTGAAACGACGATTGCAAATGAGATGACTTTCAAAATCACTTTTATCATTTTCTAGTTGTCGACGAGAAACGTTCGTGCGCTGTTGCTGCTTCTAAGAACGCGGTTCATATAATGAGTTCCTCTGACATCCAGAACATATGTGGAACGAAATCTCAGCCGTGGATCATAGAAGCACCTGTTGGTCAGAAAATCAGCATCAGCCTTCTTGACTTCACTGCCTCAGATTCAGATCAAAGCAAGACGATGTCATGCCGCAACTATGGCGTCATCGTTGACAAAGCCGCAAAGAGAAACTCATCGATCTGCGGAAGAACTGATCAGAGGGAGAACGCGATGTATGTGTCAAATGGAAATCTAGTTACAATATTTCTCGAATCTGCTTCTCTTATGGATTCTACTGATGTAGTCACGGGATTCTTTCTCAAGATTGAAGGTATGGAGCACGACTTCGGAATTATTTTCGTTGCAAAGCACTTTAATATTTTAAGTTTAACGGATTAAAGTTTCGGCCTACGTCAACCTATTGAAAGTCATTACTGCGAATTCACTCTCCAATTTTAGGTCGAGTTGGGCCAAATTATCATTTCACTAGTCACTGATGATTTGGTTATGTAGTAACGTATTCTGTAATTTAAATTCTACCGCTTCGTAAATATGAGAGCATTATCTTATCTAGTAGTAAAATCACCTTGGTTCGCTGAGTAGCAGAAGGAAGCATATAGTAGTTACTTACGTCCAGTGCTGTCCTGTGTCTTTTAGCCGTTGGGTGTTCAGATGTTATTCCGCCAGAAGACGCTTGGTTGAAAAGGAAAGATGATGCGATTGTGATTGGCTGCTATTCCAGTCGTCAAACTTGGCATCTCAGTTGTATTGGAGGAAAATGGATCGGAGTTCTGGGAAACTGTTCTCATGGTTGGTACTTCGATGAGGTAGATAAGCTTCAAAACTCAGTGTAATTTTGCAACAACGAATAAAAGTACGAAACTTGGTATAGCACGCTATATTAGAAATTTAAAATTTATTTTTATAAGATATAAGTACGTTGTACCAAAAATTCTTTCATAAATTATGAATAAACGTTCTTGCATTGTGCAACATTATTGTAGGGGCCTACGTTAGAATAATTTAAAAATATCTTTTCCGCCAAACGTTGCAGTGATGCTGTTTTCACGTTTTCACAGCGTCTGTGTTTAAGCGATTAACTATCTAAAATAAACTCATACAACAAAGTATAATAAACGTTTCTAGCAAACGTTAGATCAAGAACTTTACAAATGAATAGAAACATAAGCAGAATGAGACCAAGAAAACGAATTTTTATATCTAATTGATTGAAAATGTTTAGAAGGTGATTGTTCGTAAGGAGCTACATGGGTTATTGCCTATGTAGATTGCTAGAGTTTTAAATGCACTGAAATAAATAATAATAATTAGAGAACTTCTATAGCGCCACTGTAATAATGTTCAAGACATCAGTCAATAATAATTGTGTAATTGTGAAATGAGTTATTGCCCTTGTGAATTATTAGAGTGTTAAATACACCGAAATAAATAATATTAAATTGAGAACTTCTATGGAGCCATTGTAATAATGCTCAATGCATCCGTCGATGGTCACTACTAAGCAAAATCGTTGTGGAAGTTAAATTATAATGCGATTCCGGTCAAAATCCAAGAAGATAATCCGATAAGACACGGGAACAGTTTACGGAGGATATGAGTCCAGGAAAAGATTATTGCTTAGTAGAAATATGAAAGTAAACACAGACTGCAGAGCGAACGTTTGCTGAAACAGAGGTGAACGAAAATTAATGGGAAAAGGCCGCAATGAGATCAATTACTATTTGGTATTTAGCAGCTGTTTGCATTTACTGTAGATGTTCCAGTTCAAACCTCAGCCAGAGAGCCACAATATAAGGCAAAACATTCACATGAAGAGCAAGGTAAGCTATATTTTAGGTTTATTGACTTTAATTACCATGGATTGATGTTTAGAAATTCGCATTTTGATAATAAATGAATCGAGTGTCCGATTTGAAATATGCTATACAAAAACCCATTTCTGCACAAATTGGCATTGGGTGAACAACTGTTTATTAATCAGTTCAGGTGTTTTGTCTTGGCCTGATCAGAAGAACAAAAAGGTTTAAAAGCGTCTAAGGAGTCAGTGTCTATGTTCTCTGTATGGTGGAATCCACTGGTAACTCGACCGCTATTACATGTCCCTGTGTTGAAATTTCCGCAGTTTTCCATGTCAAAATTTAATTAAAATCAGTTCTTAGGTTTTTCAGATTTACATTCTGTATGCTAAAGACAATCTGCTAGAAGTATTTGGTCAAACCTGCCATGAAACTTACATGTTATTAGGTGGAATTGCCTACAGATTCAGCAGCCTGTAAGCCTGATATTAACTGTTCTATATACCGGCATTAAGACACTTGTGAAGAATATCTTAGTAAACAATTAATCATAAACTACATTGTTATTCGCTAAATGCTTTTGCATTATAAATTTGCCAAGAACATAAAAATGATATGATAATGTTGACTTCAATGACTTTGTCTCGTGACTTGTTTTCTTGTGAAACTGTTTCTTATGCTGTAAGGCCTGCGTGTTTATTCCTTTCCAACAAAGTAATTTTATTTCTTTTTCTTTCTTCCACGCTAAGTTTTAGCGATGGTTGCTATTGTTGGATGTACTCTGGCGATTTGTCTGGCAATCGTCTGCATCGGCGCTGTTTGCTTACGCAGGTGAGTTAAACAAGATAACATCAACACTTTACAACACTGGTAACTGGTCTAGCAGTAGGTTTTAAAATGTATTTGGCGTTTAATTTTTCCTGTTTTACATGTTTTGTTTCTAATTGGCCTCATGCTTTTGCATTATACATGGCAACACTTCTAAAATTTGGTTGTAATAAATGAAAAATGAAAACTTTTTGCCGTTTATATGTCTTTGATTAAAAATAAATGATTTGTCAATTTCGCAATCACTCCAGCAAGGAGCTACTCCACTCAAAACATGGTAATCATTTTTGTTACTTGTTGTAAAGTAGTTGCCCTTGTCCTAATCGTCGTTTTTTAGCCGATGGGATAGGTTTAAAGTAGTCACATTAGAGTAGCCCATATGTAGAACTACAAATACTTTCAATATTGCAGATTTCACGTTAAAGCAAAGAAGAAGCAGGCATATAAGACATTAAACTACAACATCAATACAGCTAGGAGTCAGCATACAAACGACATAATTCCTTCCGGTGTTGCCAATGACTTCGTTGGGTTGAGTTCTCAACATGCTCCAACGTATTCAGCCTTTGCTGGACATGATGAGTTCAACGAAACCGTCGACAATCGAATCAGTTCATAGAGCACAAAGCCTTGCGTTAGACTCTGACATTTTGCAGCAAAGGCAAAAATCTTTTTCTTTCACGTAGTTTAATTGCTGAGCATTCACTTCGCTATAAGTAAATATTTATGCTTGGAGTAGAATCGTGTGCGAATAGCTTAAACTAATCAAATTTCAAATATGTACTCTTAAACTTTATGCAATACAATACGTCTGAATTTGGATTACTGTCCTCTTTAAAAAGCTTAGAGATGCATTTGGAACTCTGGAAAACTAGCGGTGTGAACTAATTTGATGTCGTAATCGTGTTTTGGTGTGCTAATAAATTCCTGGTGAACATGTTCATAACATTTGTCTGAGAGACTAATTATATGCAAAGGTGTAAGTAAATCGCAAACTTAGAAACACTATAAGGCTGCTCTAACCAAATTTTCGCCCGTAGGCAATCAAAACTATTAATAGCCATCTCAGCCTACAACAAATTCCTCGCATACGCAATGATGGTTAGAGCCGCAATGTGAATTGTACAAATAATGATATCGAAAGACATAATGGAAAAGTAGAGTAGAGAGATGAACACTGAAGTCGAACAATATATCCGGCAGCCATGTATCAATGTATCCGATGATCATCAATAGATACTAGCCAACGGTCAGATGAAGTCAACGATCGTCACATATTATGCAGACGCTATACAATGCTGGAAGTCAGACTCGATTAAACCTCTTCAACTCAGCTCATAATCGTCATCCATAAACGGTCATGGTCTCCTGCATATTCGTCAACACTTCATAGTTTCTATTAATATCAGTGATGCCACCATCCATTACAACCATGTCCAACCTTCATTACACATGCATACATGCATACATATGTAACAGAGATTGAACCTCGCTACGAGTGTAGGTGTAGTGAAGTCCCAACAGTTGCCTTGCTGTGGCTGCAACTTGACCGGGTGGTCGGCCGGCCTCTGGTAGAGTACAGTAGAGTGAAGATGAGTAGTAGTTGATGTGTTTATTTGTGACATACGGAGTAGTATATTAAACAACAATCTTCTCGTATATATATCTTGAATGAGTAAAATTAGCGCTATATAATGCTGCAAAGGTCGGCCATACACAAAAGCGAATGCCTTGCTTGCCCTATGCGAGGCTCCTGGTTCACTAAAATTCCTGCATTGCAGCGCTAATCACAGTTCTCAGCCTTAATCACATGCTCAGCTAAAGATCTCCCGTCTCTCTGTCTATACTGATCACGACTTGGTGGCAAACAAACGAGAACCTCGTCTTATATTCGTGACACTCTTCACTGGCTCCCCGTCCAGCAGCGTGTTCACTTTAAGATCCTCTCCCTCATGCGCAATTCTGTTCTTGGCTCTGCTCCTCTTTACCTCATTGACTTCTGCACTTTGGTCTCCTAGTTGCCGGGCCGTAGCAACCTTCGCTCGGTCACTCAAGATCTCCTGTTTGTCCCTCGCATGAGTACTGCTGCAGCCCAGTCCAGAAGCTTTGTCTACGTTGGTCCCACTTGCTGGAATCGTCTCCCTCGAGAACTGCGACTTGAGCTCCTTTCTCTCCCCCTCTCAGTGTTCCGCAGGCGCCTGAAGACTGTACTGTTCAACAGTGATTTTACTTTTTCGGGTCGGAAGCACCTCTGTTGAATTTATCCTCTAAGAGGCACTTTATAAATCTCAAATTACAATTACAATTACAACCAATGCACAACCATATGACTACATGTATTTTATGTTACATGCACTGTCAATATTATATTATTGTATTAAAATAGTAAGTCAACAAATTGCAAACGTAATCATACATTTATCAGCCTTGAGCTAAGACAAAATAGCATGTCCTTGTCCGTCTTCAGTGCGGTGATAGTTCAGATTGTTATTCTGCATTTCATTCAAATTCCGCCAGCAACTTTCTTCTTGGAGTCAAAAATTTGCTGCAATGCTCCGGAAAAACTTGCAGCAAATATTGTTTTTGCCATTCATTCTTAGTTAGAATTGAGTTGTGAAACTGGATCCGCATCAGCCCTCTCGCGGCCGTGTCACTGACAACCTTAACCGTCTTCACAATTTGCAGTGAAACACAGTAGTACTCATTTCCATTCCAACTTTCAGGAGAGAACTGCAGGAATTAATCCTTCAGTTCAAGGATCTAAACAGAAATTTCGGTGTTGGCGGTTACAGGAATCTCAGTGGGCTGTTAGCATTTACATTTCATCAATTAACCTGGAGACTGGCTATCCGCGCCTTCGATTCGCATTTTTGTGTGACTTGAATATTTCGTAATAATAATAATAATAATAATAATAATAATAATAATAATAATAATAAGCCAATAACTAGGTGTCGCAAAGAATTCTAATAAATGTATACATTTTCCGGTTGCTAAGACGATTCGTTTCTGTCAGGTCTGGTGAGATGCTGTATAAAAGCATTATTGTTCTACTGCAGTTTTAAGTTTCACGACCTGAGTTTTCTGTCTTGGTAAAAAACTTATAATCTGAGTTAAATTTACTCTGGTGTGTACTTTTAGTTTGTGTTTGCCCTAGAGTAGGGGGAACAAAGGGAATGGGCTCATTTCCTTCTATTTCGCTCTTGAGTCAGCAACTCCATGGCTCTAAATAAGGGGCCAGAGCATCGCAGGACTTGCCGCTTACGTTTGCCCTTTTTAGACTTAAATTAGATTTAGGCATATTATTAATATTTTTTAGATCAAGGCGTGCAATCTGCGACGACTACGACAAAAATCCAGACAACAGTGGATTCAGTTCATTGTAAGTTAAAGTAACAGTCTAACGACATCTTACAATTGATCATACAGTGTAGTCTTTATTGCCTGACATTTACGTAATGTCTCACTGTAAACATAAAATTACTTCATGCTGTTTATGTATATCAAACCTATCTGTTTCAGTCGGTTCGGAAGAAAATACCACTGGTGGAAACGTTATACCGCAGAGTTTACGTAAGATTTGGATTTTGTTTAACCCTCAATTTTAAAACTTTTAAAGTTTTTCTCAAACTTTCCAAACGCTTTAAATGATCTTTGATTTCTTGCATACGTTTTATTTGCGCTAATGGATCCTAATTGCATCTGAAAGCTGAGATTAAAGATCTGTTCTAATGTGTCCTCTAAAGGCTGGCGGGTAAATTTTAAAATAAAACTAGTATGACTGCTATTGGTGACAGAAATAGATGCTGTACATAATACGCAGCCGCTTCGTTGAGGCTAGCATTGCAATTTGGACTGCAGTGCAAGTTCGGAGCTGCCATGAGATATATTCATTGCGTTGGCATCATGAATGCATCTTTACTCACTGTTGCCTAACGCCTTTGAGTGATGGCTTTTGCGTGAGATAGCAGCGCCTCACAGACATGAAATAAATAAACGTGTTTGTCGACCTATCAAACCAAAGAACCTATCCATAGTGGTTTTTGTGTCTTAACAGTGAATTAGAATAAAGATCCCGTGTCCTATAATGTCCAGTGTCCTTCTATGTCTTTCAGTTTTATTTGTCCAGTTTTACCTGCCATTTTCCATTAATCAAAGGGAGACGATCATTTGACGAATTTTAGGGTTCTAGACTCGGGACCAGTGTATAACAGGACATAAGGTTGATTTCCATGCTCGCGCTGATACCAAATTATACGGTTTAGTGAGAGTCAGTTGATAGTCATGTATCTATTTCAAAATTCATTTGATGCACAGATATTTGAATAGGTTGGCGGTGAACAGTCAAGAGATCCCCCACCTTTGCCTTAAGCTGTTTCACAACTGTCTAAAGTTACTTTATTGATCACCAACAGTTTAAGAGCTATAGAGACACTCAAGTTTAGGTGTCAAAGGTAGAACTCAGAAGAAGCCACATGGTTCTGGACCGTTTTACAACTTTGCCAAATTACACCATCAGGTTGCAGGTCTACAGAGTTATTAGTGTTAATGTATTCGATACAGATTGGAGACGTGCATGTATTTTAATTTCATCGATGTAACATTTTCATAGTTTTTTAGTGTTTCTAGCTGTCGGTGTCGGAATAGTAATCATCATCGTCTGTATCATCGTCATCATCTTCGCGCTCAGAACCACAAAAAAGTCTGCAAAGTAAGTTCATTCACTATAAACTAGTCATTGCAATCGTAATCACTAATTTGTATAGCGCCTCAACAAGAGAAACTCATCAGATCCTTAAAGGGGCTCCAGACCCGACAACACAAGGCCACATTCAAACCGAATGGTTTGTATTCTCTAATTAATGCGTGTGGTATACCCTTGTGAGTAAAGAAGCCTATGAACCCGATATATGCGGCAATGTATTACAACTGGGCTTTTACATCTTCTTCTTATGGTTTGTCTGCTGTCAGGCAGGGTCAAACGTCCGATGACGTCACTCCTGTTGGTACTCAGCTTCTTCTTTCAGCCTGCTGTATCCGTCCGTCATCATCCAATCCAGCAGCATCTGTCTGGGTCTTCCTCTTGTCCTCCTCCCCTCCATTCTGCCTTCAATTACGGTTCTCAAGAGTGAATCCCCTCTCAATATGTGACCAATCAATTTTCTCTATCACCTCCTTATTGTAGCTGCTATAGATCTTCCTTCTCCAACTGTTTTCAGGACCTCCTCAAATGTGGATTTGGCGGAGGATGGAAAAAGTTAGTTGGATGGCTTTTACATAGCATGTTCGAAATTTTCTCTCGAAACTTCCATATTAACTGATGTCAGAACTTGTTAAGAACGGCGAGTTTATCAAAAGGTGAATAATGAACGAATGGTGGGCTCTCGTAAATACCTATAAGAGCTGTCAGATTTTCATGTAGTAACATTCATATAAAGTAACTATTAACCATTTGGTCGAGAAAAAAGTATTTCCAACGGGAAGAAACCTTTGGTCAGTAGCTAATGATTAAGACAAAAATATTTGAAATTTATTTTGAAAACTTGTTAAATTAAAGCCTCTGGCTTTTTGAACCTGCATTTCTTAGTCATTTGTTGCATGTCTTGTTCTGTTTGCGACCGTTGTTATTTTGAATTTCAGATAGAATGTTCAACCAAAGTCAAACAACACTTCCACACAGAATAACCTTGGGGAATTCGAAAAAAGCCGCCCAATATGCCTGCCAGTACATCAGCCAACGCACCAGTTCATGGAGTGGATGACATTCGAGGTGTTTACGCCGGTGTTCCACTATCAGCAGTCAACCAACTGGAAGAGGAAGCCACAAACCAACAGCTGGAAATGTCTACGCTTCCGTAGAATTCCAGAAAGAACCCACCTACCAAGAACCAAACAAGAAACGAGACGATGCAGCGTCTCCACCTTAGGTCGGTCCATTGGGAGACATCAGTGCCATGCCGTGTGCGAAGCGTGAAGCAGTTGCCTCCCCTGGTAACTCCTCAAGCGAGTCCAATTCTCATTAAATCCAAATAACTGCACAAGGAGATGTCTACGCTCTTCCAGTGAAAAATCCCAAGTCGCCTGCTGCAAACCCTTCAGGTGGAGTGGTTTACGCAAATCTGCAAACATAATTTGCTGCCGATGGCAGACAGCAACGAACCACGATCAACCACAGTGAGGTTCAACGGTTGACGACAAAGAAATTTATCAACTTAACACGAAACAAAAGTTTGGTGAAAAAGTTACGGTATACAAGGTTGTAGCTAAGCCATTAAATTACAGGTAAAGTAAATAAGTAAATATCCAACGGCCCTGCGCTGAATGCAAGCAAGGTGCACATTTTTATTCTTTTAGGCCCTTGACCCTGGTTATAAAAATCTCGTTTTACTGTTAAATTCTATGTACATACATAAGGTATACAGCTAAGGTCTGTTGTTCGCAAGGTGTGTGTGTCATAGCTTGGAAGCTGCTTAGTTCTCGTATAACTGCTGAACTGTGTGCTTCAGTAAATTGTTGCTATGCATGTTCAGATTACGGACACAGGTGCCTGTAGGATGCTCAAGGAGTACAATGAGCAGCACTGCATGTGTCTGTCAGTCAGAACAGAGGTGCGATTCCTTGTTTATGACGAATAGAAAACAACAGTTGCGAAAATGATGATCGGATAGCTGGATCGTTTTGCAATTACTCAGATCACAATCAACGGCTTCTCGTCCTGAATTGACAATTGGTATGATGTTTAGACGTCCTGGTCTGTGTTACTTTGAGGATTTGGAATGACAACAACAAACGAAGTGCTCGCAAGACACGGTTACTAAGGCGTATTATCAGAATATTAACGATAGAACGGTTTGCTGCCATGTTATTATTGAATATTATAAGCACAGATGTTTTATCCAACTTGCCAGTCGACTATTGCGTCATCTACATATCATGGTCAACCACTTGAAGTTTTTATGTTAAGAATAGCGAGGCCAACAACACTAAAAAAGAAGGCCAAATCAAAATCACCAATTTATGTAATAGCGACTTAAATTCCTAAAAGCGCTTCCGACCTTAAAGCAAAACTACGGTCGAATGTGCTGTCGCTTAAACGCACAGAGATTCATCCACTTTAAAAACATAAATTTCACTTGGTATGCAACCAAATAACTGCATAAGGAGATGCACAACGATAATGTTTTCGATATGACTGAATATTTTATTTTGGGAGATTTAAAGTAATAAAAATAAATTTTTATTCATACACTTTCCACAGCAACTATTCTGAAGGAGGTGTTATGTTTTATGGAAGTGCGAGATAATCAAGTGGTGCGCCCCCTAGCCAACTCAAGTGTAATGAGTACACTGACAGCGTACTATCAGTGGTAAGATCAGGTGGCAAGGGAGAGGACTGGCCACGCGACCTCGATGCTAAGAAAAATAGAGTCGCTAACACTTAAAACCCATGGCTATCCCCGGGGACTAGCTTAAGGTACCGCTTTTCAAGTTCCTACATATCGAACGCTGGGCAGAGCTAGATTCTTATCTAAGGCCAATGACGACTATAGCAAGCCTAGGAGGCGCAACGGTAATTAATAACTCATCGCTTTGGCGCTTACATCCGAGCAAATACAAAACCGAAAGAATACAGTGTGGATATGCATGCACATGATCTATATAATAGTTTATGTAAACCCAATATAATATAAACAACATTCATATTCGGTATGATCACTCTGGTACCATATTCCTCGGTAAAGGAGAAAGGTCATGATGCTTCTCTAAATATCCTATATACTGCGAGAAACCCAGCGTGCTAATTTTAAAATGATGTACACCACTAATTATGTCTATTTAAGGCGAGCAATGATAGTGGTATTAATTATAGATATACGACTGCTTTACTTCCGAGTAAATACAAACCCGAAGTTGAATGTAGAATGTGTGTTGTATATGTAAGCTGATGGCTGCCATACCCATAGAACTCGTTTAGTTATAGCTGCAGCTAAAATTAAATGTAACCTATAATATAACGCTGCTAAAGAAGAAATAATTCTTCAGTGGGGTATCAAATGTATTATTTTTCGCCTGTTTCTAACTGAGCACAGTTAACCAGCAGCCAAAATGTTTTCTATCCATAATCGTAGGTTTAGAAGTATGACAGTATGTCTGGGTAAGTCTTTTATTTGTTTTACTAGCTGAAGATCTTGAAGACATCATCTAATATATGACAGCATCTTGTAACTTATTTCTGCCTGATGGATTTCAAATACGCTAATATTAATAACCGTTCCTGGATGCACTAAATTCTGTTAAAATTCTGTTGCCTTTCCTCGAGAGTGATAATCGGATAGATATAGATAGATATATAGGAAGGCTGTCGCAATCAGTTAGACCCAAATCAACGGCTTCTCATCCTAGATTGTCAGTCGACACCACATGTAGACGTCCCGGTCCGTGCTACCCTGAAGATTCGGACTGAAGACGACCAAATTAGGTGCTTGCAGCAAAAGGTTACTATTGCGTATTATCAAAATATTATGAGAGAATATTTTGCTATCATGTCAAGATTGAATATTGCAGGCAGAGGTGTTTAAAACTCCTTCTGTTCAGTCGACTACTGCGTGCATTTACGCATACATTTAAATAGTATCATCAACCACTTATTTTTATTTTTAAGTCACGAATAATGAGGCTACGAGTAAACCAAGAAAGAGGACCAAATCGTAATCGTAATTTAAACAGCAGAACGACTCTAAATCACTAAAAGCGCTTCTACTCTAAAAGCAAAACAACGGTCGAACATGTTGACGGATTAAACGCATGGAAACTACTTAACAAACTACACAGAAATTTAAATTGGTATACAAAAAATAATGTTTCCGATTCGACTGAATATTTTACTTGGATTGTTCAAAATAATTTTAAAAAATAAAATTTTTATTCACACACTTTTTGCAGCAACTTTTCTGAAGGAGTTTTTGTGGGTGCTCGCGATGGTCCAATGGTTAGCATGTCAATCGTAAGGTAGTGGGTTCAAATCTCCGCCAGAGCAGAATTTTTTTGCAAGATTTTGGCTCCACTTATGCCCCTAACCAACTCAACTATAATGAGTACACTGACGGTACACTGTACACTGTCACTAGGAAGTTGGAAGATCAGATGGCAAGGGCGAGGACTCGTCACACGCCTTCATATACCGAGGCTAAGCAAAATTGAGTCACCAACACTACACAGCAATGGCTGCCTCTCGGGGTCAGCTTAAGGTACGGCTCTTAAACTTTCTATATATCATGAGATGGGTAGAACTATATTCTAAGGCCATAGATTATAACAAAGCGTACAATAAGAAACCGAAATTAATGACCAGTCTCTCTCTTGCATGCGTCCGAGCGAACACAAAACCGAAAGAGTACAATTCTGAAATGGACACGATCTATTTTATAGCATCTGTGAATCCAATGTAGTATCGGCGACACTTGCACGTAGACTCGACTGCATGCACAAAATAATAAACTTGTGTGGCTGGTGTCAACTGTGTGCAAAGTCAGCCTATTCTCGATAGAACGTACTGATAGTCAGGACAATGTTTTCGATCCAAAGATGCAGATCAATAAGTGTAGCTGTTTTATTCGTAATAGCCTTTGGTGAGTAATTTATTTTTCGTGTTACTTGAGGTTTTCGTAGCCATGGCTACAAAATGTCAGATAAGTATCTCTCATTTACAAAATTTCTTCAGGCGTCTTGGAGATTGTCTAAGTTTCTTAGAGAAATTTTAGCTCTCACGTAGAGAAATAAGTGGCTTTCGTGCAGACATTGGTTAAAAACTGCTATATATGTATGAATCAGGCTATCTATATAGCGCCTTTTGTGAACCTTACAAAGGCTCTACGTTGTCGTCAGGTGTCTACTAACGCGTTCTGCGCTTATGAATCGTGCTTTTAAATTACAATTTCTGATGTTTTAACTGCATTTACTTCCGCCCAGATATGTGCACTGAAAAAGGGATTGGTACGCTGTATACAATACAATACAATACAAATTATATGAGATACAGAAACCCATCTTGGCAAAATTTAATTAGCAAAGAGCAAATTCGTAGGATATTTATTGTTACCTTAAGTCGCATATTTATCTCAGGAATGCCCAGCGTCCTAATTTTAAAATGATATGCAGCACTAAATATGTTTATTTATGGCCAACAACGGTGCGAGTAATAATTACTATTCAGTCCATACGGTCGCTTTACTTCCGAGTAAGTACAAACCCGGAATTGAATGCACAATTTATGCTTTATATGTAAGCCTATGTTAGCCATACCGAAAGGGTTCCTATATAGTTATAGCCTCCAGTTAGAACGAAATGTAACGCTGCAAAGCAGAAATAAAATAATTCTTCCTTGGGATATCGAATATATTATTCTTCACTTGTATTTAAATTGAGCAATGTTAACAGATAGTCAAGCATGTTTTCTATCGAGCAGCATAAATCTATAAGCCAAATCGTTTTGCTTATAATATTTCTGGGTAAGTAAATTATGTTTGAAGTTGTTCGGGACATAATCTTAGTTAGATATAACTGCTTCATTCAAGCGACTTATGCTGAGGAGTTTTAGATATCGCTTATATTAAATATTGTTCCCGGCTTATATTATCAATTTCAGTTTAGGCTAGTTTGGAGAGATTTCATTTTGTTACGATTGGTTTTGGCAGTCAAACACAGTTTTGTCATACTACCGAGTCATGCAATGTCCCCTTCTAAGGATTTAGACAACAACACAGATATTGTAAATAGTCGTAATCGTAATCTCAGGAACTGTGCAGCTTCCAAATGCAAATTGCAGAAACCGCTCGTAACCAAGCGTCAGTCAAAAGCAAAAAATTGGTAAGGCAGGCATGGTCAGGTTCGCGTTCAAGTTGGTTCCAAGTCGGCGCGTATATGAATACATGAATAAGCACACTTTTGACTGGAAATTGAACGTGTGTGTTGATAAATAAGTAAATTTTCAGTTGCTTATCATAAACTGGATATCCATTTTAATTAATCTCTTTGTTAATTGTTCATAATATTCTTGTTAAATGTTCATGCACTTGGCCATTCAAATCTATGCACTAATTAATTGCACCACAGAGTTCACCGTCTTTGACAAGAGTTCTTCCAATCAAGGTGTTTGTGAGAGAAGCAATGAAAGAAACATTTCTTATTTCAAAGGAGGCGCTAAAGAATTGGATTGGAATGCAGCGTGGCACTTGTGCAATATTCAAAATTCCTCCCTGCCTGTAATTTGTAACCAGAACGAACAGCATGATTTAACAACCTATTTAGAAACACATATAAGAAGTTCAGCCATTTGGACATCAGGGAAAAAGATTATATTCGACAAGTGGACATGGATAAATGGAGAAACATTCGAAAATTATGGTAAAATGTCAGTTTGTTCAATTGTGGCTGAAAACCGAGTAATGTTAAATGCTTTTTATTCTATTTATGCCTAAAATCGCCATATAGCAGTTTCACATAATTGAATTTGATCAAGCAGGTGGACTACCTAAAATCACTGTACAGTATTTAATATTCGAGTGTACATGTGTATCTTTTTTGTATACTGGATATTTTATATAATCTATATATCATAAGTTGAGATTAGTTTAGGCTTCGAAGGTCATGGGTTTTAGTGTGGGGCTATTTCTTTTTAAAACGGTGAAGAAAAACGGTCAAGAATATAACCTTCAATGCCAGTACTTTATTTTGGCTACTTAGGTGACCAAAGGATTCCGAAAATCTTTAAAATGCAACATTTGACAATAATGAATATCTATTAACTTTATTTAATAAACTGTTTGTGTGTGTTATTTGTTAGCTTTTACATTAAATACTGATGTCACTTTAGTCCAGTGCTTTCTACGAATAAGGTCGACAAATGTGGAGCCATCTCTGCACACCTCTTCTGGGGTGGACTGGGCAGTTGGAAAGTGCGCTATAGGAGTAGATGCAAGGCTTTTGGCATTATTTTTAAACTTAGTAATATTTCCTATCACATGTGTGATTCAATTCAGTTGCTGCTGTCTCACAAGTTGTCTGTTTAAGAATTTTAATGTTGGTCTGGTGGTGCTAAATGGGTAATGACATGCTTACTTACAGGAGCTTGCCCTGCCTCTTATCAGCTAGGTCGCCGATCCTTTGTTCCACGCTGTTGGGCGAACCTATTTCTTCTATTTGCACGCGTTTCAACAATGCAACGTCGGGCTTTTCGCAATGAAATGGCCGTTCACTTAGAACAGACTTTGTTTAGAGCTGCATTTTCTGTCCTAAACATTCCTCAAGCCTCTTATCAACGCACAAAAATTGCTCTCTTTCACCAAGGCTAGGCTGGGATCGATACTGTGTATCCGACTTAAAACGAATGAAATTTTTTTGAAGAGGTACTATATATAATTTATTGACTGAACAAACGTAATTAAAGACGCGCTATCAGAGTTTTAAGGGGCTGCATAATTATGTTATGATAAAATGAAATTATGTCCTGTGTTGCTGTAGGTGATATATCAGAACGGTATGCAGCATTTACTCACGTTAGCCTTAATCAGGATCGAAGTTATCGTGCTGAGTTTCCTCAAACTAAAGTCTACTACCTTTGTCAGTATTCAGGTAAGCAAACTTTTAATACAATAAGGCCTATTCACATGTAGATGACGATCGTCGAATCTATTGGAGGCGCATATGTATTTATAAAACCATATAGTAAAACCTCCGCTACCTATAAAGTATGGCTTTATGATTTTTTATTAATTTGGTCCTCTTCTTCTAACAGATCATTTTCAAAACGGACAAAAGCAAAGGAAGGAAAATCTCATGCCAGTGTTTATGCAGAAATTGAATTCATTCGAAAATTGGTTCATCTGTCTATATTATGACAGCTAGGTCTTTAATTACTTCTAGACCAAACTCTACCGTAACTCAAGAACTAAGATGCCGTAAAGCAATCCGATGAAATCCGACCCGATCCGATTGGAAAATTAAGATCGGATCGGATTGAATCGGGACGGTGTACGATACCTAGTCGGCAGTATGTGATCCAGTTTGTCGCGAATATAGCCACTTGTCTGAACCAACTACTTCTTATAAGCTGTACAGTATACAATATATTATACATGAAATCTACGCATAATATTAATATTATATTAATAATATTATACACGTAATACTATTACAGTGATATTATGATATACTATATATCTACATATATATATATATATATATGACTATTTACATATATAATTGTGTGCATATGAGCCCCGTTATAATGGCATAACAAAGGTAGTCTAAGTAGGTAAGCTACAATAAAAGTGAGTCAGCTGTTGTAGTATAGTACACGGAACAGTCAGCTAGCCACCATAGAAGTTATAGCATTAGTCAGGTTTAGCGACAGGAAGATAGATAGCAAACACCTGGTCAATTTCAGAGGCCGCTCCAGCAGTACAGCGACCGGCCATTCTCTCAGCCTAGAAGATAAAATCTTATTTAATTGATGAGTAATAATAAACTACCCCAGATAGCTACGCAGGGCCCGAGACAGAGATATATAGGGACAGGCAGGCAGTAATAGAGACAGACAGATTCAAAGAGACAGATACCAAATGAAGGACACAGACAACGAAGTCAATACAGTGGACATATAGAGATCAACAAGGCAGGACAGAAGCGGAAGTAGGAAGACACACAAGGAGAGCTGACTAAGATTGTAGGCAATGAGACCAAAGCGCAGCCAAATAAGGTATCCGTGGGTAAGTCTATTAATAGATACCAATTAAAATCTAACATATTTCTAGGCAGAGGATCCTACAGATAGAATCTGTCGTAAGGGCAGTTAGGAATTAGTTAGCTCTAAAGTCGAGCAGCAGTCAAGAAGTAGCACAGAAAGTACAATAGCATGTGCCTAACAGAAACTAGAGGCATTGTCGTGAGCAGAGCTAGATTATAAAGTTCGTCGAAGGCTAACGTCCTCGCTCGCCCGGTATAATGTAGCTAAGCAGTAAAATAAGCGTTTGAAGTGCACTCGCGTTCGAAAGACATTCATATAAAAAAGGACAATAAAATTGTAAAAAAACCGTCTCCGTCAGATGAAGCAAAGGAGCTTGGTTACAATGGCATGATATTGTCGACTCAGAATTTTTCCTATCGTTCATCCACCCGATCCTACCTGACCCGATCCAATTCGAGCCGACTGATAAAATCGGATGTAGTCGGATCAGGTCGAAATGGTGTACGGCAGGTTTAGATTTAATTGTATGTTTACCTACGAACAAAACGAAAACTACATCCGGCTTCATTTCATCGTTAGCTAGACTCTGACTGAGTAAGAGAGAGAGAGAGAGAAAGAGAGATTTTTTTATTGACAACCAAAAAATAATTAACAAATACAATTATAGTCTGTCACATACAGTGGTGCCAATGGGCTGACCTAAAAGGAACAAACAGTTCCGCTACTAAGGTCACCTATTTACATCATGGATTACAAAAAGGTGACAGTATAATACTGAGTAAAACAATTAATAATCTAAAATATAAAGTAATTATTATAATCAATGTCATTGCATAAACCTAAACAAAACAAAAAACACTTAACTAAGCACCAAAAAATACTTAACTACGTGCATTGAGTATATGAGATTTTAGATTTGTTTTAAACTGGTATAATGTTGGCAAGCTAGTAAGAACAGTTGGCAGAGAATTCCAGAATGACGGTCCACAAATTATAATACTAAACTGCCTATTAGTAGTGTGAACAGAATGTTTATGATACATATGAGATGATCGTGTATAGTGACCATGCACATCTGAATTCATACAAAAGTATTGGTAGAAGTCCACAGGTAATAGATTATTTTTTAGTTTAAACATAAATAAACCTATTTGCAATTTATTAATACAATCAAAAGGTAATATTCCTTGACTATGAAAGGACAATCGAGTGCTGGTTCTGAAGGGTAGATTAAATATAATTCTGATGATGCGTTTCTGTAGGGTTCTAAGATTAGACAGGCGAGTATGATATGTGGAAGCCCAAACAATGTTGCAATACGAGATATATGGATATATTAAGGAGTAATATAGGTTCAATAATATATTTTGGGGTAATTTGTGGCGGATACGAGAGATAATACCAATATTTTTTTATATTTTTTAGATATGATATTTATGTGTTCTTTCCAAGTCAAATGTTCGTCAATGTGAACTCCTAGAAATTTTGTGGATGACACCTGATTTATATTTACATTATCTATTTTTATACTGAGATTACATTTAGGTATAATTTTTCTCTGTGAGCTAAATAATATGAAATTCGTTTTCTTAATATTTAGTGATAATTTATTTGCTTTGAACCATGCTGACACCATTTTTAGCTCTTCATTAATTTTATTAACCAGCAATTCAAAAGATTTGTCAGACATGCATACATTGGTGTCGTCGGCAAACAGAATAAAATGGAGTAATGAGGAAGAGTTCGATATATCATTGACATAAATTAAAAACAGTAGTGGGCCTAAGACAGAGCCTTGAGGCACACCACAGGTAAGATAAAATTCACAGGAAGTGTACCCATTATATGAAACACATTGCCTTCTATTATGTAAGTAATCAGATAACCATTTTAGACACATTCCTCGTATGCCATAATGTTCAAGTTTGTTTAACAGAATATCATGATTCACAGTGTCAAATGCTTTAGACAAGTCAAAAAAAGCGCCTATAGAGAACTGCTTATTGTCCATTGCCTCTGAGATCTTATCTTGCAATTTAAGTAAGGCCATGTATGTTGAATGTCCCGAACGAAAACCATATTGGTTTTTATATAAAATCTTTTTTGATGTAAAGTATGATACGAGCCTTTCATAAATTATTTTTTCAAAGAATTTAGAAAAATATGGTAAAATTGATAAGGGCCTATAGTTGCAAAAGTTATTTTTTCCCCCTGATTTGAAGATAGGAACTACTTTAGCAGACTTTAAACTATTAGGGACTAGACCAGTTGTAATAGAGCAATTTATAATGTTAGCAAGAATATAATGGAATATAAAGTAATGGAATATAATGAACAACATTATACTTTCTTAGACAAAGAGATGAAACCTTGAACATCAGAATTTAGGCTACAGTAAAATGTTGCCGCCCATTTGAGAATTTTCCCGAACAAAATGTATCTCGTGGTGACCGTCGGAAGTGTTTCCTTTTCATGAATGGTCCCAACGTTGGCCATGCATAGAGCTTATACGAAGTGACCAAACTTCGATTTTCATTATATATGTGCTTTATAAACTTAATTGTTTCGTGAAACTTCATAAGAAATTCCCATAACTACTGCATATCATCTTTGATACATAAATCAGATCGATCAATTCATCACTGTTCAAAGAAAAATTGAAAATTTTAGGTTCACTATGCAACCATTCAAAAGACATACAATTGACAAACGGCCGCTGTCTCAGACCAAGCGACGAAGATCGAACATGGTATAATGCAAGAAATCAATGTCTTTTAAGCGGCGGGGATTTGGCAACACTGGACAATGCTGATCTGAATCTTACGAGGAAAAGCAATAAACTGAATAGAACATACAACTTCTGGATTGGATTGCGAAGGAATTCATGGAATTGGAAAACAAGAGGTATTCAATTAATAAGTTTACAATTTATTCTTAATATCCTGTGGAAAAGCATACGTTTAAATTTATTTCCACAAAATCCATTGCATTGATCCTTTAGTTAAGGCGACATAATCCCATAGAGAATGAAGGAAATTTCAAGACAGCAAAATAGAGCAAAGCTGTTCTGCAATTAAAAAGTAATTAGCACGTATAGTACGAGCGATAAGATTATATTTGCATCAAGGAACCGATTTCAGTTATCATAAGATGAGGTGTAGACACCAACCGAACATCTGCACAGATGAGTCCTTAGCGAGAATTAAAGAAATAAACGAGGCTGATTGCGAGTTTAGCACTATCTACTGCCTATCCGATTCGGTTTTATACGCCATCGGATTTGCCATTAGGACCCTGAAGCCTTACAAGTTGTAAAATCAAACTACGCTCATACTTGTGCATTTGCTTGTAACATATATAAATATGCATTTTTAACTAATGAAAGACCATAGTCGAACATTTCCTCTGATTCGGTTATTGCAAAGCTACATGTAAGCATTTTCGATCTATACAATAAGCTGTTTTATTTTCTTTAAATCAAACATCGCCGTAATTCAATTAATGGTAATTTTATGGGATTATTAGAAACAGGCAATTTGCAGGCTGTGTTATTTGTTTCATTCTATCATTGTTGATAGCGGATTCCAATGACGAAGTCAAGTTCAGCAGTTGGTCAGGCGATTATGAATCATTGTGGGGTGAATGTATTTTCATTAGTGCTTCATATTATGGCGAATGGAAGGCAGTCGGATGCAAGGACAAGAAGAAGGTTGTCTGTCAAAGAAGTGAGCTTTAATATTAATATTTCGTTTCATTCAATAAATTTTAAAGAATATATTATAACAATAAACTGATTGTCAGGATTTTTCGACACGGCGTATAAGATAGTGTCTTCTACAGCCTAACTCAACTAGGTATTCTAAGAGTCTGCTACACGTTGACCAGAAGTACTACTCGCAACTCTGAAAACAAGGATACCCCGAGTTTTTCTTGACTGTAAATTAAAAGAAGTCTTCATAGTAAAAAAACCTTTTGACGATCAGTTATATTCCTCGATAAGTCTGGTGAGCAAATGCCAAGCTTACAGACGACACAGCTCAATCGTTCAGTTATTTCTCTCTCCTTGCACACTCTTTGAATAGACTGTCCAGCTTCTGGATTTGTTGTATACTTCGAGTAAATCATGAGCCAACTCCAATACCTCAATTTAAAGTGACTTACTTGAAGACGCGCAATAAGATGATCATTTAATTTGCCCCTTAAAAACATCTATAACTCGAGTCAAACAAATTATAAATTTAGTTTACATAAAAATTTATCCTAATATGCAATTATTTCATTATGTGTGTGTATATCGATCTGTCATTTAATTTCAGTTTCATACGAAACGACGTCAAGTAGGCCTACAACGCGAATTAGTACGACGAAAAGTATGACTCAATCGCAGGTTCTACTTCAGTAGATTGACTGACTGAATATGTGGCAGATGATAGACGGATGAAAATCAGGCTGTCAATTAGCCATTCAGTCAGCCATACAAATTATTAGATGATTGATTCTAATACTCATTAATAAAAGTAAACATGCGTGAAACTTTAAATATTCGATATCAGTTCTACACTTGAACATGTTATTTATATGCAACAGAAGTGATTTTAGAACTATGTACTTAGTCGCGATTGAAACTTGCAGCAACATAACTTTTATTCATATACCGCCACTGTTGGGCTCAAATAGGCGCTATACAAAAGATCATATTTTGTTACATTAGCGTGAAAAGCGCTACTGAATGTCCGGTTAAAAATTTTCAATTATATTATTGTCTTAGAGAAAATACTTTCACAGACACAATGTCTATTTTTTTATAATGATAGTAATATCTGGTCTACAGTGTTTAGAATATAACACAAAATAATATGTAGGTGCATTGCATATGCCTATAGCCTACTTTTATCTGTTTTAGTTCAAGATTCGTCTGCAGAATATGTCTGTGGAACAGTAAGCAATACTACGTGTGAGTACTAAATATTAAAACCTACCACAGCTGAGCAAGGTGGTAGTTATAGATCGCAACAATGAGAGAGATCAACAGACAGGAACGTCATGCATATAGAAAATGGTTCTTCAATTGGAGATAGTTTGAGCAAGTGTGGCGGAGATTTTTTCCTTTCTATATATCTCATTAGTTTTCATTATTGCTCGTTTTTTGTTGTATTTCATGTGAAATTTATACAGCTCTGATTCTACGAATGGCCCTTTAAGGACTACATCGTTAATAGGACACAACTTTGAAATGAACAATTTGATAAACCTTAGCATCCTACCACAGCTTACATCAAACTTTTATTATTCTAACTACACGAACTTGTTTAATTCACTGTAAAAGTTTCTTGACTAACCTTGATCAACTTTTTCTTATTTTCAGTTATCTCAGTGTTAGTTGTCGGAATATGTCTGATTGTAATTTCAAACGTTATCGTTGCGGTCCTTGTCAGAAAGCACAAGTTAGTGTCGCTTATGCATTCGATGTTAAGGCGATATTAAGTAAACGTTAACTTACTGATTTGATTCAGTTTTATAGGCAGTTTTATTTTACAAAGAAGCAACGAAACCAGAGTTTAATACTGAAGCATTGCAACAGTAACGGCAGTCATCCATTGTATAAAGAGGCTAGGAAGAACTCTCAATTCCAATCTATCTTAACATTCGAATTATCCATATTTTGTACGGTTTAAAGAAATAAGATATGTGTCATAAATTCAACTTGTATGAAGTTAAAAGTCAGAAAGGTACTTCTAAATCAAGCATTAGGCCTATGAATAAAAAATTACCTCCTTTTGAGGTTATAAAAGTTATAATATGCAACTTTAACTGTAAAGTAAGTTGGCTATTCGTGACATTGAGGACGATGCTTCTTTGAAAATAGGAAAGCGCATTTCTCGTCGAGTACAGGGACACAGCTAAACGCTGGTTATCAGGATTTGCAGACAACTCAAGGGCAGATGAATCCAAATGATGACTCTAACTACACCAGACGCCAACTGCAACCAGAATACGAAGAAGTCGGCCAAGATGGCAGATCACATTGACACATACTTCAGCCTAAATAGTATCATACAGTGTTCTTGTGTATTTTATTTACTAACAATTGTTAATCAACTGTATGCTGCTACTTAAATGGCATCATAAACAAAATTATAGCACATATTTTATTTGCTAAGAGTGGATTTTCAACTGTATGCTGTTGCCTAAATGGCAATGTAAACAGAATCTTGTTATATACTGTATTTTATTTGCTAAAAAGAGGATTTTCGTTTCCATTCTCACTCCAAATACTAGAAACAGTTACGTGGTATTCAAAGCATACTTGATGGTAGTTTCGAATTTAAAATTTTAGTTGTTCGAAACCAGCTAATTCATGATCTAAGGAACTCGTCAAGTACAAATGTAAGCCTATAGAATGACACTGTTGCTTCTATGTGTTACAAAGAGATTTTACACAAACATTCTAAATGATCCACCTATTTACACTCGATCTGTTGCCTATTCTATTCCCGTATAGTATAGTGTAGTATAGTATAGCTTGTGCAGCCACATTAACACATAATGCACAGGGCATCAATTGATGATCGCCACAAGTAAAAACTTAGTCGAAAATAAAAATTCTCTGGAGATGTTTAGACGAAATCCAATAGATCAGAGAAACCAGGTTTAAAGGTTGTGGTGGACAAGCAACATGAAACAGATTAGCCATAAACGATTATGTCTAGGCCAATATATTGTAAGTAAATTTGTCATGGTGCTCATTTTCTAATCTTAAGCGCTTGAGCCGGGTGGACGAATCTCGTAATCATGTAAACCTGTGTGCGCATGGAATAGGTATACAGCATTCGCAAGGTGTGTAAGAGTTTGGTCGACTTAATTGCCTATAACGGCTCTCGTCTGTGTATTTTATAAAAATGTTGTGTTCATTCTCATTTTTGGGGTACAGGCGTAAAATACCTAGAATGACATTCAGTGTTTATCTCTTGGCCAGGATAAAGATGCTGTTCGTTGTGCTCACTGGATAAAGAACAGTACTTGCTGTATTTCATAGCAAATAATGATCGAATAGTTGAAAAAGGCGGCATTGGCAGCTCTCGCAACCATGTTGTTGTCAACCAACAGCCAGTCGTCCTGTTTTGATTTTGACTTCCTGATCCGTGTGGGGTTGACAGTTAAGAGTGTCAACAGCCGCATAAAGCGTTCGCACCACACGGTTACTATCACGTATTTTCAGACAATTTTATTATTATTGGAGAATATTATGTTCCCATTTTGTGCAGGCCTAGATACTGATTGCCTGTTGACTACTGCAGTCTGTGGCATCTTAAAATTCGAAATTTGAAACTTCAAAGTATGAGCATAACGAGGCTACAGATAAAGACAGCTGAAACAAAATCCCTAACTTGTATAATAAGGGTGATTTAGGGAAATCCTTGGAAGAGTTTCCGAATTACAGAGATACCACGATCGAACGTGTTGACAGATTAAAGGCAGAAATGTCATCTACTTTAAAAGACACAGAAATTTCTAGTAGTCAAACATATGCTTTAAATTCGACCGATTTTTCTATATTTTAATTTTATAAAAACGTCAATCAATTTAAGTAATTTTATTAGCATTTATTAGGCATTAACTTTTGTGGAATAGTTTTGTACATATTGAAAGATACGCAAAACCAATTATGACTTATATAAAGCCAAGAACGATAATAGCAAAGCTTATAGTGTAGCCTATAAGGCCAACTCTTAGTAACTTTTGTAGCTGCCTTGGATCCGAGCAAATACAAAACAGATGGTGCACAATCCGGTTATGGATGTATACACATAATTTATTTAATAGCTTAACACTGACGACACTTTCATGTAGACGAGACTGGATGTACACTATATTGCCCACAAACTATGACAAGTAGATATCAGTTGTATGCATTGTCAGACTGAATGGAACCTAATGGTAGTCGAAACAATGTTTTCGATCCGAAGACGCAGGTCTATGAATTTAACTGTTTTATTCGTAATTGTCTTTGGTGAGTAATTCATGTTACGTGTTAAATTGAAGTTTTATAGTCATGGCTATAAAATGCCAGGGAAGTTTGTTTTATCAACGCTTTGTAAGGTACAAGAACGGCGCCATATTGATAGGCCGACATACATATAAGCATTACACATAAATTGTGAACGATGTTCCTTCAGATAGCTTGATAGTTAAACGACATGCGTACGTCATTATGTAATATAACTGCAAGTCAACATTTTTATTGCTGAATCTATTTACATTTCAAATGCGTTCCTCATTCTATAGTTCATTTAGAATAACAATTTCATCTGTAAGCAGGTGATCCTGAAACACCTAATAAAATAACGTCTTCACAGAAATGACAGGGTTTAATACCGTATGGAAAAGCAAAACAATTAGCAAAACAAAACACCATTGAAACCATGGAAACGTGCGTCTTCAGCCCGGCTTTGTATGCACGTGAAATATCGACATTAAGGAAGTTTTAAATGAACTGCTGCAGATGGTGAATGCTACATCTAAGCTGGACACAAGAAATCACAAGAATCGAAGTAAAAAGTATAGTATAAAAGACTTAGACTTAGACTTAGATCCTATATAGATAGTATAAAAGAAGACACTAAAATAAATGAGCACAGGAATGAAACTATCTCTTTGGCCGATTATGCAGGATGAATGGTTTTTTGTAATAATACAACTAAAAAGATCAAAAGCGTGATTTGTGGTATTTCTGAGGTCATGACAAGAAGAGGAAGCTCTGGCAGAGAACGACTAGTCGATATAGAAGACTGGTGTCAAAGACACGTCCAAATCTTGCCTCTTGCAGCAATCGACGGAGAAGTGAGGAGGAGAACGATTATATGTGTAATGGACACCTTTCACCTTTTGGAGCGAGGTGATAACGACGGTTATGCTTCAATTGATTATTCACTTATGTTCTAATTCGTCAACTTCGTCTCACTGTCTTAAATTACAGCTTTTACTTTGATCGACAACAGTATTTCAAATGAAGAAAACTGTACTAACGTCGCCGGTGAAGTCATTTGCTATTTCAAAGGCGGTCAAGAGAAGTTGGAGTGGAATGCAGCGTGACATCTGTGCAGCTTCATTAACTCTACGCTGCCCGTCATTCGTAACAGAGAGCAGCAAATTGCTCTAGCAAATTACCTAATATCATACATAAAAAATGGTTCCGCATGGACATCTGGGAAGACCTTCACACATGACAACTGGACGTGGGTAAATGGAAAAGCTTTCACCGATTACGGTAGATGTTCTTTTAAAATAGTGCCAATAAAACGACCAAACCGTTATTGACAATTTTGGTAATTACTGTATCTAGAGAATATACCGCTGCATAATCAAATTTCCTACAAACTTTTGACAAGTGCTGTGTGCACATACTTTTTTTTATTTTCTCATCCTTGAGATCTTCACATAGCATACCTCTATGTCTGTGCTTTGTCTGCTGTTTTGTAGACGAGCTGCTTGGAACGTATGTTTCAAAACATGGAACCACGAAGACCTCGCTATTAATCCGCTCCTCCGATTCGCATTTCAGTGTGACTTTGCGCGCGTTACAAATTTTCGTAATAATAATAATAGATTTGGAGTCAAACCTCAGAAGCAGATGATCCGATCCACCCTGCAGACGTAGATTGTTGACCAATCTTTCTTTCTCAGTGAACTCAGTGTTTGGATCGAAGGCCAGTCCAACTGCGACTTCATTCAGATACAACACGTGCCGATGGAACGCTGTAGTAGTAGCCTGAAAAAGAAAACGATGACCAGAGACGGCAGAGGGAGGAGCCTGGAATCATGCCTGTATGTAAAGGTTTTCAGATGAAAAGAAGAAACTTTTAGAAAACTTTTCTTCAAATGGCTTCACTTTGAACGGGAATCGGAACATCCACATATTGAATGTGATTCTGAGATACTTGTCATCCTCTGAACCTGGTGAAGGGCTTCATGAACTTTGAAGTGAATGGCTCGAGATGGCGTTCCACCAAAATTGATGATCGCTAGCTCCAGAAGTTCCTTGTAATCAACTCTGGGATGATGGAACTTGTTGTCTCTGCAGAAGCAATAATTAGCTCTTCAGTATTCTTCGAGAGATCCGCTACTTCTCAGAGCTACTATGATCAATTCAACGTCGTTTGTGTTGGAAATGGCAAAGTATCGCATTTTCTGGATCAGGGAAGGCAACATTTATTAGGACATTGAATGTCTTTTAGGCTTTTCACGTGGTAATGATATGCCAGATGTAGTAGATTTTGTTCAAGTACCTTTACTATTAAGGCACCTCCATGCTGACCTGTATGCTGACCTCCATGCTGACCTCCATGCTGATCTGTATGCTGGCCTCCATGCTGACCTGTACGCTGACCAGCATCACTGGCTGTCATGGCAAAGCACATTCTTTTGATTTTCTTCCTCAGATTCCATTTTTTCGAGCTTTCTGGACGAATATTTTCGGTTGCAATAGAAGTTGCAAATTACAATTGCAAATACAGTTACGTACATCGGATAACGGGTTTAGCCTCAACTTCTCTGATGTCGGAGTTAATTTTTGAGATACCAAGTAGTTCCTCTACTCCAATATAGGACACAATGACAGGCAGTCGATCGACCTTTTCCCATGCAGCCAGTGATATAAGGCAACAGCTAATCATCCCAGAAAATAACAAAGGTAGAATCTTTTGAGGAGTAAAGTTTCAAGGAGCTGACAATATCTTCTTGTTATATTCTTTTTGCTTGGCAAGTCCTGAATTGTATGACCTAGAGCTTGAGCAATAGCCACCAACACAAGTGATGCTTCCATATCAGTTACCTCAATTCAACGCAGAACCGCAGCTACCTGCTCAATGAGAAATGGATTTATGTTGAGCTTTTAACTTGATGACTGTAACTGTCTGTTTTCTCTTTGATACACTAGCACATTCTAGGTCACTGTCTTTGACAGTTGTGATTTTATTGTTAGTTTAAATTACTTTAAATTCTACACTACTGGTTATGTGTTCTATCTCTTTTTCTCTCATGGCGCCCTTCCTCAGGCTTTGTCTTATTGGCTTTCACTGCGAAATTTTTCTGTCAATGCTGCTTAGATATATTGATTGAAAAATTAACTTGCGTATTAAAGTCAATAGAAATTCAATATTTACTAGCAAGTGAGTTTCCATTCGACAAATAGAGATAAAGAGATGACTGAAAGATGGCAAAACGATAAACCGGATGAAACTTCCTAGGGCCTATGCAACTTCAAAATTTTCTCCAAATTATATAAAATTTACACCTAATTTATTATTTTAAATAGTGGACTTCTTGGCGCCTTCCAGTATTCAGCAACTAAACTTTATTTGGTACCATATACAAGTGGACTACATGCACACGAATAGGCCAATAAACATACGTACACACATAGTCCTACAAACTGCGAGCGAACTATTTGCCGCAAGTCTCGATTTTCCGAGTCAGTGTTCCTAAATGTATAATCTGATTTTGGTTGGTAATTGAATACGCAGAATGTACAGTTCTTAATTTCATTAAAATCAGCGACTGCTTCAGCAATATTTCGGGATTTGACGAATGGTGGGAAAAAACAGTCTGTTAAATTATTCAATCACTGTTACTGAGATTTCTCACAGGTATGCTTCTGTGCTTGAAGATCGATAGCTGAAGCCCAAACTGTAACTTGACAACGGTGCAAGTTGCTCTTCTGGTCGCGTGACTCGATAGTGACACAACGAATACAGATGTGAACGGCGAAACCATTTCTCCTTGGTTCCTTTTTGTTTATTTAGCTATATGTAAAAATTATCTTAAAGCACGAGTATCAACTTTGTTTCGTTTCAGTGTTCTATTATGCAACGTACTATTTAATACGTTTTGAGACGCCCCCTGACCTCTTGCAACATAATTAAGGCTGTTTATAACTGATGACGTTTTATACATAAATTCATACGCCAGATTCTCTTTAAATATTGGTCGGCGTACAATCCAGTTGAACTCGTAACATATTCTATTCCCCATTCTGGTGTTTGAACGCAATTTGTTATAGGCCTGCTTGAGATTGACTTTCTAACAAGCGCAAGACTAAAGTCAGACATTATAGTTAGTTCTTTAAAGAAATTTCACAGCGCAGAGTAGTAGTGATAATGGTGATCCAGGCTAAAAGTTGTTGTATCTGGTAGTGGTTGTGATGTATCAACGCGTATCTCTGTCAGACGAAACAGGTCAACAGGCAGTTCAAGGTAAATATTTGCAATCGTTTCTTTTTATTTGGTCTTTAAAGCTCATTTAAACGCAGTGGAATTCATGTTCACAGCATCTTCTGTAATCTAATACAACCAAGCATTAATATAATGCTTTTCAAAAATTACTTATGAAACACTTACATGGTTTATGAAATTGATACGATTTTACTACTGCGTGCTTGAGATTGTAAATCAGGCTTTGATGCCTAATTTTAAAAAAAAATATATCGAGCGATTCTTATTTATTTTCCCGCTAACTACTCGTAGGGTAAATTTGTCTGTGTTTTATTAAGCCTATACTAAAATGTTTTGAAAGGAAATTATTTAATTCTTCCGAAAATAGCATACATGCATTTATGATTTGATTACTAAGGAGCAAACACCGATTCAAAGCCTCATCATATAGATGTGCGGCGCTAAGAAATCAAAGAAATTTAAATAACCTTTATGCAGGTTTACAGTACATTATCACCAACTTTCATTATAAATATCAGAAATTGTCCATTATTTTTCATGCACAACTACTTAAAGTAATAGTTTCATTTCTGATTCAACAATGGCCGGTGCCAATGAGTTCTCGATAACTGCGTAGGCCTATTTGCATTTCGTAATTATGACGATTTTGTAATTTTGTAATTTCAGACGCGCCAGAAGCTTTTTGTCAGTTTGAATCTTTTCATCCTCGTTGTCTGAAAAATGAAGTTGTGTTCATAAAAAGCGCCACCTACGGACGTATGCGCATAGGAAAATGTGTCAAGACGGAAGAAATCGAAACTTTGGGCGAAGATCCACGTTATCTGGGTTGTTCAGCCGATGTCTCGGCTGTATTGGATCGCAAATGTTCTGGAAAGACAGAATGTGAAGTTCGAGTTTATGACATTTCCGATGAAAATATTCAGCCTTGTTTTTCGGGTCTCAAAATGTACCTGGAAGTCAGTTACAGCTGCATCGCTAGTAAGTTATTATTTGGGACTAGTCTTCATACTACGCTTTTCCACTTTTTGCTGCCCTTACATCGTACTTATCGTGACATGACTCTATGACTAATATCTGAATGTACTAGGAATTGATTTTGATGAAACAAGCGTGTCTGATCACTCAGTCAAAGCATCGAGCGATTTGCAGTTTCTTTCCAGCTTAATTACATAAGTCGGTATACAATTCTACTGATTGTACATGTTGGTGTGACGAGATGGTCCAATCGTTCACACACTCGGCATGTGATCTAATTACAATCGCAGATTCAGCATGTTGTACAGCGCTGTATAACGACTTTAGTCAAGGGTTTTGTGCACTATTGCATCTTTTGTTTCTGCACAGACAATGCTTTAACCCTTTTCTTCACGAATTCTGTCTTCGACTCGGTATTTAAGAAAACTAAAGGACGAGTAGGGTCGCTGTTAGTCATGGGAGACTTCTTTGTCAATAACAGCCAGTAAACAACTTGCCCAGTATTGATACACAACTTAGCACAGCCACAATCGTCTCTGTGTAGATAATTGTGCACTTTAGGCGGCTGAATCACCTCGGTCTAACACATTATCGTTTTCAGAAAGATGATTTATCATGTATAGTGCGCTGTCATATGATAACATCAATGTATGCACCTCTTTATTTTCAAGACAGTTAAAATTTTTATTTAAACGAGCATTTATTGTCCAGTTGTAGATGAAAAGCGATCATGCGTTGTGACGGCTTTGAGAAATCCGATTCATATCATCGGCTCAAGTGATTCTCTTCGAATCTGTGGAACGAAAGCCCAGCCATGGGTAATCGAAGCACCGTTTGGTCAAAAGCTAAACATCAGTGCGCTCAGCTTCACCGTCGCCAATTCCAACCTCAGACCACTGCAGCTGTGTTACAAATACGGTGTCATTGTGGATAGGATAGGGAAAAAGAATGCTTCCATTTGCGGAGGTGATTCGCAAAGGGTAAAAGAGTTGTTTCTTTCGACCGGAAATACAGTGGAAATATATTTCGATGCTAGCAATCAGCCTGAAGGTACGGGAAGTGCCAGACAGTTCACTGGAATCTTAAGAATTGAATGTAAGTCGTGATTCATTTGCACACGTGACAACAGGAAGTAGGGTAACGTAGTTCATGCCAAGAGGCGCAGTTGTCTTTTCTGAGGTTAAGAGACGGCAAAACATCAGATTGATACATCAACCCCGTAATTCAGCTGCTTTTGCCAAAAATAATACAATTTACTTTAATTACTTGCTATGTTTACTTTGATAATAAACTTTAGATATGCAGGGCCACCTAAAATTTATTATACGATACAATACAACGCATCTTTGTCATTCAGTGTGTTCCTACGTAATTATTTTTGTATTTATGTATGTTAGTGTGTATGTATGCGTATATATGTATTAATGCATGTATATGTGTATATAAATTTACACATTTTTCTGTGGCGACTGTGTACCCTCGACCCTGTTCATCTTGCAATGATTTCATTGGGTTAGAGTCCTCACTACCACTGCCCGTTTGAATGAGTGGCACGCCATTTAAAGACCCATGCTTGCTATGCATGTACAATAAGTAAGTAGATAAGTAGGTATGTTAGAATATATGTATGTACGTATGTATGTATGCATGTATGATACATGGCAATAAAATGCAGTTAAAATTTGATAGCGTACTTCTTTACACTGTAGCTCAAAACTGCAGTTATTATCAAAACTTTGTTATAAATTTGCTCAGGAAATAAAATTTTATCCCGAACCAGGTGCTAAGAATATAAAGATCTTTAAACTTCAACTCTTTTTAAAATCGAATTATTTTCATTAACTATAATCTCTTTATCTAGAGCCTGTCTTAGCAAATTGTCATGTTGCCACTCCTTCAGTCCTTCATTGTGGCTGGAGTTGCGTAACAACTGATGAATGGCCGTAGTTTAGCTTAATTAATTAAGTCTACCGTTTCTTGCAGCTGTTGGTTGTTCGGACATCATTCCTCCAGAAGACGCCTGGTTGAAGAGGAACGGCGACGAAGCGGCCATTGGTTGTTACTCTAGTCGTCAAACGTGGCAACTGCGCTGTGAACGAGGAAAATGGATTGGAGTTCTTGGAAACTGTTCGCAAGGCAAGTGACAATTGCCCATCGTGAAATGATAGCGTGCTGTATAATTTGAATATTCGTCAATTCTTTAATTCATAGCCTTATAGCGAGGGAAAGAAAGTCCTCTGTTTAAGACTTTCAGATCTACATTCGCTTAAGCACGATATTCATATAAATACGCATCAGTGCAATGGAAGACGACTCCAATCATGCGCTGCAAGGTAGTCCAGCGAGTTTTGCATCTATGTGTATGTGTTTGTACCCGTATGTATGCATGTAGCTGAACATTATATACGTTTTTAAGGGGCCTCTAAAAAAGTTGCGCACGTGGCTGTCTAAGAAATCAGTGCATCTTAAGATCTGAAGCAAATGTAACTTGAGCTGAATCAGGAAAAACAGAGCCTATGTTCGATACATGTTAGGCCTATATACATGCAACGCTAGCAGCGTATGTTCGACAGAAGACTGTTCCAGGTATTCGGATCAACGCAAGAGATTGCGCGGTGTAGGCTTACTGTACCCGAGTTGACGTAAGGAAGCAAAGGACCAGAAGAGCTCTGCTGGCAGCCGAGCACGGCGATATGCGCCGACTGGCACAAAGCCGACATGGAAAGCTCCTTGATGCATGCATGGCTTTAGGCCAGCAACTAAGACAAAACGGGTGACAGGGTCTTGTGAGTCTCTTGTATGGGTGCATGGAACAGCTTTCCGTATCTATCCAGATGACCTAAAACGTTCACGGTTCAAAGAACAGTTAAACTATTTGGTATATGAATTTTAACACTTGATTAGCAACTGATGTTGTAAAGCACCCTCAAGTAGCTTGCTACTGACGATGATATATAGATAATCGTCATTATATTATATTACATCACATCATCACAGGTGTTCAATCTGCTCGTTTTATTGCTGTCGGCTAAATTATACCTGGAATAATAATGCACACAATATTCTTCAAATTTACAGGCAATCGGCATAAATCGTCAAATATAGACGCTGGTATGCAGATTTTTCTATCAGTGTATGATGACTCATTATTCTGTCGTTTCTCATTTCATTAAATTGTTTATTCCTAAGAGGATTTTATGACCTAATTCCTAAGAGGATTTTATGACCTAATTCCTAAGAGGATTTTATGACCTAATTCCTAAGAGGATTTTATGACCTAATTCCTAAGAGGATTTTATGACATATGAAAATCTGTTGACTTTTCCGCATGATAGATAGAATGATGTCAGATTTGTTCATTGAATCGGAAGTCAAACCAACTCTGTCGGAGAACGCACAAGGTAAACTGAAACATACTTCTTATTGAGAGAGCTACTTTTCAAACGCGTTCCATTCTTTATGCTTTTTGCATTATAATTATTTTTTTCTCTGTTTAGGGTTTAACTGCAACTAAAACAATATTACTTATATTTCTAAACATCGCCTGAGAACGTATAGTAGGTCTAATTCAAAAGTTTAGTGTGAAATATCGCTTTAATACAGGACCACCTTGGTTCAATTGCACGAACTACTTTTAAAGTAGTTTAACTACGGCTACTTTAAAACTAATTCGGAGGTAGTTTAACTAACGTTTAGTAACTACTTCTAGGCAAAGTAGTTAACTACTTTTGTAACTACTTTTGAAGCTGCATTCGCACATGTCTTAAAATGGAAACTGAATTGCTGGACAAACGTATATGATAGAATCAGGACATAGAAAAGCTCTGTCATAGCAGTAACATTTGCATCATTCATTTATTTATTCACTGAAATTATGGCACCATTGATTTGCTAAAATTTACTTTATAGCTGTACTCAGGCATCATTGCAATAATAAGAAAATTATTCACACTAACGCTCCAATACTACAGGTGCCTGTAATTAAATAACTTCATCCGTTTAAATTTGTAGAGTAACGTTAGTAACTAGTAAGGTAGGATAAATTACCTTAGCAGGGTGTGCTTAAAAGGAGGAGGAGTTTGAGAGATCCCTGAAATATCTTGGAACAGTAAATACATAAAAAGTAAATTTTTTTTCCGGATTTTTTTCGTTTTTAACTACGTCTCTGTAATAACGATGAACTGTTAAATTATACATTATGAATTTATTAATTTATAATCTGACAACTATTCTGTAAGTACAAATACAACCTAATGAGCAGCGTTGCCAACTGTGACATAAATAATTTGGAGAAACTGGAGACAAGCTGTTAAATATGCAACTATAAGCTCCCTTTCTGAAAAGTAATTAGAAACAAGTAATTAGCTATTAATTAAGATTCTGCAGTTTATGAATTACAACTACTTTTGAAAAAAGTAATTAACTACCCTTTACTTAAATAGTAGTTTAACTGCTAGTTGGTAAATACAGTAGTTAACTACTGTCCATCACTGCCTTAATTCTGAGATAATATAATCTTACAGTTGTAAATGTATTGTAAAATGGCAATTGAAAGCTACCTTTTAGTGTGCCTGCTGTAAAGATCTTGATAGTGGCGAGAAGAATCTCATGGTTACTTTTTGCAGTCAGGTGCGGTAGTCACTGATGTAATCTACTTGGCACTCTGTCTGTATGATGATTGCACGTCCCTAATGTTTTAATTGCCATTGTTTTTAGTTATGGCCATTACTGCCATCTGTGGATTTACTTTGGCAATCTGCATTATAATAATATGTACTGGAGCTATTTGTCTACGACGGTATGTGCCAACCATATCTGTGTGCATATATTATAGATTCTTATAGGCAGATTAAGGCATAGGCATCTTTTGTTGGTCGTTCAAGAACGAAGGAGGACCCATCGAATGTCGTGCAAAGGTTGTAGACGTAACTACACTGGATAGACAATATAAACGAGGACATAACAAGACATGGACTGATCATGAGAACAACACTGAATTTGACACATGACCGGAAAGAGTGGAAATCATTTATTAGCACCCATCCCGGCTCAACTGCTGGCGTCAGGAATTGATGATGGTGGTGGTGATGATGATGACGATGATTATGATGATGATTATGCTGATAGGAAATACCGATTACAATTATGTAATTTCTCGTGTTTGCATTAAGTGTACAAAACTTCTATCGGTTTCGGTTAAATTGGCAGAAAAATCCGACTGTAAAAACCTTCAAAATGGAAACGATCCAACTTTATAAATAAAATATTAACAGTCAGGGTGAGCCAGAACTCTTGCAAGACTAGAGAGGCTGGGCTCACACACACACACACCCTTCCACTTCACCGAGAGTGCTGGTTATGTGTAATGTTCTTAAAATGTGGTCTTTTGTGCTGTGATCGACTGCTAACGCGGAACTCTTCATCAACCGATTCTTCTTTTTAAAATCACATAAAATGTTGGACGATTTATCGCTGTTTTTCACTTCAGTCTGTCATTATTCATCTCAGAAACTACAAAACGAGCGTCGTCTCAACCTGTATGTTCTGTTCAGTGGATTTCACTTCGGCAAAACTAATTTTCAGACTGAAATCATTGATATACCTACCGTATTTCACTGCTACAGAATGAAACTTAATGGTGCTTAATTAGTAAGAGATATGTGCATAGTTACCCAAGAACAGATTTTCATTGCATATATATTTCTATTTAAATATTATTTAAGATATCACAGCCAGAGCAAGAGAAAGCAAGATTACAAAACACTTAATTATCAAACAAATTCAGCTCGAAGCCAACAAATGCCTTCGGATGTTATGACCTACTTTCCTGGAACTGGATTGGCTACACGGCAACAGCTGCCCAACTGTTCCGTCAATGTGGATCAGAACGACTTCAACGACCTCGATCATCCAATTGGTCTTCATATCGCATAACCGTCAGCTCGACTTTGACTTTTCGACTCTGCTGCAAAAAGCCCTATAACATTTGATATCGAAACTCTATATGACATCCGATTTTATTCTGTAGTCTAAAACTTATGATGACTGCATTGATCACTTCTCTGTCTCTCCTGAAACCTGCTAGTGTTAATCTACGATAAAGATCCCATTTGTATGCCATCTAGGTTAAACCACTAAGCCTTGTGTGTGAAGTCTTTTATTAACAGCTGTTTATAAATCAGCGACCTAACGCTTCAACAGCGTTATGCGGTTGATTTCGCATTATTGTAAATTTTTTTAAATTGGTTTATTGGCAACGATATTATTTTATATCAAGTTACCATGCTTGACTATTCTCAACCAATTTAAAATAACGCCAAATGAAATGCCTGAGAAGCACATCGCAGAGCAAGCGACGAAGTGGCTTTTGATTTTCAGCTGAGTCTGTTATTAGTGGTTGTGCCTATGTGTATTCTCAGAAACTGTACAAAACCCAACAAAAGTGCAATAAAAACTATTCGTCGAATAAATACAAAAGAACTTGAGACGACATCAACGAGTGGACCGAATATTTGCTTTTTCTTAACAGGCTAGTTAGTTGTGCTAAACAGGAGTCTGAGTCCGATTGCTGAGAGAAAAATGCTTCAAAATTTTGACTTACAAGATCTTATACATCAGTTGTAACCTGGAATGTTACGCCTCATAAAATCATCGCATTTTTAGAGATGTAGCTTAATTAATTGTTTTTTCATTATTTATTTCAACAAAAGCAAGCATTTTATTGAAATGTTACTAAACATTTCTATGCCACTCTAAGTACCTCGAGCAGAAACTGTTCGGTGGTGTAAGTTCATCTATAATACTCACATAACTGGCATAGTCAGTATCGTACTCGTAATCGTGAACTCGAGATTTCTACAGCGCCGAAGGAAAGCTAAGTAGCAGGAACCAGCTTATTCACACTACTGGTGGGCGTTACGTATAACCCATAGAACCCAACAAACGAAATGCCATCTAGGAATGAAAATTGACACCATGTTCAAAGTTCCTCCTCTGTTCTCAGGATGAGAAATAACGACCTACACATGAAACCTAAATATGCTGATGTCGCCAGTTATAACGTCTGTAGAAACGTCTACAGTACAGTTGGCTGTTGTTCTATGTCTGAATAAAATGTAATCCAGAGAATTCTACATCACCCAATGAAAGCCACGTCACGGGGACCAGCTTGTTCATAAGCGCTATGTCAAAACAAAATCGATGGGCAAAAGTGTACGGTTCCAGGTCAAGATCCAAAAGTGAGGCAGAGAGACAGCGTGGCAACTACGGTGGTTGATGTTTGGGGTTGGAGCGGAAAGAGGTATAAGAGGAAGAAGGTTATAAAATGGTTCTCCAAGATCAGATGAGTAAATCAAGGGCATTCAGAAGTATTGTTTTAGAAGATGCCTACCTTCCATTAAAATTTGCTGTTTCGCTTACAACCGCATTACACTGTTGCTTCTATGATCTACGGAAGCACTTGCTTCTCATGACGCTATTTGTCTCTTGCATATGCATGCCTCGATCAGTAGTAGTTACCTCAGTTTAGCATTCATTTTAAAAATTCCGCAAAACGCACTTGTCTACATAATTTATACAAGATGCTTGCAGCGCTTCTGGTACTTGAAAGGCGCTACATTGTTTTATGCATACTTACATACATACATACATATACATATACATATTACGACGCTTTGATGACTTAGCTTGTTTTTTACCGGCTTATAAAATTGGATAGTTAGACGTTGAACTGATGCATAAAACATTGAACTCGAAATTTTTATTTATTTATTTTTATTTATTTAAAACACTTGTAACGCGCGCAACGTCAGTAAACCTGAATCTGAGGCGCGGATGTATATTCGCTAGGGGCCAAGATGGAGTCATGCAAAAGCCAGGATGAAGTAGTGAGTCTTAACAAGTGCTTTAAAAGATGATAGCGAGTTTGCAAGTCGGGCCTTTTGTGGTAGACGATTCCAAATGCGAGGAGCACAACAGTTTAAGGCACGTGATCCTATATTTATCCTGAACCTAGATTCTTGCAACAAACCAGTATCAGAAGAACGCAAGAATCTGGGAGGGCGATATGGAGTCAGCAAAGTATTAAGATATGATAGAAGGCCAGTGTTCTGAACATTAAAAGTCAAGCATGCAATTTTAAACTTAATACGCCACTCAACAGAAAGCCAGTGAAGTTCACGAAGGCGATCCAATGCACTTTATGAAGAAGAACCTGTAACAACCATAGAAAGAGAGTTTTGAACCCTCTTGAGCTTTTTACATTAAGAGAAGATATACCATATAACACTACATTTGCATAGTCTAATCGAGAACTAACAAGTTAACATGCCACTGTTTTAGCCATGTCATTAGTCAGAGAATGTCTGATGTGACGAAATGCCTTGACGTGGTAGAAACAAGACCTGCAATTTGAAGATACATTGAAGTCATAGTTGTCAAGAGTGACATTGAGAGTTTTGATTTTGTCTGATAGTGGGATTTTGGTTCCTGCAAAGTCAATAGAAGAATACGAAGTGAAAGACTGCATACTCTGCTGAGTTGTGAAAAGAATTGCCTCTGACTTATCTGAATTGATTGCAAGATCATTAAAGCAAAAACAGGTGTGAAGAGAGGACAAACAGTGTTCAAGTTCAGTTTTAGCTGAAGGAACTGTTGCAGAGAGAGCAACGTAGAGTTGAGCATCATCAGCATATTGCTGGACCAATGTATTTTGCATGCGTGCAATTTGTCAAATGGGCGAAATAAAGGTAGAAAATAGGAGAGGTCCAAGGACAGAACCCTGAGGTACAACTGAACGACAGGCAATAGGGTCAGAGCGAGATGAGTTTATTGCCACTCGTTGAGAACGATCATTGAGATAAGATGATATCCAGTGAAGAGCAGGACCAGTAATTCCAAAAGATGTGTGGAGTCGAGACAGCAGAATACCATGATCTACAGTATCAAATGCAGCATTCAAATCAAGCGATAAAGGAAGAGATGCTTTTGCCGGAATCCACTGAATTAAATATATTGTTAAGTGTGCTAGTAAGAGCAGTCTCAGTTCAATGATGTTTACGATAAGCCGACTGAAAAGGACTAAAATTTGGAGATGTTACATGCCCCTGAAGACGTATGAGAAAAAGGCGTTCAAGCAGTTTGGAGATATTATTCCGATTGGGAATAGGCCTATAATTAGCCAGACAGTCCTTATCAAGATCAAGTTTTTTAGTAAGGGTGTTACAAAAGCAGTTTTAAAAGCAGAGTGAAAGCGACCTTCACAAAAGCAGAGATTAGCCAGGTGAGCAATGAGGATAGAAAACACATTTGAACAGGAAGGGAAGTTGGAATGAAGTCCAGTTGTGATGATTTAGATTGAACATTTCCGATGAGTCTAGCAACTTCCTGTACTGTAACGGAAGGTCAGGCACAAAACTCATTACCAGGATGTCTAACATCAGGAAACAGTTTTGCCCTGTCCAACCCAACCCTACGCTTTGATATAGTAGACTTTAAGTTAGATATTTTAGCAGCAAACAGAGGTTTTTGTCTTCAGGGTCACTAGATAAATTGGCAGTACTGTTCGAGGAGTGAAGCAACTTCTTTATGATGCTCCATCGGTCTTTCGAAGTTTCGGCAATGTCCAACTGGTTACGGAAGAACTGCTGTCAAGATGTTACGATTAGTTTGTTAGATATCCTGCATGCTTTTCTGTAGGCAATTCGATCGCTTTCCTGCAGAGTTTTCTTCCACCGACGTTCCAGATGACGATGATCACATTTGGCCTGCTTTGCTTCATCAGAAATTCATTTTGTGATTGGCTTGGCAGGTCTTCTAAAGCAGGTGCGAATAGGCGCAACTTTATCTAGTTCCCTCGAAACAACGGTAGAGAGTTTCTCTACAAAAGCATCTGCTGCCTGGGCTGGATCTGAAAACAGTTCAGTGTTGAACAGCGCCTGCTCAAACTCGACTGTGTTGATCTGCTTGATTGGGCGAAAGGAAAAGGCAACTGGACGGATGGACGTACCCACTGCTACTGCAGCAGTGATAAGACTGTGGTCACAGATACAGCCAGCATCAATATCCCGAACATTTCCAACGTTTGCAGGATTATCAGTGATTAGTAAATCCAGCAGGTTTCAACCGTGCATCTAACCCGTGATAAATATGATTTCCATCACTGCCTGGACAGTTGCCACAAACGAGCAGACGGTCATTTGTCTGGCAGTAATTGTGGAAATCTTGTCCGAAAATTCGTCTTGGCGTGAATGGAGCTTGATGGTGGACGATAGATGTTAGCGATGATCAAAGACGAAGCAGCTTAACCTGCTCGGACCAACTGAAGCTCGTACGATAACGGATGAAAGGAGTCGGACAGAGGATGGACGGTACTTCAGTGGACGAACGGTAGATGACTGCAAGACCACCGCCTCGGCCAAGGCCACAGTCAACTGGCTACCGGTGAACATGTAGTACGGAGAGTTGCCTTGTTTACGTATCCGTTCGGTGGTCCAGGGTTAAGTTCGATGTTTCCAGACATGATTAGCAGTAGTGCCACAAGAAATGCACTTAACGACCGTCTCTTTCGAGGGCGAAACGGACATCCAGTTCGAAACCACGTCAGAACGATCGTCAAACTGTAGAGAGAGGGTTGAGGGCGAACGATAGCATTTAATTTATTAATCGTTAAACTTACAGGTAAACGGGTGTAAACATACGCAGTGTATTCAACCATTGAATTCGACAAGTAGAATTGTACATGAACAACTACATAATATCATCTGCGATTTTTTATTTGGAAAATCATCAAATCATTTAGTTTGTCTACATACGAAAAATATTTTTATTAGTTTTTCTATGCATTGGAAGTAACTGATAGAAGTGATAGAGTCAGCAAAGTGGGCATATCCAGCGACATTTCATGGGACAACAGCGACAATAGTAGCGACAACAATGCACACTTTTCTCCCTCTTCCATTTTTCGTTCACTGCTGCAAATAAAAGTTTAAAAAAGAAATAGAACTCAGTAAATTGCATATTTTGAGTAAATATAACAGTCAGTACAATGGCGAACACTTGTGCAGCCACCATTAGGAACGAGGTTATATAGATATCCTTCCATAAACTTCAAGACGATAGTCATATCCAAAATGGAAATGAAGCGTTTCTTCCGCCAACCCTCAAAATTGGTAAGTCATACCTGGTGGAAGATTTATATATAGGGTTTATTTATATATAGGTTGCCGCTATACAGGGTTGCAACATTGGGTTGTTTGTTTTACGCGCCGAGGGATGGGCTGCTTTTGTAGAGGTAATATCGTTTTTGGTTAATTTATTTAATCGATATCCTGCTTTTAATGCAAATTTTCGCTGGCCACTTCAATTTTGTCTGGACTGAACCCATCTCATCACTGCAGTCTGATGCGCTTTATTCCGCTTGGCGAGTTCCCCATTTCTTCAGCATCTCTGTTGTATAACTCCAAATCTAACCTTATTTCGCTGAGCTAACGAATCAACGCGCATAGCTGAAAAATCTTGACTGTCTTATATCCAATTAGGCTCCGTCTTCCTACTTGCTGCATGCCATCAGAATGTTGTTGTACAGTCTCTGCCTTGCCATGTACATTCTTTACCTGTTGTTCATTCGATACATCTGACGGATACACTCTTCTATCTGCCAAGACAATATGTCACCTCAAAGGCGAAGTCAACTGTCCTGTTCCGAAATTAAGATCCTTTGACGCATATTCTTTATACTTAATTAAGCCAACTACAAGTAAGTTACCTGCGCGTCTCTTTGTGGCTGGTGTGGGTCATGATTCACACTGTACTAAGTGCCCATCTAGATCTGGATCACATGTTAACATCTTCTCTAACTTGCCTACCTATTGCTCCTTCTTTCTGGTGACAATTACCTGAATCCCGGCCCTCATTGTCTTAACGCCATTGATTTCTCTCACCTAACCTTTCACTCTATCCGTAACAAATTCCTTCTAAATGATATCTCTCATCATCCCACTGATATTCTTGCTTTAAACCAAACATAGCTCCAACTTTCTGAATACGCCTTCTTTCTTCTTCGTCGTTTTCTTCCCCGAGTGTGCCTTGCAGGAGGTCGAGGTGGAGGAGTAGCCATTTTCTACAAGTTGTGCCTTAAACTGTCTCGTTTTCCACTTTCTAATATGCTTACAAAGTGTTTTTAATGTCTTGCCGAAACTCTCGACTCTCGTCATGGGACCTGGTGGATAACGTTTATTAACATTTATTTAACCTCCATTAGTTCCACTTCCTGGTTTTCTTACAGAATTTGCATTTTGGGTTCAATTTACTTCAACAGCTAAAACGAATTTCTAATGTTCTTAGATATGTTTGAAAATTCCATTATGCAAATGATCTTCATTATATGCGCAACTGCCATCACTTCAACGGAACTTTTCACTTAAAATTAAACTAATCAGCTAAAATTTTGCCAGTGGGCAATAGAAGAAATTTTCATGTCTGTCTACTGTTTCCTTATGCAATTTCTAAACAGTTCCAAGTTTCAATCAAAATTTCAGATGAGCTAAACCTTTCGTATCATAGCAACTCAGTGCAAGTGCTATCATACCTGTAACTTGAGAAAATTTGGTGCTACACATTAACAGTTGACTCTGAGACATTCTGTTATAGCAATGTTGAGAATCACGTTGCATTTCTTAGCGGAAAGTCCACTTGTTTGAATCGCAAATTTCGCCTAAAATGCTGAGTAAAAGTCATTTTATAACTTACTTGACAAGAGTGAAAGATCCGATATTATACTTTGGCGTTTGGCTTGTCTGCGCAGTGCATCGATGTATTCCCTGGACGCATAGCCGTTGCCATCTAGTTCGGCCTTCTTCCAATTCTCATTTGGCACTTGTTTTTCATCGCCCTCAAACCCTTTCAATACAACCAATATTAAATTGCTGTAGTTCTTCCGTTGGCTGTGTAGCTTTCGCAAATGATTCAAGAACTGCTAAACCATACAAATTACGGGAAAGCGCAAAATGCAATACTGAGGTAAAGATCTTGTCAGATATCGACTGTAAGTGGCGTTAAAGTTCCTTATAAGCAACAGGTTCATCTGTAAACAAATGTTTAGATATCTAGAAAGTCACCACTGACGTGCTTTCGAAACACCTGCTGTAGAGCTCAACCAACGGAGTCTCATCCCGAGTTGACAGTTGAACCATAAACGGAATTCATGGACCGCATTGCATTCAGAATGAGTTTCGACAACAGCCGACAAGACTGACTGGCACTCCCATTCAGGTGGTAGAATGCGCTATGCCCGGATATCGCTCGGGCCACCAGGTCTGTGCAGAAGAGGCAATCTCTGTATTCGGCCGATTGGTCATACCATCTCTTTGTGATTGATATTTGATGCCACTCCAAAAACCTTGTCTTACCGTTGTTTCACCGGATCCGAGAATTTCCGGTCGCAGACGGCATATGTAAGTATTTCGTTCGACAAGTCCAATGGTTATAATGGATCGATTCAAACACCATGGAGAAACGAAAGGCTTAAGTTAAACCCAAGAAAAAGATCCGAAATGCATACCCAGGCTCAGTATAAGTCCGATCATTGCAAGAATCATTAAGTAAATGCTGCACATAACAAACTAATGAATCGAAATGAAACAAAAAGCAGAACAACAACCATCTTGGCTATTTGACTACTTGACTACTGACACACTTACTTGATCCTAGACGCCTTGATTGGGACTCGCGCCAGAATAGTGTTGAGCTGGTCCAAACTTTGGAATTTATTGTCCAGTTCTGTGCTTTGTGTCAGTTCTTTAATGTCATTTACGTCTAACTTAAACATCGATTAATGATTTGTGCATTTTTATAACTGTGCTATAGAAGTTATTAGATTAGATTTGAAAATGTCCGGAGCGTTGTCATTCTCAAGGAAGTGACTGTCTCAGCCTCCACGGCTACCATAGGAGAATCCTGTAATACATTCGAGTTCGTAGCATGGATGTGTGCTACATAAAAAGTAGAAGAATTGAAGATAAACAGCTCAGAGACTGAACCCTGTGTAACACCTGAACGAAAGGTGATAGGCTTATGGTAAGTGTTTTTATTGCAACTTATTGAGGACAATCCATAGAAGAACAGAACTTAAACCTCTAAATGGGTGTAATCGTAATCGTAATTGCACTTTATATGACACGTCTTCAAGAAAAGTGCTCAGTAGTGCTCCCGACCAGATAACACAAGACCACGACCGAATATAATGGTCTTCAATCGCTGGCGAAATATAGTCAGAGAAAGGGCAGAGTCGTTTCCAGAATTGATAAGATCTTAAACCAAGAAATCATTTCTAACAATCGATCAGAAAGAATTTTGATTCTGTATAAATACACAGTTGTCATGAAAATACGTGAGAAATAACTAGAAAGATGTCTTACGATTGTCGATCAGGAATGAGTCGGCATTGTCTGATTCTGCAGATGACCATCTAACGAACAGTGCTGCGAACAGCATCAACGACACCAGAATGGTTTTCATGTTACACTCTACAATTCCTTTATTAACACAGTCAAGACGACATCTATAGTCTCCTGGCTAGGCAGAACTTATATGTACTGTTGTAAGCTTTTCTCTTATTTAACGACTATACTCGAGTAGACCTAGATCGATTTCTTATTTGCACAACCTCATTCTGAGTCGTTCAACGTCAGTCCGTGTTGACTATGCGGATGCTGATAGGCTACTGTGCTTGTCACTAGGAAAACACATTTAGGCTACGATAAATGCGGAGACTGAACGCTGTAGAAATGTTCTTGCCACTGCTATTATTATGAGACCTGTGATAATAACCGAGGCAAGAGGAAAGATAATTCACGCTTGTTTTCTTCCCACACCCGCCCGTGTTATTAGGCAAACTGACAGTTTTTGGGTGGTTCATCAATGTCAGAACTAGATCCTGCTTTAGATGCGAATGTTTTAACTGCAGCTATTAGGCCTACATACCTTAAATTATCTAATTATTTGCAACAGTAAACAAAATACTAAGAATGTGAATGTGTGATCTAACGCATTTGAACGATCCTTTAGGAAATCGTTAAATGTTTCTTATAAAAGCATCAGAAACAGCAATTTCACCAAATCATGAATCAAAAAATAAGAAGATAAACGCGCATTGGTTTTAAGAATTTCAAAGTGGCTGGTTGTGGACGCACGCGAGACAGCAAGTTAAGATTTTTAAAGATACAGTTTCATCAACTTACACTTGATTATGAAATGCATATTCGCACTATTAAGCGCTTACCATGCGATATGCTGCAATATGTCTTTGTCATTTCCAAGAGTCAATGAAGCCTGTCTGGCTAGTCTACCTACGTCGCATGTCATGTTCATTGTTCAATGTCTATGATAAATGTGAATTCTTCATTCTGTGTTCATATTTCTAGACCCTTAATGTAGCGCCTTTAGTTAGTACCTAAAAATATCGGCTGACTATCTATCTGATATCAAAAGATATGACTTACAATGAGTTAAAAATGTGTGAAAAAACGAATCCTGCGATTCTTATACAGTATAAGATTATGTCAAAGTATGATCCAGTACTTGAGTACGTAAGATGAGTTCAGGCTCATGTTCCGTTAGATCTGCAGATCTCCACGGGCAGTAAAGCGCAGCAATCGTCGACCAGTTTAACTCCAGAACACAGTTGCGATATGTGATGTAATATAACTCGACAGTTGTAAGGCGTCGTTGCCTCAAAATCTTAGCGTGGTCGTTGCCTCACTTGGTGATATCTTCTCCAGAGAAATACCAGGTGGCTGTGCGTTCCTATATCGAGCATCTAGGATTATATACTGCAGACAGACGTTGGGGTCTGCTGGTCTTACGCTGCCGTAAAACGACGCCAACATAATGCGCTCTTGCGGCCTCTTTCTGTAGACGTCTTAGATTGACAAATCCAACTGTTTTTCCGCGAGAAACAAATAAAAATATTATCGGCCTATCGTAAGTGCATCTTTCAGATCTGTCAGCCACAAGTACGACTTCATATATACATACATGTACCAACTTACGCACATATGCACCAGTCTCAGACAATACTTATTGATCACTCAAAATGCAAATGCACTATACCACTGTTAGGTCTATATAATATATTATTTAATTGTTGTCTTCATGTTATTATAAATTTAGCGGTTGCAGTCTTAGTCACTGTCAAACTGATCCAATGACCATCAACAGTTACAGTTCCAAGTTTTCGCTCCATTGTACACGATGTAAATATAAATCTCCGAAATGTCTTAGCGCCACACAAAAGCCACCGCAGACAAACGAACTTATTTACCGTCTAAAGTATACGCATAGTCCAAGTATACGCATAGTCCAATGTCTCACGCAGGCCACAGGGAGAGAGATAGACAGACAGACAGAGATATAGAGAGGAAATTTGGGAGAGTGAAACGGAAGAAAATCAAACGTAGCCTCGACACAACATATGGGAATTAGGCTGTCCAGTGCTTGACACGAAAGTAGGCTTACATGAAAATCTTCCATCATCTATAGAGTAAGGTTTAGCTAAAATTGAAACAGTGTAGCTGCCATTTGCTTCTCTACAAACTGTTCGTGCTACATCTCGGCAGATATGAAGTTCTGGTAGCAATTAATGGCCATATGAATGCAGAACAAGATTAACCAGTATGCAAACTACGCAATTGCATGGGGTCTCCGGTGACGGGGCCTCGATTGCAGTCAGAATTTTTATGCAGTGGCAAAAACTCACACAGAATTTATTTTACTATCGATTTGGCCTTAGAATTTATTCATTAGTTTAATTTAAATGAGGATCTCCACCAAACCCATCTTGCAAATTGAAAAGTCGACCAAGTAGCCAGCTGCTTTTACATAAGTTTCGTTTCTTGTAGTCAAACTTTTTGTCAATATATAGTCTATGCTGACATAAAATTGTTTCTTACTTAAACGCGTGAAAACGCTAAACAAGTCCCTTCACTGCTGTTATCGATTATTAGGGTCCTAACCCTTCGGCGTTCATTGTCCTAGTTCCTGGGTCCTAGACCCATGAATTTTCATCCAGGTACCGGATGTGCCTTGTTGAACAAGTCCCTTCACCGCTGTTACCATTTATAGCTGATAGTTGACTTGACATCATGTTCAGAATCTCTGGATCTCAATGCATAATGAACGACAACGGCCAATGAAGGCCGCTGAACTTGGTTGCCTCAATGTTTAGCATTTCCTCGTAAGGTGGAAGAATAGTCAGTGTTCGGTGATACCTCGAGCAATCAGGTTAGAGCACGACAGGCATTCGTCACCAGGCGGCCGATTGTTCCTAGAACCTCTCCGTGATTGATGTGAAGACTCTCCTCGTCCTGATTTCAGCGTATCCTAGATTTCCCGGTTGTAGACAGTGTACATAGGTCTGAGGCACACCGTCCAGGTGGTAACCTGTCCAATCTTTATAGGTGGACTGGTCCAGATTGGCGATCACACTTCCGTCACATTCGACCAATCACCGTCAGAAACTCATGGCATTTACCGACTAATCGATAAATGACTCCGAAACACAGACTTGGTCGCAGCTGAAGTCTGAACATACAAGAATATAATTATAGGGCAAATCCCACGTACGAAGTAGTAATCGATTGAAATGACCAGATAGAGAAAAAACGGTCATCTGCAGAACTTGAAAATCTTTTAGTTTAAGATAGATATACATCTCAGTGCCATAGAAAACGTGACATTAGGAAAATTCTTGTGATAAACTATATATGTGTACTGTGTATTTTTGTGTAAACAAATTTCCTGAAGAAATATACACAGTGTACCACAGATGTATGTCGTCAACATAGCAAATTTAGATAGCTTTCAAAATGCACAGCATTACATTTGTCTGTTGCATACAAATTTGAGCAGCAGCTTGACTTGATTTGATATTGCGCCGGTATAAATGAAAGCTGGTCTCCCTCACACGGCCTAAGGTTGGCGCTGAGAAATTTCGGAGAATTACATTTACAAATACATTTACATATACAGCATTGACCCAGCATTCTACACTTTGATTAGCTTGCCTTTGATTAACATGTCTTTGCGGCATCCCATTATCCTAAGCACATTATGGCATATCAACGTATGTGGTTTACATGGGGTCCCTGACCGATTAGTAGGGCCCTGTATGAAGAATATTCGAACCAACTTCAAGTATCCGGACATTCCTTCATCAATCACCCCGGTGCAACACTACCCTGAGCTTCCCGTATCTACTCTTTCGAAGAGAGAGCAGCCGTCTTCAGAAAAGAGCAGTAAGCCAGAGATCGAGGAAGACGTTGGAGATCCAGATTACAATTTCCGAGCTGAAGAGAGAAACCCATACTCCCAACCAAAAAGACCTCAACGACTTGATCAAAGTTCTTGGTCTCACCAAGTCCAATGCCGAGCTTTTGACGTCTAGGCTCAAGCAGTGGATTTTTTGTATAAATGTGTGCAAGTTGCAGATCAGAGGAAGCGTCACCAAGCTTTTTCCAGCTTCTTCACCAGTCAAGATGGACTCTGTTTCTGCCACAATGTGACAGGTCTGTTCGAGGCAATTGGAATCGACTGTACCCGGAACGAGTGGCGTCTCTTCATTGACAGTTCATCCATGAGCCTAAAAGCCGTGCTGATCCATAACAGGAACAGGTAACTTCTCTTCCTCTGGCTCTTCACTCGGTGCACCTCAAAGAAGATTACAACAGCATCAAAAGCTTACTAGACGCCTGGAATTATGATGAGTACGGCTGGAAGGTCATCGGAGACTTCAAAATGGTAGCATTCCTGATGGGTGTCCAAGACAGTTTTAAAAAGTTTCCCTGCTATCTTTGCCTTTGGAACAGCAGGGACAACAAGATGCACTACCACAGGCGAGACTGGCCACAGCAGACCGAGTTCTCAGTGGAGAGGAACAACATCAAAAGTTTAATATAAACTATTCCTATACAACAGAACTTGAGACGGCATCAACGAGTGGACCGAATATTTGCTTTTTCTTAACAGGCTACTTAGTTGTGCTAAACAGGAGTCTGAGCCCGATTGCTGAGAGAAAAATGCTTCAATATTTTGTCTTACAAGACCTTATACATCAGTTGTAACCTAGAATGTTACGCCTCATAAAATCATCGCATTTTTAGAGATGTAGCTTAATTAATTGTTTTTTCATTATTTATTTCAACAAAAGCAAGCATTTTATTGAAATGTTACTAAACATTTCTATGCCACTCTAAGTACCTCGAGCAGAAACTGTTCGCTGGTGTAAGTTCATCTATAATACTCACATAACTGGCATAGTCAGTATCGTACTCGTAATCGTGAACTCGAGATTTCTACAGCGCCGAAGGAAAGCTAAGTAGCAGGAACCAGCTTATTCACACTACTGGTGGGCGTTACGTAGAACCCATAGAACCCAATAAACGAAATGCCATCTAGGAATGAAAATTGACACCATGTTCAAAGTTCCTCCTCTGTTCTCAGGATGAGAAATAACGACCTACACATGAAACCTAAATATGCTGATGACGCCAGTACTTTGCACAGTAAGAAGATTGAAATAATTAATTATTTAAGTTTTGAGATGATCCCTGACATATTTGCATAATGCAAAGGTAAGGCTTAGTTGAAATTATTTCTGTCTGATTTGTGCGAACGAATACACGAGTGTCCGTCAACAGCGAGAAATGTCTACAGTGCATTTGGCTGTTGTTCTTTGTTTGAGTAACTGAATCTGGACTGACTGGGTCTATCCGAATAACTGTAACTGAAGCATAAAGCCTTTGAAATGGAGAAAATAACGAGAATTGCGCTGATATATATGATGCTACGTTTATCTTCGTCTGATGAAGTTCTGAAAGAATCCGGTAAATATCGAGTTTACAACTGCATATTTACTACTTATTACTGCTTATTATCACAAGTCCATAAATAAATTTGTCTGTCTAGAATAAATCGCAAACTATAGAACTTTAGCCTCCATACAGTCATTTTATATTGGTGAATTATGTGTTTATTACAGAAAATATAATTGTTCATGTCTCTGTCTACGTATGTGGCTATATCTATGCCTATGTCTATGCCCTTGTCTTTATGTGTGTCTTTACCTATGTCTATGTATGTGGCTATATTTGTGTCTGTGTCTTTATTTGTGTCTTTGTTTATGTCTGTCCGCCCGTCCGTTTGTCTGTCTGTCTCACTCGACGGAGCGTGTGCTTCTTCGGTTTATCCATCGATGTGCATGCCAAATAACCCCAGTGTAATGCAATGCATATGTAAATATAACGTAAATGCCAAAAGGCGCTAAACAAACGCTGCGTTGGTAAGATCACCATTTTTAGCGGCGCTTATTCAAACCAAACCCGCTAGGTCCGAAATGAAGGGTCACTTTCAATGCTAAGTCGAATCCAGGGAGGTTAAGCCAAAAAGTCAGAGCCAATGATATCCTGAGACGGAAGGTATATCGTGATTAGAGACAGGTTAGTGAAAGAAGATAATCGGGACAAGACAGTTTAAACAGTAGGTTACAGTTTGAGTTCAGAATAAAATGGTCCAACTGAAAGGCCAAGGGGAGGGAAGAGTCCATGCACCCTATAGGATGGAGGGTGAAAGATCCGTCGGAGGTCGCTTCACGTAGTTGGTTTCACAGCGTGGATGATGTAGGCATTGGACAACGGAGCAAATAGCAGATTAATGTTCATAATGTTAGCTGCGTTAACAGAATGATATCTAAACATATAATGGCTAACACCATAAGTTTCAAGTTTTTGAAGCTGACTAAGGTATTCCAAACTGACTCTAAAACAGAAAAACTACACTAATTTTATTTGATTGAATTGCTACATCAGGCTTTGTACTTAGTCTCCATTCTCTGAGTAGGTTCTCTTAAAGAGGCGCTATACAAATTTCCAATTACAGTTACTATTCTGCATTACGCGACCGACTTTTGATGAGGTGAACTAGAATTTTAATGTTTTATCTGGCAGGTGAATACTGTCAGACGGAACATTTCAAACCTCGATGTTTGCAGAACGAAGTCATACTGATGAAAAGCGCCACCTATGGACGCATGCGCATTGGGCGGTGCATAACGGCTGAAGAAGTAACTGATCAAAAGTCTCTAGTTGGAGAGGATCCACGATACTTTGGATGTTCGGCGGATGTCTTGACCATTTTGGATCGCAAATGTTCGGGGAAGGCCGAATGTGCTATTCATGTGGTTGATATTTCGAATGAAAATATCAAGCCGTGTTTTCCGGGTCTTGTTGTATATCTTGAAGCTAGTTACAACTGCATCAGTCGTGAGTTGTATGTCTCATTAACTCAAATATATTCAAGCACTTAAATTTAAATGTGCAAGCATCTCATTTAAGAAGAAATGGCTGACAAAAAAATGCCAGATCTCGGAGTCCAGCATTTCTGCAACTGAGTTGTGATTTGTGAGACTCAGTACATTCCGCTTTCATTAAGCAACAAAGCAACAACGAACCCAGTTAGTATCCGTAGCGTTTTCAGCTGTCAAGTGAAGTTTACTTACACATAGTCTTTAAACATTATACCGCCTGCATTTTTAAAAATAAAAAATACTATTTAACAGTTGCAGATGAAAAACGTTCATGCACTGTAACGGTTTCGAAGAATCCGACTCATATAATCAGCTCGCTTGGACCTCAAAGTGTTTGTGGAACCATATCACAGCCGTGGATTACCGAAGCACCCATCGGTCAGAAAATTGCAATTACGCTTTTCGACTTCACTAATTCAGAAGCTGGTCAGGCGAAGCATCGAAGCCACGAGTCCTGTCAGAGCCAAGGTGTAATTGTAGATAAAGCAGGAAAAAGAAATGTCTCAGTTTGCACTGGTGGAGGACAAAGACAGAAGGAATTGTATTCGTCAAGTGGAAATATTGTGCATATAACTTTAAATCTAAAGGATTCAAGAGAAAACTCTGGCGACGGAGAATTTATACTTCGCTTGGAAGGTTTGACAAAATACAGTGCTCCACATTCATAATAATAACTTAAATAATTTTATGATAATACGGTCGACCAACAAAAACTGACGATGGATATAATTATGACCCTCTCTAAGACGACAAAACCAAAGAAGTAATGGTAATTCACCAATTAAGGCAAACACTCCAAAGTTATTGTTGCTGACGAATACTCTCTTTCTAGTTCTGTTATTGGAAAAGTATGATTAATATAAGTGGCAATTTTTAAAATAGGCACAATTGCCTACAGATTAGCCTTACCTTTCCCTACTTTGCATTGCCTTCCTTAATTCACTTTTTCGTGCCTTTCCTTGCATTTCTTTAGCTTAGCACAACTGAATTATCGAGGTCACCTTATCTTAACTTACCTGACATTGAAACTTGTAGCCGTTGGATGTTCGGACATAATTCCTCCAGAAGATACTTGGTTAAGGAGAAACGGTGATACAATTAAAATTGGTTGTTACTCCAGTCAGCAAACGTGGCTGCTCAACTGCAACGGAGGAAAGTGGGTCGGTGTCTTGGGAAACTGTTCACAAGGTAAGACTTTACAAGCTGTTCGTTGATTTCAAATGATTTAACAAAACAGTTTATTCGCCGACTGTCGCAGCTTGGACTCCCTTAAATGTTCCTGATAACTGATTAAACCTAATATTTATTGGGCCATGCACTGCCTGATGAAGTTCACCACCTGTCCTCAACTGGATCAACCCGTTGAAATTCTCGCATGCATCAGACTCTATACGAAAATACTGTGTTATCTACTGGTCTAGGACCGGGTCAGATTCAATATCCTGTTTAATGGGTGAACCCAGAAAACACTGGAGTCTTTTACCATTTCCTGTCTTCAGCCAGCCGGTTTGAAGATCAACAAACTAGGCCTATAGTACCGACTGCCATAAACAATTCGTGCATTGAAACATCCTTCTGAAAAGAGTTTGATAAATATTTTGATTTGTATTAAGTCAGGCCTTTAAGAACTGTCCACTCTTCATTTCTCACATCCTTTAGCGTTACGTAAACAGGCAATGCAAGTATCTGGATAGGCCCTATAAAATCCTGCACCACATAGGCCTACGCTCAAATAGCCTATGTTAGATATAATTATTTGTGATAGTAGGCTATATGCTATGTAGAAGTACCGTGTGACTTGATTCTATTTTGATTGTAATTGGGAGAAAAGATCACCAGTCGGCCTCAGTCATTGGATATAATGGATTTACCAAAATACTTCCTGATGACCCGATTGACTCCAGTGTTAATATTAAATCACAACAAGACATTCGCTAGATGCGGTCAGTGCAATGAATACTCCTCCAAACACTCCCTAGATGGCGGAATTGTTCCTTAAAATCCTTTCTGTACACTCACTGGCCTTTGCAAGCTGTGGGTAGGCGTTCAGAAACTGCATGTTGTTAGTGAATACAGTGTAGACATCGGGTGGCACGATGGAAGGCAACGAATGTTCTTGGTTATCATGCTGAGTTCGGGGTTTGAATCTAATTGGAAAAAAGGTCAGCGGTCTGCTTCAGTCGGTGGATATAATGGATTTTTATTTGTCTCTTAGGCTTACATGCAATGAAATTTCAGTAACATACCTAAAACACTTTTGAGTAGTATGTATGTATCATTAAATTTGTAAAGCGCCTTTTAAGTAACTCACAAAGGCGCTGCAGCACGGCTACCTAACGGTCTCTAAGTAAGAACGTCTTGAGACGGGCAGAAAATGTTTCTTGAACTATTGAACAAACAAGGGTAATCGTAATCGTAATCCCAAGATTTCTACAGGGCCCAACGAAAGCCGCGGGGACCAGCTTATTCACAGGCGCTCAGTCAAAACAAAATCGATAGACAAAAGGGTTCGGTTCCGGGTCAAGATCCAAGAGTCAGGCAGAGAGAGACAGCTTGGCAGGGTCTGGTGGAAGAGTGTTCCAGAGAGACGCCCCCACAGTGGAGAAGGCGCGGTCCGCCCGAGCAGACGTACGAGAACGCGATACAATGAGATAACCATGTGTCGCCGATCGTAGTCTCTGTCGACCAGGTTGATCAGCAACTGGCTTGATTAGCTCATTGATATAATCCGGCGCTGAGCCAACGATCGAGGACCTGATCATGAGGAATATTTTTGAACTGTACCCTCTTCTCGATTTGAAGCCAGTGTAGTAATTGATTACGTAGTGGAAAGTGCCCCAAGACGCACCCCCTTTTCTATTCTTGCTTGTAACTTTATTATCAGTACCAATATGAAAACTATAAATGTGCATTTTATGTGGTCAAAGCATATGCACTGCCCCAGGGAACAAATTTTGCACTGTAACAGCTAAATGCTTCAATTTATCTAAAACACTGGCCAACAGAAAATTTTTTTTTTCTTGTTGCCTTCGGTTTTAGACCTGTTCTTGGGGTAATTTTGGGCGCTGATTCAGAAAATGTCATTGGATTGAGTGCATCAGGTCTAGTTTCTGAGATATCGTCGATTTTGTAAAGAAAACCCAGTCCACTCTTTAAACGATGTCTTTGGCAAAACTAAAATGTCATAATAAGCTTTATTTATGGCTAATTATAATTCTTGCTGATTCATATAATGCCTACATCCTTATAATGTAAAATCAGCATATCTTGCCGCGTGCTGAGATATTGCTGATTCAACGAAATAACTATTCCGTAGCCTACAGCTTACTCAGCACTAAATTCATGGCCTCATTTAGAATTTATTTGTGCTTATACAGCGTTTCATGGTTTCGAACTATGTAAATAGATTATGCTGAAGTCAGCATTTATAGCCTATATAAACCGCCTCCTGAAAGCTAGAGCAGCCGCAGTCGTCTTAGGGCATATTAAGAGTTGGTCGCAAGAACAATCTGTGAATGTGAGCATTAAAAACCAACATCATGTTCTTACTATTTTTTAGGTTAGTCATTTAATTCCTCAGATGCGAACATCCTTAAGGTTATGGCTACTTCCAGACGGAGCTGCATTAACCATCCAGACATATTCTGCTACATTTGTGGGGAATACACACTAAAAGCAAACAGGAAACCGATTTCTGAGTTTGTAAAAAGAGCATATGTAGGTTATTTTGGTGTCAAACTTGGAGATCAAGATAAGCACTGGGCTCCTCATACAGTATGCAAAACTTGTATTGAACAATTGCGCCACTGGACAATTGGAAAGAGAAGCTGCCTGAAATTTGGTGTACCGATGGTTTGGAGGGAACAGATAAACCACTTCGACGACTGTTACTTTTGTATGGTTAATATCATAGGCATCAATCGAAATAATCGTCACAAGTTGTCTTACCCTGACATACCTTCAGCCAGGAGACCTGTTCCGCATTCGGATATTGTACCAGTTCCACCTTTTCGCGAACTACCTCAGCTCTCAGACGATGAGACTTGCATGTCCAATATCGGACAAGATGACGAAAGTGAAGAAAGTGGGGGCAGTGACAGTGATTTCCAATCAACTTCACACAGTGAACGTTTTGACCAAAAAGAGTTGAGTGATCTGATCAGGGACTTAAATCTTTCCAAAGAGTCCTCTGAATTGCTTGCGTCCAGACTAAAGGAAAAGAATGCACTTCAGCCTGGAACGAAAATTACAATTTATAGAAACAGAGAAAAGGATTTGCTGCCATTCTTTACTGAAGACAACAACCTAGTATTCTGTAATGACATCAGCAACTTATTGAAGAAAATTGGTCTGTCGGATTACAGCCCAGATGAGTGGCGTCTTTTTATCGACAGTTCAAAACGTAGTCTGAAATGTGTGCTTTTAAATAACGGCAACAAATTTGGTTCTATTCCAATCGGTCACTCCACCAGGATGAAAGAAGAGTACAATGCCATCTCTTTAGTACTGGAAAAGATAAAATACAAAGAACATCAATGGGTAATTTGTGTAGACTTGAAGATGGTAAATTTCCTCCTTGGTCAACAAAGTGGCTACACAAAGTATCCCTGCTTTTTGTGTCTTTGGGACAGTAGAGCCAAGCATGAACATTGGACAAGAAAAGATTGGCCTTCGAGGAAAGACATGGTGGTTGGAGCTCAAAATGTAATCAAGGAATCTTTGGTGGCACGAGATAGGATCATACTGCCACCACTACATATAAAGCTAGGCCTGATGAAACAATTTGTCAGGGCTTTGAATAAAGAAGGTTCATGCTTCGAATACATAGTACACAAGTTACCAGGAATTACAATGGAAAAATTGAAGGCTGGAATCTTCGATGGTCCACAGATCAGGCAACTTATGAATGACCCACTTTTCATACCATCAATGAATGAAATCGAATCTTGTGCCTGGTCTTCCTTTGTTCTTGTAACTAAAAATTTTCTTGGCAACAAGAAGGCAGACAATTATGCACAACTAGTAGACGATATGCTTCTTCATTTCAACAAGCTTGGCTGCAACATGAGCATTAAAGTCCTTTATCTCCACAGTCACTTAGATCGCTTTCCAGAGAATCTTGGTGACTTCAGCGAAGAGCAAGGTGAAAGATTTCACCAAGACATCAAAACAATGGAAAATCGATATCAAGGAAGATGGGATGCACACATGATGGCAGACTATTGCTGGAATATTATGCGCGATTGTTCCGGCAGATGCCACACTCGGAAATCGTACAAAAGGAGCTTCTTCGGTGTCGAATGACTTGAAATTTTTATAACAAACTTGTTCTGTTTGGTATCATATAAGTACAGTTTCAGGTACTACCATTTTCTTTTAAGTATTTGTATTATTATGTTTATTTAGTGTATCACATAATAAATTGTGCACTACATAATTATAGCTATAGCCTTATGTTTTATGGGCGAGCAGAGGCAAGGACTGGTATATGGCATAATGTTCTATATCTCGAAAACTAGACCTGCTGGGAGAAAACTGGTGCCTTTTCTGGAATCAGCAGGTCAAATATACGCAGAAACAGTTCTAACATTTGAGGCAACAAATTATGTGTTGGCCAGTGAAATCAGAGACAGGGTGATCTCAAGCTCTGGTTGCATCTTGGGAACACTTTTTCAGCACATCTACACTTTACTCACACGCTACCTTAACAGCATGCCTAGCATCGTTATATTGGCCCATATGGGTCCCATATCATCCCATAAGGGATCAATGTTTGTTCTTCCCGTTATGGGAGCACAAACACATAGAAGAACAGTACTAAAACATTGGTCATGACATATTCACTTTTAGACAATAATTTCAGAAGCTGTAATATAAAGAAAAACTGTATTTGAAATAGATTGTCAAGCAACTATAGGCTATTAATGTCAAACTAACCTTACAGCACTGATGACAAACAAACTTGTCTTGAACAGCTTTTGATTTTCCAAGCATATCTGCACAAGTCATTTCAATCTACAGTCTACAGCGTTGGTACTGCAGCTTGTCATCTGTTGATTCCACGAATCTTTCTCCATATCCTGCATAACAGTCCACAAGGTCGTCAAGTTCTGAGACTTTCTCTGTAAATTTCGATATACCAAAATCTTTTTCAGCACGGTGGTAAGACTGTCCATCCTTGAGTGCAGTTAATGCACGCTGGAGGTTTCCTCCCCATGCATATGATCCTCTGCTTGTCCTTCACTTGCAATCTTTTCCCATCTTCTATCAACAAATAGTAAGAATCATCTCAAAGTAGTGACATTGGCCATTACTCAATAATTTTATTTTATCTAAAATATTTTTGTTTCGTTAATTGTCGATATTACATAGTCGCGTGCCCATAACGTACCCAGTGCGTTTTGGGTGCCTACTTATTATCCATAAATTAGCTAAACTAGCCTCCTCCATTTAACCATTTACTTGTAGAATTGCTGGCCGTTTTAAGATTACACTAATTCTAGTGATTCTTAACTAATTCCTAACAAATTATGGCTAGTCAATTTGAGCTAAATCCAGTCAAGTAAGTATGTACAATGCAAATACGAATTAAAAGGACGGAGCACTACATACACACTAAAGTTCATTTATTATGAATCACATTAGATGAAGCTAAAATATACACGGTCATAAAGTTGGTGAAACAGTTAACAGATAAAAAGATTTTTGCCAACCTTTGCATTTACATTGTAAAAACTCTTGTCAAATGATCACATGCGAAAGTTCAAAAATTAAGAAAACTTACTTTTGTTGCAAAAACCACGTTCCTCTCCGAAAAAAGAAACCAATTAATAATAACATAAGGACACGTGACTTATTGACTATGTTAGTAGGCTGCTGTGTTCCTGTATCACCAGTCAGAATATTATGATGGAGGTGCGTCTTGGACATACGGTGCATTTTGGGGGTACTTTTCCCTACTTCTTTTATTTTTCTGTAACATAACTTCAGCTTATTTTAGTTGTTAGTCTATTTCGAAGCATAAATTTGTGAGCAAATCATGCGCAATTAGGCCTAAATTATGACTCCAGTTAAAGATTTAGCCATAGTATCCAAAATTAACAGCAAATATAAAAAATAAGTGACTATGCATTCAGACTATTTATATTGGAGTTCTTCCACTCTTGCAGTTAAATCGTATGCGTCACTTATTTGGTGAATTGTAGATATCTTGGCTCATAGTTTAGACGTCGAATCTGATCGAAAGTTAACAATTTCGATGGAAGAACAAGGTGAGATATTAAGGAATCAGACTATTTTTAGCATAATTTTTAAAGTACAAGTGAACAAGTGAGCTGTCTTTCTGAATCGTTGCCAAAATTAACGAATAAAGGCCACGTGTAAGGAGTATAACCTCTTTGGGCAGAACAGACTTGAAATTCACCACTGAATCCGTGATTTTCTGTCTGTTCGCAGATAGGCCTAACATTTCATTTTTGGATTCATATTGCCCTAGAGATAAGGGTCAACCAATTCTAAGAATACACTGAATTTGGTGAATTCCCAAACAATTATTTTAACTGAATAGGAGAGTTAAATATTTGTAAATTCACAATCATTTTTCTAATTAGACTAATTTATAATTAGACTGAAGGACTGGACTTCACGAAGTAGCCAAAAAACAGCAGAGACCAGTTCGTCTCGATACGCAAAAAGAGACTTTCTGTATCGATCACTGCAGGATGTTAGTTGGTAATAATTTGTATTGATTAAGTTTTAGCGATGGTCGCCATTGTTGGATGTACTCTTGCCATCTGCTTGGCCATTATTTGCATCGGAGCTGTATGTTTACGCAGGTATGTTAATCGTATAAACCTAGGCCTAAATTCAATTCTTAAGAATCGAATTTATTTCTTGAAGAATAATTGACCTAAAGCCTATTAATAAAATAGGTTAAAACGTGCTTGTTGACTCGCTTTAGAAGTACTTTATAGCCCAACTACTTTCTGATGCTCACCCACTCTGATCCATCGAATCCACTGCCTTCCCATTTATTTTCAGCTTAAACACAACCAACTCTAACAGCTCCTCCCCTTCTCTCTCTGGTCTTCTGGCAAACGGTCTTGGTTTTTAACATGGCATTCTTTGACAACCCCACGACTTAACGCAACGCTCGTGAATAAGCTTTTAAGCAGCGCTTTTGAAAAATTTCGTGTTTATGCATACCTCTACAAGTAACTGCAAAGTTAGTATTAAATCACAACAAGACATTCGCTAGATGTACCCATATCAGAAAGTACTCTTCCAAACACTCCCTAGATGGCGGAAGTGTTCCTTAAAATTCTTTTCTGTACACAGGCTGGCGTTTGCAAGCTGTGGTAGGGCGTTCAGTAACTGCATGATAATAGCAAATATAGCGTAGACATCGGGTGGCACGATGACAGGCAACGAATGTTTATAGTTTTCAGTCTAAGTTCGGGGTTTGAATCTAATTCATTGTCAAGCAACGGTATATTGTCGGTGGGGGTTATATAATTTAGAGTAGAGTGTTTGTGACAAAAAGAGTGTAGACTGAGTAGAGTGATTTAGAGTAGTGTGTATGCAAACGTGTTTATTCAGCGACAGCTAATCCTACATCGTTTCAGCTTCAGTGAATTTTACAGGTGAGAACCATCACCAACAATACACTACTTAGGTCCAAACGCACATCGCAGTGTATCTATTATAGAGAATTGTCTGTGCTTATGGACCTAAATGGAGGAATGTGTAAAAAATGGTTATCTGATTACTTACATAATAGAAGGCAATGTGTTTCATATAATGGGTACACTTCCTGTGAATTTTATCTTACCTGTGGTGTACCTGAAGGCTCTGTCTTAGGCCCACTACTGTTCTTAATAAACGTCAGTGATATATCGAACTCATGCTTCCTCATTACTCCATTTTATTCTGTTTGGGATGACACCAATGTATTCATGTCAGATAAATCTTTTGAATTGCTGGTTAATAAAATTAATGTAGAGTTAAAAATGGTGGCGGCATGGTTCAAAGCAAATAAATTATCACTAAATATTAAGAAAACGAATTTCATATTATTTAGCTCACAGAGGAAAATTATACCTAAATGTAATCTCAGTATAAAAATTGATAACACTGGCCAACACATAATTTGTTGCCTCAAATGTTAGTACTGTTTCTGGGTATATTTGACTTGCTGATTCCAGAAAAGGCACCAGTTTTCTCCCAGCAGGTCTAGTTTTCGAGATATAGAACATTATGCCATATACCAGTCCTTGCCTCTGCTCGCCCATAAAACATAAGGCTATAGCTATAATTATGTAGTGCTCAATTTATTATGTGATACACTAAATAAACATAATAATACAAATACTTAAAAGAAAATGGTAGTACCTGAAACTGTACTTATATGATACCAAACAGAACAAGTTTGTTATAAAAATTTCAAGTCATTCGACACAGAAGAAGCTCCTTTTGTATGATTTCCGAGTGTGGCATCTGCCGGAACAATCGCGCATAATATTCCAGCAATAGTCTGCCATCATGTGTGCATCCCATCTTCCTTGATATCGATTTTCCATTGTTTTGATGTCTTGGTGAAATCTTTCACCTTGCTCTTCGCTGAAGTCACCAAGATTCTCTGGAAAGCGATCTAAGTGACTGTGGAGATAAAGGACTTTAATGCTCATGTTGCAGCCAAGCTTGTTGAAATGAAGAAGCATATCGTCTACTAGTTGTGCATAATTGTCTGCCTTCTTGTTGCCAAGAAAATTTTTAGTTACAAGAACAAAGGAAGACCAGGCACAAGATTCGATTTCATTCATTGATGGTATGAAAAGTGGGTCATTCATAAGTTGCCTGATCTGTGGACCATCGAAGATTCCAGCCTTCAATTTTTCCATTGTAATTCCTGGTAACTTGTGTACTATGTATTCGAAGCATGAACCTTCTTTATTCAAAGCCCTGACAAATTGTTTCATCAGGCCTAGCTTTATATGTAGTGGTGGCAGTATGATCCTATCTCGTGCCACCAAAGATTCCTTGATTACATTTTGAGCTCCAACCACCATGTCTTTCCTCGAAGGCCAATCTTTTCTTGTCCAATGTTCATGCTTGGCTCTACTGTCCCAAAGACACAAAAAGCAGGGATACTTTGTGTAGCCACTTTGTTGACCAAGGAGGAAATTTACCATCTTCAAGTCTACACAAATTACCCATTGATGTTCTTTGTATTTTATCTTTTCCAGTACTAAAGAGATGGCATTGTACTCTTCTTTCATCCTGGTGGAGTGACCGATTGGAATAGAACCAAATTTGTTGCCGTTATTTAAAAGCACACATTTCAGACTACGTTTTGAACTGTCGATAAAAAGACGCCACTCATCTGGGCTGTAATCCGACAGACCAATTTTCTTCAATAAGTTGCTGATGTCATTACAGAATACTAGGTTGTTGTCTTCAGTAAAGAATGGCAGCAAATCCTTTTCTCTGTTTCTATAAATTGTAATTTTCGTTCCAGGCTGAAGTGCATTCTTTTCCTTTAGTCTGGACGCAAGCAATTCAGAGGACTCTTTGGAAAGATTTAAGTCCCTGATCAGATCACTCAACTCTTTTTGGTCAAAACGTTCACTGTGTGAAGTTGATTGGAAATCACTGTCACTGCCCCCACTTTCTTCACTTTCGTCATCTTGTCCGATATTGGACATGCAAGTGTCATCGTCTGAGAGCTGAGGTAGTTCGCGAAAAGGTGGAACTGGTACAATATCCGAATGCGGAACAGGTCTCCTGGCTGAAGGTATGTCAGGGTAAGACAACTTGTGACGATTATTTCGATTGATGCCTATGATATTAACCATACAAAAGTAACAGTCGTCGAAGTGGTTTATCTGTTCCCTCCAAACCATCGGTACACCAAATTTCAGGCAGCTTCTCTTTCCAATTGTCCAGTGGCGCAATTGTTCAATACAAGTTTTGCATACTGTATGAGGAGCCCAGTGCTTATCTTGATCTCCAAGTTTGACACCAAAATAACCTACATATGCTCTTTTTACAAACTCAGAAATCGGTTTCCTGTTTGCTTTTAGTGTGTATTCCCCACAAATGTAGCAGAATATGTCTGGATGGTTAATGCAGCTCCGTCTGGAAGTAGCCATAACCTTAAGGATGTTCGCATCTGAGGAATTAAATGACTAACCTAAAAAATAGTAAGAACATGATGTTGGTTTTTAATGCTCACATTCACAGATTGTTCTTGCGACCAACTCTTAATATGCCCTAAGACGACTGCGGCTGCTCTAGCTTTCAGGAGGCGGTTTATATAGGCTATAAATGCTGACTTCAGCATAATCTATTTACATAGTTCGAAACCATGAAACGCTGTATAAGCACAAATAAATTCTAAATGAGGCCATGAATTTAGTGCTGAGTAAGCTGTAGGCTACGGAATAGTTATTTCGTTGAATCAGCAATATCTCAGCACGCGGCAAGATATGCTGATTTTACATTATAAGGATGTAGGCATTATATGAATCAGCAAGAATTATAATTAGCCATAAATAAAGCTTATTATGACATTTTAGTTTTGCCAAAGACATCGTTTAAAGAGTGGACTGGGTTTTCTTTACAAAATCGACGATATCTCAGAAACTAGACCTGATGCACTCAATCCAATGACATTTTCTGAATCAGCGCCCAAAATTACCCCAAGAACAGGTCTAAAACCGAAGGCAACAAGAAAAAAAATTTTTCTGTTGGCCAGTGTAATGTAAATATAAATCAGGTGTCAGCCACAAAATTTCTAGGAGTTCACATTGACGAACATTTGACTTGGAAAGAACACACAAATATCATATCTAAAAAAATATTTTAAAAATATTGGTATTATCTCTCGTATCCGCCACAAATTACCCACAAATATATTATTGAACCTATATTACTCCTTCATATATCCATATATCTCGTATTGCAACATTGTTTGGGCTTCCACATATCATACTCGCCTGTGTAATCTTAGAACCCTACAGAATCGCATCATCAGAATTATATTTAATCTACCCCTCAGAACCAGCACTCGATTGTCCTTTCACAGTCTAGGAATATTGCCTTTTGATTGTATTAACAAGTTGCAAATAGGTTTATTTATATTTAAACTAAAAAATAATCTATTACCTGTGGACTTCTACCAATACTTTTGTATGAATTCAGATGTGCATGGTCATTATACGCGCTCATCTCATATGTATCATAAACATTCTGTTTGCACTACTAATAGACAGTTTAGTATTATCATTTGTGGACCGTCATTCTGGAATTCTCTGCCAACTGTTCTTACTAACTTGCCAACTTTATACCAGTTCAAAACAAGTCTAAAATCCCATATACACAATGCACTTAGTTAAGTATTGTTTGGTGCTTAGTTAAGTTTTTGTTTGTGTTTATGAAATGACATTGATTATATTTATTACTTTATATCTTAGATTATCAATTGTTTTACTCAGTATCATGCTGTCACCTATTTGTAATCCATGATGTTAATAGGTGACCTTCGTAGCGGAACTGTTTGTTCCTTTTAGGTCAGCCCATTGGCACCACTGTATGTGAAAGACTATTATTGTATTTGTTAATTATTTTGGTTGTCAATAAATCTGTCTCTCTCTTTCTCTTTCTCTTTCTCTCTCTCTCTCTCTCTCTCTCTCTCTCTCTCTCTATATATATATATATATATATATATATATATATATGGTGCATTGGCTGTGGTTGTGATCTGTATAGGAACCGGCATCCTTTTTCAGAGAACTGACATAGAGCAAAGCCTTTAACTAAAGAGCTAACGAGATCTAGTATATACACAGCAACAGAGCAACAACAATAATAACAGCAGTATTAATAACAACATCATAGTCTTCTTCTTCATCATCATCATCATCATCATCATTACCATTAATTTTTGAAGGCAAACTGAGCCACACAGCAATATAAATCTGAGGCGCCTTTAAAACCTCATAAGGTTGCTTGCTAGTCCTCTATTTCCAGTATGTTATTTGAAGTATGTTGCTCAATGCCATATATTTTAATATTTTAGATTTTATGTCCAAAGCAAAACGAAGCAAGACTATAAGACCCTCAACTACACTGTGAACGCAGAACCACAAATGGACCAAAGAATTCCTTCCGATGTTGCAACTGAATTCATCGGAAGTGACACGCGAGGCTTTGCTAGTCAGCAGACGCCAACCTATTCAGTCTTCGTCGGGGATTGTGACTTCATAAACGTCGATGATCCAACTAGAAGAGTCTAAACTGTCTACAACACGCCACCCCTTAATAACTCGAAATTTATGAATATAGTATGCATCTACATCAACAATACCCTGCATAAGAATATTTTGCTTTTATAGTTAGTTAGCCTATAGCGCTGTCAGTAAAAGCAACTGTTGATCGTAGGCACACAACGAATGACAAGGGAAACTGTTAAAATGAAGTGTGTTATGAACTTTGTACAGGTCAACTTAAAAGCAGATATCGCATTATGTGGCGATCGCTCATCAGTTACTACTCTGTCACAAGCACACAGAAACAAAGACTGTAGACTAATCCAAATGCGAGATGTTCAAGGAGCATAGCTTGAGCCACGAAGAAAACAACGAACTCAATTAGGTAAATCAGATAAAGTACCATTCAGTCTACACTGTTGCAAATCTGCAAGAGAGCAAATGAAAGCATTTCAACCTGAGTAATTACAAACCTTATCCACAGATTTCCACACATATCCATGGTTTCTGATTCGTAGAGCGATCGTATGTTGTGTCATAATCGGGGTGTTGAAACACTCTCCTGTAGCAAGTAAATGCGACGCAGACGAACAATTAAAATGTGTCACTTTTGTGCAGTAGTATGGTTGTCTATTCAAATAAACTTTCTAAATTATTATAGATACCACGTTGTTTACATAAACCGAATCCCTATCGAAGTTTATTCGCCTTAATGAAATATAACCAGTTTTATTATAATCGTGAATTCTACTCATATAGACTAGGCATTTATTTGTCCGAAAGAGTTAAGTAATAACTTATTTAGTCTGCAGTTCTGCAAGTAATTGCTTTAATCAATGACCACCAGGTTGCATTGCGAGAATGAACAGTATCTCGTGTTATTATTAATATTATTATATTTCTATTACTTGCATAATTAAAGTCTAATTCGTGGTTATCTTTTTAAGCAAGAGTTTTTGCTCCTTGGCTTTTCTGTTTATGACCAACAATTCAAGTAGACGTGCATTCTATTTTTATAACACTCACTGGCTATATGTCGTCAAATGTGGCTGAATTAATAGAGGTTGTGCATATACCCTAATTCTTTTCCAGAAATCTTATCCTGATTCTTCCTCTTCCTCTTATCTCTCTTCTCGCTTCAATTTCAAACATCATCCACCGTAGCCGTCCGACTGTCTGAGTGCCTGACTCCCGGATCTTGACCCTTTTGCCTATCGATTTTGTTTTGACTGAGCGCCTGTGAATAAGCTGGTTCCCGCAACTTAGCTTTCGTTGAGCGCTGTAGAAATCTCGAGATTACGATTACGATTACGATTCAGTCGCTCGTTTTGAGACGATCCCTGGCCTCCATATGCAAAACTTTTCCTATAAATTATCTAGCTACAGCGTTTTCTTAGCAGATTAATACGCTAAATTATTCCTTAGATTGAATACGAAAACGCTTGAGAGAAAATAATCCTCGATAGAGGAGGCATAGTATTATTACGGAGCAAATTTAAGCTAATATTTTATGACGTTAAACTTAACGTAGATTTGTCAGTAGCTAAAATGCTTCAACTAATTATTCAGATTGCGATTGTGTTGATGATTGTGAGTTTAATTCAATCAGATCTTGTGGAAAAGGAGCCAGGTAGGCGTCCCTTTAGACGTACTTGTATCTAGAGCTAGTTCATGAAACCTGTTGTGTACAGAACTATTCTAAAAGTCATTTCAGACAGCTTCATAACCCTGAATTGTCATAAAACATGCATAATATTAACTCAGAACGATTTGTATCTAGACATTAACAGTAATATAGAACGCATTAGTTCATTCTACAGATGGAAAGATACTTATTTTACTTCAGAGTCTTTAAGAAAATTAGGTCTATTGTGAGCGAATAGTAGGTATAAGAGTTAAACATGTGCGCACATTGTTGATGACATTTGCTATGTCAAATTGGTTACATTATTATTATTATTTCTGCATTTAGTAGGCGCCATTATCTAATGACTTAGCATAAATCGATGGCTCCGAGCAGTTGTGAGTTAAGGACTTGCTCAAGGTCCCTACACAGTAACCGTCTCGGAGGAGGCTCGAACCCGTACTCTCCGCGTTACAAGCCGAACGCTCTATCCAATATGCTACCGTGCCCCACATATGCTACCGTGCCCCACATATAGATGCATAAAATTAAATATAACAACATATTTATAATACATTAATTTTACATATAGATATATAATTAAATTTCACAAAGATCAACACTCACAGTTAGCCCAGGTCTACATTTGCAATAGGCTTTTGTACATTAATTTGTACATTACCAACACAACAGTGGGACGCGGTGGTGTAGTGGTATGGTCGTTGCCTCGTAACCGGAAGGTCGCGGGTTCGAATCTGCCTTAAGCCACTGCGTAGCGACCTTGGACAAGTTGCTCACCCGCAATAGTCTGTGAGGAAGGCAACGGGAAACCACCTCACTCGTCTCATCCCCGGATGGCATAAAGCCAATGGACCTGCCTTCGGGCAGAAAACTCATCATCATCATCATCATCATCAACACAACAACGAAGAAAATTAAATGAGGTTATAATGTCCTGCTTATTTATGCCAAGTTTTGAAAATAAAATAATGCAAATAATTCGTAATCGAAATCGTAATCTCGAGATTGCTACAGCGCCTAACGAAAGCCACGTCACGGGGACCAGCTTATTTCACAGGCGCTCAATCAAAACAAAATCGATAGGCAAAATGGGTTCTGTTCCAGGTCAAGATCCAAATGTCAGGCAGAGAGACAGCGTGACGTGACGTTTTAGATTGGAGCGGAAAGAGAGATAACAAGAGGAAGAGGAGCCAGGATACGATCTGTGAAAGAGGAATGTTTTCAGGTTTATGTAGTAGTTGTTAAATGGCGCCGCTCCAACAGAAACTAATCAGTGGCGCTCTTTACTCTAACCTAAACGATATTGGATGTAATCAGGAATCAGTATCCATAAGTTAGCAAACAATGCGCAGATAACTAGAAACGTCACCAGTGGTAGGCTCCCTCACACATGCAGAACGGAGCCAACTGATTTCCATCCAAAGTGAACTCATTTGATAGCTGATAGCATGTTCAGAACTCCGCATTGGATCGAGGATGAACAACGACAGACGATGTGATCCGCCGACAGTGACACACGGTTCCATCATCGTCCAGCAAATTCCTAATAGAGGGTAGATGACGCAGCGTCCAAACGTCTCTTGAGCTAGCACGTCATTGCAGGTCAGGAATTCGATTCGTGACAGGACCTCTACTTGCAGTTGATGCCCCTCAAAAGACACTTCTCGTCCTTCTTTAACCGAAGCTAATATTTTCTTTATTGGCGACAGAATAAGGCTCAGCTGTCCTCTCACCCCTTAATGGCAGATTGCTCCAATGACGGTTGATCAATGATCCAATTGATCGATGGAACAAAACACTCAAAATCGAAAAAAAATAATGAAGAATAAAAGTTCGAACAAACGAGAATCATCGAACAAATTTTGAGCAAAACGAAGAAACTGTCCAACGACAATTAGCCTAAGGTAAACATGGTCTGTTTAGCTGCAGACATGCACCGCAAAAGCCCATCAAGTCTATGGCATTAATTAACTCAGATGCAACTGAATTATATCTAGCGTTTAGCTTCCTAACAGCCGATTATAAAAGGCAAGTTATTTATCTGTTAAGCGCCTTTGTCATAAGATGCATAGTTCAAAAGTGTTGAAGAATGACTACAGAATCAATTTCCAGCTACCGCGATTCAAATCACAGCTAACAAGCAAATGCCACACGTGCGCAGCCTACCAAAGATAATACGAGTAGGCGATCATGATGTTCTACGGTACTGAATACAGCTTTGTCATATTCCTAAAATATTTTGCTGGCTATGTCATCTCTATTCGCCAGCAAACGATTCGTTTACTGTTAAACTTTAGACTCGTCATCCAAAGACTACTGCTTCACGGAATCGTTTCACGCACGATGTATGACGAATGAAGCAGTTCTTATGACAGCTGCCATCTATGGACGAATGCGCATTGGCAGATGTGTCAAGGAAGACGAAATGAGGGCACTCGGACTACTGGTTGGAGAAGATCCACGCTACATCGGATGTTCTGCAAATGTCTTGTCCATACTCGATCGAAAATGTTCTGGAAAGACTGAATGCGAAATTCGTGTTTACGAGATTTCGGACGAGAACATCCATCCTTGCTTTCCTGGTCTGAAAATGTATCTCGTAGCCAGTTACAGCTGCATCAGTAGTACGTTTTATTGTATATGATAAAAACCTATTTACACACATATTTAGAATTACTCTAATAACTGGATCTAACAGAATTATTCCAATGACTTCTGTAGTGTCATTAAGATATCCTTAGAGTGGAAGTTCTATGTGATTGGTGAAGATACTTTGCTTTCTTACAGTTGAGTCATAGTAAAACTGTACACAGCAGATTAATAACAATATTACTTGCAAATCATACGGCTGGCAATTTATAAACTTTTGATTTACTAAGAACTTGATATTTAATTAAGCGTTTTATGACTGGTTTTATCGCAGTCTACGACGTTACCAGTCGTAAAACACTTTTTACCAGCAGAAATGCAAATGGTGCGGCAAAAGATCTGATAAGTTTTTATTCTGAAATTGTATAAATGAGGAATAACTGTATGAAATTATGGATTTGTTTACGTGATGCAATTGTAAATAGTTGTAGACGAACAGCGTTCGTGTGCCTTGATTGCTTCTAAATATCCGATTCACATCATCGGTTCACTAACGTCGCAGAGTATTTGTGGAACAAAATCTCAGCCGTGGATTGTCGAGGCGCCTGTTGGTCAGCGAATCAACGTCAGCTTGATCGGATTCACAGCTTCAGTTGATGATCAAGGACACAGCAGGCATTCATGCCATGATCGTGGAATGATTGTGGAAAGGACTGGGAAGAAAAATACATCGATCTGCTTGGGTGGAGAACAGAGAGAGAAGAGGATACATTTGTCAACGAGTAACGTAGTCCACATTTTCATCCATTCACCATATACCAAGGAAAGCTTCAAGGATGGAAAGCAATTTATACTCAAAATTGAAGGTCTCTTGGCCTATTTATGTCAATGCCCTCTACTATTGACTTCTGAATTTCATATTGAACTAATAATTAGCCATAAATAAGCTGTGAAAATTTTCGTTTAATGCATACTTGGCAGAACTCCAACGATGGACCACGTGTTGCTATTAAACGAGGTTGATTTTCTTCTAAAGAAACGAACGCTTCTCCACATTTGTGATCGTGCATGAGAAAACAGCAGAAAGTCTGAAAAGTAAATTTGCAAGAAACTCGCCCAGAAGACAAGTAGGCATAGAATGGATCAAAATAAGTTCTTTACATCTTAATATTCCTTATTGTCAGCTATCAAACTATAAATTCTTGTGCAGAGTTTCGCTGCACAAGTAATTTTATTTCAACTTTATTATTATGCCCTGCAGCAAAAACAATAAGCATTTCCTCCGGTGTCCTAATTTGAAGTCGTGTACATCGATATTATGCAAATGAACAATTTAATAAATATTTTTCTTAATCAGTTTTTAGTGAATATTTGATTTTCAGAGGCGCATGAATACGCTCCAATTTACAATTCTCATAGACATTCATGATCCCTATGTATACACACAGCGACTTAGGTCGGGTCACAGTTAAGGCAAACTAACTCGTGGTTTCTCAAAAGTATCTGCAAAGACAAAACTATGATAGCAATAAACTTTGATCCTTGTGAAATCTCATGCGACCTTGTGTATTGTATGATGTATTAGAATATAAATTAAGTTTGTAGTGCCTAAGACATTGAAACCTCGCTATATGTTTTCCTGTATATATAGACAGATACATACATACATATATACATATCGCTTACTTTTTGAAACGATTAAAAGAATTAAGAAATCATACTAATGGCAAATCATGCTAATTGACTCTAAATTTGGACATAAATTAATGCAAGTATAGACGATTTTGTTTAATGTGCTACAACTTTTAAAATTGAATAGTTCTTTGCTACATCATCACATTTTGCCTAGACTATGAAAATGAATCCGCTAACACTTAATACCCATGAATGCCTTTTGGAGTGAAGATGGTCATCATCATGCGTTGATTAGAACCGGGTCTATTCTCTTTTAGCTGTCGGCTGCTCTGATATCATTCCACCAGAAGACACGTGGCTGAAAAGAAACAATGATGCTGTTGTGATTGAATGCTATTCAAGTCGCAAAACATGGCGTCTCAATTGTAATGGCGGAAAGTGGATCGGTGTGCTAGGAAACTGTTCGCAAGGTATTGATCTCCTATATCAGAAATATGTATAGCAATTACTTCTTTTGAGGCTGTAGTTTGTCCATTGCAAGCTACCACTAGGCCCCGACATAAAACAATTTTAATGTGCTCGTCTGAGAACAAATAAGAAGATTTTAAATTTTTCAATTCTTCATCATTATAGTATGTCATTTAAACGACTGAAAATGCAAGTGAAAGAAGTAACTCTTCCTCAAAAATTATTTGTTTCCCCGTCTTCTTTATTCTGTTTTTTTTCCAAAAGGCTCATTCAGATCGCATTTGTGCGTAATGTTGCGTTGGTGTAATAAACAACTTTAAGACCCTCTGCATTATGCGTGTCTTAAATGCAACCATCCTTTTCACTTGTCTACTTCAGCGCCGGCGCCAGATGAGGTAGGGAGCTCTTAGCTCACTCCTACCAACAGCGCTGGTTGAGTTAATCTTCTCATCTCCTAACAATCAACGTGCTTTGGGCTTCATTACTAAAAGACTTATTTGAAGTTTTGGACCCAGTTATCACATGCACTGTCAAGGCACAATTTTCAGAATTTCAAATTTTGAATTCACAATAGCGCTATCAGCTACATGGACATAGGAGAAATAACTGCTCTTATTCTACTTGATCTTTCGGCCGCTGTTGATACTGTCGACCATGATAAGCTCCTTCACCACCTCGAACACTGCTTTGGCCTTTCTGGTCCTGCACTCAACTGGTTTGCGTCTTACTTTGTTTGATGTCTTTCAGTTGGGTGAATTTAATAATGATCGTTCCGAATGTGCATGCCATTTAGGAATAACATTTGACCCACAATGATTTTATTCTGTCCATGCTAAAACCGTTTTCAAATCAGTTCACTTTCATATACGGCATATTCGGAGATTCAGATCTTACATTCCTCTCGCTGTCTTGGTTTCACTAACAACTACTCTGGTTGTTTGCCGACTCGACTGCTGCAACTCACTTTTCATTGGTATTGCTAAAAGAGATTTTCGCAAACTACAAATGGTTCAAACTTCTCTGGCGGCTTCAGAATCATTTGCTAAAAATACTGCAGACAAGGTTTCTCCTACAAAATCTGCAATTCTGTATTTTTTTCAGATTTGATCACTGATTTTCAGATTTGTCCCTACATTCGTAAAAATTACTTGCAATATGATGTTTCGATTTTCTTCTGGAATGAAATTAAACCTGTTGTTCTAAGTTGATCAGATTTACTTTAAATCACTGGTGGCTGCGGCCGTGGCTTCGCCTCGGACTCTGCTGGACACCTTACGGAAGGCCATAGCTGCCCACCTCTCTGGTATAAACCCCCACCAGAATTACGACAATTATCTGACCCATCATGCGAACTCACCAACACTTCACCCCTTACAATTTCTGCTCACGTCTTTCTCTCAAAACTAAAAAACTCCTCTTCCACAATTCCTACCCTGATTCGTCCTCTTCTCCTTATCTCACTTTCCGGTTCGGTTCCAAACACCACCCGCTATAGCCGTCTGACTGTCTGCCTGCCTGACTCCTGGATCTTGGTCTGGAACCGAACCCTTTCTGCCTATTGATTTTTTTACTGAGCGCCTGTGATTAAGCTGATTCCCGCGAATTGGCTTTCGTTGGAGGCTGTAGAAATCTCTAGCTTACGATTACGATTACGGTCCGCTTAATTGGGAACTCCTCATAATTTTGTTGCAACAAATTCTCCTGTATGCTATAAACCCGTAAGGTCTAAATAGCAGTAAAATGTGCAAAATGTCTTCACAACTTGTAGTGCACACAGGACCCCTTAGCATCCTTGCAAAATTTATACCAAGATTTTTCATATTGACACCGTCGCATTCCCGTGCTTGGTCAGTATGCCATTTCATTCTGGATTGTTTCATCGCGTTTTCATCTGTTTCTTCTGTTGATTTGCTAATTTAAAAAGATAATCGTTTTCAAAAAAGGTGAAGTATTCGACTATATTTTCACTGCAACCTTAGACTTACTTTCGTTGTTTTTCAGATTTTCTCAAAGTTGATCAAGGCATAGAATCTGAAGTGAAATCAGAACTATCGGACAGTGGGCAAGGTATTCAGTTTGTCATAGCAATTCACGCTGTCACTAAAATATTTTATTGTGCAGGAAAATTTAAATAATTGAGAATCTTTCACGTAACATTTATTGAATAATTATTTGGCACTCTTAAATTGGTCATAATTATGAATTTATTAAGCGCCACGATCTCAAGACAGAGCATGAATCGATGGCGCTAAGCAACTGCGCGTGAAGAACTTGTTCGAGGCCCCTACACAGTGAACGTCTCAAGGAAGGTTCGAACCTCACACTCCACATATATAAGGCGAGCGCTCAAACCAATCGGCTACCGTGTCACATAGTAGCTCGTTAAGTATAAGCTAACAGAGCCATTCCAACTTCCATCTACAATTTTACGGTTGATTTATTAGCTGCTGCTTTCAGGACAATAACACTGGCCAACAGAAAAATTTTTTTTCTTGTTGCCTTCGGTTTTAGACCTGTTCTTGGGGTAATTTTGGGCGCTGATTCAGAAAATGTCATTGGATTGAGTGCTTCAGGTCTAGTTTCTGAGATATCGTCGATTTTGTAAAGAAAACCCAGTCCACTCTTTAAACGATGTCTTTGGCAAAACTAAAATGTCATAATAAGCTTTATTTATGGCTAATTATAATTCTTGCTGATTCATATAATGCCTACATCCTTATAATGTAAAATCAGCATATCTTGCCGCGTGCTGAGATATTGCTGATTCAACGAAATAACTATTCTGTAGCCTACAGCTTACTCAGCACTAAATTCATGGCCTCATTTAGAATTTATTTGTGCTTATACAGCGTTTCATGGTTTCGAACTATGTAAATAGATTATGCTGAAGTCAGCATTTATAGCCTATATAAACCGCCTCCTGAAAGCTAGAGCAGCCGCAGTCGTCTTAGGGCATATTAAGAGTTGGTCGCAAGAACAATCTGTGAATGTGAGCATTAAAAACCAACATCATGTTCTTACTATTTTTTAGGTTAGTCATTTAATTCCTCAGATGCGAACATCCTTAAGGTTATGGCTACTTCCAGACGGAGCTGCATTAACCATCCAGACATATTCTGCTACATTTGTGGGGAATACACACTAAAAGCAAACAGGAAACCGATTTCTGAGTTTGTAAAAAGAGCATATGTAGGTTATTTTGGTGTCAAACTTGGAGATCAAGATAAGCAATGGGCTCCTCATACAGTATGCAAAACTTGTATTGAACAATTGCGCCACTGGACAATTGGAAAGAGAAGCTGCCTGAAATTTGGTGTACCGATGGTTTGGAGGGAACAGATAAACCACTTCGACGACTGTTACTTTTGTATGGTTAATATCATAGGCATCAATCGAAATAATCGTCACAAGTTGTCTTACCCTGATATACCTTCAGCCAGGAGACCTGTTCCGCATTCGGATATTGTACCAGTTCCACCTTTTCGCGAACTACCTCAGCTCTCAGACGATGAGACTTGCATGTCCAATATCGGACAAGATGACGAAAGTGAAGAAAGTGGGGGCAGTGACAGTGATTTCCAATCAACTTCACACAGTGAACGTTTTGACCAAAAAGAGTTGAGTGATCTGATCAGGGACTTAAATCTTTCCAAAGAGTCCTCTGAATTGCTTGCGTCCAGACTAAAGGAAAAGAATGCACTTCAGCCTGGAACGAAAATTACAATTTATAGAAACAGAGAAAAGGATTTGCTGCCATTCTTTACTGAAGACAACAACCTAGTATTCTGTAATGACATCAGCAACTTATTGAAGAAAATTGGTCTGTCGGATTACAGCCCAGATGAGTGGCGTCTTTTTATCGACAGTTCAAAACGTAGTCTGAAATGTGTGCTTTTAAATAACGGCAACAAATTTGGTTCTATTCCAATCGGTCACTCCACCAGGATGAAAGAAGAGTACAATGCCATCTCTTTAGTACTGGAAAAGATAAAATACAAAGAACATCAATGGGTAATTTGTGTAGACTTGAAGATGGTAAATTTCCTCCTTGGTCAACAAAGTGGCTACACAAAGTATCCCTGCTTTTTGTGTCTTTGGGACAGTAGAGCCAAGCATGAACATTGGACAAGAAAAGATTGGCCTTCGAGGAAAGACATGGTGGTTGGAGCTCAAAATGTAATCAAGGAATCTTTGGTGGCACGAGATAGGATCATACTGCCACCACTACATATAAAGCTAGGCCTGATGAAACAATTTGTCAGGGCTTTGAATAAAGAAGGTTCATGCTTCGAATACATAGTACACAAGTTACCAGGAATTACAATGGAAAAATTGAAGGCTGGAATCTTCGATGGTCCACAGATCAGGCAACTTATGAATGACCCACTTTTCATACCATCAATGAATGAAATCGAATCTTGTGCCTGGTCTTCCTTTGTTCTTGTAACTAAAAATTTTCTTGGCAACAAGAAGGCAGACAATTATGCACAACTAGTAGACGATATGCTTCTTCATTTCAACAAGCTTGGCTGCAACATGAGCATTAAAGTCCTTTATCTCCACAGTCACTTAGATCGCTTTCCAGAGAATCTTGGTGACTTCAGCGAAGAGCAAGGTGAAAGATTTCACCAAGACATCAAAACAATGGAAAATCGATATCAAGGAAGATGGGATGCACACATGATGGCAGACTATTGCTGGAATATTATGCGCGATTGTTCCGGCAGATGCCACACTCGGAAATCATACAAAAGGAGCTTCTTCGGTGTCGAATGACTTGAAATTTTTATAACAAACTTGTTCTGTTTGGTATCATATAAGTACAGTTTCAGGTACTACCATTTTCTTTTAAGTATTTGTATTATTATGTTTATTTAGTGTATCACATAATAAATTGTGCACTACATAATTATAGCTATAGCCTTATGTTTTATGGGCGAGCAGAGGCAAGGACTGGTATATGGCATAATGTTCTATATCTCGAAAACTAGACCTGCTGGGAGAAAACTGGTGCCTTTTCTGGAATCAGCAGGTCAAATATATCCAGAAACAGTTCTAACATTTGAGGCAACAAATTATGTGTTGGCCAGTGTAATTTATTTATTCATAACACGCTTTTGTGAGGCCTATAAGCAGCGCTAGAAAAATGTAAGGATACACTTATTCGAAAAGCCTACAAATTTATGCATCCAAAGCCTTCTTCTCAACGCGCCGCCGATAGTGAAATGAATAATTAGCTCTTTTGATTATTTGATCTTAGTTCTTGCAATTGTGGCGATTTGCGGATTTACTGCGGCAATATGTCTGATAATCATGTGCATTGGAGCGATTTGTCAACGACGGTACGTAGCCTACAAGCTTACTATATATCTCTTTGTAAGTTTCTTCGCAAACTTATTAGACATAGTTCTTTGACTGGTTTTGCGTTCAAAGAACTCTCGATGTTGTGACTAGCTTTAGTTAAGGTTCTATTGACTATTTCTATTCTAATTGTAACTTCTTCTTAACTTTATGTTATTACCTTTTAATCCTTTTTTGATGAGAAAAATGCAATATATTTTTTTTAAATCATAAGGTAGTTAATTATTTTGCTATTTAGTTTTGGGGATTCTGGGGCTTTTGAAAACATATTCTTCCTCGCGTTGCCTAAAAATACTCAAGGCATGTATGAATTTTTATATGTTTAAATCCTGGTATGTCTTGGAATTGCAGATTTTACGCCAGGAGCAGGAATCATCGCGAATATAAGACATTTAATTATCAAATAAATTCGGCCAGACATCAGCAGTCGGAGCAACAAACTCTGTCCGGTGACACATCGGAAGTCGCTGCAAGAAACGATATGATTGGCTTCAAAGTTCAACAGCTGTCGGCGCATGCGATGTACGTTGGTCAGAGTGAATTCAACGAAAGGATTCCAAGCGATGTAGACGGCAACGAATGTGCAGGTGCTCGTCTCTGAGTCAATCGTCGAACGAAAATAACGCTATTTTACCTTCTTGTGTGTAGGGATGCTATATTATGCATCTGCAGACGATGCGAGCTTAAGGCAACTGCTGATTAATCTCTATCTGCTAAATGCGTGCAAACTGTGACGTTTCTGTATACTGCATGTAAACGTGGACCTCAGATTTTCAATTTCATTTGAGGGCGTGGTGTTTATATCCAAAGCTATTTGCAACAATAAACATTATAAAACATGAATCTGGTTCAAGTGTATTACTACAAAATTTTCTCAATTGTAATATAACTGTTAAATCCCAATTCTGACCATGTATTCCGGTTTTGGTATGTATACATCGTGCCATTTGTATGGTGTCCGCTGAAAAGCTTTTAAAGGCACTTGCCGATAGCCAAAATAATGCTGACGTTTGTTAAGAACTCCAGCATCATTTACGCTAAGAACTCTGGGCTACAACCTTCAGTAATTTTTCATGCCGAGGTATATGAATTTAATTTAAATATTTATCTATTATGGGTTCAATCCAATACCAGCGTTCAAATGATCCAATTATAGGACGATAGGATGATTATAAAATGTTGCGTTGTTTTCGGTATAAATAGATCTTATTAATCATAATTATAACTCATAAATAGAGGGCATATCGTAATCGTATCGTAATCGTTGTTCCAAGATTTCTACAGCACCCAAAGAAAAGCCACGTCACGGGAACCAGCTTATTCATAAGCGCTATGTCAAAACAAAATCGATAGGCAAATGTGTTCGGTTCCAGGTCAAGATCCAAGAATCATGCACAGAGACAACGTGGCAGCTACGGTGGGTGATGTCTGGGATTGGAGCTGAAAGAGGTATAAGAGGAGGAAGGTTATAAAACGGTTTTCCAATATCAGATGAGTAAATCAAGGACATCCAGAAGTATTGTTATAGAAGATGCCTACCTTCCATTAAAATTTGCTGTTTCGTTTACAACCGCATTACACTGCTGCTTCTATGAGCTACGGAAGCACTTGCTTCTCATGACGCTATTTGTCTCTTGCATGTATGTATGCCTCGAACAGGAGTAATTACTTCAACCATATGGCCCTATACAATTTATATGTTCGTGTAGATGAAACATAGCTTTATAACGATATTCCAAAATTCAGAACGTATTCTGATACATGAATTATGAATCATTATTACTATAACAGAAGCCGAGAAGTAGGCCTACTCATATACAGCACCAATTTTTCAACCTCGGCCATGCTTGACCCTGCTTGTTTTTCGATGAATCTATCGGGTGAAATTCTTCACCAACGCTGCCCGTTTGAATGGGGCCACGCCATTTAAGGTCCCCGTGCACAGGCCGTACTAGCTCGAGATTCAGATCTCTGAAATAAACCACGATCGAGTTGCGAACCGGCATCCTGACGCATAAAGGCGCCTTGACTGAAGTGCGCTTTAACCGATTTAGCAAATTCAAGATCCTAGTGCTGAGACAGGCTTCTCTTCTTGGCAGATCACCAGCATACGTAGAGGAACCTGTGTTCTACTCTAGTGTCAACCAGGTGACTATCGAAGCGCTCTGCTTCCTGCGAAGATACGCAGGTACCGTGCGTACGTACATAAACTCGATCGCATTATGCCTTCTTCCATGTTTGACATTTCTCTTCGAACAGTCTTCTGTTGCATATACTTACTGTTGCATTTGACTCAGTTTAACATACGCTTTCAAAATTCCGTAAAACTCTTGTTTATTCAATTTTGTAAGATGTTTGCAGCGCTTTTGGTACATGCAAGGCACTACATTAATTGTTTTTGTGCATACATACATACATACATACATACATATATACATACATATTCATATTACGATGCCTTCATGACTTAGCTTATTGTTTGCCGGCATATAAAATCGGAGAGTTAGACGTTGAACTGATGCATGAAATATCGAAATCGAAATACACGTACAGCTGTACATGAATCACAGCATAATATCTGCGATTTTTTTATTTGGAAAGTCATCAAATCATTTCCTCCGTCTACATAGGAAAAATGTTTATCTTAATTTTTCTGTATATTGAAAGTAACTGATAGAAGTGATAGAGTCAGCAACGTTCCACTTGCCAGTAACAACTATAAGGACAACAGCCACAATATTGTTGATAACAATATTCAGGTCTCCCTCTCTTCCATTTGTCGTTCACTGCTGCAAATAAAAGTTTAAAAAATTCAATAGCATTCTGTAAATTGCATATTTTGAGTAGGGGCTAAATGTAAAAGTCAGTACAATGGCGAACACTTGTGCAGCCACCATTAGGAACGAGGTTATATAGATATCCTTCCATAAACTTCAAGACGATAGTTATATCCAGAATAGAAATGAAGCGTTTCTTCCGCCAACCCTTAAAATTGGTAAATCATACCTGGTGGAAGATTTATATATAGCCATAAGTACATTGGGTTATATGTTTTATGCGCCGAGGGATGAGCTACGAGTGATCGTTTCAAATCTGATATGGTATAGTCGGCTGTATTTCTCTTTTAATTACTTTTCAGTTCTATTTTTCGAATATTTACTTTTTGTTTCTGCTTTTGTAGAGGTAATATCGTTTTTGGTTAATTTATTTAATCGATATCCTGCTTTTAATGCAAATTTTCGCTGGCCATTTCAATTTTGTCTGGACTGAACCCATCTCATCACTGCAGTCTGATGCGCTTTATTCCGCTTGGCGAGTTCCCCATTTCTTCAGCATCTCTGTTGTATAACTCCAAATCTAACCTTATTTCGCTGAGCTAACGAATCAACGCGCATAGCTGAAAAATCTTGACTGTCTTATATCCAATTAGGCTCCGTCTTCCTACTTGCTGCATGCCATCAGAATGTTGTTGTACAGTCTCTGCCTTGCCATGTACATTCTTTACCTGTTGTTCATTCGATACATCTGACGGATACACTCTTCTATCTGCCAAGACAATATGTCACCTCAAAGGCGAAGTCAACTGTCCTGTTCCGAAATTAAGATCCTTTGACGCATATTCTTTATACTTAATTAAGCCAACTACAAGTAAGTTACCTGCGCGTCTCTTTGTGGCTGGTGTGGGTCATGATTCACACTGTACTAAGTGCCCATCTAGATCTGGATCACATGTTAACATCTTCTCTAACTTGCCTACCTATTGCTCCTTCTTTCTGGTGACAATTACCTGAATCCCGGCCCTCATTGTCTTAACGCCATTGATTTCTCTCACCTAACCTTTCACTCTATCCGTAACAAATTCCTTCTAAATTATATCTGTCATCATCCCACTGATATTCTTGCTTTAAACCAAACATAGCTCCAACTTTCTGAATACGCCTTCTTTCTTCTTCGTCGTTTTCTTCCCCGAGTGTGCCTTGGCAGGGGGTCGAGGTGGAGGAGTAGCCATTCTCTACAAGTTGTGTCTCAAACTGTCTCGTTTTCCACTTTCTAATATGCGTACAAAGTGTTTTTAATGTTTTGCCGAAACTCTCGACTCTCGTTATGGGACCAGGTGGATAACATTCATTAACATTTATTTAACCTCCATTAGTTCCACTTCCTGGCTTTCTTACAGAATTTGCATTTTGAGTTCAATTTACTTCAACTGCTAAAGCGAATTTCTAATGTTCATAGATATGTTTGAAAATTCCATTATGCAAATGATCTTCATTATATGAGCCAAGAAATATAAGACTGTTCATGCGCAACTGCCATCACTTCAACGGAACTTTTCACTTAAAATTAAACTAACCAGCTAAAATTTCGCCAGTGGGCAATAGAAGGAATTTTCATGTCTGTCTACCGTTTCCTTATGCAATTTCTAAACAGTTCCAAGTTTCAATCAAAATTTCAGATGAGTTAAACCTTTCGTATCATAGCAACTCAGTGCAAGTGCTATCATACCTGTAACTTGAGAAAATTTGGTGCTACACATTAACAGTTGACTCTGAGACATTCTGTTATAGCAATGTTGAGAATCACGTTGCATTTCTTAGCGGAAAGTCCACTTGTTTGAATCGCAAATTTCGCCTAAAATGCTGAGTTAAGGTCATTTTTTAACTTACTTGACAAGGGTGAAAGATCCGATATTATACCTTGGCGCTTGATTTGTCTGCGCAGTGCATCGATGTATTCCCTGGACGAATAGCCTTTGCCATCTAGTTCGGCCTTCTTCCAATTCTCATTTGGCACTTGTTTTTCATCGCCCTCAAACCCTTTCAATACAACCAATATTAAATTGCTGTAGTTCTTCCGTTGGCTATGTAGCTTTCGCAAATGATTCAAGAACTGCTAAACCATGCAAACTACGGGAAAGCGCAAAATGCAATACGGAGGTAAAGATCTTGTCAGATATCGACTGTAAGTGGCGTTAAAGTTCCTTATAAGCCACAGGTTCATCTGTAAACAAATGATGCATAGATATCTAGAAAAGTCATCACTGGCGTGCTTTCGAAACACCTGCTGTAGAGCTCAACCAACGGAGACTCATCCCGAGTTGACAGTTGAACCATAAACGGAATTCATGAACCGCATTGCATTCAGAATGAGTTTCGACAACAGCCGACAAGACTGACTGGTACTCCCATTCAGGCGGTAGAATGCGCTATGCCCGGATATCGCTCGGGCCACCAGGTCTGTGCAGAAGAGGCAGTCGTCTGTATTCGGCCGATTGTTCATACCATCTCTTTGTGATTGATATTGAAGAACCTCGTCTTACCGTTGTTTCACCGGATCCGAGAATTTCCGGTCGCAGACGGCATATGTAAGTATTTCGTTCGACAAGTCCAATGGTTATAATGAATCGATTCAAGCACCATGGAGAAACGAAAGGCTTAAGTTAAACCCAAGAAAAAGATCCGAAATGCATACCCAGGCTCAGTATAAGTCCGACCATTGCAAGAATCATTAAGCAAATGCTGCACATAACAAACTAATGTATCCAAATGAAACAAAAAGCAGAACAATAGTCACCTTGGCTATTTGACTACTTGACTACTGACACACTTACTTGATCCTAGACGCCTTGATTGTGTCTCGCGCCAGAATAGTGTTGGGCTGGTCCGAACTTTGGAATTTATTGTCCAGTTCTGTGCTTTGTGTCAGTTCTTTAATGTCATTTACGTCTAACTTAAACATTGATTAATGATTTGTGCATTTTTATAACTGTGCTATAGAAGTTATTAGATTAGATTTGAAAATGTCCGGAGCGTTGTCATTCTCAAGGAAGCGACTGTTTCCGCCTCCACGGCTACCATAGGAGAATCCTGTAATACATTCGGGTTCGTTGCGTGGATGTGTGCTACATAACAAGTAGAAGAATTGAAGATAAACAGCTCAGAGACTGAACCCTGTGTAACACCTGAACGAAAGGTGATAGGCTTATGGTAAGTGTTTTTATTGCAACTTATTGAGGACAATCCATAGAAGAACAGAACCTAAACCTCTAAATGGTGTAATCGTAATCGTAATTGCACTTTATATGACACGTCTTCAAGAAAAGTGCTCAGTAGTGCTCCCGACCAGATAACACAAGACCACGACCGAATATAATGGTCTTCAATCGCTGGCGAAATATAGTCAGAGAAAGGGCAGAGTCGTTACCAAGAAATCATTTCTAACAATCGATCAGAAAGAATTTTGATTCTGTATAAATACAGTTGTCATGAAAATACATGAGAAATAACTAAAAAGATGTCTTACGATTGTCGATCAGGAATGAGTCGGCATTGTCTGATTCTGCAGATGACCATCTAACGAACAGTGCTGCGAACAGCATCAACGACACCAGAACGGTTTTCATGTTACACTCTACAATTCCTTAGTTAACACAGTCAAGACGACATCTATAGTCTCCTGTCTAGGCAGAATTTATATGTACTGTTGTAAGCTTTTCTCTTATTTAACGACTATACTCGAGTAGACCTAGATCGATTTCTTATTTGCACAACCTCATTCTGAGTCGCTCAACGTCAGTTTGTGTTGACTATGCGGATGCTGATAGGCTACTGTGCTTGTCACTAGGAAAACACATTTAGGCTACGATAAATGCGGAGACTGAACGCTGTAGAAATGTTCTTGCCACTGCTATTATTATGAGACCTGTGATAATAACCGAGGCAAGAGGAAAGATAATTCACGCTTGTTTTCTTCCCACACCCGCCCGTGTTATTAGGCAAACTGACAGTTTTTGGGTGGTTCATCAATGTCAGAACTAGATCCTGCTTTAGATGCGAATGTTTTAACTGCAGCTATTAGGCCTACATACCTTAAATTATCTAATTATTTGCAACAGTAAACAAAATACTAAGAATGTGAATGTGTGATCTAACGCATTTGAACGATCCTTTAGGAAATCGTTAAATGTTTCTTATAAAAGCATCAGAAACAGCAATTTCACCAAATCATGAATCAAAAAATAAGAAGATAAACGCGCATTGGTTTTAAGAATTTCAAAGTGGCTGGTTGTGGACGCACGCGAGACAGCAAGTTAAGATTTTTAAAGATACAGTTTCATCAACTTACACTTGATTATGAAATGCATATTCGCACTATTAAGCGCTTACCATGCGATATGCTGCAATATGTCTTTGTCATTTCCAAGAGTCAATGAAGCCTGTCTGGCTAGTCTACCTACGTCGCATGTCATGTTCATTGTTCAATGTCTATGATAAATGTGAATTCTTCATTCTGTGTTCATATTTCTAGACCCTTAATGTAGCGCCTTTAGTTAGTACCTAAAAATATCGGCTGACTATCTATCTGATATCAAAAGATATGACTTACAATGAGTTAAAAATGTGTGAAAAAACGAATCCTGCGATTCTTATACAGTATAAGATTATGTCAAAGTATGATCCAGTACTTGAGTACGTAAGATGAGTTCAGGCTCATGTTCCGTTAGATCTGCAGATCTCCACGGGCAGTAAAGCGCAGCAATTGTCGACCAGTTTAACTCCAGAACACAGTTGCGATATGTGATGTAATATAACTCGACAATTGTGAGGCGTCTTCAAAATCTTAGCGTGGTCGTTGCCTCACTTGGTGATATATTCTCCAGAGAAATAACAGGTGGATTCGTTGCCTCACTTGGCGATAACTTCTCCAGAGAAATACCAGGTGGATTCGTTGCCTCACTTGGCGATATCTTCTCCAGAGAAATACCAGGTGGCTGTGCGTTCCTACATCGAGCATCTAGGATTATATACTGCAGACAGACGTTGGGGTCTGTTGTTCTTACGCTGCCGTAAAACGACGCCAACATAATGCGCTCTTGCGGCCTCTTTCTGTAGACGTCTTCGATTGACAAATCGAACCGTTTTTCCGCGAGAAACAAATAAAAATATTATCGGCCTATCGTAAGTGCATCTTTCAGATCTGTCAGCCACAAGTACGAGTTCATATATACATACATGTACCAACTTACACACATATGCACCAGTCTCAGACAATACTTATTGATCACTCAAAATGCAAATGCGTTATACCACTGTTAGGTCTATATAATATATTATTTAATTGTTGTCTAGGTAATATTATAAATTTAGCGGTTGCAGTCTTAGTCACTGCCAAACTGATCCAATGACCATCAGCAGTTACAGTTCCAAGTTTTCGCTCCATTGTACACGATGTAAATATAAATCTCCGAAATGTCTTAGCGCCACACAACAGCCACCGCAGACAAACGAACTTATTTACCGTCTAATGTATACGCATAGTCCATTGTCTCACGCAGGCCAAAGGGAGAGAGATAGACAGACAGACAGAGATATAGAGAGGAAATTTGGAAGAGTAAAACGGAAGAAAATCAAACGTAGCCTCGACACAATATATGGGAGTTAGGTTGTCCAGTGCTTGACACGAAAGTAGGCTTACATGAAAATCTTCCATCATCTATAGAGTAAGGTTTAGATAAAATTGAAACAGTGTAGCTGCCATTTGCTTCTCTACAAACTGTTCGTGCTACGTCTCGGCAGATATGAAGTTCTGGTAGCAATTAATGGCCATATGAATGCAGAACAAGATTAACCAGTATGCAAACTACGCAATTGCATGGGGTCTCCGGTGACGGGGCCTCGATTGCAGTCAGAATTTTTGTACAGTGGCAAAAACTCACACAGAATTTATTTTACTATCGATTTGGTCTTAGAATTTATTCATTAGTTTAATTTAAATGAGAATCTCCACCAAACCCATCTCGCAAATTGAAAAGTCGACCAAGTAGCCAGCTGCTTTTACATAAGTTTCGTTTCTTGTAGTCAAACCTTTTTGTCAATATATAGTCTATGCTGACATAAAATTGTTTCTTACTTTAGACGCGTGAAAACGCTAAACAAGTCCCTTCACTGCTGTTATCGATTATTAGGGTACTAACCCTTCGAAGTTTGTTGTCCTAGTTCCTGGGTCCTAGACCCATGAATTTTCATCCAGGTACCGGACGTGCCTTGTTGAACAAGTCCCTTCACCACTGTTACCATTTATAGCTGATAGTTGACTTGACATCATGTTCAGAATCTCTGGATCTCAATGCATAATGAACGACAACGGCCAATGAAGGCCGCTGAACTTGGTTGCCTCAATGTTTAGCATTTCCTCGTAAGGTGGAAGAATAGTCAGTGTTCGGTGATACCTCGAGCAATCAGGTTAGAGCACGACAGGCATTCGTCACCAGGCGGCCGATTGTTCCTAGAACCTCTCCGTGATTGATGTGAAGACTCTCCTCGTCCTGATTTCAGCGTATCCTAGATTTCCCGGTTGTAGACAGTGTACATAGGTCTGAGGCACACCGTCCAGGTGGTAACCTGTCCAATCTTTATAGGTGGACTGGTCCAGATTGGCGATCACACTTCCGTCACATTCGACCAATCACCGTCAGAAACTCATGGCATTTACCGACTAATCGATAAATGACTCCGAAACACAGACTTGGTCGCAGCTGAAGTCTGAACATACAAGAATATAATTATAGGGCAAATCCCACGTACGAAGTAGTAATCGATTGAAATGACCAGATAGAGAAAAAACGGTCATCTGCAGAACTTGAAAATCTTTTAGTTTAAGATAGATATACATCTCAGTGCCATAGAAAACGTGACATTAGGAAAATTCTTGTGATAAACTATATATGTGTACTGTGTATTTTTGTGTAAACAAATTTCCTGAAGAAATATACACAGTGTACCACAGATGTATGTCGTCAACATAGCAAATTTAGATAGCTTTCAAAATGCACAGCATTACATTTGTCTGTTGCATACAAATTTGAGCAGCAGCTTGACTTGATTTGATATTGCGCCGGTATAAATGAAAGCTGGTCTCCCTCACACGGCCTAAGGTTGGCGCTGAGAAATTTCGGAGAATTACATTTACAAATACATTTACATATACAGCATTGACCCAGCATTCTACACTTTGATTAGCTTGCCTTTGATTAACATGTCTTTGCGGCATCCCATTATCCTAAGCACATTATGGCATATCAACGTATGTGGTTTACATGGGGTCCCTGACCGATTAGTAGGGCCCTGTATGAAGAATATTCGAACCAACTTCACGTATCCGGACATTCCTTCATCAATCGCCCCGGTGCAACACTACCCTGAGCTTCCCGTATCTACTCTTTCGAAGAGAGAGCAGCCGTCTTCAGAAAAGAGCAGTAAGCCAGAGATCGAGGAAGACGTTGGAGATCCAGATTACAATTTCCGAGCTGAAGAGAGAAACCCATACTCCCAACCAAAAAGACCTCAACGACTTGATCAAAGTTCTTGGTCTCACCAAGTCCAATGCCGAGCTTTTGACGTCTAGGCTCAAGCAGTGGATTTTTTGTATAAATGTGTGCAAGTTGCAGATCAGAGGAAGCGTCACCAAGCTTTTTCCAGCTTCTTCACCAGTCAAGATGGACTCTGTTTCTGCCACAATGTGACAGGTCTGTTCGAGGCAATTGGAATCGACTGTACCCGGAACGAGTGGCGTCTCTTCATTGACAGTTCATCCATGAGCCTAAAAGCCGTGCTGATCCATAACAGGAACAGGTAACTTCTCTTCCTCTGGCTCTTCACTCGGTGCACCTCAAAGAAGATTACAACAGCATCAAGAGCCTACTAGACGCCTTGATGTATGGTGAGTACGGCTGGGAGGTCATCGGAGACTTCAAATTGGTAGCATTCCTGATGAGCCTCCAAGATGGTTTAACCAAGTTTTCCTGCTATCTTGCCTTTGGGACAGCAGGGACAACAAGATGCACTACCACAGGGAGGACTACCACAGGCGGGACTGCCAGCAGACTGAGTTCTCTGTGGGGAGGAACAACGTCAAGTGGGAGCCACTCGTGGACCCCCAGGCGGTGCTGATGCCACCATTGCACATCAAATTGGGCCTTATGAAACAATTTGTCACAGCTCTAGATAAGGAGTCGGCAGCCTTCAAGTACATTCAAGACGTCTTCCCTAAGCTGTCTGAGGCAAAGGTCAAAGCCGATGTCTTTGTGGGACCACAGATAAAGAAGATCCTGGGTACAAAGAATGCCCCAAGAAGTTCGCTAAGAATGAGGAAGCTCTTGAAACAGCTTTGTCGCAGTGGATATGGGCTTCCTGGGCAATCACAAGGCCGAAAACTATGTGGAGCTGGTTGGGACTCTGGTGAAGAACTACGGCAAAATGGGCTGCAGGATATCCCTCGAAGTTCGTATCCTTGATGCCCATCTTGATAACTTCAAGGAGAACATGAGAGCGTACTCGAATGAGCAAGGCGAGCGCTTTCACCAGGATATGCTGGACTTTGAACATCGCTACCAAAGATAGTATAACGAGAACATGATGGGAGACTACATTTTGGGTCTGATTCGTGAAAGTGATTTACAGTATAATCGTAAATCTCGAAAAACTACTAACTTCTAAATCTTTTGTGGTAATTTTTGTATAATGTAGTGGTGTAAATACATGTTAATAGTGATTCATATGTTGTTTTTTACTTTACTTTGCTTAAACGCGCAAATTCGCGCATTTCTTCATTAGAAATAAGTAAATTTCGAAATATCATTGTCCTGGTCACAAAAACAACGTTTGAAGGGAATAACAGCCATTTTATATGCTTTTGAGGCATAAGCAAGAAATAACACTTATTTTATTTACATTACACTTTAATGATATTAAGAAATAACACTTAAGTAAGAAATAACACTTACAAGTAAGAAATAACACTTACTTTATTTACATTACACTTTAATGATATTATTGTAATCTGCGCATTATGTAACAGCTGCATGTATATTAGTTATACCGAATTAGACTTCAGGTCTCCTTCCATTTCTCTCTGTGAACCCTTAAACCAATGTGTTGAGACAATCCTACTCTTTTGTAACTGCACCGTTGTTTCTGATTTTATCGAGAAAGCCGCTAGAAATGAGGTTGCCCTGTTAACTCTGAATAATAGGTTTGATAAATTGACCCTTAATTTGAAGAGGAACACCGTTCCTTACTAAATAATAATGACCTTGACCCTGACGAAAATTTCTTTCGGTATATTCCCTGCTCTAGTTCCTACAGTACCTTCGACACCGTAGAAAAACAATTTCTTAATCGTCAGTATATTCCTTTTACAACCATGCATTTAAACTGCAGAAGTCTTCATTCTAAATTATTCGAAATACGAACTGTCCTATCCCAACTCCCTATTTCCGTTTTGTCATTAACTGGGACTTGGCTTGACAATGACTCTGCTGAAACTATTATCATTCCTGGTTATGAATTTATTTACAAATGCAGAACTGCGGGTGAAGGAGGTGACTTAACTATCTTTAATAAAGCAGATCTTAATTTTAGGAGTTTCGAGGTGCCTGAGACTATAGTTAACAATGATACTTATGAAAGACTGTTAATATACAATAAACTAAAAGAAAAGATTGTATATTTGGCACAATTTATCGCCCTCCCGGAGCTGATATAGATGTCTTTAACAAGGAATTTGAACAGTTATTATCCTACCTATCCAGCACTGGAAAAGAATATTTTTATCAGGTGATTTTAATGTGGACCTTCTCAAATCTGAACAACACACTCATACACATGATTTTCTTAAGATTTTATTCTCTTATCACTATCTTCCATCTATATTACGGCCCACACGCATTGCAGATACAACGGCTTCATTAACTGATAATATCTATACTAATACTTATTTGGATCACTTTGATTCTTATACACTGGTTAGTGACATATCTGACCATTTTTTCCAGTTTTGGTATGGGGTGACTTAAACCCTCTTCACTTTTACAAATAATCCAAATCTGAAAGGCGCTTAATTACTGAATCAAGCATTCATGAGTTTCATACGCGCCTGATTGGAACGGATTGGACTCCAGTAATATCTGCATGTAACAACTGCGACCCCTCTGGCGTATTCAGTATTTATTAATCAATATAAAGCTGTTTACCATTCTTCGCTGCCTGTAGTGTCTGATAATCTAAAAGGACGCATCTGATTAAAACAACCATGGATGACCCCCTGGTTTGTTAAAATCGTATAAAATAAAATCTAAACTTTATTTAAAATCTTTAAAAGCCCTTCCGCAACCAATAAAAACAAATACACTAAATATAGGAATAAATATAAGCAACTCAGAAATAAAGCCGAAGAACTGTATTATGTAAAAATATTCACGGATTGTAAACATGATATTAAGAAAACTTGGTGCATTATACGATGTTTAATAGGAAGTAGTACTCTTAGTAATTTTATTTATGCCATTAATACTGATGGGACCGTGATCAGCGATGCATACACTATAGCGAATAAGTTTAATGATTTTTGTCGGGATAGGGCAACCATTGGCTGCATCAATTCCAATACCTACCAATTCTTTTGAATCTCATTCAATGCATCCACCCCCAACTCGTTTACTTTATTGCTTGCATGCGTTAATGAGCTCATTTCCATTTCCAATTCTATTAAAACAACGCATAGCTTGGGACCAGATGATATTAATTTTGTCCTAAATTATCTAATCCAACGATCAATATTATCGCCCCAATATTAACTGAGATTATTAACTGTTCATTTAAAACTGGTATTGAGCCAGAAGGAATTAAGATGGCTAAGGTTATACTTGTTGCGTGGTCCGCCTTGAATGTCCGTTCTGTCCGCTAGCCCATCCCCTCTGTGTGCAACCCATACCATAAATATATACATACAACATCTCCACTTTTATAAGCAAATTAACTAGTGCAGCAACCATTCAACGTTAACGCTCAAAACCCACAAATAACTCAATCCTCAACTTAAAAAAAACTAAAAATAATCAAAATCACGGGAATCCGGCTTGGTATCGTTCTACTGGTTTGGATTGTCTGACCCTTGGTCAGTCCCTGGTTGATGGCCCGTTTCGAGCTCTTCCATTAGCTGCGATCAAGACTCCGGAAAAGTCGAATGCTCGGCACGTTTCTCTGGGACTCCCGAGGAATAGCGGCGAAGATGGAAGCGATTTCTCCTTACCCGACCTCGACCCGTCTGGATCCAATACGACCTTGGGTGTGTAACTGGTCCCAGGACTGGAACGGGTTGACCCCATTCGCTCCCATCCGCAACTTTGACTCGCACATCCTCGTTCTTCTTGATCGGCGGAAGGGTACGGACTTCATGGTGACGATCGTAAAAGAACTTCGCTCGACGTTTGCAGCAGTTATCTTTCCTGCGCACCGGAACGAAATCTGGCCACTCCGGCTCAAGCGTTGCTGGTGCCACTGGCAACCGCATTCTCAGTTCCCGACTCATTAGCAATCTCGCAGGAGTTTCTCCCGTCGCGATGAGCGGAGTGGTTCTATATGCCAGCAGAGCCAAAAACATCTCCTCCTGCTGTACGATTCTCTTTGCTGTGGCTACCGCTCTCTCCGCAAACCCATTCGACTGAGCAAAATATGGATCGACGTCACATGTTGAAACCCAAAACAACGGGCGAATTCCTTAAATGTATATGAAGCGAACTTTGGTCCATTGTCAGTACAAATCGACTCCGGAATTCCAAATTGCGCAAACAAACCCTTGAATTTATCGATTGTCGTGGCACTGTCGATTCTGCTAACCGGGATAATTTCCAGCCATCGTGAAAACTGATCATATACAACCAAATAATGTTTTCCTTTAACTTCACTAAAGTCCGCAGACAGTCTCTGCCAGGGCCTGTCCGGCATCACACTCGGAATAAGCGGTTCTTTTCGCTGATTCGGGCCGTTTTGTTCACAAAACTGGCAGCGCTCAATCTCGCGTCGCAGATCCGAATTTATCGCCGGCCACCAGACTCCCATCTTTGCTCGCTCCACGCAACGATTGATTCCCTGATGACCCTTGTGCAGTAGACTCAGAACGTCTCTCCTCCTCGACGACGGCACTGCAATACGTTGTGCCTACTATAACACAGTCCATTTGATACCGAAAATTTGTCTTTATTTTTGAGGTACTCTTGTAATTGTTTTGGAATGTCTTGCAAATATCTAGGCCATCCATTACTCGTGTATTTGATGACCGCAGTAAACTCCAGGTCGTCAAGCGATTCTGCCCGTATTCGGCCCACACTATCCCCCACCCACTCGTCAGCTCCAATTTCCACATATTCAGCCAAAGCGTCGATGTCTTCCAGCGATTCCACATCAGCGATCTCCATTGCCTCCGGACCAGGGCTGCGCGACAGCCAATCAGCAGTGACCATCTCCTTCTGGAGTGAACCGCATCATTCTCATCAGAAGACGTTGGCGACGTAATGGAGTTCTGTCAATGTCGATATTATTACATGTAATTAGTGGCACGAGTGGTCGATGGTCCGTCTGTAGCTCGAATTTATCGAGCCCAATTAAGTATCGTGCGAACTCCTCGCACGCCCATACCGCCGCGAGGAGTTCCTTCTCAATCTGAGCGTAATTTCGCTCCGCAGAAGTCAAAAAACGGGAGCAATAAGCGACGACTTTGAGGTCGGAACCGTCTAGCTGACACAAGGCTCCTCCTAGCCCGTAAGAAGACGCATCCGCCGTGACAACAATAGGTCCGTGAGGGTCGTAAAACCCTAGAATTGGCGCCTCGGTAAGCAGCCTCATGACGTCATCATAGGCCCTCTGTTGTGGCTCATCCCAGATCCAGGACGCGTCGCGACTCAATAGTTTTGTCAGCGGACAGATTATACTCGATAGATTGAGTAAGAGACGTCCCAAGTACTGCACCATGCCCAGCGTTCTTCGTAGCTCCCTTAAGGTAGTTGGTACCTTCATATTCCGAATGGCCTGTACTCTCTCCATATCCGGTTCCACTCCATTTGCACTTGTCACATGACCAAAGTATTTAATGGACCGCTGTCGAAATAAGCACTTACTTCGATTCAGTTTCAGTCCAGATTCTTTTTTGCTCCCCAGCACCGCATCGAAGGTGACGTCATGTGACCTCATATCTCGGCCAAAAATAAGAACATCGTCCATTATGACTACAACCCCACTAAGGCCAGTCAGGACTTCAGACATCTCTCTCTGGAATATTTCCGGTGCACTTGTAATCCCGAAGCACAACCGCTGAAACTGAAACTGTTCAAACGGTGTAATAAATGTTGTCAACTGACGGCTTTCTTTTTCCAACTCCAGGCGATGAAATCCTGATGCTGCATCCAGCTTAGAGAAAACCCGAGCATTCTTCAGCTGAGGTAGTACATCCTCTCAAGTGGGAATAAAGAACCTCTCTCGCTTCACCGCCTTATTTAGTTTTGTCAAGTCGACGCAAATCCTCACTTCGCCGGATTTCTTTATCACCGGAACCATAGGAGCGCACCATTCGGAAGTCTCCGTCACCAATTCGATTATGTCCATATCTTTCATCCTTTGTAATTCCATCTCCACTTTGGGCAATAACGGAAAAGGAATTCTTCTTGGAACAGATATGGCGTAGGGGATCGTACCTTCCTTTAGCTCCATGCGAACCGGCGGGGCTCTCAATTTTCCCCCATCTCCAAATAGACTATCCTCGATATTCTCGACACTACCCAGTCTTTGAATCAGACCGAGTCTCACGGCTACGGAGTGGCTTAATAGATTCGATCGAGCACAGCCGTCCGAAACAACCACCACACGGAACGACTGCTGATCCCCATCCCTGTCCTCCACTGACGCCCAAAACTGCCCAACAACGTGTACCTTGCCTCCCGGCGAAAAAAGACGCGTGAAGCACCCGGACAATTTCGGTTTTTTCGTCAGTCCTTCGAATGCCGTTTTGGAAATTATGGAGACATCGGCACCGCTGTCAATCTTGAACTTTACATGTGTTCTGGCGATAGTTAGTTAAGTGAACCAAGGCGGCTCCTGATCACTGGAAATGTTATGTAGCTCTCGAAATTGCTCCTCCCTCTCACACACCGGCATTTCAATCAAAGAGTAAAGGAAACCACAGGTCGTCCGGAAGTGACCCTTGGCACCCCATCGATAACAATTCGCATTCTTCGCAGGACAATAGTCCTCTTCATGTTTCCCAGCGCAACGCAAGCATGACGGCAATTCTTTCCTGCGATGAGAGCCCGACCCTCTGTAATTCCGGCGTACCTGACGCCCGGGTATTACAGCGTCAATATTACTATGTTCCAGCGTAGTTTCTGTCCGCAGTTCCTGCTGCTGTCTCTTTATTTCCTCGCTTTCACGTGCCATATACGTAGCTCTCTTGAGATCAAGAATAGGCATCATTTGCCATCCAAAATTCCCACCATTATTCGATCGCATATCAGTTCCTCCCTGAGTCCTCCGAATTCACAAGTCTGAGCCAAAACGTGCAACGCAGTCACGAATGCCTCGACCGCCTCTCCCTCTCGCTGTACACGGCTGTTAAACTTGGCGCCTTCGTAAATTACGTTTTTCCTTACTACAAAGTAAGTATCGAAACAGTTTCTTACTCCGTCGTAGTCCTGAAGTTGCTCTGCCGCCAAAGCGAAGGTCGTCATTATATCCTCTGCTTCGTCTCCCATACAGTAAAGCAACGAATCCACCTGTTGTCTCTGGTCTTTCTTATCCAGTCCGGAGACAACGCGGAAACGCTCGAAACATCTGGCTCATTTCAACCATTCCGCCGGTTTGCAAAAGTTAAAAGGTTCCGGGTGATGAAAATCTAGACTGCGACATTGTTTGAATACGCGTTCGAAATCTTAACTCTTAGCTCAAAACATCTACGCAGTTCGCTAAACTTTCACGCTGCCACCAAGTTGCTCGTCCGCCTCGACTTTCCGTTCCGTCCGAACGACTGTATCATTTTATAGATAAAATGAATATATTACACCTTAACCAATTTGTTTTTCTAGCTGGTCACACGACTTCTATGACTCTTTTGAATCTTCATGATAAAATCTCCCAATGCATTGATTGTAACTAGGAATTTTTTGGACTTGGCCAAGGCTTTCGATACGGTAGATCATAGAATTTTATTTAAGAAACTTGATTTCTACGGAATACGAAGCCTACCACAGGCGACAACAGATGTTGTGTAATGCTGCCCTATCTAAGAGTAAACTAATCCGCTGTGGAGTCCCCAGGGTTCAATTCTCGGCCTTTTGCTATTTTTTATATATATAAACGAGCTTCCGTATTCGTCTAAATTATATCTTTTTTACTTTTTTCGGATGATACCAATGTATTTTTCTCACATAAATCGCTTGACACTCTGTTTGAAACTGTTAACAATGAGTTTATTTTAATCACCGAGTGGTTTCGTTCTAATAGGCTGTCGTTAAATTTAAAGAAAACCAGCTTCATTCTATTTTCCTCACATAGGAAACACTGGACAACAAATTTTTACAAAAGTCATGTTACTGAAATGAAATTAGTCAGTTGTTATCAATTTGTATGTGCTGAACACGAATATGACAGTGAAAATGCCGAATTGGCTCTAGTTTTTTTGTAATCTGAAATGAAGTAATTTTATATCGCACAATGCATGCCAATAGTGATACGCTTACAGTTAATATTTGTAAAAACCAGGTCATAGACTAGTTCTTAGATTTTTTTGCCTGTCTCTTGTACAGCTGTTCGGGAGCATCTCTGCGGAGTGTCCAGCAGTAGTCAGCCAACATTGTAGTGGACCATTTCCCCTGGTACCTTTGCTCCATTGTTGCGATATCTTGATGAAAACGTTCGCCATGTTCGTCACTAACCATACCACAGTTGTCAGGGAAGAAATCCAGATGGGAATGAAGGAAATGCATCTTCAGAGACATATTGCAGCGAAATTTCTGGTACTGCTTGAGCATGTCTTCTACTAGTTCCTTGTAGTTTTCTGCCCTAACATTCCCCAGAAAGTCTGTAGACACTAGACGAAAAGCATTCCATGCTTGTTTCGCATCACCCTCCAGCAAGTTGTTGAAGCGGTCATCTTTGAAGAGTTCTCTAATCTGAGGACCCACAAAAACTCCCTCTTTAATCTTTGCTTCGCTGAGTCGAGGGAATTTTTCATGCAGGTATCGGAAAGCTGGCGAAGTGCGGTCCATGGCTTTCACGAAGTTCTTCACCAAACCTAGTTTGATGTGAAGGGGTGGTAGTAGGATTTTGTGAGCCTCGACCAGAGCTGGGTGCTGGATATTCTTCTGTCCAACTGCCATGTTTTGTCTGGGAGTCCATTCCTTCCGCACGTAGTGCAACTCTCTTGCTCGGCTATCCCACTCACACAAGAAACACATATATTTTGTATATCCTTGCTGCAGTCCCATTAAAATGGCAACTACCTTCAAATCACCACACAGGTGCCATTTGTACCTGTTATAGTCAATGGAATGCAGTAGCTGTTTTAGGTTATCGTATGTCTCTTTCATGTGGACAGCATGCGCTAATGGAATAGATGGAAGACGGTTTCCATTGTGCAAAAGCACAGCCTTAAGACTCAGTGTTGAAGAGTCTACAAAGAGTCTCCATTCTTGTGGGTCATGAGTGATCTGTAAGGCAGTCATGAGGTCGTCAATATTGGAACAGAATACCAGATTACCTTCCTTCATAAAGAAAGGTTCCAACTGCTGATGGCGCTTTCTATATGAAGTAATTGTGACATCTTCTTCTAGAAGATTCCATTGTTGGAGTCTTGATCCTAGCAATTCTGCCTTGTTTTTGGATAAGTCCAAATCACGAACAAGGTCATTTAGTTCTTCCTGTGTTATTCTGTGTGGGGTTGATGATGCACCACAGTGAAAATCGGAATCACTGCACGCTGACGGACCAGGAGAAGAACATGTCGGCTCACCCTTGTCCTCATCAGATGAATCAAGGAAAATATATTCTGCTGGAGGTTCTGGAATAGGAAGTCCATCACCATGTGGAATTGGTCTCAATGCTGACGGAATGTTTGGGTAGACTATTGTCGACTTCTTTTGCTTCGTTATTTCACCGGAAAGAGGAGGAACCAAGCAGAAGTAACAGTCATCTACGTGGTTGCTTTGCTCTCTCCACACCATGGGAACTGCAAACGGCATTGATGGTCTTTTGCCATTCAACCACTGTGAAAGCTGTGTTGTACATGTAGCACAGCATATATGCGGGGCCCATGGCTTGTCTTGGTCACCAACCTTGCATTCGAAGTAAGCATGATATGCCTTCTTGACTTGATAAGTGATACTTTTCTTCTGGTTGGCAAATGTCACTTCCCCACAAATGTAACAAAAGTTGTCCACAGTATTTACGCACTTCCGACACTCTGTTTGAAACTGTTAACAATGAGTTTATTTTAATCACCGAGTGGTTTCGTTCTAATAGGCTGTCGTTAAATTAAAAAAAACCCAGCTTCATTCTATTTTCCTCACATAGGAAATCTGTATCTGATTCGGATCTGGGTGTTAGTATTGACGGATATAGGGTTTCTCAGCTCACTTCATGTAAGTCTTTCTCGGCGTATATATTGATAACTATCTCACATGGAAAGGCCATGTGTATCATATATCTTGTAAAATAGCTAAAAGTATTGGAATAATTGTTCGTATTCGTCACATTTTGCCAAGTCACATTTTGTTAAACTTGTATTATTCATTAATTTATCCATACCTAACATATTGTAATCTCGTTTGGGCATCTAATTACCACTCCAGTATATCAATTTTATCTATTTTTACAACGACGTTCGGTTAGAATAACCGCAGGGAGGTTGCATGGAATGACTACTGAACAATGTTTTAAAGATCTTAATACTATGACGTTTGAACACACAAATAAGTATCAAATATCCTTGTTCATGTTTAGATATTACCGCAATGCATTGCCAACTGTAATCAGTAATTATTTTATGTGTGTTGCTGATTGTCTTACATATTCCACGAGATCTCAATGTAACTATTATAAAATTTTTGCCAGAACTAATACAAGACAGTTTGCTTTGAAATATGCAGGCCCATTATTATGGAACTCAATTTCCAAGAATTTACGTTCTTTATTTAATTTATAATTATTTAAGAAGAAGATTATTCGGTATTTTAGTGTTTCTTGCGACTGAACATTCTATAATTTATTTGAATTTTAGTTTTGCCATAGTATTAAGCTATTTCTTTTCTTTGTCAGCAGATGATAATCTCATCTTAGTAAAGAATTGATTAGCTGCTCGTAAATAAGGCATTACCCATCGACATACTATTGTGTCAAAGGCTGTCCTAAATTAGCGGGACCTTGGATCTTTTTGGGTAGACCTTTGCATCCAAATAAGTGTTTTGTTATTTACATTTGCAACGTTTTATTCTTTTTTAGAGCAATAAATAACTTGACTTACTTACTACCCAGGCACAAAAATTGTTAGCCTACTTTATGTTATCAAATGTTGCTCAGATAACTAGAAGAGTCATCAGCTCACAAACTCGCTCACACACGCAAGCCCTACAAATAGATTCCCATCTAGAGTTGAAAACTGACAGCAAAAGATCAATGTAAATTACAATATGTAGTACAAAATATGTAATCGGCAATTCGTTAACACTTTTAACCTAATTATTTATTGGAAAGTTTTGAGATGACCCCCGACCTCACGCGGAATAAATTACTGCTGATGACAGACAACGAATCCCTGGACGCATTTTCCAAACCAATGCGCCTTACTGAAGTCGTTCTTTACATTCTTAGTTTTACCTTGCTTAGTGCATTTCGAATATAGGCATTTACTCTGCAACATTTAAGTTGACGTGAATAGACAGACTACATTTAATTTGTTTACTTTTAAAGCGTATTCGTAGCGCAAAGTGAGTGAAGTTCGTGTGCTGCACGCTGTAGTGTGATCGACTACAGTAGTCATCAAACCGCGATGTTTAAGTTAGCAAAAGATAGGCTGCGTTGATAAGTCTATTTAAGAAGCAGTTCATACTAACTTCAGTTCCGTGTCATCTGGCTAATGTGCTATGGCTCTCCAAATTAAAAGAAATATGATTAATATGGTGATTATGTGGGTATCATTATATTCTTGTTTCTCCGTGGAAGCCCGGAAAGAGTCAGGTAGAGTACACATTAAGTATCATATCAGCTTTAGTTTTCAAATGTTGTTTTTGTAATTTTGTAATTTATTTATGATCGCCAATTCTTCAAAAATAGTGGAACTCTATTTACGAATATGTAACTGTGCCCGTTTTTCTACAGCGACCTATGGCCTCGAACCTGCTAATTTTTCAATGAATTAATCGGTTGGGATCCTACTTGACCTGGAACTGAACCCTTTTGCTATCGATTTTGTTTTGACTGAGCGCCTGTGAATAAGCTGGTTCCCGCGACTTAGCTTTCGTTGGGCGTTGTAGAAATCTCGAGATTACGATTCACCACCGCTGCCCGTTTGAATGGGTACCATGCAATTTAAGGTCCCCGTTTACGGAGCGTGCTAGCCCGAGATTCAAATCTCTAAAATAAGCCACGAACGGGAGGCGAACCGGCATCCTCACGCACAAAGGCGCCTTGACGTAGACCTACGCGTTAACCAATGTAGCTAACCAAGCAACCAATATAGTTCAGTTACGTTATATTAATCTATATTTGCTGCCTCTCCGATTTCACGACTTCCTGGCCGCAAAAACGGCAAGATAAGTGCGGATCCAACATTATCTAAACTGTCCGTACATGCCGGTCTGTTTACATTTTGATCGATCCTAAATGACGGTCAGGCTTCGATGAGAGAAGATGTCCGCACACACTGGGTCGCCGCTTTACCCTGAGATGCGGAAATCTTCGGCATCCTCCTGGTATGTAATCCCGATTCCGCACTCTATCCGCAGGGAAGTAGAATTTGGCAATACAAGTCGAAATAAAGTAGGGGCTGTATGTATGGTTGCATGTATGCTTTTGTGTGTTTATGAATGTATGAATGCGTGTATCTTTCTGTGAAATAGTGTATTTGAAATACCGCATGTATGTGAGTGGACAATTAACTTGTATTCCTGCCTTCATATTTATTTGTTAATTGTAAGTTTTCATTGGTTTTGCTAGTCTTCAGATTGCACGTTGTAACCACTATAATTCTGCACTTTAGCTGCGATAGAAGACTACTGTTTCTCGGAAACATTTCAACCTCGATGTCTGAAGAATGAAGTGATCCTGATGAATAGTGCAACCTATGGACGAATGCGCATTGGAAAATGCATAACCAGTGAAGAAGTCGCTGCTCAGCGACTGCTGGCTGGAGATCTTGATGACCCTAGAATTCTTGGATGTTCGGCAAATGTTTTGTCACTTCTTGATGGAAAATGCTCTGGAAAAAGCGCATGCGAACTTCGCGTTTTTGATATTTCTGTGCAAAATATTCAGCCTTGCTTTCCTATTTTAAATGTTTTTCTCGAAGTCAGCTACGAATGCATCACTGGTATGTGGACTAAATAGCTTTAGAACTAATATAATATTATAACGAAACATAGGCTGTGACCTATTTGTGACCAAAAAGGTCATAGAAATTCTGCTGAACAGATTTTGTCGCACTGTTTTCAGCCTTTAAGCTATTAAGCTGTCTTGAACACACCTTAAACCAATAGCAGGCCTAACGAACAAAGCTATTAGTATGTCGCCTGTCACATACTCGGGCACCTCCCCTTATTGTTACATAGTATTGCGTCATCAAACGCCTTCTAACTGGTGCAACTCATTTTATTTAATTATGTATTAGTGTCTTTTTAATTTCTGTGGTCGTTAATGACACATTTATCTCGAATTAACGAAGCGTTCCAAGGTTAAAAGAATAATACTTTAGTGTAATAAGGCTTTTGAAATAACTGAAAGCCGTTTGAAGACCGTACTGTTAAAGCTTCCTTATATTGTCCTGCAGTTGTCGATGAAAGGCGATCGTGCTCTGTGGTCGTGTCTAAGAACTCTATCCATATAATCGGTTCCTTTGGCAACCAACGAATCTGTGGATCAAAATCCCAGCCATGGATCGCGGAAGCACAAGGTGGCCAAAGACTCAGCATTACCCTTCTGGATTTCACAAATTCACTTGATCGTCAGTCTCAAAAACAAAGTAAACAGTCTTGTTATAAATATGGGAATTTGGAGGATAAAGCAGGGAAACGAAATGTTTCGATATGCGGAAACGGAGAAGAGAGGGAAAAGTCGTTGTACTTCACAACTGGAAATGCAGTGGAAATATACTTCAACGCACCTGACTTAGAGACCGTTGGAAACGTGATGCAAATCATTTTGAAACTTGAAGGTTATAAGAACTCTTATCCTGAACAAAATATAAATAAGCTGTACTGCTTGCTTTTTAAACAAACAAAAAAGTCTGGTTACTTCATAATCTTCAGTATCTTCGTCATTAACATAATTACCATTAACGTAAACAGTGCAAGACAGAAGTGTAGAAGGAAACGATTAAATGTGCTATGAATATCCACCGGCTTTCCGCAAACAGATGGTGATGCCAATTAAAGTGTGATTTGGTACTGTTCTTCGTTAGCTATTGGTTGCACAGAAGTCATTCCTCCAGAAGATACTTGGCTGAAGAGGAATGATGAATCGATTGTGATTGGGTGTTACTCCAGTCGTCAAACTTGGCATCTTAGGTGTGAAGCCGGGAAATGGATTGGTGTAATTGGAAACTGTTCGCATGGTGAGCTTCCAATGGTGTTGCCAATTTACTTTTTTTGCATCAGTATAATAAGCACAAAATTATTCTAAAGTATTTGCGTTTCCTTAGCATATAATGATCGAGAAGATAAAATATGTTCAACAAAGTAGGCCTACATCTAACAAATTGAACCCAAAAATCTCCTTCAGTCAGTAGAGGGTATGCATAAATTGAATCAATGGCTTATGTACTTTATATACGACTTGTACTTATTATTATGTTAGACTTGTTTACTGGAATGACTAGTGCTGGCATATGTCCAGCCCAATGAAGGTGCAGTCAACAGCAATAATTACCACGAATAATTACCATTTCGGCCTTAGATGTTGCAGCAGTAACGAAGTTTGTCTTTTTTGGTTTCCGACATTTGAGCAAGGTGATAATCAAGTGTAGTGTTTGTAGAACTTTCCTATTTTCAGGGCCACGAATGTAAAAAGGCCAACAGAAAGTATTAGGCCTATACCATCCCAACGTTGTTGTACAGTATTTTGTAATCTTTCATTTGGCTTATATGCATGTAATTTTTCCTCTGTGTGTAAGCACTTGCTACTATCGGACATTTCGATGACGTCGCTTTGATGAGTCGTCGTGTTGTTGACTTGTTTGTGATTGATTGGCGGGTTTTCTGCGCTAAGGCGAAATTTTTCGTTATATTACTGGGTAGTTGGTTTGTTCATGATCACGACCTTGGTTACAGGGTGCTTGTGGCTACCACTCATCGAACAAGTGCTGGTGCTTTGGTGTGACGCCGGCTGGTGCGCATTTTATCACGTGGGCTCTCGTGCGGAAAACGACGCGCTTAGGTTGTGATGAGTCATAGAACGGTCTGGACTGGTCTGAATTGGCATGCCTATAAAATGCGAATGCAAATGCATTGTTAGGAGATAGCAAAAAGATTTTGTATCGGTAGTCTGTCTTGTCCTCAGTTGATATTTTGAGTTATAAATGGCGTTGATATATTCATATATCTAAAACTATATATGTAACGTCTGAAGAACTGTTACGATTGATTTGTTTTTTTTTTCTCTTAATTATATGTAACAAATCAAAGGCTGTATGTCTCTTCTCGAGTTAGCACTACGCTTCAAATCGATCAAGTCGATAGTTCGAAGCCCTATCGATTTACACTTTGAGAGATGGCCGACAGTTGCGAATTCAGCATCAGGACAAATGAACGCGGCAATATATGTTATAGTGCGATTACTGGACTTTACCGTTAAGTTATTGCTACTGAAATTAAAATAAATATCAATAGGCCTTTAATAATAAATCTATTGCACATATGTCCATATTTTAGGGTTCTGATTGCTTTTCGTTGGATTTTGACATGTAGGGTTGGTTCTTTAGCCATATTTTGTGACAAAATATTTGCTTTACCCGCCACTTGATAAAGTGCAAAATACCAAGACTTTGTTCATTGCAGAAACCTTACTGGACCATCCCATTGTTCAATCGAATTCCGATGCAACTTTTTCTAGAAGCAAGCAAGGTAAGACATTTTCTTCTCTAAATTAAGCATTGTGATGCATTTTTAAAGCAGTATGAGACATTCTCTAGAAATAAGCAAGTGAGACCGTTTTAAGAGCAGGATGAAACATTTACTTAAGAAACAAAGTGTTGCACTTTCTAGAAATAAGGAACATTATACGTTTTCAACAAATGAGCGCAATCGGGCATTTTCACAGAATAATTATAGCCAGTGCAGACTACTTAATGGCGGTTATTAGACAAATATTTTCTGCTTCGTGAATTCGATATGCCTTTACCCTAAGTTCTTGGTATATTATTAACCAATTTTGAGGAAAGTTTTACAGATCCGTTGCAAAAGTAACTTGCATGGCATGATTCTAACGAAAATATCAATCGCCTTAAAAACTTATAAACTCTGAGCAATGAAGAATCTTAAGATTTGACAAACTTTTAATATAAAATCGAAATATGAAAGATGCTGCACGATAGAAATCTGTGAATAAGACTTAGTTAACAAAGCAGAATATTGGGCTAACAACATCTAAACTTGAATCACAGCACAAACGTTGAATTTTTGTTTATTGTTATTGGTTACATATTTAGTTTTTTTATTACTATTGTTTATTTATTATGATTGGTGTTGAAATGAAGTTAATTAATTTGATTTTGATTTATTTATAGAAACTTTACAAGAATGCTTTTAAAATAGACCTTCAGTATAGGCTTTAGGCCTACATGCATTATAATACCAATTGCTGTAGATCACAGCAATCTGTGTATAAACATTTGCCTACCTGTTAATTTGTATGGTGTCTATGTAACCATTTTTGTGTCTTTTTAACTTATTATTTTCACTTTAAATATTCTTCAGAGATTGGGGTTGGCATGGTAAAAAATCCCATCTAATCCACAACCGAAAATTTGATATACTTTTTTGTTATTTTCCAACTGGAAATTGTAAAGAACGTTGTCAAATAGTGTTAGTTTTAGCCTGTGTAGTCCACTAAATTGATTCGTTCATGATATTCACTAGTTATATTCGCTATTTTGAAGCTGTACCATGTCTGTGAAATATAGGTCATGTATATTTTATAAATTACAATTATTCCAGTATTAGTTTGATTCAAGATGACATGCCGGTCATTATTTTGCCTTAGTTCTGGCCATTGTCGCTATTTGTGGATTTACGACGGCGGTTTGTCTTGCAATCTTGTGTGTAGGAGCTATCTGCCTAAGAAGGTATGTGTAGATGACCAGATGTCACGCTTTTTGCATAACTTCGTTACTAGAAATATCTTAAACTCGTTTATTTTCTTTAAAAGTTTATATTAAAAGAGTAAAAAGGTGATTATTTCGAAAAGGATAATTATATAATTATAGCAATATAATTTATATGTATAATTTGAGGCTAATGCGGCAATGCGTCATAAGCTAAGAGAAAGAAAATAAAGGTTTTGACTTTCTGTAAATCTGTAGGCAGCCTATGTTAAACTTAAAACACGTTACGAAGCTAGGCCTACGTAGCAAAGATCTCCAACGAGTATAATTTGGCAGCGAAACTTTCTAGCCACACTATAGTTTTATATAGAGTATGTCATATTTGCTCGTGGCTTTATCGTGGACCTTAGGCGATAGTTAATTTTGTGCAAATTAATAAAAGTGACCATTGACCAATGCTTTATCGTTTAACTACAAAAATGCAAAACTTTTTACTTTGTCGGTACTTTTGGCTGATTTAGAAATAGACCTATGTGCTTTGCGCCACGCAGACACGTCTAGAGGCGTTTACAGTGGATTGCGAAGGTTTCGATAGCTTCGTATAACTTTGAGAAAAACTTCTTTTCACAGAATCAGTAGAAGAGTGACGGCATTTATCACTTCAAAAATAATTGGCTTCTGCGAATGTTTTAGCTAAAGAGAGCGTCACTTGACCATAAGAACCAAGCAATTTGGTTTTTCATCATCTCGGCCAAGAAAACTTATTGTAGTTAGTTGACCTATTTGTCAGACAATGCTACCATGCGCACAACTATTGTAGTGGAAAACATCAAAATCCATGGTTCACCATCGGTCGATCCTTGTGCGTTATACACCGGCGCGATAGACGTTACTAATAATAATAATAATAATAATAATAATAATAATAATAATAATAATAATAATAATAATCAGAAGAAGAAGAAGAAGAAGAAGAAGAAGAAGAAGAAGAAGAAGAAGAATTACCAGAACTTGACGAGTAGCAGCCTTTCCAGCTGCTGTTCCTCATCTTCAATAAGTTCTTAAATTACGAGGGATCATATGTACCTCAGGGAAAAAAATAATCAATAATAACCTCAAAACTTCACAGTTTAAGAATCAAAAACTCTGTGTTAAAGAAGCAAAGAATAATAAACGCTAATACAATTTAAATTGTTTTGCTATAGGCCTAAGACTTTAATGGTATAAGAGGTATACTTTTAGTCGCAACTAATATGATTTATTTCTTAAGTGATTAAAATCACAGACCTAAAACTCAATTGATATATTTGTTAATATATTACCAAGAAAAAATATAGATCTATAAATACAAAGTCGAGAATAGTCTATTGTCCGAGTTTTAAAAATGTTGCGTCACTGTGACGAAGATACCTAAGTTTCTTAAATGCCTAGGCTTATCCCACTAGTGCTTCTTATTTAGAAATTGCTATTGTTGCCTATTTAAAATCGAGATGATAAATGCTTTACAAAATGTTACAAATATTACAGATTTCACACTCAAAAGAAGAAGAAGACGCAGGAGTACAAGACCCTTAACTGCCCGATGAATTCTATTCGAGGTGTCAGTTTAGCGCGAGAATATGCTGGAAGCGAAATGAGTAGTTCAATAGCACAAGTGCCAACGTATTCCTTCTACGCAGGACACAGTGATATCAATGACGTCAGCAACCCAATCAATCCGAATAACAGCAATTCTAGCGCCAGACTGTGAAATATCCGCCGATAGAACACGTACTTTCTCTTGGAAATTGTTCTGCATGGGCAGAGTGCATGGAAAATACATTTTATGGGAGCCTGAACCAACTGGGAGGGGAATTCTCCTTCCTGCCATGAATTTTACGGTTATTTTGATATGTAGATGTTCACGAACCACAGTCTGTTGACCTTACCGACACTTTCTTTTTAAAGAATTTTTCAAGTCCTAATTGCCATGACATTGCACCAAATTATGAGGTAAAGCAAGCCAAGATTCTGATGACAAATGTTAAGAACTGAACGACATGACAATTTAATGTATGGTGTTGTTAATGTATTGTTATTGCGTGGTATTGTAATGTATCAGCGTAAACTTCTAAACCGGCCCTTGACTCGGCGTTACGTCAACGAGTCTTTTTAGCGCAGGTACCCACGTGATCAATTGAGCACCAGCCGATGTCACATCAAAGCTCCAGCACGCCCTCGATGCGTGTAAGAGAGACGTATCCAGCAATCCGCTGCACGTGATCACTGTGTGTCATCAAGGTAGAAGCAGCTTTGATAGAAAGCATCACTATACAAGTCTTATTACGTATCGGACATGGGTGATAAAAACATGTTCGACACACAAGGTCCTAGGTCCAAGGTCACTCCCAGGTAATGTAATCGCTCATTTATTACACGATTACACGATGGTTTAAGGATTTGTTGGTTGTAGTGTCCATATATGGATTACCTCACGTTCAAAATTTCTTCATTCAACACAACGTTGAAGGTTTTCTTGAAGTCTGTAAACTGATGCAGACTTTTTTGTTGTGTTCACAGCTTTTATCGAGTATTTTTTCTATGAATAGCCCTACCTGATGAAAATGTGCATCTTTTCAGTCTGCACCAGCCATTGTTAGGCCTAATTGTGTAAATTTTGAAGTTAAACCCGCAAAGGCTTGAAAGTATCCTGCTCGTGCGTTTGGCTAAATGTAATGTTTGCCGTTAAGATAATAGCTGAATCATGTTATTTAACGCGAATCGTTGTTTTTTTTGAGTCAGTATAAAAACTGTTGTAATATACTTTGCATTTGCGGTTTGCATTTCTAGTTTATTAAGCACATTAGTCCACCTAAAACAAACTCTATCCATGTGTGTATATGCGTGTAGAACCGCTAATCAGAATTTTCATATAAATGGAGCTCTTCAAACCCCTTTTGAATTTTCATGACATTTATAGGCTCGACCGCTTCATTGCTTTATCCTTCTCAAGCTCATTCTAGTTGTTGCTTCTTAGGCCTATATATTAAACAGTTTTCACTAATAAATGTTTTGCTGTCACAACCGCGTTGTTATTTATAGTGTTTTGAATAAATACTGTCATGTATTTTATAGTCGATGAATTTGGACCGTTTTGAGACGACCCCCGCTCTATTAACATTAATAGTAAACTTCTGAATAATCCATAGGCCAAATCTTTGCGCGCTCTCCGCATAATAATGAGTCAAATGTTGGCTAAATTAACGTTGTATGCTTCCTAACGATGTTATGGCATATAGTGCATGGCAGATAGTGGTCACATAATTTTGTCGAGTCTCTAGCTCTACGCGAATTGAGACAACACATTGTCTTTCCAAGAGGTTGACACTGTTAGCGCAACAAAGACCTAGTGCAGTTCCAGATCATGATGATGATCATCATGGTGAATTTGATAATGTCGTGGACTTTGAGACATGCGTCGTCTTCCGAGGCAGTAAAGAAGGAGCCAGGTATTGAATGTTTTTACTTCGCATCTCATTTCAACACGATTTCTTATTAACGCTATATAATAAAAGCAGAGTACGGACATAGACAGACACACGTCACCCGGGTTGTCTCCAGCACATCTGTGATAGCCCAGAAAGTCTGATTTTGAGAGGTGAATGAAGAACAACTTAATCTATTGTTCTCCGACCAAATCTGGTTTTGACTTTTTTCTTTTACCCTTAATAATTATTAAATAATTGCTTCAATATCTATTTTAATCCGAAAGTTGGCTACAAAATTTTCATTTTATATGCTAATTAATCAAGACTTATTGTCTCTCTTCAGTAGAATGTCCAATTCCATATTACCTAAAATTTAGGCTCGCATTTATTTTGCTTACCTGTGAAAGAGTTTTGCTAACTATAACCATAGTAACTTCTACTAAATACTATAACTTCACCCAATCAGAGATGTGTCTGCTTATATAGACTACTATATTGGCCTCTGATTTAAAAGACAAGGGTAAAAGTCGGCCATCCCCGCTTTTAAATGCCAGCATGGATTGCCAGCGTCCTGCCACTTCAGGTTCTGTGTTTCGGTAGCAGTAGTTCCCAGTCGGTCATATTTTCGTTCTCTGCCACTAACTAGAATCTTTCGTTCCAAGGACTTCCCCTAAGACATAACTGATGGTCCTCGTGGATTTCCCTGACATCCGTGACTACCGGTCTGAATTCTCCAGACGCAATTCAGCAATTCTGCACCAGTCATCTGGAACAGTCTTCCTGTTCACATTACTCACAACAACATCTGGTTAGACATATTCGTAAAGCGGCTTAAGACCTATTTGTACCGTCTTGCTTTTGTTGTCTGACCGCTGTGACTCATCCACGTCTACGATTCCTCGCTCAGCCGATGAACATATGGCGTGCTAACAAATGTCTTACTTACTTGCTTGCTTGCTATTTCATTATTCTTGAATCTCTCGTGTGGGACGCTCTAACGACTGAGATTAAGGATGATACATTGTCTGTAACTGATGTCCAAAAGAAAAACGCATCTGTTCACTATGCTCACTAGGCCAGCATAGGTATCTGAATGATGTTTCTTTTTTACATTGATTCATAGACAATGAAACTGTCATTGACGACATTTAGTAATACGAGGCCGGATCAGGCGCATTTTGAGATTTTATTTTAATTGTGCGCGTTCCTAATGTCGTCTAATAATAATAATAATAATAATAATAATAATAATAATAATAATAATAATAATAATAATAAAAATAATAATATCTCATAATAATAATAATAATAATAATAATAATAATAATAATAATAATAATAATAATAATAATAATTATAATAATAATAATAAAAAAAAAAAAATAATAATAATAATAATAATAATAATAATAATAATAATATAATAATAATAATAATAATAGCAGCGATAATAATAACCCAGGTAGCACGCAAACTTTTTAAAGCGTTTGCTTTTACTTGGGCCCGTTGAATAATGGTTGCGTTACAATGTTAACGTTCAGTAAACGTTTTGTGTAAACGTCAGTAAGATACTGTTCAGAGCACAGGTTCATTTTCATCACTTGATTGTTAATTAATGCAAACAACTTCATAGTATCATCAACATGAAGAAAATATGACGCATGTAAGACAGCGAAACTTCAGCTCCATTACTTCTCAAGCCTCACCTCCAGACAGGTTAAGGGTCGTCCACAAAGGACTCCGCAAAAAAGAACCTTCTTTGGACCCCTCCCTCCCCTTTGTCCGCATCTGTCTGCAATTGATCTTACCCTCCCCCTCACTCTCCCCCTTTGCAGACGTCCGCACTCAGAAGGCAGTGAACAATAGCAGACCAGCATCGTGAAAACGTCATTAATAAACATCTCATTCTAGCTTATTTAATTAAAAGAACCTCACAGTGGCACCATACATGGCTGACAGATTTACATAGATGCGACTTAAGATAGGTTGAAAACTTGAAATGTTTCTTTAGCTGTCTGCAGCAGAACATTACTAATGATGAACCAATGCAGTACAGAGTGTCCGCCATCTGACTGAAGTTGATGTTTAAAGCATGGGTTGTACTAAAGGCTATGTACGTGTACCAAATTTATATGCGGACGTTCGCATGGGCAATAGCCCTCCCTCCCCTTGTCCGCAATTGTCCGCATTTGCATCCTCCCTTTTTCCTCCCTCTTTGCGGACGTCCTTTATGGACGACCCCTAACATTGTTTACTCTTTTAGAGGAAAGTGCAACATTAACTGTGGATTCCAATACCCTACTCACTCAGTATCACGGTATCTCATGAAATCTTTTGGAAAATCTTTGGAGTGGCATAACTATTTCCTGAATGATCGTAGTGATTCTCCTTATATTTGCATTGTATCTATGCTAAATTAAAAACTAAAGTGTACATAGCTAATGTAATGCTTTGGTATGGTGTATATGTGTGTTTAATTATATATCAAAGCCAACGTTTATATAGGTAAAATGATTAAATTAGTTTATGCCAGCATGATAAGACGAATTAATAGCTAATAATAGTGTATGGGGAACGACAGAATTCCGTACATTGGATTCAACGAAAACAAGGATTCAGCAGCCCAGATTTCAAACTTCAACCGTCAACCGGATATCGTCTGTCGAACAGACGACTTTCACGCTCTACGCGGCAATGCATAACGTTCAGACTTCAGTCGAGCAGTAATCGTCATTCAAGTTACACGTGCTTGTGGAGAAGCTCTCTCAACTCATAATTGATAGTTATGTGCCGTAAGATCAACGGTGAATCGACTAGTAAAAGCTTCGAAAGTGGTTTAATCGTGCGAAGCGTTCGTTCGATCCTACAACGGTGACTTGTGAATTGATGATAATCGAACTAGACAAGCAGAAACATTTTATGCTCTGAATTGTGGTGGACCTCGGGCGACGACAACTCGGGTCTTCGTCTTTGGTGGACACCAAGCTCGACGTATATCCTCTGGTCTGAAGGACACCAGGCTCTACGTCGAGTCAAGAGCCAAAGAATCAACCTAGCTGTAGAGAAGCTAGGACTCATAAAGTGTTTGCGATCGGCTACAACTAGGCCGGATTGTGATTTGGACGTTCGTTGTGTTTAACCGCGTGAAGGACATGCATGCCAACAGCACTGCTAATTATAATCTATCTTCAAACCGAGTCAGCAACTTCATGCCTACCAAGCCTAAAGAAAGAACCAAGTTCGAGTTTGGATGCCAACGAGGGAGCTTAATTTACTAGTAATATCTAGATATAATAATAATAATGCTGGCATAGGTATGTATGGCTGTAATCTACGACAGATAAAGAATGGCGTGCGGCCTTGCTTTTGCATATTGTTTTAAATGGACTTGAACTATTTTTAAATCATTCCACTGAAACTGAAAGGGCTAATATTGTGTATACCCCTATATATGAACATACACTATTCTCTACAATCGACCATCTTCTTTATTTATAAATATAACGGCTAGTAAGATCGAGCTAGGCCCAAAACTTTACAGATCGGATGACGAAGGTGGCATTTCGATCAGACAGCTAGGGACTGATACGCGCTCATTCGGTGTGCCACAGAGGTTGGCTCTTTGATCGCCGTCTTTTCTGTTTATCTTGTATCACTACTGCTCTTAGATTCACCGATATGCCGGCTATATTCGGCTGTAGTTGACATGTCAGCCATCAGATGTACTTGCTCATGGATCGAAATCGTGAGCTATTGTGACGAAGTATAAACCTGGACGTCATCCAATCGGTTTAGGCTAAATTCGTCGCAAGGGTTTTAGCTTTTTACTGTCATTCTTTTCTGTCGACAAGTGACTGCTGCTTAATCATATGTTTTAATTTTATAATGTTTGTAACAAGGTGCAACAGAAGTCTACTGTCAGTTCGAAACGTTTCAACCGCGGTGTCCAAAGAGTGAGGTAATTCTGATTAAAAGCGCCACCTATGGACGAATGCGCATTGGAAGATGCATAACGGCTGATGAAGTTGCTGCTCAGCGGTCGCTGGCCGGTGATGATCCTCGCATCCTTGGGTGTTCAGCAGATGTTCTGCAAATTCTTGATGAGATATGTTCTGGAAAGGCAGAGTGTGAAGTTCGTTTTTCCGACAGTGCATTTGAAAATACCAAACCGTGTCTACCCGGTCTCTTTATGTACCTTGAAGCCAGCTATGAATGCATTAAGAGTAAGTTTTAAATACAGTATATTATCTATAGTGTTATAGATTTCCTTTTTACATATGACATTAACCGTGAAAAGCGTCTTGTATCGATCGGTTAAGCAACTTTCGCTAGCAGTTGGTTATGTTGCTCTGCTTGTCTCTAAACAGACAAACTAGATTAGCCTAAATATATGTCCATATGCCTTGCGTCCTGCTCTACAAGTTTTTGTTTTTTGAACTAGAATTATAAATACGCTTACAGAAAGGAAATTAAAGTTGAATGTCACTGCGATAATTACACTATGTAACACGATTTTTGTTCCTGGGTAGTAAGTGTTATTTCCTACTTGCTTATGCCTCAAAAGTATAGCAAATGGCTGTTATTCCCTTCAAACTTTGCTTTTGTGACGAGGACAATGATATTCTGAAATTTACCTCTTTCCAATGAGAAAACGGGCGAATTTGCGCCTTTTCATTCACATAAAGTCAGGAAAAAAACAGTCATCTGAATCAAAATTAACATGTATTTACACTACAGTTATACAAAAATGTTTCATAAGGCCCAGTTTGATGTGCAGTGGTGGCATCAGCACCATCTGGTGGTCCACCAGTGGCTCCCACTTGACGTTGTTCCTCCCCACAGAGAACTCGGTCTGCTGTGGCCAGTCCGTTTGTGGTAGTGCATTTTGTTGTCCCTGCTGTCCCTAACGCAAAGATAGCAGGGAAACTTGGTAAAACCGCCTTGAAAACCAATCAGGAATGCCACCATTTTGAAGTTTCCGATGACCTCACAGCCGTACTCATCATACTTCAAACCATCTACCAAGCTCTTGTTGCTGTTGTAATCCTGTTTGATGTTTCACATATACTATCACGACTCCCCTTCTTCCTCTTATCTCTGTTTCTGCTCCAAGCCTCGCACGTCTTAGCAGAAGCTTCCTCGGAGTTCTTTTTCGCTCTTGTCTTGATAAATTGGCCGCAAACATGGCAAAATGCGTCTGCCGGATGCTTGCAGCCTCGTGATCCAACTCAGATGTGTACCCACTTAGGCAGCTACAACTAAACTGAACTGGTGGGCTTAAGGCCACTGTATTTATACTGCTAGTTCTATTTCTGGAAAGTTCTAGAAGGTTCTCGGATGTTCTAGAATATTTTCAAAAGTTCTAGAAGGTTCTAGAAAGCTCTAGCAGTTACTCCAAGTTTACTCAGCACTGAATTCGTCTTGAATGACCTGTAAAAAAAGATAAATTTCAGAATATCTCTGTCCTGGTCACAAAAGCGAAGTTTGTGGGGAATAATAGCCATTTTCTATACTTTTGAGGCATAAGCAATTAGGAAATAACACTAACTACCCAGGAACAAAGCAAAATTTAAAATTTGTTACATAGTGTTATATCACATCCTTATCATCCATAGCTTGTCATCCGGTTTGAGGGCTATAAGGAATTTCGACTGGTTCTGTCCAATGAATTATGCTTTTGGTATGCGGTTTTGCTTAGAAGCGATCATCGAATGATGCCTTATGCATTATGATAACTGTGCTACACAGATTACCAGATTAGATTAGATTCCCAGCGATTGAATTTGTCATTTGATCCGTTTGTTAAATACTCCATTGCATTCTAGTTGTAGATGAAGAACGTTCCTGCACGGTTACTGTGTCCAAGAATCCAATTCACATCGTTGTAGCTCAGAACATTTGCGGTACGAAATCTCAGCCGTGGCTTCTAGAAGCACCGGTTGGCCAGAGAGTCAGCATTGGTCTCCTTGATTTCAATATCGCACGAATGAACGGACAGAACAAACAATCCTGTTTCAGTCATGGATTCATTGTAGATAAGACAGCAAAACGAAATGTGTCGATCTGTGCACAGGGAACGGAGAGAGAGCAGGAATTGTACCTGTCGAGTGGCAATGTCGTTTCTATATTTTTAAACCCATCGGACCAGTCGGAACTAACACGTCATGCGACAACTTTTATAATAAAAGCTAAAGGTTAGTACACCAGCAAGCAAAACAGTTCTATCGAGAAATACTTAAAAGGCGTATATTAATTGCCTCGATACATACATGTAGGCTTATTATACACACGCATAGGCCTATGGTAAAACTGAAATTTTAGAATGTTCCCTTACACAGTTCAAAAATAATGAGAAACATCAACCGTAAACAGACTGGTTTTCAGTTTAGAGCGAAAGATAGTCTCAGCAAGAAAGTCGCGAACTTGAGGAGGTGGAGAGCCCAAACGGTGGAACCAGCTATTGCGGATGAACGCCAGACAAAGACAAGAAGTGTGCCAGGAACAGCATACTGTCAAAAAGATTCAGAAAGACGAGAGGATCGCTTTTGACAGAGCTGCAGGATAGAATGGCTAATGATCTGCACATGCCCTATACATGAAAAGTGCCAGCTTGAAGCGGAAACGCTCACATATCCTGTAGGTCATTCAGAGAACGAAGAGCAGTTGTGATGTGATCTCGGCAAGACAGTCCACAGCACAGTCATGCAACCTGGTTTATGACTCAAGTTAGAAGAAGCAGAATGCAGTCGAGGAGATCATAACAGTATAGAATCGTTGTAACTTAAACATACACTCATGAGAATATTTTACTCATTCTGTGTATGCGTAATTGAAACTTCATTAGAAACGCTGATACGTGATGCAGAACAGAAAATTCTTACTCAGTTCCTACTTTGACTGCAATAATAATGATACTAAACAGTAGGTCTGTAATTCTGTAGTTCAATAAACCCGACCTTTTCTATAATTTGATTTACGATTGAATACATATATTATTTTGTTATTCGAATAATATCTAGCTGTTGGTTGTTCGGACGTAATTCCACCTGAAGACGCTTGGCTTAAGAGGAACGAAGACAAGATTCAGATTGGTTGCTATTCAAATCGTCAAATATGGCAACTCAGTTGTAAGGAGGGAAAGTGGGTTGGTGTCCTGGGAAACTGTTCACAAGGTCAGTATTCACTTATCTTAAACACATCTTCATAGAACGAAGGTTAACGATGAATAGATAGAAGACACTCCAGATATAGAGCCGCTAACTGCAACAGTGATCCACTGCGCTTAAAAAGTAAAGCACAGTATTGAGCGCAGAGACTTGTATGAATTTTGAAAAGATGATGGAACTGTTACCTTTTCGTAGATCAAAATATTTATCTAGATCAAAATATTCTGACAACAGTGCAGTGTCAAGCAGAAGCAACAATATACGGAGTAGAAAATTCGTTGCATGACACATATATAACGTTGACCCAGCGACGTGACCCCATTTTGAACGCATGGACATTTCATGGATATGCAAAACAAACCTCTATTTTACCAGTTTTCAGTTGGTATATACATTTCCTAAGCATCCAATACCTAGAACGTAGCCATTTGCAAATAAGAACTACTTAAAAAGTAAATGGAGCTTCCTATGCAGAGTCACATCATACTGTACCTTTCTTCTCTCTAGGACAATATGGCAAGTAGTGCAGCTTTGTCTTAATAGCTATTTGCTTGAGTATAGAGAAACAACATCTTTAGAGCCCTAGATTAACAGAACAATTGACTTGAAATATGATATGATGGGCGTTATATATCCTCGAATGAGTTCGAGAGCGTTCTTGTTACAGGTGGCGCACCCAGTGACACCCACCGTATAGGCCTACATGGTTGTTTCTTTTCTTAGACCGTTTCAACTTTCAAAAAAAGTATGGATTCCACCAATTATTACAAAAAATGGCTCATTTGACGAAGTTTCGTATTGGAATGTGTCTTTTTACTGCGCAAGTGTTCAAATTTGACGAAAATTTATTCCTTACATCTTTAAAGTTTCGGAGTTTATTTTTCTGATTGTTACATTTTTCCTTGAAAATGATTTGAATTAATACAGGCTCAATCGATTTTTTGGCTGCCATTGTAACGAAACAATATAATTTAGAATAAATAAGATCTTAAAATGATTGGTGAAAATTTCTGTTTTAAAGGTTGCATTGTATTTCAGGTATTCTGATACATCAGTCAGTAACAGAATTAGAAGGTGTATCCTTAATATCTAGAGAAGAGCAAGGTAATTATCTCATCGTTTATTCTCAATCACTTAAGTGGTAAAAACGTAACGCCAAAGACCTGTTGTTGAATCTGTATATGCGTATGTACGTATTATTTATATACGTATACATGTACATATATATGCATACTTTATTGCACATAAGATTAAAAAACAGAAGAATACTTAGATCATCTCTCCATTGGTGGCATAAGTTCTTTTTTACATGCAATCCAATAGTTTACATAGTAGTTTCTGCTTAACCACGCTGTATCATAGTGAAGATGATTTGTGTCGCCCTCCTCCTTTATCCAGGCTTTGGACTGTCATCACTCGAACACGGCAGTGAAGGAATTACTGCCCCTGACAGTGATACGAAGTCTATAAATTAAAGATTTATACTCAGTTCCATAACTATTCACCGACATTAGCATCTTAAGATTGATATTAGCATTACAAAACTTTAGGAAATTTTAATATGGCAAGATAACTTATGGACATACCTGCCCACATCTGCAATATGAACTCATTGATTCGCACAGGTTTCTTATGCACATTGAATTTCTTATGGGACTATCTAGGTGACTGGACTTGTATATAGTTTTAGTTTAAGTTTCATTAATGTACAGATTGCACATAACTTATTTAGTTTGTTTATATAATGAAAAATGCTTAGTTCACATTTCTATTGCCATCTTGCATTAACGAAGTTAATAGGCTACCCATCTAAGCGGGACCTGGTCCCTTCTGGCTTTGCCTTTTCTGTTCTGGCAAAGTGTACGTTTTATGTGTAAACTCATGCATTGAATTTGAGATCAATAAAAGTCAGTCAATCAAAAACCAATCAACAAATGAAATCCAAACACTTTACGGTACACAGTGTCCCAAAGACGCATAAACATTAATCAGTTGAGTATGAGTGTCGACGATCTTTCGAATTTGACAAACAAGCAGGATTCGAACTCTCGATTCGCCCGATATGTAGTGTAGCCTTTATTTGAGACAAAAATACACAACTTCTGATTTTTGTCATTATAATTGAATAGCTGAACTGTTCAATGATTACAGTACTTTGAACGTCGACATACAGTGTTTAAGCACACGAATCTATCAACGGCATTTGTAACTCAAATTATCAAATGGGCAGTGGGCACACGACAAATTACAGCTATGAAAGCGTTTAACGCTTTCTTGACAATGTGCCCGTAATCGCTTCATATTTCAAGCCTAGACATGCCTTCCGCTATTGGGCAATGGCCAAATACCCGCTGACTCATCACAAGGTAAGCTTAACGCGTTCCCGCGCGAGCGTCCACGTGATAAAATGCGCGTCGGGAAAAATCACTGCTGAAGTCAGGCCGTCTGCACGCATCAGCATCAGCCAATTGCAAACACGTCAACAACTAGATGACTCATTGGCATGACGTCAAGGAAACTTCCATTACAAACGCGCTTAAAATATGTTAAATCGTCATCGGAAAAATCACGCTCACAATGAGAAATATTATTTTGCAACCGAACTTGTAAGATTGGAAGTCTGCTGCAACTGATTCTACTCTAAGAGTACTTAGGCTGCCAGATAAAAAGTACAGTACGCTGTTTATCTGAGAAACCACTGGGCAGTAACAGGTACCCTGTGTTGATTTGTAACTCGTTACAGTTTAACTGATAATGCGATGGCTATTTTTTTCTATTTAGTCTTAGCCATTGTCGCCATTTGTGGAATTACTTTGGCGATCTGTCTGGCAATTGCGTGCATCGGAGCCGTTTGCTTACGAAGGTAACCTTAAGACATTTTAATGTGCGTCTTTGCATAAAGTAATCATAAGGTAATGTAGCACTAGATTTCGCAAAATTACTCAGAGGAAGTACTGGAACTAAAATAACTGCAAAACACCGCATGTCTTTACACCTTATTTGAAGCAGAGAGAAGGCGATTATCACAGTTGGCTTGAGTAGCTCATGGCAGAGTTCGAAAACATCCAAATTCTGCGGGTAACTCAAGCACTTGGCGCAGCTTTAATGTTTTGCAAAGTTTTAGTCACATTTTTTGACGATTTCTTTGCGTATAAGTTTTGTCATATTCAATACATTCCAAATTGTCACGTTTTTGTGACTTAAAATTAAAAAATTTTGAAAATTGGTACAAAAATTTTGGACGATGGTTTGAAATATGCATTTTATTCTCTCACGCTCCAAAAATAGTTGTAGCCTTTCTGAAGATTCATCTTCAAGCGAATGGGAACACCTTGGACAATTTAGAGTTAAGATGACAGAAAATGCTACAAAGTATTGATTGTTATACCAGGTGTTTGAGAGGTTGATATTAACCTATTGATCGATCCCAAATTTCTATAGGTCAAGATCTCTATAATACAACCAATTGAAGCAAATCGGTTGAGACACTTTGGATTTCTACTGGATATAAAGCGCATGTGACTACTGCAATAGAGTCTCTGGTGTGTGTCTATATGGACTAGAAATAATTTCAGGGTCTACGCCAAAAGCAAGAAAAAGCAGGAGTACCGAACGCTCAACTGCCATACTGGATATCGACCAACGGACCAAGAAGTCGGTTCAAATGTAGCGAATAACCAGGATATGAATGGTTTCGGTGTACAACAGGTGCCACTGTATTCAGTATACGCTGGGCAGAGTGATTTCAACGAAGGCGACAATCCGATCAGTGTAAATCTCATCAATCCATCAGTTAGACTGTGAATCGGTCATCAATGAAAACTCTTTTAAAGTTCAATACCAAACTTCTTTTTATAGAGGCCGTAAGGACAAGTTACACCGATATGTATTCGTTCCATCTGTCGTAATCGTAAATTCTGCTCTTCTACAACGCCCGTTAAAGCTGAGTTTAGGTAGACGGATAAGATGTTAGGAGCTGCAGCAACGAAGAAGATACAAGAAGCTGAAAGATGTATGGTTGGGCTTTTTGGCATTTTGCTAGGAATGACAGCTTGAAAGATATGAAGTGAAATTGCGAGGGTTGGCGAAGCAATAGCATGAACAATGGTATTCTGAAGGGAATCCGTAAGAACATTTAGCCAACGAAGGACTAAAGATACTTTGCTCTAAGTAATTTCTGATTTTCTCGTTGCATCAGTTTATGCAAATTTCAGCTGCTGTTCGTTTACACAAGTAGATTTAGAAACTAATGTTTCAACCATTTGCATTTTTAAAATTGGTTTTGCTTCGGCCGGCAATTCACTCATTTACTGGAATAAACCATTTAAATGAGCGTTATACAAAATATGCTACATCAGAAAACTTGCCAGCATGTGCCTGTGTATTGTAATGGTTAAACAAGTAAATCAACGCATACAAAGCTGGCATCTTTGATGATCCATCGACTGAATGTAACTTATGATAAAAAACCAAGCTGTAATATGTTCTACACTTCATAGACGATATTTCCACAGGATATTTTTTCAACAAGATCGCTACTTTTGTGACGATTCCCGGTCTTGTTGCACAGCGACAGTAATGATGTATGTGCATAAAGTTCGCTTATTTACTGTCACGGCCAAGTGATACAGGCTAAATGTAAATTTCTGATTTCTCAGCGCCACTCAAAAGCTTCGTTAGGGATACCAGCTTATTCACCGGCTCTAATCCGTCAATGCGAGGAATGTTACAGACTTCGCCGTGTTATACGACGAATGTCAGGGTTACGTGTGAGATGTCACTACAGAGAAACTTCCGGTCTTACGAGATGTCGCTACACATCTTCTTAAACAGTCTAGGACATTCTGGCACCTTCTATAATGCCTTTGTAGCTAGTTAACAGACGTCAGTGGCCTAATGACATCTATAGCTATAAATTAATAGATCAGAGACAATCAAGCTATGAAAATGAATCATTTTCAGTAGGTTCAAATAGAATTTTGAAGCACATCATGGGAGGATACGTCCGCATTACTCCTTGTCGACATTCAGATGGCGAGAAGATATAGCGCGAAAGATACCGCGGGTCAATGTTCTAAGCTGAAGGCACCCAAACTTGACTAAGTAAAAGCGAGATTAAATCAGACCAAGACAATAATAACCGATTCGTCAGAATCCTAATCAGGTTACCCAGATAGAATAGGAGTCAACACAGTTGAAACCGATTCCATATATGCTTTTCACAACAAACAGCTAGAAGAACTGACTGGAGTGCGACGTCGGGTCCCCAGTCTGCACGTCGGTACAACCATCTGTGCGCCAAGTAGCGAAAGATATCCAGACAACACCATAATTTCGTAGCTCCATAGAGATACGTTTCCCGATATCCAAATGTCTAGGGCGGAAAGGCATAGAGACGTGTCATAAGACTCCACTGTCCCAGGAACTTAGATAACGACTGGTATCTCATATTAATGGCCGTAGTTCCAGAGTTACTAGATGCAAAATGGTCGTAAAGAGGAAGTCCGCAGTTTAAAATGCATATTAAAGGGGCCGACCACTGCCAGAAAATGAACGAATGCTATTCTGAGAAAGTCATCCTCAAGGCATTGCCCATCCCGCGACCGCGGAAGAGGCCGAGACGGATCCCCAGACAGAGCTTTATAGTGTTGCCTCGGTTAAGGAAGAGGTCGTGAACCATTCTTTGAGAGAAGGGACACTATGGGCAGAGATGGTACGGAACGACCATTTTACTTACAGAGTTAAAGGGACAGTGATGCGGGTGCCTCCGGGGGTAGAACTGGGCTGGAGTCACCCACGTCCCACGAAGTTATGCCCAGACCGAGACCAGCACGAGAACCGCGCGTGCAAACATATACCAATAACATGACGACTCAGAGAAATTTTGTATACAAACGCTTGCTTAAATTGCTGAATAAGCAGCACAATATTACGTTAGCAGCAGGGATGGCAAAGTAGCTGCTGCTGTATTCTCATCTGCAACATCATCACTATTGTTATCATCGTCGCTGCCGCATTAAAAAAATTCCATCGATACATCAGTGGTGTTCACTTCAAACAAGTTAGGATTTTTGCGATATCAAGAAGTCTGGGCTTGATTGTGGACTCTCACAGCTATAAAACAAGAGTGCTTTTAACATTTGTTCAAGTGTCTACAACTTTTTGCAGTTTCGTACGGTTTATACGGGGCAGGCATCATTAAAACATACTAAACGAAAAAGGATAAAGAGAAGGAATAATATTTCACCCTATACTACATCCCACTTTCCATTTGTCTATCTCTGTCTGAATTCTGCTCATATTGACCTGTAAACAGACACGCTACAATGCAGAACCAGAATATAACTTCTTTACTGCAAAAGATACCGTGAGTAGGCTTAGCTAGTCTTACAAAAATCCTAATTTCGTCCACTCCCGCTAACGTATGCACAAACCACGATATGTTGCTATATATCACATAAAAGAAAGGTTGAATATTAGTAATTTACCTTTAACTTACATAGCATATCTCTAAGTTTTTTTTTTAACTGTAACTACTCAAACGGTACCTACTCAAACTAGGCCTATATTGAATTCACGCGTGTAACTGATTTTATCAAAATCTGTTTTACTAAATAAGAGGCATTTAGCACAGACTGTTAAATATTTAAACTCAACAAAACTTGATCTGTGCTTGTAAAATTGACACTTCAAAAAAGAGAGTAGGCCTACAGGCTAAATAAAATAATGACTAAGAGCTTAAGCTGAGCCTCACTTGTGGTACCTTCTTTTAATTATAATATTTTCCATACAAACTAAGCTTAACTTACCCAATAATAATAAAATGTGTATGTCCCAACATTATTTAGATTCAGTACAAGCCCAAACCAACAAAAACAATATGTGAAAAACGAAAAATCCCACGTGAAAAATCCCATTTACATTCTTGATTCATTCAACCTTAATTTTCTCTGTAGCCTAAATACACATCCGGGATTTAGGAACCTTTTCCCTCAGCAGGTCACACGGATATTAGTCTCATTATTTGTCAGAGCACTTGGTCAGCGTCTGCACAATTGTTCGGCCTCCAAATCGTCTTATTAGTATCACAATTCGCCTGGAAGCGTCACAACTGGACCACGAAACACGCGTCTAGAGGTATTAAGTAGCAATTATATTACAAATACAATTACAATTACAATTATTATGTAGATATAGATGATGACGACAATCGTTAAATCTGCTTAATGATCATCTTTTGTAGATTAACTAGGTTACTGCGCGCACAGAGTTCAGAGTTCTGAAATAGCCGATAACTTCAACGATCTCAGAGGTGAATAATACAGACGAAGCTTGCATTATGCAATAGCTGTGTAAGCCTAGTTGTCACACTCGTTGGCCCTCGGAGTGTTGTCATTTTGCGTTTTCGACATGTTGGGGCAACGGATTTGTTGCCACGGTTGCCTGGCAACAAAATCCATTACAACAATGACCTACGGGCTGCCAGAGGGCGCTGCATAGGAGGGCTTCCGTGGATGGGTGGCCACAGACATTAGACAAGCTTATTGCCAACATAAGACGAACGTTCATAGCATTGCGCCTGACGTGTGACGAGCAAACCCTGTATCGCTGCATAATACACATGATTATTTTCATACAAGGTAGAACATGCCTGCTGTCTACGTTCAACCCGCTATGTGCATCGCCAGTACTCGTTTCTGTCTTGTTTGCGTTTACTGCATAAGGCCGAACTATCGACCACTGGGTATACGCATCGGTTGTCTATCAAGTTGAACGTCATATTCACATTCGACCAAAGGAGACGAGTGGTCCCACTAATCCCGTCAAGGACCAAATGTTGCCGACATGTTAGAAATGACATACTCCATCTACAAGAACATTAAAGCGCTTAGGAAGCCTTAGATTTCACCCATATTCCTGCCAAAATACTCAGTAACCAAGTGTCACAAGAAGCCACATGGGACCTACACGGACATTCCTGAAACTTCGACTTGCATGCATTAGATTTCATTGTAACATATATCGCATGTTCGCCAGCAAATATGAAAAACTCATCCCCATCAGAAACCAGAGTGCTTTCCACATCATACACCCTACCCATAAGACTATCTATGCCACCCATCCGATATCCGTACCAAACACATCTCCGCAGCAACCCCACAACCTTTCCATTTCAGTGCACTGAACTCACTTGTGAAAAATATTACAATTACGCGAGAAGACTTGTTTATGATTGGCTGGCGGGTTTCCCGCGCTTTACGAGCGAAATTTCTGTGACATAACATCGATGAGTTATCTTATTACTTGCTTGTGATTCATTGCCGTTCGCGCGCATTTCAAATATACTATTCTGATTAGTTGGTGTTCGTGTGCAAATTTTAAATGCAATGTTGAAAGAGCGTGAAGATTTGCAGCACTTGTCCAGTGTGTGTTGAATGTTTTAATTACAAATGTCGTCGATAGGTTGATAGAATCTGCGGCGATTAATTACTGTTGTGAATGAAATGTTCGTTTAATAATAATTTTTAAAATTATAGACTTTTTATTTTTACTTGCGTTACCGCTACGAAACTGCCGAGTCGGCGGTTGGAATTCCGATATACTGACAACTCGGAAAGAGCATCGATATCATCTGGTGCCAGCTTGGATTCACATGTCCCCGGGTCAAGGAGAGACTGGTGGACAATTCGAAGAACTCGACGCTAACGTCACCATCAGCTGCTGCTGCTTCGTTTCCTCCTCAGGCTTAGTGGAAACTGTTAATTAATTGTCTGTGTTCATTAGATGAATGTTTCGGTGCCATGTTAAGCGAGTCGTATGCGCTGTTAGATTTTTCATGCGTCTACAACCTGTACGCTTTCGCAGTATAGATGCGAACCGTGTGTTTTGCCTATGTGATTCCTCACAGTTACTGCCTGCTCTTCCATAAACTTGTATTCTGGCTTAAATGATCTTTTATGGCTTGGAGTTGTGTGTGGGAACGCCGTCTTCCAGGTTGACTTCAGCAGATTTAATTTGATCCTTATTGTAGGCCTACGTCCCACGAGAAGCACGGTCAGTGGTGATTCGGTTGTCGTAGTGTGAGGGCTGTTGCGGTATGTCAATACAAAATTGGGCCAATCTAAGCATTCCAGCGTCTGCATCAGTGCATTCTTGTAGCGATTTTACAAATCGTTCAGCAAAGCCGTTCGTAGCCGGATGATAGGAAGGCAATTCAGTGCTGAGAATTCCATTGTTGGTGACGAGTGTGTGGAAATCGTCCGCCGCAGGCTGTGGTGCATTGCCACTGTTGAGTTGTTCGCAGATCCTATTCTACTAAACATTCTCTTGCAGAATCTCCATCGTCAGTTCGAAAACTATCGATTTTGGGCGAACAACTTCCGGCCATTTTTAATGTGCGTCGACCATAACGAAAACCATGATACCCAGATATGGTTCGCAGTAGTCGATGTGGACTCGTTGATATGGTTTGTGTGACCGTAGTAATTTTGATGATGATTCAGCATGTTTTAAGAGCGCCTTTGTATTGGAAGTTTCCGTGACGTCATGCCAACGGGTCATCGGATTGCGGATTTGTGTGCTCACGCTGATAACGTGCTTGCGATTACTGGGTGCGTGTATCTGGAACGGGTGATGGCTTGCATCGCACTGCTTAATGCCTATAGATGACCCGCATCGAGGGCGTGCTGATGCGTTGGTGTGACGTCAGCTGACGCGTATTTTATCACGTGGGCGCTCGCGCGGAACTGGCGCGCTTGTGTTGCGATGAGTGATGGGCCGGTTTATGTCCATCCGAACTGGACTGTTTTCGTAGCCGGAAAGAGCCTATAGATGCAGTTGTAAATGCATTGTTAAGAAGCCCAAAAATGATTTGAGAACAAAATTAGGGTTAGGGTTATGGCCTCAGTTGGTAGGCCTACAGCTAATTACAAATGCCGTTGATGGATTCGGGTGTTTAGAACTATTTATACGATGTCTGAAATACATTGAATTGAACTGTTCGTTTTCCTTATTGTATACGCGCAACTCAAATACTGTATTTTCTCGAAATAGCAATATGCTATAAATCGGGCTATATAAATAAATATATATAAATAAAAATATAAATAGTCATATGCGTTGGGGTATATAAATAAATATATAAATAAAAATATAAATAGTCATATGCGTTGGATGTTTGATTTGTGAAGCGGTTTAAATTCTACTGAGCTGAGTAGGCCTACTTCGAGTTATAATGAAAGCCGAAATATATGTGAAGATGAATATGACTTTCAACTTGACAGACATGTCGGGCGATTCGGTCGGTCGATCGTTGCCAGAAATGACGTTCTGGTACTTGGGTCGGTCGTTTGCCACCCCTTAGGCAAGCGTCCTTCAGTCTAAGGCTGTCAGTCGGCTTAGCAGGTAACTGAATCGACAGGTAGGTTAATTTATCGACTCGTGAACTGCATACGCCGCTTAATTTATTACTTGCATTTATCTTGTATTGTGCAGAAAATCACTCATGAGGCACTTGTGCGTCATTCATCATCATCGTCATCATCACCATTAGCCACAGCTCACGATGTCAACCCCTCCCCTTGCGGATTATGGGGTCATTTAGGCCATGCCCCATTGAAGACTTGGATTATTTCTACTCGCCATGAGCACAGTGCTGTGGCTGATATGTGTGCAAGATTTTTATAGGTTAACACTGCAATTATGCACAATTAACTAATTAATCATAATCAGTCTTAATGCCTGTGGCTGTAAACCATATATATATATAACTTCTGGACGTTCAGTTGAAGGCAGGGTTGGATTTATAAACTTTTGTGGGGGTCGAAATTTAATGTGAAATTATTTCAGTGGCATAAGCACCTGTGTGTAAAGCAGTATGAAGCCCGTTTTCCAACTAGTGATCTGGGGAGCATTGTAAATGCCAATTTTAGAGGGTAGGCCTGTATATAATAAATTTCTATTAAATATTTTACTTTTAAAGGCTGATTTTGGGTAAACAAGGGGGTGCACTTTAAAACTATAAAAACATGGGAGTTACAAGGGGATGAACTATAAAACTTTACACTGTAAAACTGCATCAACCATCGCCACATCCATAGTCCATGCTAAATTAGACTATTGCAGTTCACTTTTCCTGCAAATAGCTGCACCCAAATTACCCGCCTTCAAGCCATCCAGATTGCTCTTGCTTGTGCTGTCACCAAAACCCCCAAACATCATCACATTACTCCTGTTCTTAAATCACTTCACTGGCTAAAAATACATGAACCAATTGAGTACAAACTTCTATCATTTACCTACAACACACTTCAATCCTCCCAACCCTCCTATTTTTGTGAGTTATTTACAATCCAACCACTCTGCTCAACCTGCTCTGCTCCTACCCTAAACCTCTGCCCATCCGTCACCTCATCCTTAAAATTTGGTAATCGTTCCATAGCCATAGCTTCCATCACTTGATCCCCCCAGACATGTTTTATTGTCAGATGTATTGAAACTGCCTCATCAGTCATTAATTCCTCAAGCATTCACTGCATTTTGTGGTAGGAAATACCACACCTTGCCATTGTGGTTATTTAAATATGTGATTTAAATGTCCGACTTTTATGTTATGTCCCAGTTCTTGGAATTTCTTCCACTTATATCTAGAGCTGCATAATTATAGTATCTTGGCCTAACTGATGTAATGTTTCTAAAATATAATGCTTGTGGTAGACAGACAGCTGTTTAGACAACAGTACCCACTAACTGACTTTTGCTTGTTCATGAGCTGCCCTGTGAGCCTTGTGCTGCCTACATGTCTGGGTTGGGTTAAAACTTCTTCATAGAGATTTGTCACTGGACCCCACTAAGGGCTTTGCCATTTCATCCAATTTCTCAACATTCCATTTTATCTCATACCTTCCTATTCTATACCGTTTTCTCAATTTCTCTGATGTAACCAACAACTTCATGTAAAACCCTGATTGATTAATAGAAAGGAACTGTTCAATAACTCCACCATTTATTGTATGTAAATACATGCAGTAAAGTTAAAACTGTTAAAAAATAAAAGGCTTTCTGTTGAACACATGAATTTCATTCAGGGAAGTGAATTGTTGTGTGAATAGGATTGTCATGCCACCGAAGAGGAAACGAGGTGGTGCAGCTGGGAAAGGCAGAGGTGGCAAAAAGGCAAAGACATCTGATGAAAGTACTGAACCTGAACCGGAAGCACCAGTTCCTGCTAAAGCAGCTCGTGGCAGAGGCCGTGGCAGAGGTGGTAAGAATGCAAGAGCTGATGCTGTGCCGGATGAACCAGAACCAGAAGAACCTACCACTACTAAGCAGATCATTGAAACACTAAAGAAAACAGATGACAAGAAGAAAACGCCCAAGATTGACCAGTACTGTAGCTTATCAAGACTTTATTCTAAGGTAGGTTTTTATGTAACTGTTATATGCTCCTGTTTGTTCTGTTTCTGTCTCTAATCAGTCTGTCTGTCTGTCTCTGGCTGTCTTTCTGCTTGCCCAGGTGCCAGGTGTATCCCATCAAGGCCATTTCAAGGTTCATTTATTGAGAAAAATAGAGAGGTGTCATGTCCAAAATGAATTAAGATGTGTCAGATAATTGGAGCCAAGTTTCACTGAGTGCAACAGGATTTTCCAGATGATCCAAGATGCAATGTATACACTATCACTCATTGCCAATTGGTATATAGGTTTGCTTTTTCTACCATGAAGTTTTCAAGTACTAGGTTAATTAGCAGTTTGTCTTTTTTGGCTAAAAGGTTAAAAATGGCATATGTTTTATGGATAAACTCATGTGTTCATGTACATTTGCTGGAAATTTGTGGTGAAGTAGCAATATTTCCAAAATACTCTAACTTTTGGACAGTTTTTGGTTAAGGGAGCAACATCAACACAGCCACTTTGGTGTACAGCATTGTACACCTGTATGTCTGAGACAACTTGACTGAGGTGACCAGACAGTTGTGCAAACAATAAGAAAAACTCTGTTCTCGTTGCATGTTTAGCAGCCACTGTCTCAGAGAGAGTTAATTAGCCAAAACTGCCCCTGCAAAAATAGACTGGTGGGGTAAATCAAAATTGGCCAGTGACACTTGGGATGTAGAATGTCAAGAATGCTGGAAATAAATCAACATTGGTTGCAGATGCCCATCACGAGCCACAACCTTGACATCTTGGTTGCGGTCGAGACATGGCACCAGCTTTCCTCAGATGTTGTGCTACTGAGATTGGCTCCTCTGGGCTTCCATAGTAAAGAGCCCACACACATGCACAGTGACTGCCTTGATCTAGTCATCATCGATAATTACTGCACACCTGTTACACTTACAACAGAACTTCTTCTGTCTGTCTTAGACCACAGTCTGATCATCTCCACCATTCCATTTCTCCACGCATCGCTATTGGTCACCGAGATCAACATAAGACGATCAAAATCATTAAACAGAAAAGTGTTTTTTTGGTGCCTTGTCAGTAGCACTTTGCCGGATGTCAGCAGCTGCTGAAACCTCCTCAATCAAGATATTAAATCTTCACAGTTATCCACACTTATTCCATCATCGATAAGCTGCTGCTGCTATGACAGCCCACATTAGGTTCAGTCCTTTCTGTCAATGGTTGAATTCAAAGTGTAGAGTGATGCAGCAGACTCAGGCGCGTGGAACTCTGCTATCAAAAGACATAGTTGGACGATAATTGATACAAATGAATAGATTTACTCTTTAAAGCAAAATTGTCTACATTTGACTCTATTCCAGCTTTTCTTCTGCATGACTATGTCATGTGCTGCTGGTATGGTGTGCAATACATCACGAAGGGAGTTCTACCACCCAGTCAGAAGTGTGCCATCATATGACCATCATTGGAGAAGCTAGGAATGGTCCCTGATGACATTCACACCTATAGGCCTATCTTAAATACCAGCTTTCTGTCGAAAGTGATCAAGAAAATAGTAGCCTTGCAAATGTCATGCTATCTGGAAGCATCCGACTTCACACTGAAGCTGCAATTCAGGTCGAAAAAAGGTCCTTTGGCTGTTGCTATACATTCTGCACACACGGCCGATCTGACCACAGTCATCACAGCACCTAAATCTCATTGCCATGAATATGCTGAATATGTCCAGCTGTACTCCAGCGGCCATCCATACAATTCATATGCATGTCCTACATCAGTGCTGACCACTGTGATACAGGTACAAGCTTGGTGTTATCAAATCAGCTTCGACCCAACCTGGCCAGAATGCTAAATCGGTGGGTTGGAACTGCTTGGGCACAGACTAAAATCAACCAGGATACCTCTTTTCATTTCCAAACTGACCTCAGCGTTTCATCTGTGACCTGGGAGTCCTCACAGTTATGGACAGTTATCCATGGCTGACCATGTGCACTTGCTGTGAAAGTTATGCTGGTATCAGCTGCGTCATATTCAGTCAGTAGGATGCAACTTGTCATTCACTACTGTTTCTTTTCCTGACACAAAATGGACTACTAGAACTCCATTTTACCTGCCTGCAAAATTTCGTAATCCATCAGCTTCAGGCCATCTTTATTGGCCACTCTACTGAAATTCTCTCATATTTCAGAATATATGACTATGCTTGAGAAACCCCTCAAAACATTGGCACAAATCAAAACTGAATTTCATACAGCACTGGATTGGGCTGGAAGTAATAAGTAACTTGGTGAAAGCTGCCTGCTTCTGTCATAAATAGTAAAAACCGTGTGAGCTTCTGAAATGAATGGGTTTCAGTTAACATTTAAAAATAAGTTTAGTTTGATACACCTGGTTGTGAGTCCTGTTTACTCTTAGTTCAGATTTAAGGAGTGCCGCTTTTATTTGACTAGGTGTTGGACGATTATGATTGTATGCTGAACCAGACAAACATTGGACACAATAACAATAAGTATTATGTCATACAAGCTATCGAGAGTGGGGGCTCTTACTACACGTGGAACCGGTGGGGCCGAGTGGTAAGTATTCATTTCATAATTTTAAAAAGTAGATTACTGGCTTTCAAGCCACATTTAAGTAAGGTTGATAAACCATGTAGTTTAGTTTGTATTGTTTTTATCAGATATTCTCCCTTTCTATGCATCATAATTGATGTACATTTAACACTGTTATGGAACCCTTTAATGCAATAAGACTCTGCTAGAGAACTGAGCAATTAGTAATCCTTTATGTAAACCGTACATCTGGGCTAGCAGACAAAAACCACAGCCATTCTGCAGGATACGTTTTAAGCATCCATACTTCGGCACTGATTTAATGACTGCAAAGGTGGGCTGAATTGGTGCAGATGACCTGGTGTTCCATTGATTGTCACTCATCCTAGTAGTAAAATGTAAATGTAAATGTATAGGTTTTATAAAGCGACCGTATGGCCTCAACCCTGCTCGTTTTGGCAAAATGAATTTATTGTAGCTGTGTTCATGAGATTTTGTAACTTTGCTGTATTGAAGTTGTTTATTGAATCACCAACAACCAACAATCTCGACATTTGCAACAGTTTCACCTAAATATTACAAGTGCTGGTGTCAAAGGGCAATCCAGAAGGGACAGATGTACTTGCAAGCATTATAGCCACAGCTTCAAGGTGCAAATACACATGCAAACTGCAGTTCTGTTGGATATACACATCCATGATGATGATCAACGTAATCAAACAGAAAGAGCCAGTGCCAACTGGTGCACGTTCAGCTAGTACTTAAACATTCCAGTTTCCTGCAGGCTTTGGATAGAGAGTTTGATGCAGCTGGGCCTGCTTAAGTTAACTACATTTAAAAGATTATCAGTCTGAGTAATGGCAAATTGCATAGCATTGACTGCATGTGGAGCACCTGCATCTGCTGTGAGATGCAAGACTCCCCTTTAACATCCAAGAAATACAATGCACAACAAGAGCACAGGCACGTAGAGCTTTTATATGGTTTGTGGTAGCCAGTGAATAGACTCTAGGGCAGGAGTGACATGGTAAAGCTGAATATAACTCACTTGTTCATATGACTTTACAAGGGATACACAGCCTATTTGGGACCGGGGCAAAATTGTGCTTTCCCAGTTGGCTATGGTGCCAAAAAGTTGCATTGGCTGGAATCTCGGGAGCAGTGACTATTTTGATAATTTCCTGAAGAAACTCAAACAGACAAAAAAGTTTATGATGAAACTAAAAAAAGTTTGCAATAGATAATTGTGTATTTATATTCAACATTGGCTAGAATTACCAGTAACTGCTGAATTTAATTTAATTAATGAGAGAGTTTGGCTTCTATTAATTTTACAGTCATCTCCAAGTAAAATTCAATATGAGCAGTTGAAATTCTAAAAAGTTATAAGTAGGGCCTTAAATTTGACCTTAATTGATATTTTGAACGTTTTTTTACATGCATGGTGTGTGCTTATAACCATGGCTGACATTTTCAAAGCCAGGCTTTTGGATAACAAATATTAAGCCATGACTGATTTGCTTTGGATAAATTTCTAACCAAATGCTTTAAGTGCATTTACTGACAAATTAATTATTCATTCCAGTATATGGCTTTTCATTAAAAGTCTTAACATGATTGTTTTTCTTTTACTGTGGTTTTCTTTAATGGAAATTTAGACATGATTCTTGACTTCTGCATGTGTTACCTGAATAAAGTGAACTCACTTTGATATCGTCCACTGGCATTTAGTTTTAGGGTGCACAAATGGCAAGAAGCCAATGGACGAAATAACCTAAAGATTTTCAGGGTGAATTTTAATTTTGGGGCCAGTTTTGTTTTACCAATGTATGTGTGACATTGTAATATTGTTTTCTGTTAAACTATTCAGGCAAATGGTTTTGAGAAATGTCTCTGAATGTCATCTATTTTGTTTTTATGGTGGGTTAATTAGGGTGAACCTGGAGCCAAATCTCAGAAGGGTCCAATGGGTAAAGACAAGGCAATCAAGGACTTTGAAAAAAAGTTCTACGATAAAACAAGAAACAAGTGGAGCGAGAGGGAGAAATTTGTTGCAGTTCATGGCAAATACACTCTGCTCGAAATGGGTGACGAAGAGGAGGAAGAGCCAGCTGTTACTACGGTGATTGATTCATTGTCTCTCTCGCCAGAAGCAGGAGCAGTTAACAAGAAGTCTATTTTTTAATTTGCTGAAAGTTTTTCAAAAAATTTGTTGTTTTTAACATATAATTATCAAATTTCTTTTTAATTTACAGTGTATATCAATTCTGTGGTTATGAGCCCTGACAGGTAAATTTCTTTCCACACCTGCACTTACCCTAATTTGACATATGCTGTATATGCCAAATGGCAGAATCACCCAGTGAGCCTCCTTCCACTCTCTAGGATTGTATTTAAAACATTTCAGGCCCAAACTATTGTGGCTAGCATTCTTTAGATTTCTTTTAATGGTGAGTTACCACCAGCTGAAATCCTTGCTCTGTCCTGTGTATGCCCTGTCTTCATGTTTCTGTGTCAGTCAGTCCCCTCGGTAACCTGTTTGAGAGCTCTTCTATACTTCATCCTGTGCTTGCCTGGTATCTTTTTATTGTGTCAGAATCTCATGTCAGTCAAGCACTGGTGTTTTCTATTTCACTCTTCAACTTTTCAAAGCTTTAAGTTATGCCTTTTCTTTCTATGCTATTCCCTTTTCCCAATTGCTGTTCTTCACCAAAATGATCATCTTCCAACTGGCATGGTAAAAAGTCTCGCTTCTGATCTAAAAACCTCATTGGTAATCAATATATATCATCTTTCTTATAATCTTCATAGTGATATTGAACTCAACCTAGTCCATCATTTTTAAAAACTTTATACTTCTTTCATCTGAACATTGCCTCTATCTTTTCAAAGCTTCTACCGTGACAAATTATCTTACTGAGCAGTAGCTTGAAGTCTGGCACTGGATGAAACATCTTGGCCATAGGCGTCATTATAACTCCCAAGTATTAGCTTATATCTCTGATTCTAAAATCATTGCATTGGCTACCCTTAGAAAATAGAATAATTTTCAAGAGCAGGCTAATTATCTATAAGGTTCTACATTTTGGTCAGCCTCACTATTTTCATCTTGTGCTGACTTCCGAGACACTCGTGACTGTTCAAGCAGGTCCTCTGTCTGTCTGACTGTCTCACTTTAACCATACCAAAGACATGGACGGCTCTTGGTTGGTGTGCCTTTTCTGTTCCTGGCCCCGGATTCTGGAACTCTCTTTCTTGCTAAAGTCGCTCTGCAGGGGCTGTGTTGGCCTTTAGATTTTGATTTAAACTTATTTTTCCTGGACTCATTTCCTTGCAGGCTGTTTCTGTGTTTTCTTGGATTTTCTTCTTGGCTCTTGCAAAACCTAAATTTTGGTATGCACACCAACTTTACTGAGTAGCGACCATTGACTGATACCTTAACCATTATTACAGAGGTACTGTAGAAGTTATTGGATTATTTTATATGACACTTCTCTGTTATTCTTTTAGTGTATCTGATTCTCCCTGTCTGTGTTGCCCTTTCCCTGTGCTTTCTGTGTCTCTGTCTTTCTCTTTCTGTTGCTCTCTTTTGACCTTTGTTTCTCATTCACTGGTTTGCCACTCTTAATTTATTCATTCTATGCATTTGTGGTGGGTTATTTCTGACTGGTCTAACAAGAAAGATGCTTTTTCTGCCAGAAATGTTCTTAACAAAATTAAAATGTTAGCAGCCTGAGACATACCAACTGACAGTTTCAGATGTTGGTATTCAATAACTGTTTAGTTTTATTATTATATGCTAAATAGACTTGGACCATTATTAGGTTGATGAGGTGGTAAAAATTACATTGCCGTGTACACTGGACAAGCCAACTCAAGATCTTATAAAGCTCATCTTTGACAATGACATGTTCAACGAAGCAATGAAAAATTTGGAAATTGGTACGTGAATTGGTACAAGCTGTTATCCAACTAATGCCAGTAGCTTTGAATATGTAATTAGATGCTTTTCAGTTAGTAAAAAATGTGGACCTTCAAGCAAAATCGTAGTATTAGTATAGCTTGTAATCTCATTTGTTTCTACTTAATGCCTCTAGTTCTGCTCATAAAACTGAACTGCATGCTTTGGAAGAAAGCCTTTGCTGACAGTTGTTTAGTATTTCATGTGGTGTAATTTAGCAGTGGGTTACTATAATACTTGTCTAATTGAATTTTTAGTATCAGTGATACAGATTTCCCTTTTACAACAGAAGTCAATTTTTAACAAAATCTCTATTTTGAGACTCTTCCGGTTATTCTGGTTTTTTGAATTCTTCCTTCTGATTACATGTAAATAGTCATGCAAGCAGTATTAAAAATGTGATGTCTTGAGTATTGAAAATATTAGTGCTAAATTGTGAATCTTATGAAACAGGAGTTTACATTTGCTAATGGTTTTGTTTTCATTCAGCAAGTTTTCAAAGAAGACACTTGATGGTTAAACTGGTAAATGCAGTATCTATAGTGTTATCATTGCAGCCATTAGCCATTTCATGCTTTCAGCTCTTTTTCAATCTTTTGCATGATGTTCAGATGGCTCATATATATTTGCACTTTATTTCCACAGAGCAAACAAATCTTAAATAGCAAGTAATTTATTTCTTATTGGCAGATGTGAAGAAGATGCCCTTAGGAAAGATTTCTAAGAGTCAGATTGCAAAAGGTTTTGAAGTTCTGGAAAAGATTGCTGATGCCTTAAAGAACAACAGAAAGTCTGTCTTGCCGCAGTTGTCATCAGATTTCTATACTTTGATACCTCACAACTTTGGAAGGCAGAGGCCGCCAGTAATTTCTGATAGCGAATTCCTCCAGAAAAAGATGGATCTACTCACTGTAAGTGCAGTGAAAGAAAAACAACATAATTATGTTCAAAATTTGTAACTAAGTGGCATATGATATTCAATGCATGCAGATGAATTTCTTTTGAGTCCATAGAACTTCTGCTCTTCTTTTCGATGATTATCTCCGTTGAGGTCCTTCAACACTGCTGCCCATTTGAATGGACACGGCCTGTTCAGGTCCCTTTGTGTGGACCAAGTTACAAATTCTGAAGTGAAGTTTCACTCGGGAAGTGATTGGGTGACCTCTGACCTAGAGAATCTTGATTTTAAAAAATTCAGAAGAAAACTTTTGGGTAGGTTTGGTCATTATTGGTCAGCCTACGTAAAGCAAAGTATGCTAGTTCACGTTCTGTTTGCCAGGTAATTGTAATTGTAATGGTGAAAGGTTATATAGCTTCATATTTAGTGAGCTACTCAAGACCACTGTATAATATAAACTGTCAGCATGAGTGCAAAGTTAAACAATAGATAGATTTTCAATTTTTTTCAAGTGACAGTTTGTTAGCCTTTACCCAATTTGCTTGAGGCTTAACCCGTTTAACTCAAGAAATCAGAATACTGGTTTACATGTATTTTTACTTATTTGGGGAAGCCGGTTTAATGATTTCATCAATGGTGTCACATTCCCATGAGGCCAGTTTCACTTAGTTGATTCACACCAGTAAATCAATTCATAGATGTTATTTGTTGATGGGTGAAAATGAAGATGAGTAATAAGCAGAGTCAAGGTGGTGAAAGTGCAACGAAAAAGTAGTTAAGTCTCATGGAGGCGCCGCATGTAGAAAGCAATCAGGAGAGGAATATTAGTGTGCCTGATTATTCTTGCATCGAGACTGAAAGTGTTGATCATGTTGATTACATTTCTGAGAAAGTGAAATTCAGGTGTGCCAGTCACAGGTAATGGTTCTGGCAATTCAGCCCAACATGGAAGAGATCAGTTGCTGGCATAACAGGCTGTACTTTATTTCAAACATTGTGCCAGGACCTAAAGATCTTTTCCCCATTTGTACGAGTGGCTGTGATGTGATGAAATATTTTCACCTGTTTATAACTGATAGCAAGTGGATTTGCATGAAACACGTGACAGATCTGACGAATCAGATGAAGACAAGCAAACCAGAGGACTACTATGCATCACAGTTGGTGAATATCACACTAGGCGGCAGTACTAGGCTGAGGCAACCAGCACCAATACCTGTGTTGTATGAAGAGGAAAGGTCAGCAGATATTAGATGCATATATCCTAGTACACCAACCAAAGATATAATCCATTAAAGAAGTCAAAAACAGTTGTTTGTTGTACAACCTGTATTACTTACCTGTGCATATGGAAGGGCAGCAGCTGTTGGAAGGATGAAAGTACAGTCTTAGCATTATTGAGTTAATTCAAGGAGTTTCCCCGCATTTAAATAGTTTTATGTCTTATATGCTTGGTGGCTGGTGATTATTTCTCGAACATGTAAAAAACAATTTTCTCAGAGCTCTGGGATGCAGTTTATTTCTTTGGGGGTAATGAGGCAAAAGGGTTAACTTTCAAGAACTGTTCCAGTTCATTTTTCAGTTTGCAAGAAAGGGTTACTGAAAATTTGTCTGTTTTTGTTTAACCAAAAGATTCTCTGACTGAAAAGTTGCTGATAGAGGCATAGACTATTAAGTTAGCTAGATTTTTAATGTCATGAATTATGTGGTTGTTGAGGTTCTGGGTGACATAGAAGTGGCACAAGCAATTCAGAAAGAAGAAAAGAACAATGACGGCAAATCGGTCAGTTATTCTATTTTCTGTGTTGCCTTGCTTTTGATCATAAGTAAAATGCTAGCCATTTGAAATTATGTCATTAAACCATTGTTAACCATAAACCTCAGTTTATTTTACAGCCATTTAAAATGGCTTCAGATTTTGACAATTCGCGGCTGCCATATGAACTATTGTCTTAAGTCACTCAGTTGTTACTGTTTGACTTGCTGTGGCTACTATCTGAACTTCATCAGAGGTTCTTATGTGAGGCACTGTGCTAGTCAGTAAGCATGTGTTGCTAATAACTTACTGTATGAACTGTTATTTCTAAATCAGTATCAATAGATTTCTATATGAACTATAAAAAATTAGTACAGTTTGCTTTATGAAGTGTTCTAAATGAACATGGTTAAGTTATGAGCTGTTTTTAGTTAGTGTGGGTTACCATATGAAGTCTTGTCTTAAATCAGCAGGGTCTAATAATTGTATGAACTGTTTTAAATTTGTATAGTGCCCTTTAATTGCAGCATTTGAGATCAAGTCCTGGTGTTGCATTTGTCTATTTGCCATTATGAATACAGAGACAGGGACATGCACTGGTTTGAGACAGTGAACTTCTAAGGAAGGGTAGTCCAGCTGGTGTTAAATTGCTGTCCATGAAATGCCTGTGAAATAATTATCTTTGGCATGTTAGCCTTCTTGGCCGAACAAATGCAAAGTCCATGATTATCTTTGCATTTCTGCCAAACTTTCATCCAAACTTTCGTCCAAACTTTTGCAGTGTTCTTCTGTGAACTAAATTAATCATTGTGTTCTGTGAATGAAAGTGTAGAGTTACCAAAACTTACCTTAGTGTTCTGATTTTTTCAAGGGAGTAGAAAATCTACCACATCACCTGGACTATAAATATGGACTGTTGCAGTGTGGTCTGAAGCATATGGACAAAGATTCAAAACTGTTTAAAGTAGGTATTTCAGTCTTTTAACATAAATTAATTATCAGTCTTAAAGTTTTAACTAAATATTATGGATCTTTGCTGCTGAGTCTGTTGTATCTTCGGCCTAATGAAATAACCGCCCATTGATTATTTTGCCAAACTTATGTACTAGTTTTGATCATATTTATATGGCAATGCTGTTTAATGCAGAAGATGTCAATTGATGTCGCTAAGCACTTGTGACTTTACGGTTGCCATCTCATAGTGCCTTGATTCTTTTTTGCAAGAAAAGCACTCAACTAATCAGTCTGTATGAAATTGCTGTAAAGATTTTAAGAAAAAACGAGGAACAGTTCTTATGGAAAAGTAATTGGCAGCGTTGAAATTTTGTTGTTAGATTCTGGAGAACTACCTTTCTGCAACTCAGTATGGCAGTGTGCAGATTATTGATATTTGGGAAGTAAACCGACACAGTGAGGTGAATATTCTCCTTTTGCTTTTGAAGAAGCAGAAACTTAAAATTCTAACTCTATTTGTGGCCCATTATCGAACACCAGCACTTAACACAACACTTCTTACCTAGATACTTGAGTGTAGGTTGAGAAATTTTGGAAAATTTTAAGGCTTTAAGGAAAGAAGTCAGCTGAAGAACGTGTCATGTAAGATGAAACAAAAGTTATGTTTCTAAGTAGACCAGCAGAAGTTCACTATCTAAAATGCAATACTTGTTCGCAGAAAGAAACAAATGAATGCACTTGTTGTGTAGTACATATCGAATTAAATGAAGAATTACTAAAAATGTTAATGCTCAGAAATTAATTTCATAATTATTTCTCTCTCACTGTCACTGCAGTATTAAACATCCTTCTTGTTCCCTCTGAGTTCTTGACAGAATAGGTTTATACGTGTGATACTGAGTGTAGTGTTGAGATGGAGTTATGGAGATGTCAGTCAGGTTTGGCCCCTAATCGTAATTGTAAACTCAAAAATTCTAAGGCACTACTTAAAAGCTAAGCACAGGGCATTAGCTTATTCACGAGCACTGCATCAAGTCCGTGGGTTGTCCAAAGATGCCGTGTCAAGAACCAAGTCCGGTTGCCATGAGACCAGAGAGAGGAGGGAGAGGAGACTGGGGTGAGTTATGTTTAAGCTGAGAGAAATGGGAAGACTGATCAGGGTGGGATTTCTTGAAAAGGTGAGACTTCAGTTTTGAATGCAATACCTGAGGAGTAATAGATAGAGTGAATGATGGAAGGGATAAAGGAGCAGAGAATTTGCGAAATTCTTGAGGGAGATTGTTCTAGAGTGGAGGTGCAGGGTTGTGTACAGTATGGATCAGTTGGAGAACTTAAGATGATTAGTTACAGAGGGATGGGGAAGAGTGAGGTAAGGGGATGAGCGAGTAGAGTGGTCCGATTGGATGGTAAATAATTTGCAAAGGTAAGTAAGTTGAGAAAATTGGAGAGAGTTACAGGCTAGGGAAAGAACTTTTAAATGAATGTGTTCCAGGATTTTACCATTTGAAATTCTTTTGCCTTCTTTCTTTTGCCTTCTTTCTGGTAGATACTAGTGAGATGACTAGTTGTCATCTGGCGTAAATTATTGACTTTCTTGTTTTGCCAAGGCTGTGTTGGTAGTACTTTAGAGCTTTAGAGAAGATGTCTTGAAGGAGCCCTTTATTAATTATGTATTACATTGCACTCCATTACATTTAAGTTATTGTAATCTAATCTCCAGATTTCTTCAGCACCTGAATAAAGCTAAGTCATGCTTATCCATAGGCAATCAGTCATAAATAAAACTGGTCAGACAGGCAAGGTCAGGTTGGGTTCCAAGTCCTGATCCAGAGTTTATGCAGGTAGACAGTCAGATGGCTCCCGTCGATGGATTTAGAATTGGAGTGGCAAGAAATAAAAGGAGAATAATGAGAATCAGGATGGTTTCTTTTTAAAAGCAATTTATTCATCTTTTAATGAAAAGATGACATAGAATTTAGCAAGAGGAGCACATTTGGTGAGTTGGTAATAGTAAATTTTGTAATTCTGGCATTATTCGAAAGAGGTGGAGCAGCTTTAGCTATAGAGAGATTGCCAAATTTTAAAGGTGAGGTAACAGGAGGGCAAAGTAGTGTTGGAACGGAGGAGGAGTGGTTGAATTGTGAATAACTCACAAAGGTAAGCTTGCTGGGTGGATTAGCATGAGTTGTAAGCCAGTTCAAGGCTTTTTTCTTCTAATTACAATCGGCCATGTCATTGTGACAGTATCTCTTAATGTATCAGAGGAGATGAAGGGAAGGTGGAGAAACTCATATGTGTCATACCTGAGATTTTAGATGCATTTAGTTCTTGTTCTTGTTTTTAGGGACAACGTTTTTCAGTGAATGATGAAATAGAGAATCGCAAGCTGCTCTGGCATGGAACAAATGTGGCAGTTGTTGTGGCTATTCTGAAGAGTGGTCTGAGAATCATGCCTCATAGTGGAGGCAGAGTTGGCAGAGGAATCTACTTTGCCTCAGAAAATTCAAAGTCAGCTGGCTATGGTCAGTGATTTGTGCAATCTGTCTGGTACATTATAGCATGGAACTTGGGGTCCATATGTACTACTGCTTTATATTGAACATTGCATTGTAAAAATTTACATATAGAATGAGTTACAGTTGTGTTTTAGTTTATATTTGTAGGTCTGGCGGGGCACAATATCACGCATGTTTGCCCTTCTGTGCAGTGAAAATGTCTCATAATGGCCGAATTTTGTGGCCAAATATTGCTGTAATTGGTTATTATGAAAGCTTGGCATGTGTGGCTAATTTGTATTAAAAAATAAATCATGCTTGGGCATCTGATTTAGCAATAGAGCTTCAGTTACACTGGGCTTATATGTAATATAAAAATACAGTAAAACTGTGTTATAACGGACTTCTGCGGACCAGTTGTAAACGTCCGTTGTATCTGAGGTCCTTTGTAACCAAACCCACCAGTCTGTATTGTACATTACGCATAGGCCTACTATATACATATAGGACATTGACAGTACCAATGAAACCAATTTATTTCTTTATTAGCTTATTTATAAGGTATTATTAAACTCCTCAAAAGAAGTCCTTCATAGTCGTCTGTCGCATCCAACATTGACCGGAAGTCAAAAAATGTTTCAATGTCGAGGGCATGCTGTTTTGCTCAATCACACCACGATTGTACTGCAGATGACTAGAAACTTGGGATGTGTTTATGCCCAGACAGTCAGTACCTGACCCTGCTGACACTAAAAGGTGTGCACAGGATTTTCAAAGAGGGGCATGGATTTTCGCAGCGCACATTGAGACGTGGCCTTACATGTCTCTGTGAGAGAGTAGAGGTATAGGCAACAGTGTGTTCTGTGTCTTGTGCTGGCATGTGCTGGCCACATCTCAACATTCCTACGCCTCTGTGACACAGTGGTGGGAGTTTAGGAGACGGCCCGTCCTTTGTCTCAAGCTAACTGTGTCAAACAACTGAAATACTGTTGTTAGAATAATAAAGCACCTGATTATCTGCTGAGCTGGTCTGTCAGAGTTATGCCAACACCCATGAAACAATCTGGCTGTTGCTTGTCGGCCAGGTGATGTAACTCAGCACTGCGCTGTTCGCCCTACATGTAAAGTATGTATATATTACATCAAGCACTAACTGGCATGGCATGATACATCACAGGCGGCAAAGGTGAAGCAGCCCTGTGGCCTCCCACCGATTGCAGTCTGTTATAACTGAGGCAGTACCCAGCCGATGGACCTGATCATCGGTCCATATTAAATGAAAGTCTTTTAAGTAAGTCCATTGTAATCATAAAAATTTACATGGCAAGAGATGAGGAATTTGGCCAGGGCTAAAAAAAAGTCTGTATTGTCTGAAAGTTCATTTTAACCGGGTCCGTTATAACAAAGTTTTACTGTGTGCACTTGGGTTACAACAGGAAATGTGCCAACTGGGGCTGCCATGCCTTTGTGCTATTTTTCAAATCAACATTTATATAGCACAAACATTTATAATGGCTTAACACATGTCAATAGATTTGTCTTGCTATTTGTAAAAGATATATTTTAATTTTGATTGCTTCTTTCCACTTTGTTGCTGTCATTTAACAATATAAACAGTTTCTAAATTGAAAGCTGACTCAAAAACACTGAAACATGGCTATCCATTTGATCTAAATAAGTGTTTTAGCGAGAGGGGTAAGCTGTTTGTCGCTCTAAGGCAAGACCTAGTATGTATGGGTAATGGTAGACTGTTCCAAGAGGAGGGTCCAACACAGGAGAAGACATCTTGACCTTGGTTTGATGTACAGAAGTGCACTAGCTACATACCTCCACAGACACATAACACAATGATCATTGACTGGCTGGCTGACTTGGGATTGGATGACAAGGCACTCTGATGTATGCCTGGATGGTCCTGACAAGTGAGGCCGATGCAGCGGAGCCATTTCAAGAGTGGATTATGCCTTTTAAAATTTAAACTGATATTTGGTAGGAATGTTCTAGGTAATGTTAGGCTTCTCAAATATTTGTGAACAAATGAAAGAACCAAAGAAGAGATCAGAGGTGGACATAAAGATCACAGCATTTGAGCCAGAGCCAATGATATCCAATGAAGATGTTTTTAATATATTGAGTAGGAGGAAAATCAGCACCAAGTTTGACTTATGAAAAGTATATACTGGCAGATTCCTACATTGGAGATATTAATGATCTATCATTAAGTTATAATCACCTGATAAAGAAGCTGCTATATGTTTCAGTCTTTCTTTTGCCAAAACAAACATGGTGGCCCAAAAAAGGGAAAAACAAAAATACTAATACATTTTTCATCAGAACAGCAGAACAGCCTAAGTGTATATGTATCTGAGATCTGGTGAGAGATGTGGTTGATATCTTAGGTTAGATGAAGTACCAGATGAAAGTCATGGCAAAGTATTGAGAATGAGATAAGTTGGAATCCTAAATTAGAGAAGTGTATCACAAAGTTAAAGGAAGCTTCATAAAGTCAAAGAAAGCTGAAGGAGGGCCATAATGTTTGCAGAAAGGAAAGATGAATAACTTGAGAATGATGAGACAAAGTCTGGCCTTACAGCATATTTTAAGGTCAGGTCTCGCTGGTGCAGCTTTTATGTGGCAATGAGAAATTTTGGAGATTTACATTTGCCATATACTGGTACTTGAGTGTATGTTTTGTGTATGTTTGTTGAAGTGACCTTTTGAATTGCTTTACAGACATTTACATAACATTAAAATTTAAGTAACACAGTGCTTAGGTAATTTTTGTTTAATGTGTTTTGTAGTTCAAAGAACTGCCGATGGAATCGGAATAATGTTTCTGAATGAAGTGGCGCTTGGCGCAGAGCACCACATCACGCGTGATGACTCTTCTCTGGTTGTTGCTCCAAAGGGGTTTGATAGCATTGTGGCCAGAGGCAGAACAGAACCAGGTTAGGAGAAAAACTCCTGTCTTTATATTCATCATTGTTTATTCAGTTTGAAGAAATGTCAGTCTTTGCTGCCTTTTTGGTTATTTCTTTTTTGTATTAAAGCAGTACTGGTGTCCAGACTGTCTGAGCTGATGGTCACCATCATTGTCCATCCATCCAGAAGGTTGCAAAGCCTATCCATAGTTTGCCCACCGATTTCATAAGAGGTTCCAAGACGCATAATAAAAATATCACTATGACCGTGTCAAGCAACTCTTATGAACTCTTTGTATAGAAGGTCCAAGACGTCAGAAGCAATGTTTTCTCTAAGCTGCATGGATGCATGCGCACTCACAAGTTTTGACGATAGCGCACACAACAATTTTTTGCCAGCTCACACATTTTATGAGCGTTCTGGTTACTTAAAAGTTAAATTCAGCTCACTATTACCGCTTGTGGCATAGTTGCCCTACTTAGCTGGGATGGCAAAATTTTCCATACTCTATATCGCAAAGCCATATGGCTGCCTAGGATGTGAAGATTCTTTCCCATTTGGTTCACATAATACATTTGACCCAACAGCTGGTCATCAATTTCACTTGCACTTTCTGCACTCTGGACTCTAGCCTCTTTATGAGGGATGCTTGACAAAGCATGAATGACCCCTCCACAGGTCAGTGGTCATGGATATATCATATGACTGGGTCTGCTGTGTAAGTAGGCCTTTGTTTATATAGTATAGACACTCTTGGTTAGTAAGCCTATTTTATTCTTGTAGACTAGTGTACTTGACTTTTGGCTCTCTACTTTTTATATTCGACCATTTGCGATTAAAAAATTGTTAAAATAAAGATTATTTGCAAGTGGCTTTTGGCTAGGAAAACAACTTTTGAGCGATTTAAGACAGTGGTTAAACAAATAAAATCGAGACTGAACTGCCGTCACTGGATACTGAACACAAACCGTTGTGCTAAAGGAAGCTTTACATATTGTGACAAATCTTAATACATTTTTTGCAAAATGCGGCTCTGCTTGAGACAGTCCTCACAAGGGTGGAAAAGTATGTGCAAAAGCCAATGCTCATATCGATTTAACAATTGCAGCCTTGGTAAACTATGGTATATATAGAAGTCGGATTATGTTTAAAGCGACACAGATTTATGTCAATTCTGTTACAGAACGTTGGAATATAGATAAGCAGCATTTTCTGCATTCATGCATTCGTTCTGTCAATTCTTTGATGTCATTGAGGTCTAAACCTATGACTCATCTCTTTCAACTCACTTACCCACTGTAGCCTAACTTCTGGTTTCTCTGACCTAAAGGAATTCGACCTGTCTTCTCCAGTGGATTAGGATCTTGATTACAATTTCTCATTTGAAGCAACTATCGGCTGATACCTTAGGCATTATGATAACATAACCCACCCCTCCTTTCTCTTGTCATTGCAATCAGACTTGGTTCTTGACTTGGCATCTTTAGACAACCCCACAGACTTGACGCAGCACTCGTGAATAAGCTGGTGCCCTGCGCTTTATGTAGCGCTTTAGAAATTTAGAGTTTACGATTACGTTTACAGCATTATAGAAGTCATTAGATTAGACTAGATTTTTAAGATGCTCCAGGAATTGACCATACAGGGTTTTTAGCCTAATAGATGTGCATTGGAAGAAACCGACCTGGTTCATACCCAGTGTGGATGTCCAAATCTAAATTGTAATTTCAGTACACTCTGTGCATTAAACACCAACTTCTGTCACACAGCAGTCTGTACCGCATTGGATATAATTAGAATCCCACTGCTGGATGCAGCAGTGTCAAAGTAACCCACTACACAGCTCAATTAGCCCTGAAAGATCAACAGGAAAGCCCAGTCTATATGCCTCAGTGCTGTCTTGGAGTGTGGACATCGGCAAAGGGGATGGGAGGTAATACCAAATGCGGACAAATGCAGACAAGGGTAGGGGGGTCGAAAGTAAGTCTTTGTGGATGTCGACTGTGGATGATCCAAATTACAAACTAGAGATAATCTTAAAATAAGTTTAACTTGTCCTGATCGTCTTTTCTTTTTATACAGTGCAAATTTTTAGCCTTTTAGTTTAGGCCAAAAAGGTATGCATTCTTACACGGACTATAGCTCAGGTCTCAAATGATATTGCCCATGCAGTAGGCCAGTGCACACATGACACAAAATATTAGAGGGAATATTGGTCAGAAGCATTTAAACTTATGAGGTAGAGTTTGTATTCTACCTGTTCCGAAACCTTTAACTCTGGTTTAAAAAATGGTGTAATGCGGTCATTTTTCCTGACACTGCGAATGAGTTATGAGGTGGTGTTCAGGACTAGCTCGACATACTAAAAAGAGTTATTTGGTAAGCTGTCAAGTTGTCAATATGTAAGAAATGACGCTATCGATGATATGTTGTGTTTGTCATCTCAGGCAGCAATTAACGTCTGATAGACTTTTAGCTGAAGGAAAGTTGATGGAGAAGAGCCAGTTATTGTCAGACTTGCACTCAAGATCTATTGAGTTACTATTTCAATAAACAATACAACACATGGCTGGGTGTCAAAAAGTAAGGAAGTGAATCAGTGTGTGGTCCATGTATACATTTATCTGTTCAGGACCTTTAAGAAACTTTCAAGGCATTTCTCACATAGTTAATGATGCAAGAGTTTAAGCAAGACAGTTGTCTGCAGTAAATGACACAGTGATCAATTTTACAAAGAAAAAATCAAATTGTGATTGCTTTTAATAGTGAATATTTGATGTGTTATTGCAGATCCCAAATTGGATACTGAGATTGTGTTGGATGAACACAAAGTGATCGTTCCTCAGGGCAAAGCGATACCTCAGCCAGAGTTCAGCAGCAGCAGCTTCTGGCAGAGTGAATATCTAATCTACCGAGAAGACCAGTGCCGCATTCGTTTCATTCTTAAACTGAAATTCTAAATCCGTATAGAATGATTTATGTTAGAAGTAGTTGCTGCTCACTTGTCTTAGTGATAATGTCGTCTGGAATCATTAGGTGTTTTCTTTTGTGTTTTTTGCTTTCATTAATTTTTTCTTGCTGTTCCATCATTTTGAGTGCATCTCATGATTTGCCACCACTGCACATACTATTGACACCAGCACTATTACCAGTAATAATCATAATGCTGCTTTGGCTTTTTTATTTTGTACCTAAGAAAGTAGTGGCAGTGAATGACCCATGAATCAATAGTTAAGTTACTGTACTGATTTTGGCTTGCTCTGAACAAAGCACAGATTGGACCAGGAACTGTGAACTTGTCATCAGTGAATCATGGATGAGAATCTGTTGGTACTTTTAGGCATATGCAAGCGCCTTAAGATGGAGGCTTTGCTGCATTTTAAGAATCATTTACATGCATGGTGAATTTTTTGTTCTTATTGAACTTAGAGCACCTGCAAGACATTCGTAAAAATATCCAGGTACATACATCTTGGCGCCCTTACTCATTTACGCCCATGCTGATTTAAACCTACCGCTTTCTTCTTTGGTGGTTGCAGCTCAGCTGATATGCTAATGATGACCAGATACATGTCCATGGCACAACCGTAGCAGCTGTCCTTTTAATTGAGAAAATGCTCAGACATCAGAAGTGCTCCACACAATCATCTCCTCTGATTCCTAGAGAAGCCCAGTTCTTCTGGGTTGGTAGCTGTGGGCAGATTTCTAAAATCAGTTTTGTCTGGTCTGCCACACTGCTTCCCTGACATCTGTTTAGCCACTACTATGTGTAGTCTGGGTGTGACCTTGAAACAGGAATTGACCTCAGAGCATGTGAAGTGTTTGTCGAACCTACCTGTGTCAAATTTGTGTAATATGTTGCTTACAACTTGAGCTGCCACGATCCTGATGCATGCATTCATGTACCCCAGGGTTGTTTATGGCATTGTCATTTATACAGGCATAACTCTTTCCCATGTTAATCAGCTGCAGTCTGTTTTAAATGCTGATGCTCAGCTGATCCATGGTATTCTTAGGTGTTGGCATATATCCAGCTTCATGTGGGAGAAACTGCACAGGTTACCTTGTTAAATAAATCATTGAGTTTAAGATCTTATTGCATAGTAGTAATGCACCATCATATCTCAAGAGCTGTATGTCTCAGTCTCTACTATCCCTGGCCACAGATGTTTTCACTCTGCTGCACAAGGTGATCTGATTGTCCCACTGGCCTGAAATTCCACAGTTCTGCATAGAAGGTCTGCGTGATCATCCCATGGTTTTAGAATAAGTTGCCTAGCAACCAACCAGTCACATGAAGTCCATGGTCTCTTTTTGCATCTCTTCCATAAGTGCATGAAGACCATTCTGTTCAGTCATGATTTCATGTTGTCACGTTGGTAGTGCCCCTGATGAATTTGCCTTGGAGTGGTGCTATATAAATTTGTGATTACAGTTACTATTTACGTGCATGTACTTATAATCCAGATCAGAGTTGGTAAATTCGCAACTTAACTTTCGTCCACTTTATTACTTACAAATAGTCAATCACTAAAGAAATCAGAATATGAATCTGAACAGAACTTTACTAAATGAATGCATTTTGTTTTGTTAATGGAGGTCTTTTCACCTTTACGGAGGACAGATTTCATGGTAGCTTTTAGGTGCGTTTTTCCTATTCTTGTTCTTTTGAGCTTCAGCTTGCTGTTTCTGCAGGAGTAGACAGCGAAACAAATGATGATGAACTGTGGTTTAATGTAAGCCGACGAGAATTAACTTATATAAATGTAGAACCTGTTAACGTACATTATTTAATTTTTTCTAACAGCGTAGGATTAACTAACCTGAAAACTTCTATACAGCCAGTTTCAATGATGGATATCTGTGGAAAATAAATCCACAGAAGGGATAACGGACATGTCTGGAATTCGTCAATTAAGCTCATTCTTTATCCTGAACCAGTTCACATTGTCAGTTTGCCTTTAGGAAATCTATTAGTTGGCATTAGAGTTATTAGAATTATTGTACAGGAATTCTTTGTATTCGGCATGGAGATATGTAGAGTGTGTAGATAATATGAATAGTTTTCATTTTGAGTTTGTCTTAATTTCTATGATGCTTTGGTTGTCTAAAATATAGCAACCAATGTTTTTAGGTGCATTTTTTTTATGTTTAAGCTTGTTCTTTTGAGCTTCAGCATGCTGCAAATCTGGCAGTTGTGCTCCTCCAGAAACAAGCATTATGTTGCTCATTTATAAACACAGGCCTGAAATAATATGCAAACTGTCTTTAGTGCCTATGAGATATGATTGTATACCGGTAACGAATTGGGTATCAGTTAATCTGGTTATTAGTGTGCTGAACTGTTAACCCAAAGGTTAAGGGTTTGAAGCCCTCGGAGGATGGAAATATTCGAGGTTTCTGTTCCTCTAGTGACACTCTAATAAACTTGCATAAAAATGACTACATTGGAAGACTGGGGAGAGGAAGAGGATTTCACTTGACTTCTTATGCCAAATGAAGTTGCTAATGCTCCAATACTATGGCTGCCTGTCAGAGCATGCTTAAGCATGAACTCCTATTTAGTAGCTCCTGGGCTGACAAGCCAGCCCAACTTTGCAAGTTTCACATACCTCATGGCCTCTGCATTGCCCTTGTACCTGCAGTAGTGTAGTAGTACATTCGGTATTAATCTTCATTTTGCATTTCAATATAATAGGGTACAAGTGTGTTTATAAGAATTAGGTAGAATTCAGTGTACGATTTTACCTCGGTTCTCTTGGGTTATCTGTGCTGCGGCGCCTTTGTGAGTTACTTAAAAGGCGCTATACAAATTTAGTTATACATATGTACATACAAATGTTTCCTTGACCATATTGGCTTCAACTTTGTCATCCTTGGTCTTCAGACTGTTCTGAAACTATCGAATCATGCTTTGGTTAGCTTTTTCAACTATATGACACCAACTACTACATTTCCTTTACAGAGAACACTTGGAGTGTACTCAGTGCCTACTCGTAGTGGACACCTCAACTCCTCTCTAGTAGGCTGCCACTCCTGTCTAGTAGGCTGCCTAGCACTTATCACCATAATTTGTCAGTGTTATGTTTCAGTTGGTGCTGCCTTGAGTACTCACAAATACTCGATTCCAAGACGAATCAAGTAGGTTTATAGTACTCAAGTATTCCAATATTTCAGCGATGTTCTTTGTTCAGTAATTATTTCAGTCAACTAAATGCAAATCCAGTTCAAAGTCTCAAAGGCATGCTTTCAGTACCTATGTTATCAATTTCACATGGGGACTTGGGATTTGAACCCAGGTCACAGAGGTCAAAGACCATAAATGCCACCATGCCAGCTCTTTCACATTTTAATCTTTATAAGCAAAATGCCTAAGTGTCTTTGGTCCTTCCCAACTCAAGTTTCTGATTCTGTGCTGTTGCTGACAGCCTCATGAAGGGTTACTAGGTCAAAGCTATAGTGTACTTTAAATACTACTGTGGGTGAGGTCCACCTCGGCACTTTGTATGCTCTGTGTGACCTAAATTAACTGGAACATGGAGGTCTAATTGGAAGCACACCTGATGTGTAGTGGAAAGTTGTGAAGTAATGTGATGCGTACAAGGGGAGTGACAAGAGAACATTTGAAAGCAAAGGGAAAGTAACCAGTAGAAGGAGAAAGGTTGTGGGAAATGGTAATCTGTTGATTAGAGTGTTACCTTGTAATGCAAAGAGTACGGGTTCGAGCCTCTCCTGAGATGTTTACTGTATAGGGACCTTGAGCAAGTCCTTCACTCACAATTGCTCAGCACCATCGATTGATAATTTGGCATACTTTGTGATACTTCTAACTCGGAGGAAAATTGAGAGAGATGACTGTAAGGTAGGGGGAGTAGGATTGATAGGGGTATAATGGAACCGAGGAGACGATGATGAGATATATGGCCATAAATAGAGGACATTAAATAATTATAAGAAAATTAATTACATGAACAATTAATTATAGAATTAAATTAGTTATAGATAAAAGGCAGAAATATTTAAGCATGACTGATGCTAAGACGAAGGGACGACAGACAGAGGAAAGGAGGCAGATAAAGCCACACGGATACGAAGACATGGCAGAGTACGGCTCAAAAGGGCAACGTTTGCAAGCGAAAGGTGAGTGGAAGGAGTGCGATCTCCAGGACAGACAGCAGAGCATTGGAATGCGAGCCATGACGATGCAGCAATTGAAGAGGAAAGACGGAAGGCGATTGAAGTCTGCCGCACACAGTACAGAAATGTAAACTGTGAGAATGCTGCGAGGCAGGAATCGTAATCTCGATATTTATCTGCAGCGCCAAACGAAAGCTAAGTGGCGGGAACCAGCGTTTTCACAGGAGAGATGAGATGGTATGCGACTGAAGTCTGCTGTTAGGGCCAGGAGGAAAGGATAAAAAGGTAAGGGCAGGTGAGTCGGGATTCACTCAGTGAGGCGCTGTAGAGGCTCCGCCTACTGAAAGGCTGCAACAAACGACAAACAGACGACAAGGCGCTGTAAAAATAGGTTGCTAGGGGCAGAGAGTGAAATTAGAGTAGGCCCCTATGTCTAAGAACATCGTGACTCTTGTTGCTGGAAAGAAGTTGTACATAGACTGGTTGTAAAGAAATAAAAGCATCGCTTGAACAATCTTCGTGAACGAACCTAGGCGCAAAGAGAGAAAACGAAGAGACCCCAGTAACCGGTACGTGACGTTTTGGCGCCACCGTTTTGGCTGGCTCGACGAAAGGGCTTACTTAAGTGCTAACATACGGCAGTTCAAAAAGGGCGTGACCTAGTATACGAGCAATTCGTTCGTGGAGACCAACCGCTGGTAAAGCGTAGAAAATACGTCGACGCAGATCTCAGAATCAGGACAATTGTTGAGTTACAACGAACGAAACATCTTCGAGTACCTTAGAGGATATCGCATAATTTTTTGATGGACTCATGAACTGATGGACTGCACAGCTTAGCAAAACGTAACGCATTGAACAATATTCATTGAACATTCCTTGACAACTCTGATATACTAGGTTTATTTTAAAATGTATTAAAGCTTTGATATGCTACGCTTATTTCAAAATGTATTAAAACTTTGATATACTGCGTTTATTTCTAAATGCATCAGAACTAAGTAACAAAGATAGTGCGTTTACGGCATTGAACAATACAACTTTGCATGAAAAAACAAATAAACATTTAATGTCGGCTATTATGTACTACGCTTACTACGCTGACTGAGAAATGCGTTTATGTTTATAAGCGCCAAAACGGCGGCGCCAAAACGTCCCACGCCAAAACGGCGGCGCCAAAACGTCCTGCTTCGGCCACTAACACCGCTACCGCTAACTTATGTTTTAAACTGACCATCAAAAGTCTCTCTAAAACACTACAGGGGCACTAGATTGGTGTTTGACAAAGAAGAAGAGAAGGAATGTGAGTCTAGAAGCGATTGAAATGAGAAGCGAAGAAATTATATTTTATCAAAGAAAAATGAGCAAAGCTTCAGCAATAGAATGAGGAGATAAGGAGTTTGGGAGTGGGGAGGAAGACTTACGATCGAGAAGAGAGTTGACAGCTCTCCAGGGACATCTTGGGTTTGATGAGCTGAATGAATAAGTGGAGTAGTATTTTTCTTGGCAGAAGCAATAAGTTGATGGTATTTGTTGGTGGAATATTTTATAGCTGTAGATGGTGTTGCCTTAGGTCAATGGCTTTCCTAATTTTGCGCGGTATCGCCATAAACCTTCTTTTACGATACTTACAGGCCTGCTGAAAATCTAACAGTCAACCTTGACTAATTTAATATGGAACTTTAATGTATTTTGAAAGACTTGTGGGATCTGTTCATTTCCTGAAATCAGCTTGCAATTTATTCTGAAATTGAACTAGGCCTACTGAATTTTGGGCGATTTGAAGATACTTGTATGGTTTCAAACTGAACCATTAATTAAGTGACCTGGAGTTTTTAGTGAATAGGCTAAATATCTCATGTAGGTGGTTTTCAGAGTAGGCCTAAGCCTACTGTGTCGAGTTCAAAGGGAAGCATTTTATACACGCGAGAGATCGAGAGAGTGAGCAAGACAATGAGTGAGTCATAGTGAGAGAGAGGGGGGATATGAAGTTTGAGGGAGTGTGAAAGAGTGAGAGAGTGAAAGCGACATTTAAAGAAAGTTATGTAGTAACAGCGAAAGTAACAAAGGCAGAAAAAGACAGACAGATGTAAAGTAAAAAAGGTATGAACTTTTGGGGTGGACACGACAAGTGCTTCATGACAATCTGTTACTTCATCCATGGGCACGAGTATTCTTGCTTTTAACTTTAATCAGACATCAACGACACAATCTAGCCTACTTGCCCATGAACTCAGTTTTCTTCTAAATTAGGCTTAATGACCATAGGCTGCTATTCCATGAAACCCAATCATTCTTTTAAGATGCCCTTTTTGTTCCTGAAATCAGCAAAAGCTTGGCATTCTATGCGCAGTCAACGCTCATGTTGTCCTATTCACCTTAATTTCACAGAACTTTCCAACCTAATTTTTTTCTAAGTTTTGAGAAGACCCCTAACCTAGAAACAAGTCTGTTGCCGCAATTACGATAGACAAATTCTTGCGCGTTTTACATGAGTCAATAAAAATGTGAAGTGTGTATTCAGGTATAGCTAGTTTTTACGAATAGCGTACACCATATGTGTCATTGTCTTCACGTGCAACCGGTTTTCAATCATTTCGAGCCAATAGACTACATGATTGATGTAAATTTGAAGCCAGTTCACGTAAATACTTGGGTTTACAGTTTTTTGGAAGTCTTACATTCTTAAAATCGTTTAGGATTGTGGGCCTACACTTAGGCAGACTAAAGAAATAGGCCTACTATGTTATTCAAATGCACAAAAGTGCTAATTTCAGCGACTTTGTGCTTCTTGTTACATGCGTACCGAGCTCTGTCCGAAGAAGCTTACAATGAACGTGGTAAGTTTTAATTTTTTATTGTCATTCATTCTAGTAATAAGCCGAATGTCTCCATTTTGCTCTTTTTGTTTCTTTTGTTCGTGATTTCATTTGCACAAACCCACTCCTTCGACTCTTCCTGAACTGTCAGAGGTCAGCGGGAGCCAGCAGATGCGTTGCCCTCTCTCCTTTCATCTGGTATGTTTCATAATTTTGGAGTCTACTCCAACATGGTTACTTTCTCTCCTCTTGCATTTATCTTTCTGTTTTGGTGAGATCGTTCCATATCATTTTTGCAACTTCTGACAGCTTTGTCGCCTAATATTCGCTGCCATAATTATTTATCCTTTGTTCTCCCTGCTTCCTTGCCTAACGTCCAAAGCATCAACCTCTGCCAACATAACTGGTGGGGGCATTGCCTTTCTCACCCGGGAATCTGTCACTGTTCTACATTCACCTGATTACTTTTTCCCATTCTTTTGAATACACATCAGTAACTCTTAAACTTCCTAACACGAATCTGATTATTTTCATTGAATATCGTCTGCCATCCATCCCCTCATATTCAAGTTCGCCATCTGTCTTCTTGAAAGAATTCACCTCCCTCCTCTCCACTGTCGTCACTACACCTCATGAATTCCTGATACAAGCAATTTTAATATACATATCGAAACTCCCTCTAATACATTAGATTTGGAATTCCTCACCCTATTATCATCAACTAACCTGTTTCAGCGTGTCACTTTCCCAACCCACATTCAGAATCACACACCTGGACTCGTTATTACATCACTCTCAAGTCTATTACCTGAGATTTCTTACTTTTTGATACACCATCCGATCATTACCCCGTCTTCACACGCCTTGACTTTCTACCTACTCCACGTCCTGATTCCATCTTGCGTTCTTTTCGCCACATTAGCTCAATAAAACGTTGAAGCCTTCGTACAAGATACCCCCTGTTCAGACCTTGTTTTAAATCCACTCGCCTCCTTTGACGACCTTCTCTCTTTTTACAACACCAATGCTCTTCTGACAATCTGTGGTAACATTCATATCTCCAGGCCTTCAGATCTTTCCGTCAACTTACAAACGCACCCATGATGCTCAGCTTCTCTCTTCCCTTAACTCTTCCACAATTAAATACCATCACCTTCTAGCTACGCTAAAGAGAGATTTAACTCCTCACTAGTTCATTCCCAGTTTTGTACCCCTCGAATCTTCTGGAAACCGTAAACCAACGCCTCCATCAGAAATCTTCCAGCCCGCCTTCATACTCTCTTCTGCCTTTTTCAATAACTGACTCGTTTTATTCTCTTTTTTTGGGGCAAAATTAGCACCCTCTGTCTTTCTCTTTATTCTTGACATCAACAGTCCACCTGCTGATGTTTCCTCCCCCACTTACGAGTGTCCACCCTCTAATTATTACCATTAATAAATAAATAATTAATTATTAATAAATAAATAAATTAATAATTTAATTGATTACCCGACCCATACTACGCGCTCACCAACACTTTACCCCTTGCAATCTCTGCGCAGGTCCTTCCCTCAAAACTAAGAGCGATCCTCTTCCACAAATCCAATCCTCTTCCTCTTTCTCTTATCTCTCTCGCAGTTCCATTTCTAAACACCGTAGCCCTCTGACTGTCTGCCTGTCTGACCATTGGATTTGAATTGGAACCGAATCTGACACTACCTGCCAGTCGATTTTGTTTTGATTGAGCACCTGTGAATAAGCTGGTCCCCGCGACCTAACTTTCGTTGGGCCCTGTAGAAATCTCGAATTTACGATTACTCTGCTTTCTTTAATTTTGTTAATCTGTAGGCTCTAAACTAGACCTACAAGTAAATAATCAACGCTTCCTCTGCACGCTGTAGGCCCTATTACGTATTTTTTAAATATCCTGAAAACTGCTTGAATATGCAACTGTATGACTTAATATAGCTAGCTACGTAGCCAGATAATTATGCTGCAAAATATGTGGTCTTCTAGGCACAAAGCGAGAAGTAGGTCTACATTAAGCATTCATGTTCTCTTGCTAAACACCACTACACTGAAACTCTGAACGCCTCTTCATGCAATAAACTACTCAATTCTCTAATCTGTATAGTATCCATTTAGCAACTTCTTTGTCACTCTTCCTCTCTGGTCTTTCGGGCAACCTGATCTTTCTGTAGTATCTACAGATACCCCTCTGACTTGACACAACGCTCCTGATAAAGCTGATATTCTGCTCTTATCTTTTACATGTAAGTGTCGCTTAGAAATTTGACGTTTACGATTACGATTAGTCGGTCATAAATTTTCAGCTAATGCGGAAGCTCGTCCCTCAGAAGAATACTGTCTCCAGGAATCGTTCAAACCTCGATGTCTGAAGAATGAGGTCATTCTCGTGCAAAGCGCCGCTTACGGTCGCATGCGAATTGGAAAATGCATAACACACGAAGAAGTAGCTGAACAAGGACCACCGCATGAAGAATATCCTCGTTTCCTTGGTTGTTCTATTGATGTTTTGGAAAAGCTCGATCAAAATTGCTCTGGGAAGAGTGATTGTGAAATTCGAGTTTGGGACATTTCTGTCGGAAATAATTTACCTTGCTACCGTGGTCTGAAAATGTATATGGAAGTCAGCTATGTCTGCATTAATAGTAAGTAATTAATATAATTAATAGCTAATGATTAAAAGTAACCCATCAGACAACGCCTCTACCTATGTCGGAATGTTTAACCTCTAGTTTACTAAAATTCACTTTCTTTCAAACTAATATAAGGTTCCAAAACACAACTGAGCGTGGCCTATATTGCGTGAATAGGGCCTATATAGATGAAAGATAGCCTTTGATCAGCCAAATGAATACGAGATGCAACAAACAGAATAAGAAGATATTGTCAAAGAACTGAGAATAAAAGCAAACTGCATGTATGTAATAACTTAGTCTACATCACCTTCACAGACTTCAAACCGCTTCGGATTCAGCTGTGCTGATATTGAGCGCGTTTTAAGTGCTTTAATGGAAATAAATAATCAAGCCCCTGTATGTTGTCATTCGGGCCACGTAGGGCTAGTTGGTGCTGCTCTCCACACCTCCAGGCACATTTATTTTTGGAGCATTGCGCCCAACCCAGCTGCCATGGCTGCCGTTCCTAAGCAATATCACACCACCTCATCTCAGCAGAAAGGAGGTTGCTGCAAAGCTGCTGAAAAAGATCGATGTGAACAAGAATTTGCCACTTATGACGATATTACTTCACACCCGCTAGCACGCCATCCAGACGCCCAATTTGGTTGGACACGCGGTGCATGGGGACGTGACAGTTATTTCGGCATGGAGAGACGAATGTGTAGCAACGAATGTGAATAGCCACTCCCTCATCGCTGAGTCGTCTGTCTGTCCTCGACAAATCTGGTCTGCATTAAACCTATTTTGGACTAACCAGGGTTGCCCTCGATTATCCTGCAGATCAATTTCAAACACAACCCACCGTAGCCGTCCGACTGTCTGCCTGACTGACTCTTGGATCTTGACCTGGAACCGAGCACTTCGTGCCGATTTTATTTTGACTGAGCGCATGTGAATAAGCTGGTTCCCGCGACTTAACTTTCTTTGGGCGCTGTAGAAATCTCGAATTTACGATTACGATTATGTATACAACCCCATCAAATTCGTGCAACTGTCGCGCAGTGCAGACAATGTAGCTCATTAAATATCGATGTCTATCCGCAGAAACATTTCAGTGACGAGCTGATGGCTCATCATCTCGCTGGTGATCAAGTATCATTTTCAAGTACTTGTTCTTGCGTAATTGTAATTACTGAAAGAGCGAATGAGGCTACCGAAACCCTGCTTCCCAAAATAGCGCAATATAAATGCATATTTTTGAGTAAACTTCTTACTCTACTTCTCACTGACACCGAAGTATCTGTGCACGTACTTGTAATTCAAATACTTATACTTGCATTTCGTCTACTTGAAACAAGCCTAGCAAAGAGATCTGAAATTGAAGCATGATATGCAATGGAGAAAATCGGTCATTGAAAACAAATAAATTTCGTTGGATTCAATACCTAACTGAATGAGAATGATGTGTATCAAATGGAGAACAATATTTCCTTGCCCCAATTTGCCCCAAATTGATACGTAGGCATGTTCATATAAAACCTGTACTAGACGATTATTACCAAATGCAAATATTTCATTGCTAGCCTTCAACTGACCAACGCTAGCATCGTTTTATAGTTGCAGATGAGGAGCGTTCGTGTACCGTGACTGCTTCTAAGAATCCAGTCCATATAATCGGTTCGCTTTCCTCTTCAAGAATGTGTGGAACAAAATCTCAACCATGGGTCGTTGAAGCATCGACTGGTAAAAGAGTCAGCTTGACGCTTCTCAAAGTGATCGTTCCACCAGCTACCAGTCAGATGGAAGAACAGAGCAGGCAATCGTGTTATAGTCGTGGTGTTATTGTGGATAAGGCTGGGAAAAGAAATGCATCGATCTGTGGAGATGGAGTTCAGAGAGAGAAGAGTCTATATTTATCGAGTGGAAACACAGTGGACATCATATTTGGTCACTCCACAGAGAAAGATGCAGCTGACGCTGGAAGGTTGTTCATATTAAAAGTCGAAGGTTAGAATCGCTACTTCATATTCGAGGCAACAAGTGATTACAGAATGCATTATTCTGCTTTAGGCCTATATCAATTTAACATACAACATAGAATTCCTGTGCAAGTTTAATTTTATCCGCAAAATAAACAAGTAAGTGCATTGCTGAAATGAACAGCTTGTAAATGCTTGGAGTTTCATTAGGCAAACAGCTCAAATTTAAAACTATGAAAAATAAATTTCTAATTAGGGCCTATTAGGTGGACTAAGAGTTACTGCTTTGACTGGGTGGCAGAAATACGAAAGAGAATAAATTATGCAAAGCTTTAGATCAATCACATATGTTTATGGATAATTGGCGAAGTTCAAGAAATGCTGCAAGTCACATTAAAACAAGCAAACGTTAAATCCTTAGTCTCTCTCTTAGTCCCTCATGCGTAGATTTGGAGTTGTCCTAGCGAACGGCATCTGGGTCATAACCCAGTTTAAAATCTTTATGTGCTCATTGCTGCTATATATTATTCAATCTTAAAATCACTTTGGTAAAGTTTTCTAAATAATTTCTGTATTTAGTGAAAGTTTGTCATTGTAGCAATTGGCTGTTCGGATATAATACCGCCTGAAGACGCCTGGTTGAAGAGGAATATGGATGCGATTGTCATGGGTTGCTATTCGAGTCGTCAAACATGGCAACTCAGCTGTATAAATGGAAAATGGGTTGGAGTTTTGGGAAACTGTTCACAAGGTCAGAGTTCAGTTTTGTGGGTCAGCGAACGTGACCAAGTGTGAACAGCATGTTAGGGTCGATTTGCAGTCCCACCTTATTACTGGTCTAACAGCTAAGATTGTCAGCGACTTTCTTTTAGTATACTGAAACATGTTTAAAGCTCTGCAACATCAGAAACATATGAAATTGTGGACATGGGCCCCCTATTGGTTGATTAAGAGTAGAGGAAATAGATATAAAGAGAAGTTGAGGTTTCGTTTATTTTATTCTCCTCTTCAACATTTATTCTTAGAGGCGAATTGTTGTGGCTGAAGACTATTTCGTTTGCTGTAGCACAAACACTCGGATCCATCCAACCGCTCGACAACCTATCTTTACCCGCTACATGGATTAGCGATGAACTGTGAATTTCACAACACGCACCTGGGTTCGAACGCATTAGCAATAGACCCCCACTGTGACTATTTATTCATTCATTTATTTCTTCATCCATTCATTCATTCAGAGCACTTAGATGGCGTTCAGCCAAAATGTCTACTCAGAGACGGCCCCAGCATTGTTCCGGCGAAAGACAACAGAGTTCAAGTATTGGTGAAAGATGCATGCGGCGTCCCTATAAACTAGAAAGAGACCGCTCTCATTCTGTTATCTTTGGGCCTACACGTTCCGCCTGGTCCCTTATACCTTTGGCCTTCCTCAGGGTTCTGTTCTGACCCCTCTGCTCTACATTCTGTACACTGCCGACCTGGCACGGGTTCTCCTTTCCATGGGTGCTGCTGTCAATCAGTATGCAGACGACACTCAGGCCTTCGCTCATGGCCCATCGGAAGCGGTTTCCTCTCTGGTTGAGAGAATTCTTGACGCAACATCTGCCCTTGGTCTATGGATGTCCTCTAATCGCCTCCGACTGAACTCTGCTAAGACCCAGTTAATCTGGCTTGGTGGTCGTGCTCAGCTTGCTAAGACTGATTCATCATCCTTACGCCAGAGGTTTCCGGACATTCAATTCTGTTCCAAAGTCCGTGATCTTGGGGTTGTCCTGGACCGGGAACTCTCCTTGACCGATCATGTTAACAGTGTCTCCCTTCGTCAGCTTCGTACCATCCGCCGCTCCCTCTCCTTTCATGCCGTTACTACTCTAATTCATGCCCTTATCTGCACCAGGGTGGACTTTGGTAACGCTATCTTTGCTGGAATCTCACTTGCCAATATTTCCAAGCTTCAGTCTGTTCTCAGTGCTGGTGCCCGTCTTATTGGAGGCGTCCCCAGGTATGGCCATATAACTTCCTTTATGCGGGACACTGTACTGGCTTCCCATTCAGCAGCGTATCCAGTTCAAGATCCTAACGCTTATGCGTAATTGTCTCGTTGGCTCTGCTCCATCATATCTTAGGGACTTCTGCATTTCGGTCTCCTTAGTTCCAGGCCGTATTACTCTCCGGTCGGTCTCCCTTGGACTTCTGACTGTCCCTCGTATGCGCCCTGCTACAGCTCAGTCTAGAAGCTTTGCCTATGTTGGACCTAATAGCTGGAATCGCCTATCCCGAGAACTCCGACTTGAATTCCTCAGTTTGTCTCTTCCGCAGTTTTGCAAGCGCCTGAAGTCTGTATTATTTGACAGTGGTCTCACTGGTTCCGGTCGAGATCGCCTTTGATGAGTCTATTCTTGTAGTGGCGCTTTATAAATGTCAGATAACAATTACAATTAGAAGGACATGCGGATCTTACTTGATTTTACGATTTTGTCATTAACCATAGGCTAAATTTCTTCTATTAAAATGTATGGATTTGTAGTGTAAACAGTGTCAGATTTCCTGTTTCAGAGATTTCAGGTCGAGATTCTCTCGTGGAGTCAGAGCTTAGGACACATAGGCCTATATCAAGCGACGAGCAAGGTATTTTCTGAATATTTAGGAATTATAAGATTTAAATAGACTTATAAAGCATAATATAGGAGCAATGAGCATACAAAGTATTTTCACAAAAACTATTACCCCATTATTATAATATTATGCATAAAATACGTTTAAGGATATAGGAAGTAGTGTATATTTAAGCGATGTTGTAATATGCGACCTAGCCTATGTATTGATAAAGTGCTGTTGAATCCGATGCCTGCAAGTATTCAACAAGCTGTTTGTGGTGTCTACTTAATATGCTGTTATGTTTCAGTCCATCGGTCAGTAGGCACAGCACCCGGTCAACATAGAGTTAATTTAATCAGAGCTAAATTCAGCGAAGTTTTCGAAGGATTCTAAACGAGGGCTTGAGCCTAAATTTGGACCACGTGATGTAGGCCTAATCTACAGAAAGACAAACCAAGCCAATAGTTCCTGAGTAGAGACTATTCACCCCCCGACTCTTTCCTATAAACGTATATGCTATAAGAACCCGTCTTAGAACACCTTTAGATAGATAACTAAGCTTTAATTTGCATAGCATTTACAATTACTACATTTGAAGTAGGAGTCAAATGTAAACATTATTTAATTTACGACTGAATTGTGTGTTTTAGTTTTGGCAATGGTTGCCATTGTTGGATGCACTTTAGCAATATGTCTTGCGATTATGTGCGTTGGAGCTGTTTGTTTGCGCAGGTAGGCATACAGTCGATCTACACTGCTCAAATAGTGCTCACTATACCCGCTTTATAAGTCTTAGATACATTTAACTGGTTGAAAACCTTGAATCTAATTCTCTCATGCCTCCCCTTCAATCTGGTTTTAGGACATTCCATTCGACAGAATCACTCATCACCCGCCTTCTAGGTGACATCTTTCATGCCTTTGACCATGGCCATGTCACTCTTCTTGCTCTCTATGACGTCAATGCTGCCTTCGACACTGTTGATCATTCCATTCTCCTCGAACGACTGTCTAAATCCTTTGGCCTTACTGACTCTGCTCTTCTTTGGTTTCGCTCATTTCTTTCTGATCGCTCCCTTTCTGTTATTTTTGGGCCCACTCGCTCTGCCTGGACTCACATTCCCTATGGTCTTCCTCAGGGTTCGGTACTTGCACCGCTTCTACATATCCTATATACTGCTGACCTGGCCAGTATACTTCTTCCCTTGGGTGTTTCGTCTCACCAATATGCTGATGACACTCAATCCTTTAGTCAAGGCCCGGCTGCCTCAGCCACTCTGATGGTTGAGCGGATCCTTGAGGCCACCTTTGTTCTAGATCTCTGGATGTCTTCTAACCGCCTCTGTCTTAATCCTGATAAGACTCAATATATCTGGCTAGGTGGCCGTGTCCAGCTTGCCAAAATTGACTTTAGTTCCCTTTTCTCTAATTTCCATCATATCCACTTCTCTTCCTCAGTCCGTGACCTCGGAATCATCCTGGATCAAACTCTTTCTCTGACTGACCATGTAAATAATATCTCCCGCTCTTGTCTTTACCAGCTACGACAACTCCGCTCTATTCGTCACTCGCTTCCTCTTCATGCGATCACTACCTTGGTCCATGCCGTGATTTGCACTAGGATTGACTTTGGCAATGCTGCCTATATTGGACTTTCTGCAATTAACACCTCCAAGCTTCAGTCTATGCTTAATGCTGCTGCACGCCTTATCGGTGGTCTTCCAAAGTCTGCCCATATATCTACTCTTATTCGTGATTCACTTCATTGGCTTCCTGTCAGTCAACGCATCCAGTTTAAGATTCTTATCCTTATGCGCAACTGCCTTCTAGGCTCTGCTCCGTCCTACTTAACTTCTTTTTGTATTCCGGTTTCCTCGTTGCCTGCCCATGCCTCCCTTAGCTCAGCTACCCGTGGTCTCTTGGTAGTCCCTCGCGTCCGCACTACAACTGCCCAGTCCAGGAGCTTTGCCTTTGTTGGCCCTTCCAGCTGGAACTGCCTTCCTCTTGAACTGCGGCTTCAGTTACTTAGTCTCTCTCCTACCCAGTCTCGCAAACGTCTGAAATCCTTTTTGTTTGTTCAAGTCGGGAGCGCCACTGTTTCCTAAGTGGCGCTTTATAAATGTTCGTTTACAATTACAATTACAATTTAATTCATAAATATTCAAACTCCGAAGTTAACGGTTAGGCTAACTGTTGGTTCTGTCTTTAAAAGCTAGACTCTTACTAGCGGCTATTTCTTTCCAAAACCTGGTCATGCAATAGTGTATTCATTGAATTCAGAATGCTATTTAGTCTCGGTCTCTCTGCTTTGCTTTGGCTTTGTTGAAAACAGTGAATTTTTATGTTGATGACTTTCAAAAATAATTTATGTTAAAGGAAATGTGATTTTTAGGCAAAGAGATCCTTACTGAGTAAATAGAGGTCTAACTTGGTTCATAGACCTATAAATACTGTAGAAGGCATAAATAGCCTTATATCGTTTCGCATCAGAATATTTACATTCATAATCGCAATATTTAAGGTCAGAAGTAACAGTACAAGTATTAACCTACCGACATTAACATGAAATCTGTTAAATTTTCTCTCTTGTCTCTTGTAGATATCACACTCAAAGTAAGAAGAACCAGGCTTACAAGACGCTCAATTTCCAAATCAATACAGCCAGAAGTCAAACAACAGACCCGCGATTTCTTTCCGGCGGTGGTAGAACCGATTTGGCAGAAAACAGCGGCCATTTTGTTGGCGCAGAACAGATGCCAACATATTCAGTCTACGTCGGTGACGGAGAATTCCATGACGTCAGCGTTAACACCAACTCAGTGGTAGTTCGACCATGAAGTAGTCATTTCATTGTTCTAACGTTCTGGCGCTTCATGAGCCTCCAATCTTTGACATTGAGCGCCACTTTACAAGAACGTTATACCAGCTCTCTTCCACGCGTAAGACTATCTGCTTAACGAGGCAGTTCGACGCCTATGCTTTGTGAACTTTGTTAATTTTGCGAATTTCGGTCAGATTTAAGTACATATAACTGTCTTAAATGGGCTTTTGATTTCTTTTATCGGTAGAGATCAGGTTGGCCGAGTTTAGCTCCTACACATAGGCCTACACACGTGACACATGCTAGTGACGGTGGGAAGATCAGCCAGCGAGGGAGATCGTAGGCCACCCGCCCTTATATTCCGAGGCTAAGAAATATAGTCACTAACGATTCCGACCCATGGCTGCCTCTCTGGGCTAGCTTAAGGAACGGGTCTTCTTCTCTTCTCCTTCTTCTTTTCGTTTTCCTTCTCCTTCTCCTTCTCCTCCTTCTTCTTCCTCTTCTGAAGAAGAGGAAGGGCTAGATCAAATAATAAAGTTTAACGCTTTTCTGGAAAGCTCGCAGTCTTGAAATGTTATCAATTTGTAGAATAAGGTACTACCTCACTATAGGAAAAGCTTATATTGCCAGAAAGCTTTTGGTTGATTCTGTTTGCTATTATCTCCTACAAGTTATAAAGCAGTTGATATCACTAATCAACACTACTTTAATTATATCGACGATTGCAAATATAGGATAATCGGAGCTTTATTCACATTGGCCATGCACCGCTCCAAACCGATCAAGTTCTAATGGATCACTCACTGATAGTGAATTAGAACTCTTAATGTTCTCTACTTCTTCTATACCTTCTAGAGACATAATAGCCTTCTTCTTTTTCTTCTCTTTCTTGACAATAGGTATAAGTGCCGTAATGTTCTATATTGTTATTATTTCCGCATTTATTAAGCATCAATCGAGGGCGTTGAGCAGTAGTGAGTATCCTTCACAAAGCCTGTCGTTCTATCAGCCCATGTTTGTCCAAGAAAACTCATTCACGTAATTGTAGGCCTTGATTTTTACAGTTTGAAGTAACCCCGTTGTTTTGCTGTAAATTTTCACTGCTGAAATAAATGAACGATTATTATCCGTTTTGCAACAGTTTAGTTGTAATTGTAACCAGAAATGTGCTAATCGCCGCTTCAAGAGAAACTTATCAGAGGCGCTGTCAACGGTTGTCTAAATGATGTTAACATTGATTAACAATAGAAAGCTGATCAATAAGTGAAACAATGCCCAGATAACGAGAAAAGTAATTCCAAGATTTCTACAGCGCCCAACGAAAGCCGCGCCACGGGGACCAGCTTATTCACAGGCGCTCAGTCAAAACAAAATCGATAGGCAAAAGGGTTTGGTTCCGGGTCAAGATCCAAGAGTCAGGCAGAGAAACAGCGTGGCAGCTACGATGGGTGATGTTTGGGGTTGGAGAGCAGAGAGAGATAAGAGGAAGAAGGGGTGTCAGGATAGGATCTGTGGAAGAGGAATGTAGACTCCAACCAGCGGATTCTCATATGAAGTAATAGTTGACGCTCAAAGTTCCAGAACGGCGTGGCATCGAGAATGAGGAACTATGACAGTTATTTACAAAATGGCTCTTGGAAACAGCAGGAGACTGGACTGTACCTTGTAACTTGAGTTGAATGACCCGTGCAATCAGTAATCGTCATATTTCCGTCGGATGTCATTCGACTGCGTGAAAGCAACTACAAATACTTGTTGCCACTAATTGCTCAAGTTTTTTATATTAAGTCATTCGGCAACGATATCCGTCGGTCATAGTATCTGAAATCAAATTCAACAAATTATAAATTTTTGAGACGACCCCTGACCTGCTTAAGCTCGTTTATTTTACAATGAGATACATTATGATATTGGAAGCAGATCAGTCCGCGTAAATTGTTGATGCACGCATAAGAAAGTCTGCTGGCGTCGTTGTCTGATGAATGTTCTGTTCTTAACGGCAGGATTGCAACTTTAAGCGAGAATCCTTCTCAGCTACAACAGAAAATTGAGTTTTAGGTTTCAAATTCTGTAAAGGCTGAACCAGTACGCAGAATCTTTTTGAGAATTTATCAGAATTAGAGAACTTGACATTCCGTCCAAATAGAAGAAATTTCTCCATACGAAAGATAAATCATGACATCAAAATGTGCGAAGCTAATAATCGTTGAGTCGTTGTGGTTCCTGTTAATTGTCAACCTAACCCAGTTCGCTGAAGCAGTGAATGATTCAGGTCGGTCTGTTTTTGTTTTTACTACATTTGGATCTATATTCATTGATTGACGTCTGTCGTCTGTTTCCATTTGCTCTTTACAATCTTTTGGAACATCAGATTCACATTTCTATTCAGATGTTACTTTTTGGGATATGGCATTTCTTTCCATGCTGCACTAACTATGGAGACAGACATTTTAACGGTGCGTCTTAACCGTCATCTCGATCGTCACCTTTCTAGCCACCGTTAAACCACGACTTTCTCCCATTTTCTGTTTAGATATAGTCTATACGACCCTTGTGGACTATATGTAGTTGTGTTAAGTGCTTAGTAAATACCTGTTAATTATGGAAAATATGGCTAGCATGTATTTCTAGGAAGACATACATATAAATGTATGCTAGCGCTATTGTAGATGTGAGCATGTTGCTGCAATGTAAAGGCTTATAACGGAAACTGCGTTTTTGCCATAAGAGGAAACCAACCAACCTTTTCGCCCATCGACTAAATACAAAGACCGAGTGCCATTTTAATGATCTTTACTACATGAACTCCAGTATCGCGATTGTCCAGAGCTTCTCATTTATATGGATGTCTTCCAAGAAATACATGTAGACATCAGTGACTGAGATTCAAGGGATGGGCGTAATGGATGTACGCCTTCTATCGTTGGAGGAATGACTCTGTTACGAATTGTTTTTATTTTTATTTTTTATTATTTTGACCTCAACCCAACTGGCATTGCTCCATCTACTGACTTCCACTCCTCCACTTGACAATCTTAATTTCTAAAAAAAATTGTATTATGTTTTTTTTTTGGTGTGCTACAGAAGAATACTGCCTTCTGGAATCTTTTAGTCCACGATGTTTAAAGAACGAAGTCATATTTATTAAAAGCGCCCTCTTTGGACGCATGCGAGTTGGTCGATGTATTACAGCTGAAGAAGTCAGTGGTCTAGGACCAATCGTCGGAGAGGATCCTCGTTATCTCGGTTGCTCAGAGGATGTGTTGCCTTTTCTGGATCAGAAGTGTTCCGGAAATAAGGAGTGCGAAGTTCGTGTGGGTGATATTTCAGGTGGAAATATTAAGCCTTGTTTTCCCGGTCTTTCCCGGTATCTCGAAGTCAGCTACGCTTGCCTTAGTAGTGAGTCATTTATCAACAATTATTTGTGTCCGGTAGCTGATTTTTATTTTATGATTTTATCTGTTTAACTTTGAAGGCTAATACAAAGCTTGAACAAACTTATTTGGATCACTAAAACCAACAACAGATAGGCCTGCATCTTACTTAAAAGCGAAGCAAATGTAATAAATTAAAAAAACTAAAATATATAACAAAATGCCTGAGAAAATACTATCAATCGTAAAATCGTTCAAATGGCTAATGTCTAACGCTTTAAAATGTTCTGAAGCGGAGGATTTGTGAAATTTTGGCCAGAGGTAAAAATTTAGGGTACAACAAGTTCCAAGGAGCTTTTGGATTAGGAAGTTTTGGGAGCTGGGTATCCAGCTGGATCCTCGTCAGTTTAAGAGCTTATCTTGTAGCGCATTTTCTTGGTCGTTACTTAATAGGTTGGACTTCTAGCCGAGTGGTTATGTTAATAAGCGTGGCACCACATAACTCTTTATCATACACTTCTGTATACTGCTCATTTATCTATAGAGAATGTACGAAAATATATATTGAAATTTGCCGTTTAAAGGTTAATTACTAAAAATGACTCGAAATTCAGTTCATTTTCTGTGAATTCGTACAGTGAGATCCTTCAACAATAATGGAACTAGTCATCATGTAATTGTAATTGTAATTGCAACTGTAATCAGGTATTTGTATAGCGCCTCTTAAATATAAACTAATCTTAAGTATCACTAAGAGCAGAACATTAGCAAACATTCCTCAGGTAATTAGAAGTGTCATCAATGGCAAGCTCGTGCACACAAGCAAAGGCTTACCAACAGTTTTCCAACTAGAGTTGAAAGAGAACACAGCATGTTCAGAATTCTTGAAACACGTAGTATCGAGGATGAGGAATTGAAGATAGGCGATGTGCTCCGCCGCCGATGGCTCACGATTGTCCCTCGTCCAACAGTCCCTCGTAGATGGAAGACGACGCGGCTTCCGGATATTCCTCAAACCACCCGATATGTGCAGGACAGGCACCGCCGGCCGGTAGGTAGGTAGTCGCGATGTTTAATTAATTGTCATTTATTTTGCTCCGAGACATATAAAAACAAAAATCCGATTTTCTGTTTTCATTTTTACCAACAAAAAACAAAACACATGAAACCTAATTTCAGACTTTTGTACGTTTTTAAGTTTCTGAAAATATATAAATCTTAAATGTGAAAACTTACTTTTTGCACCCTTGGTCTATAGCCTATACGTACCTGCACGGGACTGCCAGTGGAGACCATTTGCTACACGGTACCGAATAGCCTACACGTCAATTCAATGAATTTCAATGGACCTGGCTGAAAAGTCGTTTATAATTTATTATACCTAGCATATATAAACACATAGATTTCTAAGTTATAATGATAATTACTTGTGCTAATTTGCTTCAACCAAGCATCCAACTTAGCCTATGGCGACGGGGATCAAAGCAAAAGCTGAGTTCGGGTTTGGAAGAAGGCTCAAAGCAATCTCAAATGAGGGCCAAGGCCGGATTTCCCGCCTTACAAGATCCGTCCTTGTTCTCAGAAATAAAAAAGTATGAACAACATGAACATATAATTTCACGCTAGATTAGCAAAATATCAGTATTAATGTATTGACCACGTTCTTTCGTCAACTGAAAGTTCCGAAAATTGAAGTTACCCTAGTCAATACCGTAGCCTTTCATGCTCAGTGAAGAAAATAGTTTAGCCGCCTGATAAACCTGTAATAGCACTTGTGCTCTCAATATTAAATATAGGCTATTATAAACATTTTAAGAGGTTATTACCAATTATTGCAACGCTAGCATCATTTTATAGTTGCAGATGAGGAGCGTTCGTGTACCGTGACTGCTTCTAAGAATCCAGTCCATATAATCGGTTCGCTTTCCTCTTTAAGAATGTGTGGAACAAAATCTCAACCATGGGTCGTTGAAGCATCGATTGGTAAAAGAGTCAGCTTGACGCTTCTCAAAGTGATCGTTCCACCAGCTACCAGTCAGATGGAAGAACAGAGCAGGCAATCGTGTTATAGTCGTGGTGTTATTGTGGATAAGGCTGGGAAAAGAAATGCATCGATCTGTGGAGATGGAGTTCAGAGAGAGAAGAGTCTATATTTATCGAGTGGAAACACAGTGGACATCATATTTGGTCACTCCACAGAGAAAGATGCAGCTGACGCTGGAAGGCTATTCATATTAAAAGTCGAAGGTCAGAACTCCGCAAGTTAGAGCTTCTTTTGATTATTACCAATTTTTGTCTTATCGTGGCTCTTCCGTACATTGAGTCAGGTAATGATGTACTATAGGCCTGCAATAACCAGAATTTAAATTGAAAAGTGATACCATTTGTTTGCTGTTGCTCGAATGTTCAATTAATAAGAATAATATATGGCCAACAGTAAACAATAGGCCTACCTATGGAACATTGGTTGAGCCTGAAAGATAAGTCAGTTGTGGAAACAAAAACACAAGGACGGGTCTAACTACATACACACGTCTATAAGATTTAAAACCTGAATTTAGTTATTATAGAGAATCATTTTCAGATTTTTGAGCTCTCTGCAGAAAAGTTATGAAGACACTTGACACACAGAGGATAGACTGATTTTCTCTTTCAGAACATTAAACTAAGCGATACGAAAGGTTGGATGAATGGACACAGGACTGTCTCCATAATTTACTTCGTCTTTGCTGAATCAAATTACCATTTCTTGTTAGCGGTCGGTTGTTCTGACATCATTCCACCGGAAGATGCTTGGCTGAAGCGAAACAGTGATGCGATCGTGATTGGATGTTATTCCAATCGACAAACCTGGCGTCTCACCTGTGATGATGGAAAGTGGATTGGCGTTCTGGGAAATTGCTCGCAAGGTTTAAATTAGACTAAATTTTTCATACTAAGGGTATATGTTGGTTAACGAGCCAGCTTTCCGACACTATCTTTGGGTTTCTAATACGCCATGAATGTGAAATTCACTAACAGCTGAACATCGTCGGCAGATCATCTGTATATAAATAAGACCGAACCCCTTGAGACACCGACTGAAATGCTTGCCCATGATGAATTGTCCGATTAAATGGCTGCCATCATCGTCCGCCCCTCTAGGCAAGAACGTCAGAGGTCTTCATTCTTGGGAACCAAATAAGTAGTAGTAGTAGTGGTGGTGGTGGTAGTAGTAGTGTAGTAATAGTAGTAGTAGCAGCAGCAGTAGTAGTTTTTAACGACAGCTTATCGCTGCCAGGACCGTTCACATCAACCTTATCCCACATATTTCTTCAGAACAAATTGTAGCTAACTTGCCAACATTCTCGATTTATGTCGGGCTATATACTGGACACATACCCTGGCTTCCGATGGAGCACAGAATTACATTCAAAATCCTCCTTTTGACGAGTGTATCAGGGAGCTCTATGCTTTAGTCTTGAACCATCCATGCCAGTGTGGACCTGCTGATACCGCACTTGCAAGCGACTACTTAAGCACTTCTTTTTTCTCGTGCATTCGACCATCTTTCTGGAACAATCTTCCACTGAAAATCCAAACTTATCAACCGTATATTCAGTTTATCTCACGTCTTTGACGCCTATGAAAGGTTCTTAAAGGCGCTATATAAATATCCAAATAAATACATATGCATGAATTGGTATTTTGACGTCACTTAGGGGCGCTCTACAAATTAATAGTAATGAGATAAACGGACTGAAATTCCAAATAGAGACAAAAACAGTTATCGTTTGCTCCATAGACTTTATCAATTTTTAATTTTTTTCCTAAATTCTCTTTAACCAGAAACAAATAAGCGGAAAGCGTGCTAATAAGCTTTATAAACGTCGAATTACGAGAAAAGTTTCAAATTTAAATGTTAAATTTAAATCTTTTAGATAATTCGGTCATTCACGAATCTGTCGTGGAGCCCGAGTCGAGGTCAACTATATCACCCGATGAACAAAGTAGGCGATAACTATATTGCAGTTGGCTTCTCTGTATTAAGTGCTACTGAGTCGAATCGGCTTTAAAGCATAACATGACATTTTTAGTAATTAAAGTTTCGATACTTTTAATAAATAATAATCTATACTACTATTTTGAATGCCATAAAAACCTGATTCTTTGAGTTTACTGCTTTTTTATTCCTTTGAAGCCTATTTTCTCTTCAGCTTCTAAAATCTTTTTCCAACATGCAGCAGAATTTACTTTTACAAGAATATGACACTTTTTTACATTTTCATACATTGAAATATGAATTCCATTTGAAATGCGACAAAGTAATTGTGAATTGTTACGGAAATATAACACAAAATATTCAAGTGAATCGTTTCTGTTATTTTAGTTCTTGCGTTGATCGCCATTGTTGGGTGCACGTTGGCAGTGTGTCTGGCAATTATGTGCATTGGAGCTGTTTGCTTACGCAGGTACGTTAAAGCATTTCTACGCTTTCTTTGTCCTCATCACATTATATTGTGGCGTTCCAAACAAAGAGATATTTTACAAGTGTTCATTGTCCTTTAGAGGGGAAGCAGGCGGCTTTAGATTACAACAGCTTAGCAGTCGTCCACTTCCTTTTCCTAGAAGCCAGTTCAACATCTGAGCAATTTTCACGTTGCCCCGCTGTGCTGTTTTGTGTCAGTTTCAGTTTTGTGTTTCATGTCTAAACCCCAAAATGCAAAGAATCTTCAGAGTTAACGGAGTGATCGCCAGAACATAATATCTGTAATAAAGCTAGGAACCGACTTCTAAGTTACAAACTTACAAATGGCCTAAAAGACCATTTCCCATTTTCTCTTCATGTCTGACGTAAACATAAGAATGACGATAGTTTTATATTGTCTTCGAATACGAGTGACATTCAGACACATGATAGATTCTGATTGAGCGGCAATACACTCGACGAGAACTTCACAACTTATCAAGAATCCCCAAAAGTTATGCAAGCTAATCTGTGCAAACCACTACCTTAGATCTTTTATATTATAAGTCCATACTCAACCAACAGAATGCAGATTAATTATAGAATACTGTCATTCCGTTTGACTGTAGGGCGAACAACTAATTGCTCAGAATCTTTCCTTTTTGTATAACTGATCGCAAAGGGGCAAAAAAAACTAGCTTCAGGAGGACACATACTCTTAATTTGCGTGGGCGCCGCGAGCCCTATGGTCCACCTCCAACAGGCCATCCTACCAGATCTACGAGAGATTCGTCTGCGCAACTTAACCTCAGGATCTTGTTGTTGGCTAATTATCCTTGCCAGAAGAGCTCCTGCAGGATGACCAGACTACTTACCCGAAACCTTAATTACCCAGGTGACCAGACCACTATTGCCATCTATCTTGCAACATACATTGATTGAACCTCTTTCTCCCTTCTTCCAAAACGCCAGTTGTAAAGTAAACTACTCATAAGAACTCACAAGAAAACCTAAACAGATTACTTACTTTATACTAGCTGATTGAATCATGCTCCTTATCTTACGACTGTTAGATATCACACTCAAAGTAAGAAGAAGCAGGCTTACAAGACGCTCAATTACCAAATCAATACAGCCAGAAGTCAAACAACAGACCCGCGATTTCTTTCTGGCGGTGGTAGAACCGATTTGGCAGAAAACAGCGGCCATTTTGTTGGCGCAGAACAGATGCCAACATATTCAGTCTACGTCGGTGACGGAGAATTCCATGACGTCAGCGTTAACACCAATTCATCTGCTCGACTGTGAGGCTTTAGAAAGATATTAGCTTCTTTCTGCTTACTTTGATAAAACTTTGCATGCTTTTAATCGTACATTAGTCAGTGTTTACTGCGTAGGCCTGTATATAATTCTTTATACAATACTTGTAGATAATTATGAGAACATGATGTTAAAAGTCTTCACGATATTAACAATTTTTTTCTGTCAATGTCGTCAAAGAATCTAACTCATTGAGTGCATATAGATTTACAAATGTTAACAAGTTGCCGACATCTAGTTCAGCTGTCTTGTTATGAAACATAAATGATACATTGTAAATTAATCCGCGAAAGTCGAGTATTAAGACACCAAAATGCTTTGAAGTTGCCTCTTATATTGTGACAGAGACTTTGAAATTCTGATATATGGGATTGGAGACCTGATAATGCTAATACTGGTGTCTTGTGCCTCAGGTGAAATAGCTCTATCATCATGCTTCTTAATTTTTTGTTTAGATAGCACCTGAGTTATACTTGAGTAGCTTAAATTTAGAGCGGCTGGAAGCATATGAATTACGAGCCACGAGCAGAGCAGGCCAGAGTACATGTAGACGCGAAACAGGCCTTTGTAAATAAATCCAAACAGGCTCAGAGTACAGGCCGATGTACAGAGGCCAGTTAACTGTGAAACTAAATGTCTGCAATGCAGAGCATTCGGAGAAGAATAAGCTGTCTTGCGATGCACTGTCTTAATCGTGAAGCGGTCGGTGCAGCACTTCAGACAAACGCATTTTACACTTAGGCCGACCTGTGAAGCCAGAGACTGCGTTTCGCACAGCAAAGCAAGGTTCTGCATAAGTAGCTTTTCTGGTTTATAGTTGGGGAAATACTTAGACAGCGTTCTTGATGTACATGCTTCAGTAATTAATTAGTACGGATCTACCAGTGAAGTCTAGTATAGGAGTAGGAAACCGCCTGCTACCGGTTCTCCAAGAAAGGTGTGGGCCAGCATTGTTTCGAGGTCGTTGAGTCACGTTACAATAATGAAAGAAAATAAACAGGTTTATACGAAGCGAGGTTTTAACGTATGAGAAATAAGTCTAAATGAGCGCTGAGAAAGAGAAACTGGTCAGAACGTTTCCTGATCACATCACTACTTTAATATCCATTAACGAACACAGAAAACGGTTGAGTTGATACCGATTTAAATGTGCGCTCAATTTGTTGCGAGGTCCGCAAGACCATCTGATTGGAGACATCGTCATCATCATAGTCGTCGTCGTCAACATCATCATCATCATCGTCATCATGGTCATCATATCATTATCTTTGTCCGTGGGCTGAAAGGCCATTGGTGTCCACTGCACATTTGATCGTTTCTCCCCACATTTGTCGGGCCTGCCAGAGTCAATTTGTGAATATTTGTTTAGCATCAGTCTTCGGTGTTACCAACCCATTCTCAGCAGGGCTTCCTCTTCTTTTCTTCCGTCTAATGATAACTTTTATCAGATCCTCTTTTATATTCAGCCATCATACTGCTTTGGTGTTTGTGATTTTCCTTTTAATTTTCTGCTGATGTGAAATCCTCATGTAACAATACATTTTAAGTGCCAATATCTTTGCCATATCGAACTTCCTCAATGCCAGTGTTTCACAAACATATAAAGCCGTTATCAGCGATTTTCCCAAATAGAAAATCGCTCAGGTTTCGAACTGTAGACACACTCGATTTGTATCATTGGGTGAACACAAGAAGAGACATTCTTTCGATTTATGTAGTAAATCAAAACAGCTCAGTCGCCAACATAAAAAGTTTTACACGCACGAATATATAATTCGTTATCGACAACAAAAACCAACGACATTTTAGCTCAATCAACTGAGTGCACGAGAAACTATCAACAACTTCTCGAACACTGTGTTCGCTATCTTTTATATAGGCTCTAGCGGACAAGTCTAGGCATGCCTATTAGTCGCCGCAACGTAATTTCGACGTTTTCCTCCCGAGCGCGCAACTAGTAAAAGTCACGTTGCGCCTATCATTCACATCAAATGGGTAAACAATCTGATAATTCATCGATATTAAGTAATGGAATATTCCTCCACATACCAGCAGTGCCTGCCAGCCAATCACAAATCAACAACCTGATAATTTATCGATGCGATGTCATTAAAAATTCCTATACAAACGCGTGCTTAAAACTTGCTGATCCCTCAGCAGAAAAATTACTTTCACAGCCACTTTTTGTACTGTAATTGTAATCAGAAATTTCTATAGCGTATTTTCAAGAGAAATCAATCAGAGACGCTCTCTGCATTAGACTCAACGATGTTAAATGTCGTTAAGAACGCAAACATTGCTCAAATAACCAGAAGAGTCACCAGTGGCAAGTTAGTGTACACACGCAAAGCGACAAAGCCGTATACCAACAGATTCCCAACTAGAGTTGAAAGACGGCAGCATGTTAAGAGTTCCTGAAGCACTTGGCATCGGGGATGCGATGTCCAGATGTTCCTCGAACCCCCAGTTATGCGCAGGACAGGAGTTCTTCGACGGCATAGATAGTTGAACCATTCCGTGATAGACGGTCGGTGTCGCTCCAACGACTCTTTTCGCCTTTCCACTACCTAATTCAAGATTTCCCGGCGTAGACGATGTACTTAGGTCTGTAGGTCAGAAGCTTGACTTTTTCTCTGGACGATCAAGTCAAAAGCGACTCTCTTAGTTTGACGTACGTTGATCATAGCGGTCGCTTATATTCTGAATGAAAGTTCTCGGGATGAATATCTTCTATATGGCCCTGCCTGGAGTAAAGCAGCTTTTACGCAAAATTGAGAAACTATCTGGAGTATTTCTCATAGCTCTTCAATATCCCACCAACTGCCATTAGTATCAAACTTCATTGAAAGAGAGACAGAGAGGTTGCATCGACAGCAGCTGTAGCCCATGACATGTAGGAGTTGCGGAATCTCTTGTAACATTATGCCGGAGATGCTAAAGTGGTCACTACAATGTTGAGACGGCAGACTAGACTGGCTCATCAGGGTGAAACAAGAGATAAGTAGTAGACGGACTAATCCCTGAGGACTGCAGAAGAGGAATAATCCTTCGTATCTTTGAAGACAAAGAGAGCAGAAGAGAATGCGAGAATTACAGTGGCTTTATTCTATTGTCTGTGCCGGCGAGGCTTGCGCCATGTGCAGACGCCGCAGACTTTTACAGAATCCGTGTAAGACATAATCGCTAACATGATATGTAGTCTAATTTACTCTACTATATTTCAGATATGTTAATCCCGAGCTGGCACGGTTCGTACAATGGGGACCTCATATGGCTTGGCTCCCATTCAGACGGACAGCAAACAGGTGAAGGATTTCACACGCCAAATTCATTTTAAAATGAGCACGGTTGAGGCCGCTATAGAGAAAAATGTACGCTTACATTTTACTGTTTTATATCTGTACTCTTAAAATGAATCAACCGGAAAAGCGTTTTCATAATTTTTCTAGGTAGCAGCAGTTTTTCCAAGTTTTGAGACGATCCCCGACCTCTAAGCGCATTAATTCTTACTGCTGTTATAGACCTACTATTACGCATATAACACGAGCTACTGCGTCGTTATCTTCTGGTCATTTTGCCTTTGTATGCGTTAGGTGCAGTTCTGTAGATTTGCAGCGAATTTCTCTGCTTTATTTGACTTATGAAAAGGCTATAGTTTAAATAACATTGCGATGTTTTCCAAAATCAACGGTCTAATGCACACGAAAGTCTGGATACTGCTATGCCTATCTTTTTCTGCTACAGTTCACATGGAACCAGGTACGTTTGAGTGTTCAACTGTCAAAAAATGTTTGACACTATTACAGAAGCACGTGTCTTTGAGGAAATTCAAAGCAAAAATAAAAAAACTACTTTTAGGCTACTGCTACGCAAAGGTGTCGATTAGCGACATGCATATTATGCGACATGCAAACTTACGTTTGAGACGCCAATGGTTAGGTTTCCCAATATTTATGCATACTGAATGGTTTACTTATTTATTTACTCAATTACTTAATCGATTACTCAATGAATGAAATAATTAATTAATTAACTGATTATTTAATTGATTAATTTATTAATGAACTAATTAAGAGAAAGAAGAGGAGGAGGAAGAAGAAGAAGAGTAGGAGAAGGAGGAAGAGAAAGAGGAAGAGGAGCAACAGGAAGAAAAAGATTTCTTTCACCTTTGCCACACAAATTTATCAGCTGCGCCAGTTGTAGGTGGTTTTTTACGCCGTTTAAATTACTCGCCGCGGGGTCCAACTTATTCACAGGCGCTCAGTCAAAACAAAATCGATAGACAAAGGGTTCGGTGCACCGGGTCATCAGTAGGCCTAGTAAGATCCGCTACTGTATGGCCATCCTTGCGCGCGTATTGTGTAACTGTAACGCGTGCCGGTGTTAGGCTTGTTGATGGCTTTTCCAAATTGTCTTGCGTGACACAAGTGACATAGGCTGACTTCATTGAATGTCAGTCACAGCGGATGAAATGTGAGATTTAATGTGGGTCTCGTGATAGTAGTTGAGGAATGCGACTACCCACTTGCGAGAGCTCTCTTGCCCTGTTTCGGATATGGCTGACTGCAGATCCCTTCGCTCCACGACCTCAGCTGAACTTGTCGTTCCCTTTGCACCCCAGCGACAATGCAACGTCTATTATTTCACGGTCACAGAACTATGCATTTGGCGGTGGTAGTCAAATTTCTTTGCTCTGCAGTGCAGGGTGACCTGGATTTTCTTCATGCCCTAACATCCACAATAAATTCAGCATAGAAATATTGCCAGTTGAATAGGTTGCAAGTGCCCTTGGTTTACAGTGGTTGAAAACCATACTGTTCGATCGTGGTTTTCCAATGTCATGTCATGAACGCCTCTAAGAAGTTTCTCCTAGGAAGCGCTATATAAATGTATGATTACAAATTCGTTGTAGATTCAGAAGAGTTTTGTCAATCGGAAACTTTTCAACCTCAATGCCTGAAGAACGAAGTTATTCTGATGAAGAATGCCACCTATGGGCGAATGCGCATTGGTCGATGCATAACAGCTGAGGAAATCGCTGCTCAGAGATTGTTGGCGGGCGATGATCCTCGCATCCTTGGTTGTTCGGCGGATGTTCTTCCAGTTCTCGATCGGAAATGTTCCGGAAAGACGGGCTGTGAAATTCGCGTTGTCGATATGTCACATGAAAAGATCAAGCCGTGTTATCCTGGCTTAATTGTATATCTCGAAGCCAGCTACCGATGCATCCCTGGTAAATGGTTGCATGAGCTTTAGATAACTGTACTCGCAAAGACAAAAAGTCACACAACTACACAAAACTTAGGTCCACGAAGATTGATGCAAATACTATTTAGTTGTATTAAAGCTACTCTGGGTTATATGTAGTAGGCTGAACCGATCCGATCTCATCCGACCAGATCGGTCGATCGGATCGATCAGATCGATCGGTTCGGTGTAGCGCCGCCTTGTGACACAGACAAACACAATTCACCAGTTCGCGCATCCCGTCTCTCTAGTTTAGAACATTAGAAATGTTCAACAGTTTTTAGAGGATCTCAAAAAGTTTGTTTTGATGCATCCATGCGAAAAAACGCGTTTGAAAGATTAATTACGTTAACGAGACCAATGCTTGTATTTTCTTCACTGTTTCATCATGACAGTGTGTTTTGCAGTTGTAGATGAAGAGCGATCTTGTACAGTGGTTGCTTCTAATAATCCCATTCATATAATCAACAATTCTGCTTCAAAAAAGATCTGTGGAACAACATTCCAACCATGGACTGTGGAAGCACCTGTTGGTCAGAAGGTCAGCATAACTCTTCTGGACTTTACAGCTTCCAGTTCTCAACCGGATCCAGAAGGACAAAGGAAGACATCTTGTGAAAGCCATGGAGTAGCCCTAGTTGTGGATAAGATACGAAAACAAAACGCATCGATCTGTGGAGGATCGCGTCAGAGAGAAAAAGAGATCTATTTATCAGCTGGAAACATTGTTCAGATATTTTTCAAAGAAGAACAAAAAGAAAACTTTGACGGTGGTAGACAATTTTTAATCCGAGTTCAAGGTTAGAACAAAGACAACTATTAATTTATCGTTTTAATGGGCTTTTATTTATGTCGAGAAGGGATAGCATGTTCATGTTAGATAAAGGTCTGCAACAGGTGCTATCCGTGTGCATATTTTTGAGCGATAGTTATGAACAAAAATCACCTTGTATTGCAACGTAGGTAAAGCCTGAGGTCTTATGCCATACTCCAGTCGAAACTGAGCTCTGAATGCAAGGGACTCTCTCCAATTCTTGGGCCAGTGTTCTGCACAAAATGTGCCTCCAAATAAATAAATCTTCTCGTGTGAAAGTGAGTCTTATGCTACTCGAGTAATCAAGAGAAGATTTTTAAGAGGTGGCCCTACAGATACTGAATATCAAATTGCTAAATTGATTTATGTTAAAATTAATGCAAATTCCAAGGCTATTCTGCAGCAGTACTACAAAGGATTCACCGATACGCTGTTAAGCTGTAGAAAAGAGCGTTTTTAGTTTTCAGATTTCATTAGGCTTGCTGCCTGCATAAGCCTATTGTGTAGGGTGAATATACTATACCCGCCGTTGTGTCAACAAAATATGACGATAGCCAATGAGAAAACGAGGGTACAGTTCCTTCCGTTAGTTAGTAGGTGTAGGCCTACACCTGTGCAATTAATGCCATAGAAATTGACGTGGCTACGGAAGTCTGAGAAGCATTATATTGTATTGCATAAAATTATGCAAAGTAAATGGTATCTGCAAACGTATTCTCTCAGATCAATAAATCTTACGGTTGTCAAATGAGAAGTATTTTCTTATCAACGTTAAAGTCTAGTTTACGCCTACGATTCCTCGCTCAGCCGATGGGCACATGGTGTGTTAACAAATGTCTTACTTACTTAGCTCTTTCTTATCGTACTCGTGATCGTAATCTCGCAATTTCTGTAACCACTTTTCCGTTCCGTTCCGTTCTCAGCCTTCCTCGTTCCGAGATTCGGCCGCATCATGCACAATGTTTCTCCAGTGTCCTCTGTCCTCCACCAGCCTGAGCATCTCCTCCATTGTCAGCCCAGTCCATGCTCTGATGTTGCCCAACCAGTTTATTCTCGGTCTTCCTCTTTTCCGTCCTCCCGGTATTGTGCCCTGTATTATCTCCTTCTCGATGCATGTTCCCTCTTTCCTCATGATGTGGCCAAAATAGATCAATTTCCTTTTCCTTACTGTCTTCAAAAGATTCCTCTCTACTCCAGCCGCTTCCAGTACCCATTCATTTGACCGCTTTTCCATCCACGATATTTGCATGATCATTCTTAGACATTTCATCTCGAATGCTTCTATCCTCCTCTCTTCCTCCTTCCTCAAAGTCCAGCTCTCACATCCGTATAGTGCCACCGGCCATACTAATTTCTGTAACTCCTTTACCCCCAGAAAAGTCCAATTCGAGGGAACCAGCTTATTCACAAGCGTATTCACGTTACCAAATTTGCGATTAGGCAGAACTGAGCATGACTAATAGAATTTGTAAAAATGCAGCAAGATATATCACGAAATGCTTTTGCACTGCGCCGAACAATACGTGGATGTCTAATATCATTGCATGATAAGTAACCCTGCTCCAGATACTTAATTCAAGTTGTCACATAAGCCTATAGCTAGTCTTAGCTAAACACATTAATTACAGAAAGTTATTGGTTTAAGCGACTCCTAACAATAATGTGTGCTGTACTGTTGATTGATGAAATTGCAATGTTATCAAAACATAGTTGGTTTATATCGCAGCCGTTGGATGTTCGGATATCATTCCTCCGGAAGACGCTTGGTTGAAGAGAAACGATGATACGATTCTGATTGGTTGCTACTCCAGTCGCAAAACGTGGCAACTCAACTGTAAAATGGGGAAATGGATGGGTGTGCTAGGAAACTGTTCAACTGGTGAGCTTTTTGTTAGAATTACTTTTGCTTTCTATAAACTCTCTGCACTTGCAATGCCTCCGTTGAAAACAGCCCTATTGTAATGAAAGTAGCAAGCTTAAAATTTATAATTGCTGTTATAAGATAGAAAGCAGAAAAGGTTTTAGTACAGATAATAAAATAGTCTAAAACAAACGCGATGTAGAGACACCATTGATTGAGAGGCTTTCTGCATTATTTACGCAACTTTCCTCTTTTATGATGAATTCAAAACTGGTCTCGTTTTGTTGCTTCTTCGATGGCTATCTTGTTTTGCTTAATCTGTGGTTCTGTAGTTTCTGCATCACCTAGCGAGAATTACTTTACAAGAGCTGCCAGTGTTCCTGATTACGGCGCAGTAGGATTCAAACTATATAGTCTCAAGTGCCTCGGCAGGTAAATACGGAACAGAGCTTTGCAACAAAAGAATTTACCATACGCGGACGTTGGTCAAATAAAATCAGCCGTTTTTATGACAAAAAAGTCTTTTGAGGTCTCATGATTACAAGTATCAGTGAACACATTGCAAACTAGCCTACAATTTTAACCAACTAGTATCTTCTTGGTAAAGACACACAGTTGCATATTCACTGCAGATGCTCCAGTCAGTAACAGAATTGAAGAATCGGAACATACTTCAAAACTGTCGGATAATGGACAAGGTAAATCCTTGGACAAATGTTTTCATGTATTTATTTTAAATACATGACTTGAATTGTCATTTCGTAATAAATAACGGCATAATTTGATCTTTCAATCTCGATAATATAACTGAACTTCTCAGCTCAGTTTATGAACACATTGTATTGGATGAGACGCATGGGAAATTTGAACTTGCGTGGAGCTCTACCGTAGATTAGCAGACATGCGCAGTATGATACATTTCTGCCAGGACTTGTCAGTGTATATATTATTTGTACAGGACAGACTTAGGGTATATAGTAAGATATAGCTATTTCTTTTAGTCTGTTGAGGATAGACCTCTGTTAATGAGAGTTTCTGTAATCGCTGTAAAGTGTAACCTGGATCATTAGTGTCTGATAATTGACGTTCATGGAATTAAGAAATAGGGCCTATAGTACAAAAAGTAAGATTCATAATTTTATGTAGAAATAGGCCACGTTACTTTGTGCATGCTATTATAAGTAGTGTTGAAGTAGTGAAGTGGGTCATAAAGGATAGGTGCAGTGACATAACTATTTGTTTTTGGCCTGCTACTAAATCAATGAGTCAACAGTACGACGACTCATCAACGTCAACGTTATGTTACAAAAATTTCCTCTACAAACGCGCGCTGTAAACTTGCTGAATAAGCCTAATATTACATTCACAATTATATTCACACTTCCTTCTCTCCTTGACTGTACTGCACTGCCTTAAGCGCAACGTTTTATATTTTGCACGAAGTAACATGGCCTATGTCTACTTAAAATCATGACAGTTTCTTTTCTTTTGAATTGTACTGAGTTCCTTCTTTTCAAGAATGTTATTTATTACATACATTCATACAGTTTCTCCAAATTATACTTTTTTCGACTCTTATCACAACGAAGGCTTAACATCAACTCTACTAGGCAGACAGTGATGTTTCATTCAAGCCTATGCATTTCTGCTTCCCAGAACATGCCTAGACACGTCTGTGGCAAAAGTAGGGCCTATACGACACTTCGCATGTCCACGATTGTACGCCTGAATTGTGCGCGTATTAAAATTGCCCCACGTCATCTAATAGAGCCTGATCATAAAATACGATGACAACTACGTCTTCAGATTATCACTTAGTTGCAACGACTTGACTTGAAATTACACCAAGGGATCGTGACGTGATACCTGGAATCTGAAAATGAGGCGGTCCAGTTTTGAGTCTTTGCTTGAGAGGATTTATGTACGAAGTCAAAAAAAAGACGTTGACGGCATGGTTGAAGATTGCTTGATGAAATCTTCGACCGTAAGTTAACGAAGATGTGTTATGAATAAGACTACAGTAACAACGGTCACTTGAAGTTAGAAGTCAGTCAGAAGCAACCTGTTGTCCCACTCGACTCTATTTTGAACTTTGAATACATAGAATGTGAATCTGCATAACAGTCTGAAACTCGTTTAACAGACTGAATCTGATCTGATCCAGCAAATAATATGTCGTCGATGCCGGTTAGGTAGGCGACTTGGCATTTAGAAAACATTAATGATTTACACAATTACAATATTTACAATATTGTATCATTACAATATTTCGTAACATCATCATACTTCTATCGCTGAAATGAGCCTATATAAAAATTATATGGTCTTGTAACTCTGATATTTCTAAATGCATCCTTTCTTGATGCATAGCTAGTACGAAGTTGCGATAGTTCACTGTGTTCTTTGATTTAAGTTTTAGTGATGGTTGCCATCGGCGGATTTACTCTGGCCATCTGTCTGTCAATAGTCTGCGTCGGAACTATTTGTTTGCGAAAGTAAGTAGCAGCAGTGTGTGGTTGTAGATTCAGATTTAGATACTTTATTCATCCAGAATATTTGCTCACATAAAACATACATGTACATATTCATACATATATATATACATACATACATACATACAAACTGACCTGACGTTAGCGTCAGCCATGCGGGGCATATGTTGCTGAATTGAGGGGTTTCAGGATATAAGCCTATAGAGAGATAACGAATACACTGAAAAGAGTATTTGAGAGTATGTTTTAGAGCAGCCGTGTATTGTGTTCAGTTTGTTTTTTAGGTTAAAAATGACGCTGGTCATTGCTGTCAATAGCAATCTATAGATTTGTGCCAGTAGACGTCTTAGTATTGGCGACAGAAGTACTGACGATAGAAGTACTGCCTTAAACACAACCCACCCTAGCCTCCTCTCCCCTCCTCTCTCTGGCCTCCTGGCAACCGGACTTGGTTCTTGACATGGCATCTTTGGACAACCCCACGGACTTGACGCAGCGCTCGTGAATAAGCTGGTGCCTTGCGCTTACCTTTCAAATAGCGCTTTAGAAATTTCGAGTTTACGATTACGATTACGGTGTCGTGATTAACTGTCTATGGTGATAAATTCGCGATAGACCGCCACTGCGAGGTGGAAAGGCAGGGGAATCTACCACCTCATTTTCCCAATGAGTATTATGGACGAATCAATAAATCGTCTACAATGCGATCAACCCTCGTACCGAGGACGGTTGAGGAGAGAGAGAGAGAGGATTAACTGTTTAGTTTCAATTTAAAAAAAAATCCAAAGGACTTTGTGTAAAGTCTATGCTAGATATCGGGGGAATCTAGGACTCGATGCTCGATCGATTCGCAACTTCAGAGGTCGCCGACACGTAGGCTACATAAATACAAACAAACATACATACATATATATACATAAATATACATAAATACACACATTCGTGCATGTATGCATACATACATGTATACATACGTAGATAAATACATGCATAATCGTGAGTGGGCATAGGTTGCTTATACTGTAAATCCAAACTCTGCAAGGCTTAAAGCTGCAGAATTTCACTTTTTTGTATTTATAGTTGCATGCAATGTTTTTAGATTCTACTCTGAAAGTAAGAAGAAGCAAGAATACAAGACGCTGAACTGTCGCAATACTTCATCCAGAGGTCACAGTGCAGATCAAATGCGTCCATTTGCAAACGACGTCCATGATTCTGGTATACAGCAGCTGCCGACGTATACAGTCTACGTTGGAGACAATGATTTCAACAACGTCGATAATTAATCTCATCATCAACACAGCCGCCGCTAATAATAATTCATCTGCTCGGCTGTGATTAATTCCTTAGAAAAGTCCATTCATCTGATTCTAACAGATTTAATAGCGAAATGTTCCGTAAAATAAGTAGACATGTATTGATCATATAATATTTCTTGACATAATATTGTGAAAGAAATTAACTGTTCGATAGAGATACTACTGTAGAAACGCTGATATTTCGTTATGTGATTCCAGTTTTCTCTCACACTGGTTTTCAATACAATGACTGATTGGCTTAGGCCTGGATAGTGCATTGTGGTACATTTGTTATTCTTTTTGCAGCTTATGCTAGCCTATTTTTATATATACATACATAATTCGCTTTTTCTATAGGACATTCTCTGTGCATCCTGAAATAGTTAATATTCTGTGTAGACAGAAGGTCACCGTGGGGTATAGTGGTCGATTGTGGGGCATAGAGCACTCGGCTTGTAATGCAAGGCGTACGGGTTCAAGCCTCCTCTGAGACGACTACTTTGTAGAGACCTTGAGCAAGTCTGTCACTCACTGTCCGTCGTGCTGCTCCTCCGGGCTACTGTTTCCTCGACGCTCTTCGTCCGGTCGACTCTCAGTCTAACCCTCTCGCTCAGAACCACGGTGGTATCGTCTTCTACCATCGTGAACACCTCTCCATTAAAACGATTCCTCTCCCTCTTCATGTCTCCTCCTTCGAAGCCTTATGCCTCTCCTGCGCATCGATTCGTGGACCAGTCACGGTACTTGCCCTATATCGTCCGGGCTCTGCGCCTCTCTCCTCCACCTTCTCCGAACTCTCCGTGCTCCTTGAGACCTTCGCCACCTTCAATTCCCAGCTCGTCTTCACCGGCGACCTCAACAGCCATCTCGAAAACCCTGATCTTCCGGAGTCCGTTCGCTTCGACGACCTACTCTACCAAGTCGGCTTCACCCAAGACGTTGCGGAACCCACACACATATTGGGTGGCTGGCTTGACGTCGTCATCACTCGTGATGACTGCAACATATTGGACTTCACAATCGAACCGCCGGTTCTGTCTGATCACAGTCTTCTTCTCTTCAAGATCCGCTTCCTCTCTTCCCAGCCGTCTTACGCACTTCGATCCGTGCGCGGCTGGAATAATCTGGACCGTGATCTCTTCCGCGCTGGCCTGGTCAACACTCCCCTGTGCGGCGACCTCTCATCCTTGGCCTCCTGTAATACAACCGAGCTCTTCGATCTCTACGACTCCTCCATTCGCCTTCTCATCGATCGCCTTCTCCCGCTGTGCACGTTGTGGGCTCGTCGAAGGCCACTGGCCCCCTGATTCGATCGGGCCTGCGGTACCTTGCGTCGTAACGTCAGGCGTCTTGAGCGAAGATACCGGCGAACGCATGACCCAGCTGACCGTCTAGAGTGGCTGCATCTCCTCCGCTCAATGCATCGGGAGTTCCGAGTCAAGGAGGCGGCCTACTGGGAGTCGCTGATCGATCGAGAGAAGAGTAATCCGCGTCGACTTTGGCGCTCGCTCTCTGCTGTCCTTGATCGCTCTATCGCCTCCGGCTTTTCAGCTCAGCCTCAATTCACCGCCACGGACTATCTTAACTACATGAGGGACAAGATCGACTCTGTTCGTCGGTCTACTGGGGGCTGGCCTCTGCCCTCTTTCCCTCCCACGTCTTCCAGGCTCCATAGTTGGAGCCCTTTATCTCTGGATGATGTCCGTCAGCTAACCCTGAACTCACCAGCCAAGTCCTGTGAACTGGACACGCTTCCTGCATTTTTAATTAAGGAATTTATTGACGATCTTATTCCTTTTTTCATTTTTTGCGTAACACTTCTTTGGTTGAGGGCTCAATCCCGCCCTCCCACAAACGTGCAGTAGTTTTTCCATCTTTGAAGCGCCAGGCCCTTGACCTTAGTGCCCCCTCTAATTACCGTCTCATTTCTAACCTGTCCTGTCTCTCCAAGCTCCTTGAAAGATCCGTCTCTTGTCAGCTATCTCACTACCTCGACACTAACTCTCTCATGCCTCCTCTTCAGTCCGGGTTGAGGAAATACCATTCCACCGAATCACTTATGACTCGCCTTCTTGCTGACGTTTTTGGGGCTATTGATTGCAGGCAGGTCACCCTTCTGGCCCTTTTCGATGTAAGTGCTGCTTTCGATACCGTTGATCATTCCATCTTATTAGAGCGTTTGGAGATTTCCTTTCGCATCACTGGCTCTGCCCTCACCTGGTTTCGATCATTCCTCTCCGACCGCCTTCAATCTGTCGTTTTTGGGCCCTCGCGGTCCCCTTGGTCTCCCGTATTTTTTGGTCTCCCCCCAGGTTCTGTCCTAGCTCCTCTCCTCTATATTTTATATACCTCCGATCTAGCTCAGACCCTCCTCCCACTGAGTGTTGCCGTCCTTCAGTAAGCAGACGACACCCAGGCTTATGCCCATGGTCCGGCGGAGGCAGCCCCTGCCCTTGTCCAGAGGATTCTCGATGCCACCTCTGTCCTTGACCTATGGATGTCCTCCAATCGCCTCTGCTTGAATTGTAATAAGACCAAGTTCATCTGGCTTGGTGGCCGCTTACAGCTCGCCAAGATCGATCTCTCCTCCTTACGCCAAAGATTTCCAGATATCTCCTTCTCTACTACGGTCCAGGATCTCGGGGTTGTACTGGATCAGGAGCTTTCCTTGTCTGCTCATGTTAACAGCGTCTCTCGCTCTTGTTTTTATCATCTTCGTCAACTCCGTACCATTCGCCGTACTCTTTCCTTTCAAGCTATCTCCACGCTAGTCCATGCCCTCATTTGCACCAGGGTTGACTTTGGGAACGCCACCTTTACCGGCCTATCGCTTGCCAACACTGCTAAGCTACAATCTGTGCTCAACTCTGCTGCTCGTCTCATTGGGAGCATTCCAAAGTATGGCCACATCTCATCTTATATTCGTGACACTCTTCACTCGCTCCCCGTCCAGCAGCGTGTCCACTTTAAGATCCTCTCCCTCATGCTCAATAGTGTTGTTGGCTCTGCTCCCTTTACCTCATTGACTTCTGCACTTTGGTCTCCTCGTTGCCGGGCCGTAGCAACCTTCGCTCGGCCACTCAGGATCTCCTGTTTGTCCCTCGCATGGGTACCGCTGCAGCCGAGTCCAGAAGCTTTGCCTACGTTGGTCCCACTTGCTGGAATCGTCTCCCTCGAGTATTGCGACTTGAGCTCCTTTCTCTCCCTCTCTCAGTGTTCCGCAGGCGCCTGAAGACTGTACTGTTCAACAGTGATTTTACTTTTTCGGGTCGGAAGCACCTCTGTTGAGTTTATCCTCTAAGAGGCGCTTTATAAATCTCAAATTACAAATTACAATCTTAGATACACGGGTCTCTTTAAATCCAGTACATACACAGCTCGCCTTTGGCAGCTTACATCATCATCATCATCATCACCATCATCATCATCATCATAAACGATGGGCTCAACACCCGTAGGTGTCCGATGCCATTCTCGCTATGTTCCTCCACTGTTGTCATTTCAGTACGGCGTGGCTCAACACCTGGAGTGATGTTCCACAGCATTCGATTATGTCGTCTACCCATTCCTTGTGGGGCCGTCCTCTCTTGTTTGGTCCATCCATCATTCCGAGCACTAATGTCTTGATCTTCCTATCGTTACTCACTCTGCATATGTGACCAAATAATCCCAGTTTCTTCTGAACTACCTTCTGCATCAAGTTCTCTTTGAGATTTATCCGTCTGTATAGTTCTGCATTGCTCACCTTTTGTGTCCATCCTATTTTTAAAATCTTCCTATGGCATTTTCTCTGGAAAGCCAGCATCCTTCTTTCAAAGTCTTTCGTTATTACCCAAGTCTCACATTTATTTAACATGCTACTGAAAACACATGTTTTCAGAACGCTAAGTTTTGTCTCCAGCTTTATGGCTTTGCTTTTCCAAATCTTATCCATAGCTTTCAATGTTGCTGTCGCCTTTGAAATTCTAACTAGTACTTCTTTCCTACTGTCCAAGTCATACGTCATTTACATCCAAGGTATGTAAACTTTTCAACATTTTCCAACTGAATGCCGTCTTCGACAATCTTCTTTGTTAAATTCTTTTACCCAAATGCCATTGTTTTTGTTTTTCAAAATTTATGTTGATGCCATATCTCTTTCCTTCTTCATTCAGAGTTTGTACTGTTTGCTCCAGTCGTTGTTTGTCTTATCCAATCTGGTCAGTATCGTCAGCAAAGCAAAGATTATTGATCCTTATGCTGCTCACCGATACTCCATCATCTTCCTTGATCTCGTCCAGTGCTCTTTCTAGGTGTGTGATGAAACTATCAGAGGTACAAGACAGCGTGATCCAATATCACCAAGTGTTTTCATCATACACACTTACAGCATCACACTTTTCATCACTCATAGCGGCCCAAAATAAGGCAACATACATTCAGTGTAAATAGGGCTTAGTTGGCCTATTTAACTCTGTGGGCTTGTGAACTTTTAAGAATAAATTAAATCTACTCAGATTGCTGTCTATTATATAGATTCTAATGATTAGCAAACCATTCTCTTTAAGAAAGTGGTTTTCTGCACGCATTACTTCCTTATAGGTTTTTGAGATGATCCCTGACCTCTAATTATAATATGACAATTTTTATACCCTGATGGGTAGGAACCTGTTAAGTTGCCGCAAAATACTGCGCCAGCTTTGAGGCAGACTCTGGATTCACAGTTGTTCTTAAGCAGGATCTGCATACCTGTCGTATTTTTCAGTTGTAGAGATCGCTGTCGTCAGTTGATAAACTTGTTCAAATTGTCACCTAGGCTTCTAAACCGTCGAATTGCTTGATGGGCCAATGTAACACGTTAACTTTTAGTTGTAGGCTTAATTTGTTCCAAAGTAAATATGCCACTGAAGACCAGCAGGCCTAAATTACCCAAGCAGCCGACGATATTGGGGTTAGGCCTAATATTATTACTCTTCTTACACGCGTGTACATCTTCAATCGGGGAAACACTGCAGCAAAAGCCAGGTAGGATAAAAAATTTACCACACGCTATATTCTGTTAATTCTTTTCAGTGTATCCTGTAGTCGTTTGAGGCATGGTCTGTGTCCAGAGCTTCAATGCTTTTGCATAGAAACGACCTTCCAGGAATATCTCGACGAAGAGGCTTGTTTTTCCAGATATTCCCTTATACCAGCAAAGACTAACAGCCATTCGAGGTTTGGTTTAGCATAGGCACAGGCATAGGCCTAAGTTTTTTGTATCAGATTCAGAAACGAAGAAGAGACAGACAACACGCAGAAACGGAGACAGGGAACAAATTTTCAATGGAAGACTCTGTGGAAGGGAATAAAAATAGCGCGCCACTAAGTTTTAGGCTACTTTTATGCTGGTGAGACCCATAGTGTCAGTTTTTGCATCAGCTTATTGAGTCTCTCACTAGCACAACAGTCGCAAATGTAGGCCTACATGCCTATCGTCATGTACCGCACAAGGTGGGTTTGTTGGCTTAACATTTACTGCCCTCCCTCTGAGGCAGTTGTAGAACTGACACTAGATGTCGCCAGAAAAAAAGAAGTCTAAACTACTGTTGGACTCCGCCTAAGACTATCTCAACAGGAAGTCTGAGCCTGTCCCAAGCCAAAGAGCAGGATTCTGCGACGGACTTGCAACCCACCCAGGTAAAAATGCTTAGCAGGAAAAACAGTGCAACATGTTTATTATACAAATTGTGTGTTGGAAAGAGGTGAAGGAAGGGGAGGCTGCACAATCTCACATCGGATGGTGGGCCACCTAACTCCAATATGAAGAGCCTGTTTTCGGAAGTCGGGATTGGGAGATTTCGGTTCCTTTCAAGTAAATTTTAACAGACGTTGGCGCATTGGATATAAGAACTTTGAACGACACTGGAAGGTTAGCACAGATAATAAAGAATATAATAGAGAATACAATGTGCAGATCCTCAGTATCAGTGAGATTAGTCTCATTCCAGTATAGACTAAGATTATGATAATTGGAGAGTGGACTGAAATAGATAGGATCATATTCAGTGAATGATATCGCTCTGTAGCTTAAAATCAACGGACAGCAGTTGTGACAGGGAGATGATGACTCCCATAGGATCGGCAAATGATGCATTGCAAGTTGAAGTACAACGAATGCAATATGAAAACGAAAATGCGTCTCTACAGTATGAGGCCATTTGGTGTGGGACACGTTATTGTATAAGTGGGAAACCTTGCCAATGATGGTAGAGAATGGGAAGAGACTGGAGGCAGCACATCACAGATAGGCCTATCTGCATAAAATTCTGTGGCGTTGATAGTTTATCAATAAAACAATAACAGAAAGGACAAAACAATTTGAAATAGAAAAAATCACTAGAAAGTGAAGACTAAAGTGGATGGGACATTGGCTGGTATGGACAAGATAAAAGAGCCAATCAAGCGATTATTTAGATCTCTGAGGGAATGAAGAAGGGAAAGACGGAAAAAGAATAGGTCGGGACCGTCAGAGATGCTCTGGGGTGCCTGGATATGTCGTGGGATGAGGCAATGAGAATGGTGATGGACAAAGATCTTCGTGGTGAAGCTGCGTTGTCCGATGTGCAGACCTACACAGAGAAGACTAAGTACATGTAAGTAAACCATAGTGGACGCGCTATTTTTCTATTCCCCCAGAGTTAACTTCTCCATTTGCTCGAAGTCATTGACTGCTGGCCACCCAGTCTTGGACTGAATAACTAACTCATTTTGTAATAACCCCTTGCGCTGCTTTGGTCCTGTACCTTGGCCTTGTTTTATTCCAGAAGTCGGGACGGGGCTTTGGCTGAGGAATCACAAGGCATAATTTAGTATTCTATATTATACAATGGTTCTATACCCAGAAGGAAGCATTACCCCACCTTGAGTACAGCTCTACCGTACATGTAGAAGCATACTGCAACAGGACACCTAATACATACATATAAACACTAGAATAAAATGCAACTCCAGTATTCTGGCTCCGTGGCCGCGACCAGAAGCCACGAGGCCGAGGCCAAAAGCCACGTGGCCAAGGCCAGAAGCCACGAGGCCGACCGAGGCCAGAAGCCGCGAGACCGAGGCGCCAAGCCATGGTTAAAGAAGCCAAAGACACAGTCGAGAGCGCTAAATTTTGCCTCGAGGCCTTGCATCGCTGATACGTTGACCTGCTCTCTGATCACAGCATTGGCTTGTGGTCATATTTTCTTGAAACGACGTGACGTTAGACCTTTCCTTGCAGAATGCTTAGTCTTCGTCTCATATTTCCTGTGCAATAACCCTTAATTTTTAATGAAATGCTTAAAATTTGTTATATTGCTTAAAAGGTACAGTTCAAGAGTACTGTCAAACGGACACTTTTCACTCGAAATGTCTGAAGAATGAAGTGATACTCATGAAAAGCGCCACCTACGGACGCATGCGCATTGGCCGATGCATAACAGCGGATGAAGTAGCGGAGCATGGTCCAGAGGCAGAGGAAGATCCGCGGTTTCTCGGCTGTTCGAAAGATGTCCTGGCAATTCTTGATCAGAAATGTTCTGGAAGGACTGAATGCGAAGTTCGAGTGGTAGACTTATCACACAGAAAGATCAAACCATGCCTTGGAGGGCTAAATGCTCATCTAGAAGCCGCCTTTGATTGCATCACGAGTAAGTCTTGGCAAATGATAACGTTACACGATTATCCCACAATAGGCCTAATCTTTCGGCGGCGACCTTCAAAGTTGTCAATCGATCGAGCTTTGAATCCTAGATTCGTCCAATTCCTAGCGTAGTGTTAACTCGAGGAGATAGACAAGTCTCCTCGATTTTCTTATAATAGGCACATATTTAAATCACACCATCTGGTGTGCAATTCAACTAAACAGGTCTAAGGTGCTTGTGAGAGTTTGTTACAGAGTGCCAGATACGACAGAAGAAGCCGATCAGTGACTATGCAAGCTACTAGAAAGGGCTAAGAGGGAAACGTCGTTGATTATAGGAAACTTCAACTACCATATTGAATAGGGGAAATAGGATGGATAGATAGAAAAATATATAATTATTAGATTTTGTTAATGCTGTCTCTACTGCATTAATATTTATTCCAACATACAGCAAAACCCCTCTAACCCAATGTCCGATTAATTTCTATTTAGCTCAATCCATTCTAAATAATCTGCAACCATTTAAAACCACTTCACTGTCCATGACCTTCGACTTTGTACATCATTCAGCTATTACAATTGTCAGGATTCTTTATGGCCGCATATAAATCCAATTCTGCTCTTTTTGTACTACTTACTATATTTTCACATTAAAAAACATGTACTTTAAAACTTTACTACCTCTAATTTTCTTACATCTTCTTTATTCCCTGTTTTTTTTCAGTGTTTATCTTTGACTTTTTTTCTGCAAGAGTTAGTGAGTTTGTTTACTGCACTAACTGTCTTCTCTTCAAGTTTAAAGTCTTCATCATCAAGAAGACTTGTCTCGTAACCATGCCCACACTCCGGGCATTAGGATGCAAGGTAACCGCCTTTTCAGGGGGTGAAGTCGACCTTTCAATATTTTACCTAATCTTTCATACACATATTCGGTCTTGTATTAATCTTGACTCTCTTGTAGTCTAAGGCTTCGCTGATGTTCTGCTTTGGCAAAATATCCATCCTCACAGCTTCTACCTGTTTGTCCTCCATCAGCCCATGTACCATTCCTTCGTATTTGGTCATGATGCTATCTACTTCATCCATACGGAATTTATTTGTTCTCACTTGCACATTAACTATATCGTCCAGTTCACCTTTCTTCTTAATTTCCGAAAGCAATTGCTCAATTTGTGATCCTAGCTTGCAGATAATGTTGAATCTCACACACTGCATCTGCAAATTCCTATCAGCATGTCTCACCAGGGAATCTCATACTAACACCATCTTCTCCGTCCTTTCCTTTAGATACATCTTTGACTGCTTTTGGCTGCTCTGATGGTCTTTCCTTTGGTCCTGCACCGTGTCCTTATGCTCCATTTTATTGTTTCCTTTCTCCACTAGGCCTACATCTCCAGCAGTCGTCCGGTTGAAGAATTCCTCCAAAGCATTTAGGCGTTTTACAACAGCCTCAAAGCTTATCCTATCTGCCCCAGAGCTCTTCCTGTCTTCCGCAAAAGTGTTCTCTAAGCAGGACATTCGCGCGCACTGCTTGTACGTAGCAGCGAAACCATAATTATAACTTTATAATGCGTGAAACGTGTTTCCTCTGCAGTTGCGGATGAAGAGCGTTCGTGCGTTGTGGCTACTTCTAATAAACCATCACATATAATCCGTTCATCTGACTCGCAGATTATCTGCGGTACAAAATCACAGCCATGGATTGTTGAAGCGCCTGTTGGCCAGAAAATCAACTTTATCCTCTTGGATTTTAACGTCCCTTTATCCGTCGATAAGACTGGCAAAGAGGACTCCGTGTTGTGTCGTAACTACGGTGTCATTGTGGACAAACCAGGAAAAAGAAATGCATCCATATGTGGCGAAGGACAGAACAGAGAAAAGCAGCTGTTTTCATCAGCTGCAAATACAGTTGAAATATTTTTCAACCTCGAATACCAGGAAGGAAAAGCTGATGATGAAATGCTATTCATTCTCAAAGTGGAAGGTATGAGCGAGTTACTTAGAGTCCATTGTTTATTTGTGGACTACAGAATATGTGTGCAGTGGTATATGTCTTACGCATGGCTCTAGATAATGACACTCGAGTTACAAACTTGCATTGGTTAGATCATTTTAGTAATTCACTTAGAAAATCGGCAAGTGTTAATTTAATTTGTTATAGGATTGCCACTCTATAGATTTTCATTTCCTGACTAAATGAGAACACGGTTTAGAGAAACAATATTTTACTGACATATAATCAATGTTTCCGGCGCAATGCTTTCTTCTCACACTGTTGGACATTGTTATCGTTAACCACGAATATGCGTCTTGTGGATCATGGATGTCACCTCAGCCACAGAGATAATCATACACTGATGCGGTATTTAACCTGATTCGCGTTAGAATGATAAAACAGCACAAAGGGAATTCTACTGCTACAGAACCATTTCTGTGTATTTTACATTTATTGTCCGTCGTAGGAAATTGTGGCTCTACTAAGTAACGCAAAGTCTACTGATTGTTCGATGACATCCTATTTCGGCCAGGTTTTTGCCGACTGTCCCTAAATGAACTGACTGTTGAAAACCCTGAAGGCAACTGCAATTTTTCCGTGTCTTTGTAGCAATCGGTTGTTCGGACATCATTCCTCCGGAAGACTCGTGGTTAAAGAGAAACAACGATGTGATTGTAATTGGATGTTACTCCAGTCGCCAAACCTGGCAGCTCAGTTGTGAAAGGGGGAAGTGGACTGGTGTTGTTGGAAATTGTACACAAGGTTATATTGCTTGAATTTTTTTCTGATTTATTAACGCCTATAATATTAATATAGCGACTGTTCATAGTCTTCATCTAGTATGAAATCCTTTGTCTTTGTTTAGTATTGTAGACCCTAATTACGATTATGACAATTTATATAGCGTCGTAAGTAGGGAGCTGCTTTTTGCGACACCTATTGTCAGCGCAAGTGCTAAGAGTTAACTGATAGAAGTTTAGATGTTTCAAAGTTGAACACTTTCGGTCCCTGAGCAGATACTGGTAGACTGTTCCAGGCGTGCGGGAGAGCGACCCAAAAGGCCCTATCACCCGTTTTAGTCTTTGTCGCTGGCGCGAAGACTTTGATTATCGCAGACTTTGATTATCGCAGTAGTAAATGGAAGGGCAGAAGCTGGAACGCGTCTCAGGGCAGGAGCTGTTCAATCCAAGATATAGGGCCTATTCATAATTATCTGGATCATTCAGTAAATAAGTGACTATCTATCTGTTCCTCTCTCAATTCACTCCAAAATAAGTACAGGTTTCAATCACCAAAAAATAGGTTTTAAATCACGGATGAGTATTGGTTTTAAATCATCTCAAAACAAATACAGATTTCAGAACTCCCCAAAGTAAGATCGGGTTCTCGAACATTCTGAAATGGTAAAAATGACGATAATAATAATAATAATAATAATAATAATAATAATAATAATAATAATAATAATAATAAATATTTTAAATGTGGACCTTGGTGACGACCATTGGCAACAGGCTTCGTTGCCGGTGAGAGATGGTGGTCTGGGAATTCGCTGTGCATCTACGCTGGCATTATCCGCCTTTCTGGCTTCTGCTGCGAGCACCAGCGAACTTCAGGCTTGCATTCTGCCACCGGAGTCGGCTGAGATGCCATACCAACTCGTGAGCTCAGCACTCACCGCATGGATGGCCCTGACAGGCGCTACGAGAGCTTCCAAAACTCCCCATGCACTGTAATATGCAATTATTTATTATATTGTTCATTACTAAATGAATATAGCTCATTACTTAATAAAAGATATACAACTACCTTTGTATGATTATAATCGGCCACACATTCAAAACTTTCTAATAAAATGAAACTGATAGTAGCATTAATACTAATTTTAGATATTTTGTTACCTGATTCCTTCTTGAAACCGACAGTGACAACCGGGCTAACTAGTCATGGTCAAGGTAAACCACTTTTGATTCTTTGGCAAAATTGCAGCCTTTTTATCTCACGGGAAATGGGAAAACAAAGCTATGCCATCCTACGACCACTGTTGCCATTAAAATCGCTTTCCACCATAGCACCCACCACGCTGTTCTCTGACTCCCTGCATTCCCATCTGGCATCGAAACTAACCTAACAACCTGGCTCTTGGAGACTTGATTATTTCCATTCAGCGCCAATGGCACCCCTGTCGCAGCTTGTTTGTGGCACTAAACAATGTCGGGGTTTGCATTACATTACATTGTAGGCGTAGGATGATTACGACAAATAACTGATGTATGCGAAATCCGCTGCCTTTCCATTTCTCTCAGCTTAAACACAACCCACCCTAACAGCTCCTCTGTCCTCTTCTCTCTCTCGATCTTCTGACAACCGGACTTGGTTCTTGGCATAGCATGTTTGGACAACCCCACTGACTTGACGCAGCGCTCGTGAATAAGCGGTGCCCTGCGCTAAGCTTTTAAGTAGCGCTTTAAAAATTTCGAATTTACGATTACGATAACGAAAGTGACAAAAGCGCCATGGAAATTTATTAAGTAAGTAAGCAGAAAATGTAAGCGCATGCGGCATTCTTGAGAGCAGAAGAGATGATGAACTGATGCAGCAGCAATCAAGCCAAGGTGTAAATCGGGAAATTGTAACGAAAGAAAGACGTTTACAGACGTATGGGTTTATCTCTGACTGTCTGCCTGCCAGGTTGCAGCTCCTGTTTTATGGTCGCCTAATGGATGCTGGCTCCCTGGCACATACAGTAAGCATCTGCATCTTCCCACTCTCTTCATTCAGGCAGTCTCGCTGATCCCGCAAGAAGACGGCCTTCGACCTTAGTTCAACATTGGTTCGTCCACTTTTTAAAAAGGACTACGAATGTTACGTGCATGATATCACTAAGAAACCCCACGCTATTTCTCTCACTCAGTTATTTCTCAGTTATTTACAGACGGGAAAGCTCCATTAGCTTCACGCGTCTAATTTAGTTATTCACTTGCCAATATCGGGATTCAAATCTACTGGCTGAAACAAGTGGCAAGGCGAGACTAACACTCATTTGGTATCGTTATAAACTGTTGCCGACTCCGACGTTGGATTCACAGGTAGAGTTAAGTCCTCACTCTGTTCTCAGGTTACCCGGATAGTCTCTCGTCTGCATGCAATTTCTGTTTTCTGAATGGCATGAAGCTAGATTGTTTACGTAGATCGCGTATGTCGGTGCAAAATTGAAAGCAAGGCTACCTATTTTAAAAAACCTTATAACAGTTTACCTGCCCGATAAATAAAGTATGGAAAATATAATAGAGGATTCTAATTGTTGCAATTTAGCATGCGTAATCTGTCTGTCCGTTTATGGTTTAACGCATTGACAGATTAGTTTTATAGGAATACACTATCCCATCCCGGCTACCAGAGGCGTCGATCACATGGGTGCCCCTGGGGCCTGGGTCCCAGCAATATTTTGAGCATGGGTGCCCGGCCATTGGTTGGGCCTCGACAATATTTTAGCTGTAAAATCGGTAAAAGGCAGCTACGGACTAATAAAAGTTAGTAAACAATGCCAATCCGTAATTTCCATTTGTACCTCCTAGGTATTGTTGTCTCTGCCTACCTTTGCTTAGGTAGACAAACGGACGGACAGAAAGACAGATATATGAATATGTACTAAATAAGTACATATGTAGTTATAATTATATGTGCTCAGATTGCGCTGCTTCAGCATTACTGACATACTGTTCATAACTGACATTCCGCTGTAATGACACTTCTCATTTTTTGTCTAATGAGATGTTGAGTTTTATGTCTGCCCACTTCCTGACCCCCATACCAAGAGCTTTGACCCCGGAACCCAAAAGAGACTTCTCATCCAGACCCCATAATAGCCCCGCCCCCCAGTGTTTACGATGGATCGACGCCGCTGCCGGCTAACTAAGACTTCTTCACCATCTGCTTCATTAACTTCTTTGGAGACAAGATATCCAATTTCCGGCTGAAATTCTTTGGCATTCCACTACCAAATGGCGTTTCATTTTTTGTCTGCTTGCCATCAACTGTTGATTCTCTTGTTCCCACAACATTGGATGAAATTCCGGTCACTCGTTTTCTCGTCACCTGACAAACAGTGCCTGCCAGTTGCAATTTCAACTCACCTTCTCAAAAGCTGTTTTGATGTGATTATTTTCTAGCTCTTGATAATTCCGAATGTAATATTAGTTTTAGCGATAGTTGCGATCTCTGGATTCACGGTAGCAATTAGTCTGACGATCGTATGTGTTGGAGCTGTTTGCTTGCGCAGGTAAGCGATCACCCGGTTATTTCTGCAACTCTGTAACATCACGTTTGTTAGTACTATTGTGAAATTAGCGAGCCCTCAAATTACTTTACATCCCATTGCTAACGTAATAGCCTAGATGTTTTAGTATATTTCGTTATCTAAGGCATTGGCTAAGATTATAAGTAACTATTGTATTCCTAAATGACTCAGGTAAAGAAAAGACCTCGCTGTTTGATGTTATTATTGCGTGGCCAGCAAATTATATAGCTTAGTTGGATAGCTTTTAACCTTGAAAAGATTGAATGTCCTACGAAATCTGTCTATTCCCAAACATTACAGATTTTACACCAACAAGAAGAAGAAGAAAGAACATCAGACGCTTGGTTACCAGATGATCAACAATTCGTACAGACTTCAACATCATGAACACAGATCTGCGGTTGGTCTTGGATCGGAGTTCCCTGCAAACACTGATGGCTCGGATGGGTTTGTTCAACAGCAGCAGCAGCCGCCAATGTATTGCGTCTACACAGGCGGAAGTGGCTCCGGACATCAAATTAACGCGGTTCACGACCCCATTCTATCATCCACTCAATTGGTGTAATTCACAGAAATCCTCCTTAACGAAGGAATCTGGGTTTCAAGTGCACATTAACATTTTACCAGATCATTTAATTGCTACTTTGATCAGCGTTTACAGTCATTTAACAGTCATTTACAGTCATTTAACGGTCCTTTGTCTTTGTCTGATCAATCATTCTGAGAACTTTCTCTAACTTTTAGGATGTCTCGATGACGGCTCCATTGTTTCATCCTCTACCACAGTATCTCACTTATTCGTCGTCAGTCGATGGTCTTGACATCCAGTCACCTTTCACAAGCTGTCTTTGGAATTTTTGGTATTTGCATTCCAACCCTGCAGTCCTTATCCTGAATATGTAATTAGGCATACCAACCTGCTATCTCGCCTGCTTAAACCTTTGAAACCAAATCCTCTGTTGCTTTCACAATGGACTGTTCTACAATGCTATATCTGTGTATACTGCGATTCTACGGCCACCTGATACGACCACCACGGTCTGGAACTGTAAAGGATTCGCCCTCTTAAGCTAGAATTCAAAACTGCTTGCATCGTCATCACTTTCAATCCACTCTGTTGTTGTTAACATCATGTCCATATAATCATAATAAACATGACCGGCGCTAGAGTGTTTTACGCCCTAGGTGAACCTTCCATCTGGCGCCACGATTCTTAACTTTCAGAAAGACGAATGCGTTACGGCAGATTTCGCCTATTAATAAACAATTCTGCATTTCCGCTTCATAATTTCAGATTTAGCCTAGACGTTTAACGAGAATATTCTAATAGGAAATCAAATCTGTAATAACGGTGTGCTTCTTTATAGTTTTACACTGAAGTTTGAACAACAATGACAGTAGGCCTATATTCCCTGACTGTGACGTTCATTGGGCTTACGTTGGGCCCATACAGCTGACCACCAGTTGACACTAGTGTAAGTAAGTAAGTAAGCTAGCATTTATAGCGCGCTTAAACAAAACTAGTCTTGCACGAAAGCGCGTAACATGAACTAAGTTAATCATAATACAGTCTAAATAGATGAGTTTTAAGTGGTACAATGTGGGGCTGCTGCTGACCCAGTGAGCATGGATGTCTGGGTTTTGATATATGTACAGACGTACAGGAATTACATTCAGTTCCAGTACATCAGATTATATATTTTCCGCGCTTGTAGTTTAGCAAATGTTGAAACAAGCTCTTTCAAGTCAATGTATAGGCCTAACGATAATTCAACAAGTCTTTTCTGCAGCAGGGACTTTCGAGGCATGATTTTATTAAATTCAGCTTTGGAGAAGCTTCGCTCCACACTACCTAAGGAAACAGGGATAATCAAGAGATTTCTGAGAGCAATAACAATTAATGTGTTGGGGACACTATCTGTCAGCGTATTGTTCCATATAAGGTTCAGTAAACTTGCATATTGTTTGGAACTCGTCTTGCAGTGGCCTGCCGTTCACTGCACAGATCAAATGCTTCAATATTTTTGCAGTCGCATTGTTTCAAAGCTTGTTCCAGTTTAAAACGCTGTCCCTAATTTGCATTGATGTTATATTCTGCAAGTTGTAACTATCAAACAGCCAGCCTAGTACCGAACTACTCTGTAGCATCAACATAAATCTTTCTTCAACCGATTATATTGCTGCGTTAAGGAGGGCAAAGTAAAAGTTCACTTTGAATTTCTCGTTAGGGTTCTGAATAGGTTCATCTTCTCCACGTGTTTTTCTTCTAATACGGACTGTATTTGTTCAGAAACTGCAAGCATCAGCTCCGCGGCAAGTTCGCCTGCATCTACCAGTGTTTTCTCAATCTTTGTCGCTCCTGCAGCCTATGGCTAAGTACAGCCGATTACCTGCGGGATTGCAGCTGTTCTATTGATGGGTCAGTAGAACAGCTGCAGATTCAATTAAACTGTTCGCTGCACAACGCTTTGTTATAGTCTCACTCATTCACTTATGCAGACGTTTTTATGAGCATCTTTTTGCAGCCCTCAAATTGCGACACTCTAGGCGGCCGCCTAGTACGCCTAATGGGCTCACCGGCCTTGATATTAAACCAAGTTACTGCATTGCAGTCAGTGCCAGTGTTTCTAGACCTTCGTGTTCCAGGCCAACAAGCACATCATCATATCAATCAGTGATCACATCAATGCAACACGGATAAGGAAGTCTGAAGATGTTGGTATTGTATTCGAAACTGTGTTCTTTGGTTTTGCACTTGCGCAGACATTATTTAAAGCAAAGCTGCTGGACTATGTAAATGTCAGTAATGCCGCCTTAAAAGCGGTTGTAACCTGATCACCTGCAATAACCTGATCGTAACAGGAGACCTTAACATTCACGTGGAGGATCCAGAATGCCTTTGGGTCGAGCAGCTGAGACAGCTCATCGCCAGCTTTGGTATAAAGCATCACATCTCTGTGTCCACATTAAAAACGGTATCTGTCTCGGTTCACAGTCGCCCTCGAGCCCCCATCATTTTCCGACCCAGCCTGCTAACACACAACATTCCATTTCCGTTTCTGTACTTCTGCCTGCTCATCAAAGAGGCCACCGTTCAAGTTGAAGTCAGTGGACCGGGAAGCCTTCCGCCAGAGCCTGCTGGACAATCGTCTTTGCCGGCTACCTGCAGATTCCTGCGCAGAACTGTTCGACCTGTACGAATCTATGCTCGGTTCCATCATCAGCTGTCTTCTTCCTACGTCCGCGTTCTGTTGACACCAGATGAAAGAAAACTATCGCTCCATCACTACTCTGAATTATATTTCAAGAATTCTGGTTGTGCGTTGGAGCAAACTGAGAAATGGTGGAGGAGATTTAGGATAAGAAAGGCTTTCAGATTAGAGAACATTGAAAAGTTGTCTTAGGGCTGAGATCTTGTCGGAAAAGAAGACTTTCAGATTAGAGAACGTTGAAAGGTTGTCTTAGGGCTGAGATCTTGTCGGAAAAGAAGACTTTCGGATTAGAGAACGTTGAAAGGTTGTCTTAGGGCTGAGATCTTGTCGGAAAAGAAGACTTTCGGATTAGAGAACGTTGAAAGGTTGTCTCAGGGCTGAGATCTTGTCGGAAAATAAGACTTTCGGATTAGAGAACGTTGAAAGGTTGTCTTAGGGCTGAGATCTTGTCGGAAAAGAAGACTTTCGGATTAGAGAACGTTGAAAGGTTGTCTTAGGGCTGAGATTTGTCGGAAAATAAGACTTTCGGATTAGAGAACGTTGAAAGGTTGTCTTAGGGCTGAGATCTTGTCGGAAAAGAAGACTTTCGGATTAGAGAACGTTGAAAGGTTGTCTTAGGGCTGAGATTTGTCGGAAAATAAGACTTTCGGATTAGAGAACGTTGAAAGGTTGTCTTAGGGCTGAGATTTGTCGGAAAATAAGACTTTCGGATTAGAGAACGTTGAAAGGTTGTCTCAGGGCTGAGATCTTGTCGGAAAAGAAGACTTTCGGATTAGAGAACGTTGAAAGGTTGTCTTAGGGCTGAGATCTTGTCGGAAAAGAAGACTTTCGGATTAGAGAACGTTGAAAGGTTGTCTTAGGGCTGAGATCTTGTCGGAAAAGAAGACTTTCGGTTAGAGAACGTTGAAAGGTTGTCTTAGAGCTGAGATCTTGTCGGAAAAGAAGACTAACGGATTAGAGAACGTTGAAAGGTTGTCTTATAGCTGAGATCTTGTCGGAAAAGAAGACTTTCGAATTAGAGAACGTTGAAAGGTTGTCTTAGGGCTGAGATCTTGTCGGAAAATAAGACTAACGGATTAGAGAACGTTGAAAGGTTGTCTTAGGGCTGAGATCTTGTCGGAAAAGAAGACTTTCGGATTAGAGAACGTTGAAAGGTTGTCTTAGGGCTGAGATCTTGTCGGAAAAGAAGACTTTCGGATTAGAGAACGTTGAAAGGTTGTCTCAGGGCTGAGATCTTGTCGGAAAAGAAGACTTTCGGATTAGAGAACGTTGAAAGGTTGTCTTAGGGCTGAGATCTTGTCGGAAAAGAAGACTTTCGGATTAGAGAACGTTGAAAGGTTGTCTTAGGGCTGAGATCTTGTCGGAAAAGAAGACTTTCGGATTAGAGAACGTTGAAAGGTTGTCTTAGGGCTGAGATCTTGTCGGAAAAGAAGACTTTCGGATTAGAGAACGTTGAAAGGTTGTCTTATAGCTGAGATCTTGTCGGAAAAGAAGACTTTCGGATTAGAGAACGTTGAAAGGTTGTCTTAGGGCTGAGATCTTGTCGGAAAAGAAGACTTTCGGATTAGAGAACGTTGAAAGGTTGTCTTAGGGCTGAGATCTTGTCGGAAAAGAAGACTTTCGGATTAGAGAACGTTGAAAGGTTGTCTTAGGGCTGAGATTTGTCGGAAAATAAGACTTTCGGATTAGAGAACGTTGAAAGGTTGTCTTAGGGCTGAGATTTGTCGGAAAATAAGACTTTCGGATTAGAGAACGTTGAAAGGTTGTCTCAGGGCTGAGATCTTGTCGGAAAAGAAGACTTTCGAATTAGAGAACGTTGAAAGGTTGTCTTAGGGCTGAGATCTTGTCGGAAAATAAGACTAACGGTTTAGAGAACGTTGAAAGGTTGTCTTAGGGCTGAGATCTTGTCGGAAAAGAAGACTTTCGGATTAGAGAACGTTGAAAGGTTGTCTTAGGGCTGAGATCTTGTCGGAAAAGAAGACTTTCGGATTAGAGAACGTTGAAAGGTTGTCTCAGGGCTGAGATCTTGTCGGAAAAGAAGACTTTCGGATTAGAGAACGTTGAAAGGTTGTCTTAGGGCTGAGATCTTGTCGGAAAAGAAGACTTTCGGATTAGAGAACGTTGAAAGGTTGTCTTAGGGCTGAGATCTTGTCGGAAAAGAAGACTTTCGGATTAGAGAACGTTGAAAGGTTGTCTTAGGGCTGAGATCTTGTCGGAAAAGAAGACTTTCGGATTAGAGAACGTTGAAAGGTTGTCTTATAGCTGAGATCTTGTCGGAAAAGAAGACTTTCGGATTAGAGAACGTTGAAAGGTTGTCTTAGGGCTGAGATCTTGTCGGAAAAGAAGACTTTCGGATTAGAGAACGTTGAAAGGTTGTCTTAGGGCTGAGATCTTGTCGGAAAAGAAGACTTTCGGATTAGAGAACGTTGAAAGGTTGTCTTAGGGCTGAGATCTTGTCGGAAAAGAAGACTTTCGGATTAGAGAACGTTGAAAGGTTGTCTTAGGGCTGAGATCTTGTCGGAAAAGAAGACTTTCGGATTAGAGAACGTTGAAAGGTTGTCTTAGGGCTGAGATCTTGTCGGAAAAGAAGACTTTCGGATTAGAGAACGTTGAAAGGTTGTCTTAGGGCTGAGATTTGTCGGAAAATAAGACTTTCGGATTAGAGAACGTTGAAAGGTTGTCTTAGGGCTGAGATTTGTCGGAAAATAAGACTTTCGGATTAGAGAACGTTGAAAGGTTGTCTCAGGGCTGAGATCTTGTCGGAAAAGAAGACTTTCGGATTAGAGAACGTTGAAAGGTTGTCTTAGGGCTGAGATCTTGTCGGAAAAGAAGACTTTCGGATTAGAGAACGTTGAAAGGTTGTCTTAGGGCTGAGATCTTGTCGGAAAAGAAGACTTTCGGATTAGAGAACGTTGAAAGGTTGTCTTAGGGCTGAGATCTTGTCGGAAAAGAAGACTTTCGGATTAGAGAACGTTGAAAGGTTGTCTTAGGGCTGAGATCTTGTCGGAAAAGAAGACTTTCGGATTAGAGAACGTTGAAAGGTTGTCTTAGGGCTGAGATCTTGTCGGAAAAGAAGACTTTCGGATTAGAGAACGTTGAAAGGTTGTCTTAGGGCTGAGATCTTGTCGGAAAAGAAGACTTTCGGATTAGAGAACGTTGAAAGGTTGTCTTAGGGCTGAGATCTTGTCGGAAAAGAAGACTTTCGGATTAGAGAACGTTGAAAGGTTGTCTTAGGGCTGAGATCTTGTCGGAAAAGAAGACTTTCGGATTAGAGAACGTTGAAAGGTTGTCTTAGGGCTGAGATCTTGTCGGAAAAGAAGACTTTCGGATTAGAGAACGTTGAAAGGTTGTCTTAGGGCTGAGATCTTGTCGGAAAAGAAGACTTTCGAATTAGAGAACGTTGAAAGGTTGTCTTAGGGCTGAGATCTTGTCGGAAAATAAGACTAACGGATTAGAGAACGTTGAAAGGTTGTCTTAGGGCTGAGATCTTGTCGGAAAAGAAGACTTTCGGATTAGAGAACGTTGAAAGGTTGTCTTAGGGCTGAGATCTTGTCGGAAAAGAAGACTTTCGGATTAGAGAACGTTGAAAGGTTGTCTTAGGGCTGAGATCTTGTCGGAAAAGAAGACTTTCGGATTAGAGAACGTTGAAAGGTTGTCTTAGGGCTGAGATCTTGTCGGAAAAGAAGACTTTCGGATTAGAGAACGTTGAAAGGTTGTCTTAGGGCTGAGATCTTGTCGGAAAAGAAGACTTTCGGATTAGAGAACGTTGAAAGGTTGTCTTAGGGCTGAGATCTTGTCGGAAAAGAAGACTTTCGGATTAGAGAACGTTGAAAGGTTGTCTTATAGCTGAGATCTTGTCGGAAAAGAAGACTTTCGGATTAGAGAACGTTGAAAGGTTGTCTTAGGGCTGAGATCTTGTCGGAAAAGAAGACTTTCGGATTAGAGAACGTTGAAAGGTTGTCTTAGGGCTGAGATCTTGTCGGAAAAGAAGACTTTCGGATTAGAGAACGTTGAAAGGTTGTCTTAGGGCTGAGATCTTGTCGGAAAAGAAGACTTTCGGATTAGAGAACGTTGAAAGGTTGTCTTAGGGCTGAGATCTTGTCGGAAAAGAAGACTTTCGGATTAGAGAACGTTGAAAGGTTGTCTTAGGGCTGAGATCTTGTCGGAAAAGAAGACTTTCGGATTAGAGAACGTTGAAAGGTTGTCTTAGGGCTGAGATCTTGTCGGAAAAGAAGACTTTCGGATTAGAGAACGTTGAAAGGTTGTCTTAGGGCTGAGATCTTGTCGGAAAAGAAGACTTTCGGATTAGAGAACGTTGAAAGGTTGTCTCAGGGCTGAGATCTTGTCGGAAAAGAAGACTTTCGGATTAGAGAACGTTGAAAGGTTGTCTTAGGGCTGAGATCTTGTCGGAAAAGAAGACTTTCGGATTAGAGAACGTTGAAAGGTTGTCTTAGGGCTGAGATCTTGTCGGAAAAGAAGACTTTCGGTTAGAGAACGTTGAAAGGTTGTCTTAGAGCTGAGATCTTGTCGGAAAAGAAGACTTTCGGATTAGAGAACGTTGAAAGGTTGTCTTATAGCTGAGATCTTGTCGGAAAAGAAGACTTTCGAATTAGAGAACGTTGAAAGGTTGTCTTAGGGCTGAGATCTTGTCGGAAAATAAGACTAACGGATTAGAGAACGTTGAAAGGTTGTCTTAGGGCTGAGATCTTGTCGGAAAAGAAGACTTTCGGATTAGAGAACGTTGAAAGGTTGTCTTAGGGCTGAGATCTTGTCGGAAAAGAAGACTTTCGGATTAGAGAACGTTGAAAGGTTGTCTTAGGGCTGAGATCTTGTCGGAAAAGAAGACTTTCGGATTAGAGAACGTTGAAAGGTTGTCTTAGGGCTGAGATCTTGTCGGAAAAGAAGACTTTCGGATTAGAGAACGTTGAAAGGTTGTCTTAGGGCTGAGATCTTGTCGGAAAAGAAGACTTTCGGATTAGAGAACGTTGAAAGGTTGTCTTAGGGCTGAGATCTTGTCGGAAAAGAAGACTTTCGGATTAGAGAACGTTGAAAGGTTGTCTTAGGGCTGAGATCTTGTCGGAAAAGAAGACTTTCGGATTAGAGAACGTTGAAAGGTTGTCTTAGGGCTGAGATCTTGTCGGAAAAGAAGACTTTCGGATTAGAGAACGTTGAAAGGTTGTCTTAGGGCTGAGATCTTGTCGGAAAAGAAGACTTTCGGATTAGAGAACGTTGAAAGGTTGTCTTAGGGCTGAGATCTTGTCGGAAAAGAAGACTTTCGGATTAGAGAACGTTGAAAGGTTGTCTTAGGGCTGAGATCTTGTCGGAAAAGAAGACTTTCGGATTAGAGAACGTTGAAAGGTTGTCTTAGGGCTGAGATCTTGTCGGAAAATAAGACTTTCGGATTAGAGAACGTTGAAAGGTTGTCTTAGGGCTGAGATCTTGTCGGAAAATAAGACTTTCGGATTAGAGAACGTTGAAAGGTTGTCTTAGGGCTGAGATCTTGTCGGAAAAGAAGACTTTCGAATTAGAGAACGTTGAAAGGTTGTCTTAGGGCTGAGATCTTGTCGGAAAATAAGACTAACGGATTAGAGAACGTTGAAAGGTTGTCTTAGGGCTGAGATCTTGTCGGAAAAGAAGACTTTCGGATTAGAGAACGTTGAAAGGTTGTCTTAGGGCTGAGATCTTGTCGGAAAAGAAGACTTTCGGATTAGAGAACGTTGAAAGGTTGTCTTAGGGCTGAGATCTTGTCGGAAAAGAAGACTTTCGGATTAGAGAACGTTGAAAGGTTGTCTTAGGGCTGAGATCTTGTCGGAAAAGAAGACTTTCGGATTAGAGAACGTTGAAAGGTTGTCTTAGGGCTGAGATCTTGTCGGAAAAGAAGACTTTCGGATTAGAGAACGTTGAAAGGTTGTCTTAGGATTAGAGAACGTTGAAAGGTTGTCTTAGGGCTGAGATCTTGTCGGAAAAGAAGACTTTCGGATTAGAGAACGTTGAAAGGTTGTCTTAGGGCTGAGATCTTGTCGGAAAAGAAGACTTTCGGATTAGAGAACGTTGAAAGGTTGTCTTAGGGCTGAGATCTTGTCGGAAAAGAAGACTTTCGGATTAGAGAACGTTGAAAGGTTGTCTTAGGGCTGAGATCTTGTCGGAAAAGAAGACTTTCGGATTAGAGAACGTTGAAAGGTTGTCTTAGGGCTGAGATCTTGTCGGAAAAGAAGACTTTCGGATTAGAGAACGTTGAAAGGTTGTCTTAGGGCTGAGATCTTGTCGGAAAAGAAGACTTTCGAATTAGAGAACGTTGAAAGGTTGTCTTAGGGCTGAGATCTTGTCGGAAAATAAGACTAACGGTTTAGAGAACGTTGAAAGGTTGTCTTAGGGCTGAGATCTTGTCGGAAAAGAAGACTTTCGGATTAGAGAACGTTGAAAGGTTGTCTTAGGGCTGAGATCTTGTCGGAAAAGAAGACTTTCGGATTAGAGAACGTTGAAAGGTTGTCTTAGGGCTGAGATCTTGTCGGAAAAGAAGACTTTCGGATTAGAGAACGTTGAAAGGTTGTCTTAGGGCTGAGATCTTGTCGGAAAAGAAGACTTTCGGATTAGAGAACGTTGAAAGGTTGTCTTAGGGCTGAGATCTTGTCGGAAAAGAAGACTTTCGGATTAGAGAACGTTGAAAGGTTGTCTTAGGGCTGAGATCTTGTCGGAAAAGAAGACTTTCGGATTAGAGAACGTTGAAAGGTTGTCTTAGGGCTGAGATCTTGTCGGAAAAGAAGACTTTCGGATTAGAGAACGTTGAAAGGTTGTCTCAGGGCTGAGATCTTGTCGGAAAAGAAGACTTTCGGATTAGAGAACGTTGAAAGGTTGTCTTAGGGCTGAGATCTTGTCGGAAAAGAAGACTTTCGGATTAGAGAACGTTGAAAGGTTGTCTTAGGGCTGAGATCTTGTCGGAAAAGAAGACTTTCGGTTTAGAGAACGTTGAAAGGTTGTCTTAGGGCTGAGATCTTGTCGGAAAAGAAGACTTTCGGATTAGAGAACGTTGAAAGGTTGTCTTAGGGCTGAGATCTTGTCGGAAAAGAAGACTTTCGGATTAGAGAACGTTGAAAGGTTGTCTCAGGGCTGAGATCTTGTCGGAAAAGAAGACTTTCGGATTAGAGAACGTTGAAAGGTTGTCTTAGGGCTGAGATCTTGTCGGAAAAGAAGACTTTCGGATTAGAGAACGTTGAAAGGTTGTCTTAGGGCTGAGATCTTGTCGGAAAAGAAGACTTTCGGATTAGAGAACGTTGAAAGGTTGTCTTAGGGCTGAGATCTTGTCGGAAAAGAAGACTTTCGGATTAGAGAACGTTGAAAGGTTGTCTTATAGCTGAGATCTTGTCGGAAAAGAAGACTTTCGGATTAGAGAACGTTGAAAGGTTGTCTTAGGGCTGAGATCTTGTCGGAAAAGAAGACTTTCGGATTAGAGAACGTTGAAAGGTTGTCTTAGGGCTGAGATCTTGTCGGAAAAGAAGACTTTCGGATTAGAGAACGTTGAAAGGTTGTCTCAGGGCTGAGATCTTGTCGGAAAAGAAGACTTTCGGATTAGAGAACGTTGAAAGGTTGTCTTAGGGCTGAGATCTTGTCGGAAAAGAAGACTTTCGGATTAGAGAACGTTGAAAGGTTGTCTTAGGGCTGAGATCTTGTCGGAAAAGAAGACTTTCGGATTAGAGAACGTTGAAAGGTTGTCTTAGGGCTGAGATTTGTCGGAAAATAAGACTTTCGGATTAGAGAACGTTGAAAGGTTGTCTTAGGGCTGAGATCTTGTCGGAAAAGAAGACTTTCGGATTAGAGAACGTTGAAAGGTTGTCTTAGGGCTGAGATCTTGTCGGAAAAGAAGACTTTCGGATTAGAGAACGTTGAAAGGTTGTCTTAGGGCTGAGATTTGTCGGAAAATAAGACTTTCGGATTAGAGAACGTTGAAAGGTTGTCTCAGGGCTGAGATTTGTCGGAAAATAAGACTTTCGGATTAGAGAACGTTGAAAGGTTGTCTCAGGGCTGAGATCTTGTCGGAAAAGAAGACTTTCGGATTAGAGAACGTTGAAAGGTTGTCTTAGGGCTGAGATCTTGTCGGAAAAGAAGACTTTCGGATTAGAGAACGTTGAAAGGTTGTCTTAGGGCTGAGATCTTGTCGGAAAAGAAGACTTTCGGTTAGAGAACGTTGAAAGGTTGTCTTAGAGCTGAGATCTTGTCGGAAAAGAAGACTTTCGGATTAGAGAACGTTGAAAGGTTGTCTTATAGCTGAGATCTTGTCGGAAAAGAAGACTTTCGAATTAGAGAACGTTGAAAGGTTGTCTTAGGGCAGATATCTTGTCGGAAAATAAGACTAACGGATTAGAGAACGTTGAAAGGTTGTCTTAGGGCTGAGATCTTGTCGGAAAAGAAGACTTTCGGATTAGAGAACGTTGAAAGGTTGTCTTAGGGCTGAGATCTTGTCGGAAAAGAAGACTTTCGGATTAGAGAACGTTGAAAGGTTGTCTCAGGGCTGAGATCTTGTCGGAAAAGAAGACTTTCGGATTAGAGAACGTTGAAAGGTTGTCTTATAGCTGAGATCTTGTCGGAAAAGAAGACTTTCGAATTAGAGAACGTTGAAAGGTTGTCTTAGGGCTGAGATCTTGTCGGAAAATAAGACTAACGGATTAGAGAACGTTGAAAGGTTGTCTTAGGGCTGAGATCTTGTCGGAAAAGAAGACTTTCGGATTAGAGAACGTTGAAAGGTTGTCTTAGGGCTGAGATCTTGTCGGAAAAGAAGACTTTCGGATTAGAGAACGTTGAAAGGTTGTCTTAGGGCTGAGATCTTGTCGGAAAAGAAGACTTTCGGATTAGAGAACGTTGAAAGGTTGTCTTAGGGCTGAGATCTTGTCGGAAAAGAAGACTTTCGGATTAGAGAACGTTGAAAGGTTGTCTTAGGGCTGAGATCTTGTCGGAAAAGAAGACTTTCGGATTAGAGAACGTTGAAAGGTTGTCTTAGGGCTGAGATCTTGTCGGAAAAGAATTTCGGATTAGAGAACGTTGAAAGGTTGTCTTAGGGCTGAGATCTTGTCGGAAAAGAAGACTTTCAGATTAGAGAACGTTGAAAGGTTGTCTTAGGGCTGAGATCTTGTCGGAAAAGAAGACTTTCGGATTAGAGAACGTTGAAAGGTTGTCTTAGGGCTGAGATCTTGTCGGAAAAGAAGACTTTCAGATTAGAGAACGTTGAAAGGTTGTCTCAGGGCTGAGATCTTGTCGGAAAAGAAGCACAAGAACCTGTTAGCAATGATAAAGAACTCGGTAATATATTGCATTTGTAAGGGTATAGGATCCTGATTGCCACCAGCCATAAGAACTTAGGAGAAGAGAAGCAAACAGAGTGCAAATAAGACAAGTAGGAAAATTTCGCAGTTGAGACAAGTTTACGGACATGAAGACACTGGCGCCTAAATTTGAGGAGATGAATAGGTAAAACTGTTACAGACTGTTAAAGCTGCAAAAACTGTTTAAGAAGTAAAACTGTTAATGTAACAATAATTGTTCTCTTTAAAATCAGGTCGTAACAGTTCAACAACGGTGCACAAATCAGGTTAATCGGAAAACGAACTGCATACTTATTAACAAATCCATCGATTGTTTCTACTGACTTTGTGTTAAATATTTCTTTAGTCATACTCTAACTCCACCGGTTTATAGCCTACTCTTTTAAATACTCAATCGTGTTATTCATATTCATTCAAAACCGCCGTCATTATCGGCAATTACACTGTATACCAAAGTGCAAGTAATATACTTCGAATCTTGTTAGCATGAACGATTCATTCTCTTTTCATGTTCAGTTTTTCACCCATGTCAATCGGAAATGAGTGCTTTGAAAATTTCTGTAAAACAATACACGGTCTGTGCCAACAAGACTTTAGGTTATTGGTGGAAGTCGGCTATTACACAATCACTGTTTCTTCCGATTGGAAAGAGATCTCCTTTGCCTTTTTACTGTACGGGGCTCCATACTGAATTTGTTTTTCGTCATCATGGGTTTACCCAAATTTCATGGCTTCCAACAAATTTTGTCATAATTCTTGGACTGCACCCCATCAGCTTCATAAATTTTAGTGTTAGACTAGTCGTAAGAGCTGTGCCCTGGTCACTTGCAATAGCCGATGGTACCCTAACATTCGCAAATAGCTCCAACAATGCATTACAAACAACTTTTGATACTTTTCTTTAGGTAACATCAATTGAAAAACAACCTGATCCAAAATCTTAGCTTTATGGTGACAGAAAGTTCAGAATTCTTATAACTTTTAATTTTCCGCCATTTCCTCGTTAATCATCCTCCTAATGCTTTTATAAATAATAGTGAATCTGCCTCAGGATGTTCGCCTTGTTTTACTGTTTTCTTCCTCATCTGACTCTGAATCATCTTTAGTGCTAAATAAATTTTCAAGATCTTGATCTACCTCTTTCTCCGTAATTTCCTCTTCATCCCTGGTTTCTAAACAGTCATCTACTTTTCTTCTTCCTTCACTTTATATTTCACTTGCTCAATTACTTCGCTCTCTTCCAACTCTTCAGATTGCGCTCAAGATTGTCAAAACATTAGACGAATATTGAGCAATGACCACAATCGGTTGAGGTATTGACCTTAAAAGCTCAATTGTTTCAAGATGTAACAACAAATTTTTCTTTTCATCCATATGTTCAACAGCTGCACACAATAAAAGCAAACAAGGACTATTATTTGTTAAATTCAAATCCTTTCTACTTTTTCATTTTACAATCCCACATCCAGTTTGACCAACTTTACTGGGACTGGTTTTCCTGCCACACACTGAATATTTGCCTTCACTACCTCTTCTAGGTCCATATTTTGTACGAGTGATAAAACAGTGCCCGCCGATGTTGTGGGAAATTCCACAGCTCGCTCGCCAGCAATTCATAAACAAATCAACAACCGGATGACTCGTCGGCATGCGGTCACGGAAACTTTCAATATAAATAGGCACTTAAATCATGCTGAATCATTATAAAAAAACTTAACGCTCACGGTGACCTTCATCCATTCGTCACGTACCGTTTAGTACAATCTTATCCTCGCAGGCAGTAAATGCCGAAGTTCAGAATCCATCAGTTTCAGTTCGTCCGAATGGCGCCGCTCAACTGCTGGCCAACCTACAGACGTCATGTATCGGATCTTATAAAAGACACAATCCACTAGCTTCCCATCGAGGTAATAATAAAGAGATAGATTCTCTTTCTGGGACGAGCCTCGTGGGTCGGCTAAGCCCCGACATACACCAGGGAGTTATGTGTTCCAATCTTGAAGCAGCAGAGTCGGTGACCTTTGTGCTCCTGGAGATATGCAAATGCCGCACTTTCGCACAATTCTTCGAGCACACTGTGTTTCTTCTGTGCTGAAAATTTCACTAAAAACAGTTTTCTATTGTACCCCGCTTCCAAACTCAGACGGGGTACGACCAGAATGACCATATGTATATATATATATATATATATATATATATATATATATATATATATATATATATATATATATATATATAGCCTATCTTAAAGAGCTTTTAATTTCAAATCAGTTGGACTTGCCAGGTTCCACGATCCTTCCCTCGGGAAAGTGCAGGATCGATACCACGAGGATGCTGAAGGTTTCCGCTCTCCTGGGTACTGTGTCGAACCAGGGTAAGTCAGTAAGAGGTTCTGCTTAGGCGAGTATGTCCTATGCCCTGCATAACTATCCCGTGACCCATTTGGGAAATCCTCCGAGCTGGAAGACATCCTGAAGGCAAATCACACTGTATGCAACAGCAAACCAACGCACACGTGTAGATACGATTAATCTATTTAGCTGCTGGTCTACGTAACCACTAAAATCAATCAGTTGACTCTACCAGACATACAAAGTCTGCCAAAAAACACTATCACTAGTGCTTCGGGTCGGCTTTCCAAAAACACGACGCGCTTTATTCAAGAAAAGGAGTCGTTGACTGAAAGGAATGAATTCGTCTCTTTCCACTCAAACGAAACTCCAAAGACTGTCGGTCTGTTTGATAACAGTGCTATAGAAGTCATTACATCAGATGATTACTATCATTTATTATTACTAGTATTAACTTCCATCGCAAACTTAGCAAAACCTGGACTAAACAAGAGAATAAGGCATTGGAGTTGACAAATGACCGAGAAAAGAATGCAGTTGTTCAATCGCATTCATTGCTGCCAAGAATTGACGACGACGACGACGAAAATGATAATAATGATGATGACAACGACAACGACGAAGATGATGATAATCAAATTCATTACATATGATTTAATCGCGCAATATAAATGTTCAAACATGTGTTTACATTTTCAGTTCAAGGAAGTAGTATAGATATACAATTCAAAAAACTGGAATGATAAATGTCAATCTTTCGTTGTTGTCAATGATCGGGCTTCGAACCGTCGACTCGTTCGATTCGTAGCGTAGCGTTGACTCGAAATCATTTAAACAAACTGTTCAATCGCAACAGCACTTGAAATGGTAACAGTTTCTATAAGTAGGAATCTATCAACAACATTTGTAGCTCGAATTTTCAACTTAGGACACGACGAACCAGTGCTACAAATCTTCGCGCTCCATTGACATTGCCTCTGTGTCCGCGTATACAGGCCCTAACCCGCCAAAACAGCAGACCAGTACACACTGCTTTAGACCGTCTCCCACCATCCCATAATGGTGGGTTTTCCAAAAACCCGCTGACTCTTTACGAAGTATGTCGCTCGAGAGCCCACGTGATAAAATATGCGTCGGTAAAAGTTACTGCTGACGTCACCCACCCCGCCCGCCCCAGGGATCCGCCAGCCAATCACACCACCCGTACCACGTGTTCCATGCGTACCAGCCAGCATGTAATCCTCGCGTGCACAAAAAAATCAAAAACCCGGACTTATGAAAATTTCCTATACACACACTCGCTTAAAACTTGCTAACAGCAGCGCAATATTACGGTTACAATGTTTATAATTAGACATCCATCCTACGTTTATGGTTGAAAACCAACAATAATTAATTTTACAAAAACTGTAGTTTAAGAATGAGTGTGAACGGAAAATAAATTACAGATATAAAACAGTAAATAGCGTCAATACTTTCCAAACTTTGCTATCATTGTCATCTGCAGGGGCAGTGACTATTTGGGAAGCTTTGGTGCTTAATTTTACTTAGGTCACTCATTCTAAAACCGCAAAGTTTTTTTATAACAGCAATATTCTTATAATGGCGCATAGACCAATTAACAGCCTAAGAGAAATAGGTTGCAGCGTTACACGAATAAACAACATCATTAAACGGCGACTGTATGCTCAGAAATAAAGTGAAATAAGAAGTTCAATACGCATGGTCTGTAACGAAATAATGATCACTGGCTGCAGCGACTGGCAGGATATCAATTTCTAAAAAGGAAAGTCTTGAAATGTTCCCTATGCAGCTTATAAAGTGATTAAAAGAGTTGACATACAAAGACAAGTAATATTGCCATGTAGTGTAACGTGATGCAGCATGTAAGTCACATAATCAAGAGATATAATCATATGAATCTTAACCGACCAGAAACAGAAATGCAATCTGAGAAGCTGTCGCTCTTGTATTCCACGATTTACCGAAGTCAATTCTAAGCTAGAAAATGAGACGGCGTTTAATGGGAATGACTTGCTGGCCTGGTTAGCTACATTGGTTAAAGCGTACGTCATGGCGCCTCTGTGCCTGAGGATGACGGTTCGCTTACCGATAGTGGTTATATTTGAGAGATTTTCATCTCGGGCTAGCACGGTCCGTACACGGGGACCTTAAATGGCGTGGCGCCCATTCAAACGGGTAGCGGTGGTGAAGGATATCATCCAATAAGTTCATTGAAAAATGAGCAGGGTCGAGGGCATACGGTCGCTACAGAAAAACATGTACATTTACATTTTCATAGTCCGACAGGCCCGGTCCATACACCTTTCAAAAAGCCCTAGACTTTGTACGCTCCTAACCAGCTCAGCACGATATGGCGGAAAGTTTAAGCTGTTTAACACACAGTGCGAGCTTTTCCAAAGCCAAAACATCAATATCTAACAGCAGACGATATATGTATATTAGCTGAAGCGAGGACAACTTTGCTACACTCTGAGCGTCGGCTACAATGAATGAAGTTCATCTGTGATTGGTTGGTTTGCAGGGGCAGGGGAGGGATCTAAGCATGGCTCACATCGTCGCTCACAGTCTCGACAGGCAGACAGACGGTGAGTGCCGACTGCACGGTCATAGTTTGTTCTGACTGGGAATCTAGTCAGGTCGTTTGACTTTGAATCGCAGAGCGAAGGAAAGACAGACAGAGAAACTGAACGCAAGACGAGTTGCTGTTCACCTGCCGTGTTAGCTACACGAAAGAAAGAAACGACCGTACGGTACTATGCACGTGGTCTCTCTCGACCATCGAGTACAGAAGTTGGAGCTAACACATGCAGTGCCTTCGTCTCAGCGGATGCTCAAATCATCTCCACTGCCCTACTACTACGACAGACAAGAGAAATCTATCTCGCTCAGAACCGACTCAAGGATTTAATATCTGTTGCCCTTTTCGAGTTTCTTTATTGGTGTAAGTTACATTAACTTCGCAGCTGATTTCTGTGATGACTTCGTTTAATTAGGCCAAAGCCTATTTCAGTTCAGCTAATAAGGGAATTGTCTCAGAGATCTCAGGTTTCAATACCAAAGCCTTATATACCATTAGAAGTTCAGTGTTCGAGGTTACCAGCACAACAACTATTTATTGAAGGTCATTATAATATTGACTTATTCCTGTATTCCACAGAAGTGTTAGAATTAGATTTCGACCTGCCCGAGTTGAGAAAAATAACCTGTCGTCATCTGCTTAAGCGTTGAAGGAATCGCCGTCGCTGGGGAAGATGGACAACCAGAGGTAGTTTTGGCGCCGATCGAGGAAAGTCGTAGGTCATGTCGTCGGCTACGGTTGTCCTTAGTCTCGTCTCCAATAATCGCAGTCAGTGCATAGTGTCGTCGTCGTCGTCGTCGTCTTCTGCTTCTTTAGTTTCTAGCGATTGCTTAAAGTCTTCTCGGTCTATTTGTTTGCTGTCGGCTCGAGAGACAAACGACGGCTTCGCTTGATCTATCTCCACACCATCAGATGCCCTTTCGTGCAGCAGTCGATGCATTAGGCCGACGACCATTAAGACTGCTCGCCCCTTTCCACGCACGATCCACTCCTCGCCGCAAGCACTGAAGCAGAAGCAGGAAAATCAACGTTACGACTCGTCTATGCATCCGTCGGAACTTTAACAACTGACTGACTGAATCGACCAGCTGCTGCGGCTGCTGTCAACCGTTGTCTGAACTGTTTTCTGTTCCCGTGGATGTCCGACTAGAGAGACAACGAGACAGGCAGAACGCGAGAGAGCGAGAGCAAGAGAGAGAGAGCCGAGTGGATGGAGACTGACACTGATTCAACATCCAGAAAGAGGAGAAGGCGACATGAGTCCGCCATCAACGGTCGCCTGCGAGTTACGCCGAGACGCTGCCTGACGACAGACGTCACCCTGTCTTCTGTCGTCGCCTTCCTCCTTCAGCCAATTCTCCACTTCCTTCTGCTGTCCACTCTTCTCCTGCTCTCATTCGCAACAGCTGACCAGCCGTTCGGAGACGAAAGTCGCCAATATCAACTTCCAGGTAAGCAGGACTGTCGATCACCTGATTCACTTTGAGTCACCGGTTCATCATTCAAATGACAAATATAGCACTCTGCAACTGAGCTGATGACTGCAATGAGTAACCATCATACAGTTATCTTCTCTAATCGATCGAGTGATAATTGTAACAAACTTACAATTAGTTATTTGCCCTTTGGCGTTTTCAAGGTCGATCAAGTCATTCATCATCATCATCGTCGTCTTCGTACTCATCCTGCTCCTGCTCCTCCTTCTCTTCTTCTTCGCTTGTTGTTAATGTTATTGGACTTGTTGTTTTACCCTTTATTGTTCTTGTTCTTCTTGCTCTCTTTATTGTTTTCCTGTTCTTTTTCCTGTTCTTCTTCCTCTTCTGTTTTTCCATCTTGTTCTTTGTGTTCTTGTTCTTTTTGTTTTGCATGTTCTTTTATTGTTCTTCTTGTTCTTAGTCTTGTTCTTCTTCGTCTTGCGTGCCGCCACCGCGACCACCAACACATTGCACTTGCGAGTGGCTTTAACACGTAAACTTGTGTCAGCGCATAATCATTGTTGCCTTCTGTCAGACAGTTTTGCCGGATTACTTCAAAAAGCCACAATAATGTCTGACTATAGACCTTCTGGCCAGACAATTGATTTCTAAGAGCGTTCTGGCTATATTAGAGTCTAGAGTTTGCAGACATGGCTTTCTCGAGTCCTGACGCATTAGAACCACATATGCAGCTAATGGGCATCAGGTTGCATTGCCTCGTAGCTTCCATTAACTCAGTATCATCGCTCGTTTCATAGAAAGACAAAGAAGTAAGAACAACTAAACGAGTAATTTTCATAAATAATTTCTGTTCTTAAAGGTTCGATAATAGTACAGTGCACTTTGTTTTCCGATGCTGACATTAGTCAGCGGTTCGCAGAGCCAATGGGGAACTCTCTGGAAGTAAAAATAGCATGATTTCTGTGGTTTTCAGTTCTTGTTTGCTGGCGACATTCAGTGTCAGTTATTGCAAAATTGCTCAAGGAATCTCCTATTGTCACAACAGTAGCAAATGTAGTGTATGTCTATCATCATCATCATCATCATCATCATCATCATCATCATCATCATCATCATCATCATCATCACGTACTTCATGAAGTTCTTGACTGGTTCAACACTCGCCGACCTTACTCAGAGGCAATTGGTGACACTAAATGTCACCAGCTTGAAAAAGTGAAATCCATAAAGTCATATCATTCAACAGAGTCCCCGTAACTGCTGTGGTCTATAGTCAGCCACTGCCGCAATCTATAGCAATTTAACGGAGCAGTTTAAACAGTTTAAATATTGTAAACAGTGTAGTTAGAAAACTGTTAGATAACCAGCTGACACACCAGTATGGTAAGCAGAAACGTAATACATACATACATACATACATTACGTACATACACACATACATACATGCATACATAGGTGTATGTCTTAAAATGGTTTGTTGCGGTGGAGCTGATAAGAGAAGACTGATTACACTTGATTTTCAACCGCAGCTCTCCTCCCTCCATCCGCCACAACTGCTTCTACCACCAGGGGCCGGCGGGACCTGACACGATCCAGTCCTTTTTTACCGATCGGCGCTCTCCTCTCTTTCCATCTATCTTCCTCCAATCATTTTTCTTCCTCTTCTAAAGCCCTCCTCTTCCTCCTACTCCTGCTCCTCCTCCTCCTGCTCCTCCTCCTTCTGCTCCTCCTCTTCCTCCTCCTCCTCCAACTTCTCTCCTCGTCTGGTTTCAGACTTTTTACCTGAACAACGGTTGCCTGATGCATGGGCCGCCCGCCACCTCCGTCGCGTTCATTTCCCTCCCTCCCTCCCTTCCTCCCCCTCTCTCCCTCTTTCTTCTTTAGCAGCTTCCTTCTTATTTTGCTTCTGCTAGTGCTCTGCCGGCTATCGGGGGGGGGGGGGATTTGGGTGGATGGGTGGGTGGGGATCTGGCGCTGCAGCCGAGGCAGGCAGCACCGATTCACTGCCTTCATTCTCAACCACCGCCGACTTTAATTAAGATATTTTTCAGAGCTACTCATTTCTTTCTCTCTCTTTCTCTGTCTCTGACTTTCTATTTGCCTTTCAGCAGAGCTGTCGCCGTCTCTCCTCTTCCTCCGTGTGTTCTGTCACTGCGTGCTTGTCTGTCTGTCTGTTTGTCTGTCTGTCTGTCTGCCTCTGACTCCGTTTCTCTTTGCCCCTGCCTCTTTCTTTCTACCTCTGCCTACTTGTTGTCTCTTCATCTTTTGTCTGTCTGTCTGTCTGTGTCTGTCTGTCTGTCTGCCTCTCTTTCCCTGTCTTCTCTGTTCATAGCTTTGTCTTTTTTATATCCCCCTCTTTGTCTCTGTATGGTTCTGTTTTTCCATGTGTTTTGTTTCGTCTTTGCCTGTCCCTCTTTCTCACTCTATGCCTCTATCGGTCACTTCTTTGTATCTCTTACTGTCTGCTTCTTTCTTCCCCTCTGCCTGCCTGTTTCATTCAGAATCTGCCTCTGTCTGTCTCTCACTCTGTTTGTCTCCTCAACCGCCAGGTATATTGACGATGCCGAGTGGATGGAGTTGCTGAGGCTGGCGGCTGTTCGTTCGTCCTAAGTAGATAATTAGAATAGTCGTGGGAAAGACAGAGGCAGACGCTCAGATCCAAGCAGACATACACAGACACACGCAGCCAGAGCTAAGAAACCTCATTAAGATAACCCTGATTTCATGAAAGGATCAGATAGAAAAAGTCGGCTCATTTCTTCAGACCATGCAGGCGATGCTAAGGTATATATATATACATACATATATATATACACCCGTGTATATATAGGAGGCTACTATATCACATGTAGCCTATTGTTATTATTTCATATACTTCGTTATATACAGGTCTGTTCAGTGATACATGTATTAATGTATATGCTAGAGATTTTATGACAATGTGTCATTGCTTGAGTTGCTTCAGTAACAAATGCAATAGCATAAATATTCGAACAGCGAAGTAGGCTTCCACGTATGTATATGTATATATATATATATATAACTGTAAAGTATGGTCTTAATGGTATGATAATATGCACTATGGTACTCCCGGCCTATTCTTAGTGAACGCATGCCTCTGTCCTACCAACTGATGTCTGGGCGATGACCTCCGTCAGGTGGTCCGCTATTAAAAGTGTCCTTGTCCTTTCGTTCGATCTGTCGATCAATCGATCGATTGTGCATTTGTTTAGACGCCGAAACGAAGAGACCCGGTCATACGGAGTCATGCAAACATCCCGTCAAATTCATTTTGGCCGCTCTTTACTTTACATGGAATATTTTACGTGTATCTGCAGACTGAGATTCCTAGGACATTGCCTTCTAGTCCATAGGTCTGCTGAGTTTTGTTGCTGTTATTGTTGAAGTTATTGTTGTTATTGAAGTTGTTGTCTGTGGTCTGAGCATTGTTGGTCTAACTGAATCTTGTGACCTCGTTCAAACTGTCTCTTCCTAATGTTCGGGAGCGTAGATGAATCAAAGCCCTCCGGAAATTCCTCAAAAGATCACGTGGACCCGAGTCGTCCAGTGAACAACATCAAGCTACGAACATTTTAAAGAGTTTGACAAGGGAAGCAGACAGACAGACAGACAGACAGACAGACAGACAGACAGACAGACAGACAGACAGACAGACAGACAGACAGACAGACAGACAGACAGACAGACAGACAGCAGTAAGAGAGAGACGCTTCGAATGCATCAAATTCCTTGTAACTGTTATTTTGTTGTACCTGTAGCATTGTTATTTGTGGTTTCAACGACTTCAGTGTGACTACATCTAGGTTTGCTTGCGACCAGCTGCTATTTTAATCAGGGCAGTAGTTCCTAGCCTAATTCCGTACAAGTCACAGTAATTGTGCAAGAACTGTTTTGCCCGTCTACATGCGTTAAACCATGCAGTATGGTTAAACCCTGGACGGAGGCGATTGCTAATACTCGCCCACTGTACAATGAGCCAAGCCACCGACGGTCGGATGCCAGAAAATAGACACCTCATCTGCAAGCAACTTCCACATGCACTTACCCAGTTAAAGTGTGCTCTGGCCCAGATAAGGATGGGTCGGTCGCCTGTAAACAACGACCGTTCACGAGTCCTCGACGTTCAGTGGATTGGTTTCATGTAAGAAGCATTCGAAGAAGGCCTACGGCTGTGTGCATGACAGTCTCAATACGTCGCATCATCCCATGGCTCGGCTTCATCGACGCCTCGATGGCTTTCATTCAAATCGCCGCACTAGAAGGTCGTCGGCGTTGCCTCGCCAAAGCGGCAACCGTAATCCAACTTCTAAACCAAGCCTCTCCGTCATCTGCGCGCATGATGACCTTGACACCTTATTGCAGTTTCTACGATGGAAATCGAATCTCACAGACTATGCTGAAGGCTCTGAAATTAAATCATGGTGCCAAATAAAACTACTCGGGCTGTTGTATTAGGTTCAACAGGGAGTTTAAAACCAACCATTTCGCCTATATAGGCCCTCAAGGTGATAAATGATGCGCTAAAGGCCCTATTCGTGCTGAAGCCTGCTTATCACACAGGGCCTGCCTACCATAGCTAGCGTTAGTTCCTTAATATCACCAGCAGGTTTGCTTCTATGGCTGTCGAGAAGCTCTCTGACAGCCTTCTTGTCACTGCGAGTGGGAAAGTGCTGCTGAGACCTATAGGCCTACTTAACGTATTGCGTACGTTTGCAGGCCAAGACCCATCTGTTTCAACCCGCTTACCGACCTTAGGAGGCCTTCCGGACCAAATGAATTTCGACTGGACATCTCTCCAGCAGCTCTTGTTGCCCATATACTTAGTCTGCGCGACAGTCACTTAGAGCCTAAATCGTGGAGAGCAACACTTAAAAACATGATATTTAGATCTTTGTGGATAAACTAAGTCGTAAACGGATGTTTAGCGATTTTATTACACGCGACATGTGCAGTTTGTTTGGCATTTCCAGTGATGTAATGGCTTCCTAACCTCACGTGACCCTCAGCTGGGCGCCCTGGGAAGAGGGCGAGAGAGGCGGCCCATTAGCTGCTATCAAGCTCCCAAGAAGGTCTAGATGCTTATCGAGACCTCCTTGCTCCTGCTTAACTCAGATTCAGACTAATTGCGAATATGGCGTCATGCGTCCAGGGCAGATAAGAAATCGATCAGCGTAAACAATAGAAAACAGGCAGCAGCAGCAGCAGCACGACGGTTAAGTTCTTCAGAAAGACATTCGACAGCCTTCCTTGCACATCACAACACTCATCCGCCACCCTCTGCCCGCCTCCTGTCCGCATGCTCCTCAGGTCCGTCCGTCCCAACGATGAACGAGCGCTGACCTATTATGACTCGTCAAAGTTTCAAGAGCAAATTGGGTCGATGCTAAGAGAACTTGGCGACACGTCGTTGCTGGAGCGTTAGAGCTAGCCATATTCACAGACCGATCGAGACTGCCTCCGTCTAGAAAGGTCACCAATGTTTAGAGCTACAGAATCTCACAAAAAGAAACAGATTCGGTCACTCATTGCGTATACAGGCCTACGTAGAAATCTGACTCAGGCTACTTTATTAATTAAAAGGATCCAATTTAGTAACATTTACAGTTTTGCCTTCTAACGTAGTTGTAGTGCTGGCTAGATTTTCGTTCTGTTCATTTCGTAGACCACACTTATAGGTAACCTGCTGTGCTTTTATGTAGTGTTGAACATTTCACGAACTTCTGACACACTGAAAGTTACAAGGAAAGTTTTAGTGAAAGTTTCGAAAGCTTTGAAATTTTGGGACGATGTCTGCGTGGTACTTGAATCCAGTTCAAAAGTACCAAATATGACCTTAGTTTTGTCCTGTTACAGTTTAATATCAGACATAGTTTTCAATGCTTTTCAAGCCCTTTCTAATTTCTCGTTTTCATTTTAAAAATCCAGATATGAAGCCTGCTACGCACAGGCATTCCAAAGAAGCTGTGCAATTGCATGCTAGTTGTTGAATGAAATACATAAACACACACAGGCCTAAGCCATACGGAAACGTATCACTATTGATGTTAATGAAATACGATATTAATTCAAAATTGTTATTGAATTCTTTTAAAAGTCACGAAATTTAGTGAAGTTTCACTGAATACATTTTTTTACTGACCATTACCAGCTATAAAGGCCGGAGAACGGGTTAATATTAAAAACGATTGCTCTACAACAGTCAGGCAAATCAGTCATTTGGCTAAGTTTATAACTTAATTATGCTGTTGCTTCTGCGCAGTTCAGCAACAGTCTTGTCTAATGTCAAAGCACATTCATTGTCGGCTACTAGAAGATAATTCTCTAATTACTAATGAAACGCTTTATCTATTTGTTGAACTGGCGACATGACCACCGTCATCAGACACTTCCGCTGTAGCACCATGTTGTCTCACTGGCTTCACCTTCCTGCGTTCTGACCAGGCACCAAAAGTGACCAAGCAACCTGGCTCTTCCAAGCTTGATCAGATAGAGTGTCACTGATTAAACTGGTCTCCTTGAGACGGCTTTGTCTGACACTGAAATATTTTGGAGATTTACAGTTGTATTACATTTACATGTTATATACATAGAGGTGCAGCACAGGACAATACACCGAGGATCTTTGGAGGGTCTTACCTACACAGTCTCTCTCTCTCTATCTATCTCTCTCTCTCTTTCTCCCTTTCCCTCTCTCTCTCTCTCTCTCTCTCTCTCTCTCTCTCTCTCTCTCTCAGGATAGTCGGAAATATTCGGTGCATACTTTGAGAGAAATTGAAACCCTTCCTCAGTCAATTCATGTTAGATAGGGTTAATCTGCCAGGAAATCAGCTCGTCGCAGGTGATTGCACCAGACACAATTCCGACTGTTACGTGACACATTGGCCGCAGTTTCTCTCAGTATGTGATAAGTTCATGAGTGCTTAGGATAATTCATAATAACCACGATGTTATAGCGGTATTACTTATTGCCTGCGAAGATTATTCAAGGTAGCAGTAATTAACAATTCGCAGGTTGAGCAGATGGTGGGGCAACAGATGGGAGTTACGTCGAATGGCCCGGGCTTTCTAGGTTCAGCTGATGCTTAATCGAGCCTTGGAGAGAAGAGCTTAGAGGAGGCAAAGAACGCCGATGAAGGTGGGACATTAACTGCGGCAACGACATTAAACTCGGCCGTCAATCATCTTTTGCTGGCCTCTGAGGCTTGTTATGATCAAAGCACTGATAACAGTTTCAGGCGCCTATAATTAGCTCTGCGGTCGAATGGGGTAAATAGACGGGCAAATGTAGGCCGAGTTGACCCCGTTGTTAGTATCGACCACATCCAATAAAGGCCTCTTCGTGTTGACTGGTGTGGTTGTGTGTGTGTGTGTGTGTGTGTGTGTGTGTGTGTGTGTGTGTGTGTGTGTGTGTGTGTGTGTGTGTGTGTGTGTGTGTCTGGTATTAGAACTCGGGTATAGTAAATGGTCCTGCATGTATCAGTTAGTGGCAAAAGTCATGGATTAAGGCTTGGTTAAAGACACAGCAGATCGCATTCTTCGAAGACAATCGTCTGTAAGAACACTTTATAAGATGCTCCACATGCACCTCCTCTGGTGGCAAGGTCATGGTGGCTGATTTATTTGGGTTCTGGTAGTTTTCAAGTCACACTTCGCTTTTCATGGGTGACTTTGTCAGCAACTTTCTTTGTAATGTTGACTTTAAGGTAAAATGATTCATTAGCAGCATTGCCATTTCCCCCTAGTGTTTGGAGCATTTTTAAACACAAGTATACTGTTATATGACGTTTTCATGCATTTCTGATTTGAGATTTGACACAGACTTGTAACAGTAACTGACATTCTTGAAGTTTGAATGCAGTAATTGCAGTGAAAAGTATAATGTCGTTTGTATTTATTATGAAGTCTTTTGACTGATTTCTGGTTTAGGATAATCTCTTTCCAAAGAGGCGACTAGTGAAGGTCAATGGCAGGAAGGGCATCTGTTTCTGAGAAATCTGGAAAGAAACCATTAAGCGGAATGTGTGGGTGCTTGTATTTGTGGGACATTTGACCAAACGATGGCATGGCCAGTTTTTAGGTTAGAACAGCCAGGGTCCTTATCTGACATTTCAACAGCAGCCAACCATTTATGAGCAGAGATCCTGGCCTAGCAAGGCTTCTGTTTAGTGTTACCACTTCTGCCATGTCCTTATCCAGCAGTCTTGCCATAGCTGCTGTGGTGGTGCTAGCAGTTAGTTCCTGTCTTTTTCACTTAAGGACTGATATAAATACTAATGTTAATGCAGTTCTCAGTGGATTTGAGGGTATTGAGAAAGTCATTATCAGTTCGTTACTGTTAACTGTTGGCTAGCCTTATTGCATTAAGCTTATAAACAAACTTTCTTAACTTACTCAGCTTTACTAACTAACTGTGATGCATCTTAACCCAATCATTTATACCCAACTAAAATGAAAAACGTTCAGTCATAGCAGGACTTCCTCTGTTTCCTAAGAAATTGGATTTTTAAGGATGGATGGATTGTTGGACGGACAGGTAAAGTGAAATTTCAGGGTAAAAAAGAAAACAAAACTCAGTAAGAAGAAGTAGTCAGTAAGAAAAACAAGATTGTGTTGTCTGGAACACTTGTGTGGAATTAACAAATGCAGAGGCAGGATATTGAGTGGATGCCGCCAGGAGGAAGATGAGGAAGAGCTGACCAAAGAAATCTTGGCAAGATACAGCAGTGTGAGATTGGAGACTGTTAGAACTTTCATGAAAGAAAGTAGTGCTACTTGCTGGAGACAAGAAAAAAATGAACACCATGCACCGCCCAAGTTGCATTTCTGGCCATGAATATGGCTGAGATTTATATAGGCCTACTATAACTAGGTATGTGCATCTAGGTAGCTGTGCAACCAAATATAGATTGCCACCATGTAATAATAATAATAATAATAATAATAATAACAATGATAATAATAAGAGGATTTATATAGCACTATAGCACGGCTGAGGCCGAAAAAGGGTGCTGTACATGAGTAATTCAAGGTTCTGTATAGTTATTCACTGACTGTAGCCACATGCGGCGCAACTGACAGCGTTATATGCATTGTAATAAATAGAAAACAATGAAATAGCGATTCACAAAATGACAACTAGACGGAATATTTTCCAATCATTCACCTGAATCCAGTGCTCTTACCAAGACACCTCATGAGTTGAACAATGTCAAGTTGAAAGAATAGATCTGTTTCGTTATTGTACCAATATGCTGAACCAACTCGTAACAACATACTGAAACCATTAAGTCCTATTGATTACCAATAAATTCCATTACAGACAGTAGCACATAATGCAAACTTAGACTTGCTGGTATTAGTTGGGCAATTCAAACATACAAATGTGGAATGAACATTTCTGGTTTCTTTTCCTTCTGAGCCTACAAGAAAGAGCGACTTTAATATACACAGATATTCTGGACTGTTCTTCAGAAAAATTCCTGGATCTCCTCTGTGGCTTTGATCTTGCGGCATGTGGGTCTCCTTCCCAACTCGTAACATGGGCCAATACTTGATCTTCTTATAACCAGGTCCAGCTGTTCTGCTGTTATATATATCTCCTTCAGAGAGATATTTGGCTGACCATACTGCCATTACTGCTCAGGTTTCTTTCCACCATAAAATACCTCCTCTTTCATCAGTTACTGTCCTTGGAAAATGCTCAGCATTTCCACCTTCACAACTAATGTCCTTGCTTGCCCCTATGGTAGTGCCCAGCACAGCTATCTACTGAACTTGCTGCCCAATTAAATTTGACTTTATCTGAAATCCTGGATGAGCTCATTCCTGCTAAGTCTAACAGGGTTACAGCAGGCCCTTTCCAGTCCTGAAGTAACTCAGGCATTGCCTCTACTAGAAGGCTGCACAGCTGCCTTGAGAGGTGTTGACGTCCCTCCCATTTACCTTCTCATCTCCTGAAATTTAGGCGCCAGTGTCAATGTCCACGAAATTGTCTCAGCTGCAAACTGTCTCATCTGATCTCTAAATGCTCATCTTCTGATTGGTTATTGTAGCTGGTGGTAAACAGGATCCTATGCCGTGACGAATGCAATATATTAAACTTTACCAACAGTTCCTCATCTGATAGCCTTTCATAGCCTAGATCTTCTGCACTGGTCGATCCAGTTCTCAGCTTGCTCCAACAAACAACCTTGACTGAGATTCATAATCTCATCTTCTCACCTTCTGATAAACAGTATGCCTTGAACCTCATTCCTACCATCCTTTTAAAAGAATGCTTCCATGTTGGGCCTAGTTATCATATCCATAGTCAACCTGTCTCACACTGAAGGCTGCTTCCCCACTAGGTTCACTCATGCCATAGTTTACCCTCTTCTTAAAAAGCCATCTATCTCTTGATAATTTATCAGATTATCACCCATCTCTGATGCTGATGATATATTATGGCATACTCCTTAACCTCCTCAAACATTGGTTTGGTATTTTTGGACCTGTTCTCTGTTGGTTTGCAGCTTTCCTGCATCCTCATATTCTATCAATGCGTATCAACCAATTCACTTCTGTGCCTAATGTCTTGAACTGTGGCATTCCACAAAGTTTGTGCATTGGGCCCTCTCCTGTTTAAACTGTATATGATTCCACTTGGTTTAATGAATACTGATAGCTCTGTTGTCTGCCATTTGGATGCTGGTGATACCCAGCTATTCCTGTATATTCAACAGTTGCACATCTAATCCTACTCTTATGCTACTTGCTTCAGTTTTTGGTGATGTTTACTCTTGGATGGCCAGTACTAAACTTCTTCTGAATCCTTCTAAAACTGAATTCCTTCTTCTAGGCACTAACCAACAACTCTGTAAATTTGACTGCCTTAGATCTATTCAGTTGGGTGGCTTGCTTGTCAATCGTACAGAATGTGCACACAGTCCAGACATAATATTTGACTCCACTATGCCATTTTCTAATTATGCTGACGCCATATGCAAATCAACTCAATTTCAAATATGGGATATTCATAGAATCAGAACTCTTTTGCCTCATACTGTCTTAATCCCACTACTAGTGCATTGGTTCCCAGCAGACTTGACTACTGTAACTCACTTCTTATTGGCATCAAAAACTTCTTTTGGCTGCACAAACTGCAAATGGTTCAAAAGTCTCTGGCAAGAGCCATAACAAAAATACGTAGGTAAGTATCATCATATTACGCCAATATTGCTTTCGTTACACTGGTTGCTCATTCTGTAAAGAATCCAGTTTACAATCTGTCTTAAAGTTCACAAAGTACTACATTTAAATCAGTCAGTCTATCTCTGTTCCATGCTCTATCTTCAAACCAACAAATATTGCACTCGACCAATGGATAATATGACTCTTGTTGTGCCTCTTGCCAGAAAGTCTTGGGTTCTACAGCATTCTTAGTTGCTGATCCATGGCTTTGGAATTCATTGCCAAGTTCTATTTGTTCTGTCAGTTCTGTGATGTCATTCAGGTCTAAAATTAAGACTCGTCTGTTTCAGCTTCCTTACCCACCGTAGCCTTATTTCTGGTTTCTCTGACCTATTGGAATTTGACCTGGTTTCTCCAATAGATTATGATGTTGAATACGATTTTGCTTGAAACAACCACTGATTGATGTATTGGGCATCATGGTAACAGAAGTAATTGTATTAGATTAAATTAGATTAATTTAAGCTTTTTCCTGTTCATTCCTTGCAGATGTGAACAAGAATTAGTCAAATTCTATACAGCAAAAGAAAATGCATGATAAGCAGCTTTATTAGTTATGGTAACCTTATTTGGATGAACTGATGACCTGTTCTTTGCATTTTTAATGAGTTTTGTGTTTATGAAAGTTAAAAATTTTCTGTGATAATATTCAAATTATTGAATTCGTTTTGCCCAGGTGTATTTGCGTGTGAATGTCTAGCTATTATGCAACCATAAGTGGGACAGGTTTTACATTTGAGAGATTTCAGGCTGTGTCATGTTTTGTAAAAGGTCTCTTGGCTCTTGGCAGACAGCAGACCACAAGCAGCACATACAGGTCAAACAAGTAAAATAGATTTCAACCAGCTGGACCACTTCTAAATGGAAAACTGCTTGCACATGCCTCCATTGCACCTGGCATATGGTGTTGTTTATGGTGACAGTTCAATTTGCAACAGTTTCAGTGTGAATTATGCTATGCTTGCATTAGCTAGTTGTAGAATGGGATAAACAAAAGAACTGTGTATGACAGCCACATTAGGCAAGCCTTAACTGTTAACTACAATCTGGTGAAAGGCAGCTTTCAAAAAGTGGCTAGATAGTTTTACTGTTAATTTTGGCTTGCCCAGGGATTGCTGGACATGAACAGATGAAATGCTTTAGACATTCGTTGGTGATGATACTTAGCTATTACTTAAGATGGACCTTTTAGGAACTGTTAGATGCAATGTTCTAGCGCTTTTGAGTTACTTAAATGGTGCTCCACAAGTGTTCAGATAGATACATACAAACATACATACATATATACATCCACGAGTCACTTGTAGGAGTTTGTTTCTGAAATGATTGTCTTATGAACCTTTATGTGTTCCCAGTCTTACACTGTTTTGTACATTTTTATGTAGCTACGTAATTATTTATATGTACAGTAAGTCAGAATTAATTAAGTATTAGAGAGACAAAAACATTCTGCTGCTCAATAGGCCTATCGATTGTCAGATGACAAATTTCAACTTCAACAGAACATATAGAACAGCAACTGAACTGTAATAAAAAATCTTCTTTTGAAATTAAAACTGCTAAGCTGAATTCATTCAGATGACATCTACAGTGCAGTCCCATTTACAGGTGAATTTGCTTAAATCGCGGTTAGGTCATGGCTCCTGCTGATAACTATTTAACATATGGAGCATTTGCATGCAGTGCAATCAACACACACGCTACACAGGTTAGTACATGTACTCAGTTTCACCCTCATTATATTAGACAGCCTGTATCAGTTGTAACAGCTGTCGCAATGGGCAGCAACAGTTGCTGGCTACAGCTGGATTTAAGCTCTGCCGGGGGGGGGGGCAGTACGATTCCAAAGCAGGTGAACTTAATATAACTGCACATGTCTCCCCTCCCCAAGCCAAGCAGCCCAGCTCTGACTCAGGCAGAAGCTTGGCTTCTTGCTCTTTCAGCCAAGGTTACAACAACTGTGTACTGATAGGCTTGACAGTCTAATTGACAGGATTTCACCTTCAAATAGTGCCTGAAAACAATTAATGTTAACCTAGCCAGAATCATAAATTGTCCAGTATTAATTAACAAACACTTTTGCCCATAACAAGGCAGCAATGTAGCCTTTCACTGTAATTGGACAAAATTGTCTGGTTAGAGGCTACAGTGCAAGTGCCTTCATATCAGACAGCCTATGTCATAGAGGTTTCTAGCCGTACTAAGACTAACATAAAACATGCACTACTGTATTTCAGCATGGCCCTCTTAACCCGTGGTTGTTAACACACAGTTGCGGTGATGGATGCCCATGAGTAAATGGGACTCCACTGTATCTCATATTTTGCTGCACTATGTAGTAATCAGTTTATTTTGTAACTAAATGCCATTCTTAATAAAATTTTAAAGTGTCCTGTATTCAGCTTATGGTGGAATTGAAACAGAATGAATTTAGTCTTATTTAGTGACAATATCTTAGCTCTAAACCACAAAGAAATAGACATCAGTTCTTGACTGGCTTTTACAAGCAGTAAATCTACAGATTTGAAAACCATACTGGTTAGGTTATAACTGATTAATTTTCAATAAATAACACTGGCCAACACATAATTTGTTGCCTCAAATGTTAGAACTGTTTCGGGGTATATTTGACCTGCTGATTCCAGAAAAGGCACCAGTTTTCTCCCAGCAGGTCTAGTTTTCGAGATATAGAACATTATGCCATATACCAGTCCTTGCCTCTGCTCGCCCATAAAACATAAGGCTATAGCTATAATTATGTAGTGCTCAATTTATTATGTGATACACTAAATAAACATAATAATACAAATACTTAAAAGAAAATGGTAGTACCTGAAACTGTACTTATATGATACCAAACAGAACAAGTTTGTTATAAAAATTTCAAGTCATTCGACACCGAAGAAGCTCCTTTTGTACGATTTCCGAGTGTGGCATCTGCCGGAACAATCGCGCATAATATTCCAGCAATAGTCTGCCATCATGTGTGCATCCCATCTTCCTTGATATCGATTTTCCATTGTTTTGATGTCTTGGTGAAATCTTTCACCTTGCTCTTCGCTGAAGTCACCAAGATTCTCTGGGAAGCGATCTAAGTGACTGTGGAGATAATGGACTTTAATGCTCATGTTGCAGCCAAGCTTGTTGAAATGAAGAAGCATATCCTCTACTAGTTGTGCATAATTGTCTGCCTTCTTGTTGCCAAGAAAATTTTTAGTTACAAGAACAAAGGAAGACCAGGCACAAGATTCGATTTCATTCATTGATGGTATGAAAAGTGGGTCATTCATAAGTTGCCTGATCTGTGGACCATCGAAGATTCCAGCCTTCAATTTTTCCATTGTAATTCCTGGTAACTTGTGTACTATGTATTCGAAGCATGAACCTTCTTTATTCAAAGCCCTGACAAATTGTTTCATCAGGCCTAGCTTTATATGTAGTGGTGGCAGTATGATCCTATCTCGTGCCACCAAAGATTCCTTGATTACATTTTGAGCTCCAACCACCATGTCTTTCCTCGAAGGCCAATCTTTTCTTGTCCAATGTTCATGCTTGGCTCTACTGTCCCAAAGACACAAAAAGCAGGGATACTTTGTGTAGCCACTTTGTTGACCAAGGAGGAAATTTACCATCTTCAAGTCTACACAAATTACCCATTGATGTTCTTTGTATTTTATCTTTTCCAGTACTAAAGAGATGGCATTGTACTCTTCTTTCATCCTGGTCGAGTGACCGATTGGAATAGAACCAAATTTGTTGCCGTTATTTAAAAGCACACATTTCAGACTACGTTTTGAACTGTCGATAAAAAGACGCCACTCATCTGGGCTGTAATCCGACAGACCAATTTTCTTCAATAAGTTGCTGATGTCATTACAGAATACTAGGTTGTTGTCTTCGGTAAAGAATGGCAGCAAATCCTTTTCTCTGTTTCTATAAATTGTAATTTTCGTCGTTCCAGGCTGAAGTGCATTCTTTTCCTTTAGTCTGGACGCAAGCAATTCAGAGGACTCTTTGGAAAGATTTAAGTCCCTGATCAGATCACTCAACTCTTTTTGGTCAAAACGTTCACTGTGTGAAGTTGATTGGAAATCACTGTCACTGCCCCCACTTTCTTCACTTTCGTCATCTTGTCCGATATTGGACATGCAAGTCTCATCGTCTGAGAGCTGAGGTAGTTCGCGAAAAGGTGGAACTGGTACAATATCCGAATGCGGAACAGGTCTCCTGGCTGAAGGTATATCAGGGTAAGACAACTTGTGACGATTATTTCGATTGATGCCTATGATATTAACCATACAAAAGTAACAGTTGTCGAAGTGGTTTATCTGTTCCCTCCAAACCATCGGTACACCAAATTTCAGGCAGCTTCTCTTTCCAATTGTCCAGTGGCGCAATTGTTCATTACAAGTTTTGCATACTGTATGAGGAGCCCATTGCTTATCATGATCTCCAAGTTTGACACCAAAATAACCTACATATGCTCTTTTTACAAACTCAGAAATCGGTTTCCTGTTTGCTTTTAGTGTGTATTCCCCACAAATGTAGCAGAATATGTCTGGATGGTTAATGCAGCTCCGTCTGGAAGTAGCCATAACCTTAAGGATGTTCGCATCTGAGGAATTAAATGACTAACCTAAAAAATAGTAAGAACATGTAGTTATTTAATGCTCACATTCACAGATTGTTCTTGCGACCAACTCTTAATATGCCCTAAGACGACTGCGGCTGCTCTAGCTTTCAGGAGGCGGTTTATATAGGCTATAAATGCTGACTTCAGCATAATCTATTTACATAGTTCGAAACCATGAAACGCTGTATAAGCACAAATAAATTCTAAATGAGGCCATGAATTTAGTGCTGAGTAAGCTGTAGGCTACGGAATAGTTATTTCGTTGAATCAGCAATATCTCAGCACGCGGCAAGATATGCTGATTTTACATTATAAGGATGTAGGCATTATATGAATCAGCAAGAATTATAATTAGCCATAAATAAAGCTTATTATGACATTTTAGTTTTGCCAAAGACATCGTTTAAAGAGTGGACTGGGTTTTCTTTACAAAATCGACGATATCTGAGAAACTAGACCTGATGCACTCAATCCAATGACATTTTCTGAATCAGCGCCCAAAATTACCCCAAGAACAGGTCTAAAACCGAAGGCAACAAGAAAAAAAAAATAATCAATCAATGTATTATACAAAATTTTTAAAAGACTTTCTAAAAATATGGTAGGACAGAGATGGGTTTGTAGTTATTTATTTTATCTCTTTCTCCTGATCTGTAAAGCAGTATTACTTTTGCAACTTTTTGTTTCTGCTGGAACAATAATACTAGTGGAAAATGAACAGTTTATGATCTGGGCTAATAGTTCTGTAATAACCTGGGTTATAGCCTTAGCTATATTAGGGCTAGTATCATCCAACACCACAAGAGTACTGCAAATTGTTCATAGCTGCCTAGCAATATCATTTATTTCCTTCTAGTGGTAGGCATGAATCCAAAAGAAGAACTATGTGAATCGTTCAAGAAATTGTCAAATGTTGTTCATTTATGTTAATTTTAGGAGCCTATGTGGGACCTATATTGACAAAATAATCATTGAATATATTACAATTTCTAGTCCAGCAGTGATGTCCATTCAATTTATATAAAATGTGTTTGAAGTAAAGGAACTATTATTCTTATTTAATAATGAATTTTATGGTTTTCCAAATTTGTACGATCATTTTCGAATTTCTGATATCTATCTGCATAATATATTTTTCATCATATATTCTCTAAGTTGTTTAAGCTTATTACGATATTAATAAAAGTAGCTTTCTTGACATGAGTGTGATTTTTTAATATTTGACATTAAGTCTTGACTTTTTACAGGATTTATGTAGTGCATGAGTTATCCATGGTTGTTTTTACATTAGAATGACCCTTTCTGCAATTTAACCGAGAAGGTCTTATCATACAAATGTTTATAAGTATCCATGAAACAGGTTTAAGCAGTACAAGACTTACCCATAGCACATAGTCTTTCAGCATTCAACCAGTTGACCTCTGCCAGAGAAGCATTAAACTGAGTAACAGCTTTCGCATTTATTAGCCTACTGACAGGGTCTCTGACTGTATCCTTCGTACACAAAGGTCAATGCAAAATACGACAGGCAGGTGATCAGAAATATCATTTAATAATAATAAATAATAACAATTAGCAACTTCTAATGTGCCAGTGTCTGATGCACAAGGCATCAACCGATGGCACACCAAAACCAAGCCACAATCAGGTCGATATCCAGAAGGTCAGTCCGCATGACAGAGAGGCAGCCTATGGTGGATAAGCAATTGGAAACAGATAAGTTTTAAGTTGAGAACGAAATGACAGGAGCGACTGAGCAGAACGAACAGACACAGGGAGGGAATCCCAAAATTTTGGTCCAGCAACCGAAAATGCTCGTTTACCAAGAACAGTTCTAGCCCAAGGTATGACCAGAGAAAGACAATCAGATGACCTTGCAGAATAATGGTAAGTCTGGGGAATAAGGATTGATTTCAAGTATTGTGGTTGGCCATAGTTCAATGTTTTATAAACTGTAAGTCCTAATTTGAAACAAATCCTTTCCTGAACAGGAAGCCAATGTAAAGATTTAAGCACAGAGGTAAAATATATGATTCTTATTTATCTGTAAGAAAATTACTGAAAATATTATCAATCAAAGTAGAGTAAATAATAGAAGTAATTCTTGTTGGATGCAGTACAGAAAGCTGGAGGATGTCACGATGTTAATAAAATCAGGTGTTAAAAAATCAGGTTAATGAACATCCAATTTGAACAAATCTGTTTTAATCACTAACAAGAATTATCTTATTATTTGCACTAGTCAAGTTGGATAATAGGAGTTCCATGGCCACACTGAACTGGTCAATAGGATTACCAGAAGGATGGTATCCTTATTCTTAGTTTGATAAATCGTTATGAACATACATTCAAAACTATTGTTATCAGCACTAGACCAGTCTGAAACAATTATTATCAAAGGAAACATTATTCCTAACAAAGAAGCTGAGTCCACCGCATAGGACTGTCTTAATCTCTCCATTTATTGCACATAGTTACAGTATAGCCATGGATCGACACTACCACTGCCAAACTGTCATCCAGCCAAGTTTCAGTAACCACCAAAACAGCAGCATTTGTCAATGAAAACATCATTTGAATATCAGCAAGTTTATGAAATAATTTCTACAATTTAGATGAACAACAGAAAATGATCACAATATCTAAATTTAACATCTCACATGCCTCACTCACATGTTCCGTTATTTATATACTGTAGGTACTTGCACACATTGTTCTACCTGTGAAAAAGTTAATATTGGCATACGTATCCCGGTCCATCAGTAGTGTGTGTCCTTCTTCATAATGTTCAATAGGTTTAAATATGAGGTCACTACATGCTGTGACTCCTGACACAGACTGAACTAATAGTCTTGTTCATTTTCAATGTCCATGAAGGAAAAGTAGATAGTGTGCATAAACTACAATACCACTGAGATTCAAGTGCAGAGGTAGAAGGACCTAAATATCTCCATGACCTTTCTGTATACTTGACTTTGTGATAGTGGTAAGAAGTGAGTTACAGTAATCAAGGCAACTGGAGACCAGTGCGTTTGCTAGAGATATCCTTGAAGACATAGGGACATACCGCCGAATTCTGCATATGTCACGGATATGCATGTACGATGACTTACAAATTCCATTTACATAGTTAGAATCTAAAATAACGCCCAAGGTACGAGCAGCATCAACTGACTCCACAAGTGAATCACCCAGTTTTAAAGATCTAAGCGATTCAAATGTCTTAAGCTCCTGTGGAGTGACCAAGAGCATAAATTCAGTTTTTCATCGGTTAAGGAGGAGTTTATTAGCTGCCATCCAAGACTGCAACTCTTCAAAGCCAGCGAATAACAGCTGCACAGATGAATGAAAAGACAAACTGTCAATAGAAATGTGCATTTGAGTATCATCAGCAAAGAAGTGATATCCTAGTGAATGATTGTCTAGTAATGGTGTAGTGTAGGCCTATAGTGAAAACAAGAGGACCAAGCACAGAACCCTGTGGAACACCACATGTAAAGTGGACAATGATCGGACGAACTTAGTCACTCTTTCCACGAGGAAGCCGATGTGCTGTGGAAATGTCCGCAGGACTTACATCGACGTCCAGAGACTCCCTTAGATACCTCTGATGACCTCCTCCAAGTGACTGCGGGATGGGTTAGAACACTGAGCCGACGATTCCGGTACTCTGTGTAATACCAGATTGTCGGACCGGAAGTACACTTCCAGTTTTCCAAGCTTCGCTTTCAGTACAGCATTTTGCTTTGTCAAAACATCTATTTTTTCATTGTATGGCGTCATAAACTTCTCAAACGTATTACAGGTAATTTTATTCAAAAAGGACTCCAAGTTCGATGTTAGAACAGCGGTCTGAACTGTAACAAATTGTTTGACGGTCTTGGAAATTCGCCCAGTTACACGAGAGACCAAAGCTTCCATTATATGATCGTCCACCGTGGCTTTCAATAAATAGTCAACTTTTGACGTCTTCTTTGACATTCTGCTATTTAAAATTTGTCTCGACTAGTAGAAAACAGTTAACATAATCTATCATAGTTTTACACAGGTTTAGACTGTAAAGATTTAGCTATTCCGTAAATTTAATCGGAGTTTTAAAAAACTCCAAAAACATTTACCTATCCAAAACCGAGTTTCTCCTTTTTGGAATTTCACAGCAACTCTGAATTCGCTCCATCTAGGCTTCTCTGTCATACAACGCAGCTGTTCATGCTGCAGTTAGGGTGTCGTGTTTGACCCCAACCTGTTTTTCAGTGAACACATAATTCTAAACATAGGTCTGCCAACTACCACATCCGTGATACCCGTAGGATTAGGCGCCACGTTCCCTCTTCTGCCTTGGTTTGTTTGGCTAATGCCTTGGTGTCCAGCTGTGTTGACTACTGCAGCTCACTTTTTACTTGCATTTCAAAATCTAATTTGATGAAGAGTCCAAACTATATTGGCAAGAGCTGTCACTAAAACTCCAAAATATGACCATATATCACCAATCCTAAAATCGTTGCGTTGGTTGCCCATAGAAAAGCGCGTAATGTTCAAGACTGGACTAATCGTATACAAGACTATACATTTCAACCAATCTCACTTCACGCTGTTCTCGTCTGTCCTAACACTTCTTCGACCTCCCGTCACCTCATCCTTAAAATTTAGAAATCTCTCTATAGCCATAGCTGCCCAACCCCTGTGGAATAACCTCCCGCCAGAATTACGACAATTATCTGATCCATCATACGAATTCACCAACACTTCATCTCTTTCAGTTTTGTGCTGGTCTTTCACTCAAGACTGAAAACATTTCTTTTCCAAAAATCTTATCCTGATTCTTCTTCTTCCCCTTATCTCTCCTTGCTTCAATTTCAAACACCATCCACTGTAGCTGTACGACTGTCTGACTGCCTGACTCCTGGATCTGGACCTGGAACCGAACCATTTTGCCTATCGATTTTGTTTTGACTGAGCACCTGTGAATATGTTGGTTCCCGCAACTAGCTTTCATTGGGCACTGTAGAAATCTCAGGATTATGATTACTGACTCCCCAAGACTTGTATCTACTCGACCAGGTCTCTGACTGTCTAACTCTGACTGAACATTCCGTGACCAAGAACAACTCTCGGCAGGCGTGCCTTTTCTGTTGCTGACCCTAGACTTTGGAACTCTCTTCTGGCAAATGTTTGTTTAGCAAAGTCTGTTTTGGCCTTCAGATCTGAACTAAAAACTCACCTCTTCCTTGACTCATTTCATCTGTAGGCTGCCTTTCTGTCTTTTGGGTTCCCCATTGGCTTTTTGACCAGACTCGCCATGGAATTTGGCTTGGAAAATGATTTTGCTTAGCAGCGACCATCAACTGATGCCTTGAGCATTATTACAGTGGTGCTACAGAAGTTATTAGATTAGATTAGAGTAGTTTCTTTAAAACAGTTTCCAACATCAACCTCCATGTTTAACCAAAAATCACAAATTAAAGACGACAGATCACAGATTTAAACTGTGCAGAGGTTGACATTGATTTTGTTAAGTGTATGAATTAGTAGTAGTAGCCCCCTATAAATTATGTATGTATTATTACTCATTTCTTTTACAACAGCTCACAGGTTCAAACTTCAAGGCTGCTAATTAAACCATGCAAACAATTAAATTTTGGTAGGCCTAACTGAATTAATAACACTTTGAGCAAATTATCCACTATAGGCTTTTATGACCCTGTGTGCTTGCTTTAATAATGAAATAAAGCTTCACAAGACTTTTAAACCAACAAGGAAAAGAAGGGCTGCAACTGCTGAATAATTCAAATTCTAATAGTTACCAATTTCTTTGACAGTTGACCAAAGAAGATTCTGGATGTCAGTTTCAGTTTATCATCTCCAAGTGGACAGTATTTTGTGAAAAGTATGTTTTGAAGTATTTTGATTTCTTAAAATTCTTTATTTCAAAGTATTTTGAAAATACTAAAATAAAATACTCCAGAAAAGTATTTTAAATAACAAAATAAAATACTATTTGTTTAAAAAAAATAAAAATACATTTTTAAATATTATTTTGCACATAAGTGCTATAAAAGTTATGAAGTGCTGGCAATGAGTCACTAAATTTGAATTTGTGGTGCATTATATTATTTGCAATTAATGCAGTTCTGTCACAATTAAACTAATAATAATTATATTAATTGTGATAAAATTTAATTTATCACATTCAGTATAATCTTAATGATATTGATTGTGGTAAACTTTGAAGGATTTCATATGTCATAGATTGTTGGCCTTGGTGCATAGATTTTCGCTGAAGACCGTTCGGTCTGGTTCTATTCCTTGGAAGATATTGTTTACATGTGGCTGAGATGTCTTAAAGTCTGTCTCTTGTGGAATGCACAAGATCACATCTGTGGCCGGATTTTCCTCAAAGTGGAAGGCACTTGGGTGAAGTGTAGTACATGGTGCACTGACCCTGGTGGTGTTTTGGGTGTGAACCTATAAACAAATGATGTGGATTTCGGCCTCCATCTTTTGATAAGTTTCTGATATCTGGAGCAAATGAAACCATGCAATTTTCAAGGAAAACTTTCCCCTACGTGATAAAAGTCATCATGCATGGCCACTGGCTTCAAAGTAAAGCCTTTTCTTGGAATCGAATGAATTGTGTAGGGTAATTTATTTTTGCAACTTTGAGTTTGCTGTTCTTGAAACTGTTGCCATGTGAACGTGGCTGACAAATATGGTTTGATTTGCAAATGATTGACTAGATCCAGATAATGAGTATGTAAACAATGTATTAAATGCTTAGTAGAAAGGCAGGACATTTTCTGGCTCAGTCATTTGAGATTTCAAAACATGTTGCATGGAATAATTATGGCAGGTAATAAACTGAGACCAGTAATGTAAGAATATCTTAGTACTTACATTTAATAATGTAACCATTGGTTGGATTCTGAGAGGGATTTGAGCTTATCAGTGTGACCTCTGGCCCTTTGCTAGAAGCTGGTTTTGCTTCTTTCAATATGCCCTTGATCTTTGGCATAATTATTTACCCTATTTTCAAAGGTTACTTTGTATTGTTGTACCACTTTACATAGTATGTATATCTGGCAGTTATAAAGTTTCAGCTTTGGGGCAAAATTGCCTGTTGGGTAATAAGAACTAGAACGTGCATTTAAGTGTGTATGGAAGTGGGTTGGTAGGAGCGGATGTTGTCTGTCTCCAACGGGACCAGATTGTTTAAACCGAATTTTATATACTATACTGGATTAATGGTTGCATCTGGCGAAGAAAATGTTATATAAGACAGTGCTTAACTCATTTTTATGGGGTTCCTTGTATGTATTTGGACATTTTATGGAGGTCTTTTAGTAAACTACAAAAACTGTGACTGTGAATACAGATGATCCAGCCAGCCAAGACAAACACAGACAGACAGATGGGTAAAAAGACAGGTAGACAGGACAGACCAAGATGCACTAACAGCACTAGGTTTTTTGAACTTCTAAGGTAACCAGGACAGGTGCCAGTTCATGACAAGTTCTGTTAGCATATTAAAGTTTAAAGAAATGGACTATAATTTCGAAAGCATCAAGTCTCAGTGGAGGGACAGGTCTCCATAGCCTCCTCTGTAGATCTGCCACTGCACAGAATGGGGTTAAAATTTAGAAAGTGAGGGTGTTTTAGCCTGAAATTGCCATACAGGAAAAATAATTTTTCAGAAAAAATGTTATTGTATTTTAGCAAGAACTGATCTAATGGATGATTTATTTGCAGAGCGGCGACCATCAAGTCACTATGGTTTCTTCTGTGATATTCAGTTGTGTTTAGATCTTCTGGTTAACCATTTAACGACCGCAGAAATTTTTTCACCTACCCCCTCACGACCGCACATTTTTTGCAAAAACGGCCAAAACAAATTTGAACTTGTAATATCTCTGTCAGTTTTTTTACATGTAGACATAAGGTAAGCACCATTCTTTAGTATTTTATCTCCTCTTCCCATTCATCTGTCAAGTTTTTTGAAAAAAAGAAATTTTTGGGTACCCAAAGTTGCCCCAAAGTGTACCCCCCAAAAAATTGCTACATTTTTATCATCAAGACAGTCTACAAAAGTTTTTTGAATGACAACATATATTAGTTGAGCACAAAAATGTGCAGAAATTGTTGCCAGATAGAACCAAACAGAAATTTTAACAATATTTTCATAAGTGAAAGAGACTTAAATTTTTTAGTATTTAAACCGTTGTCATAAAAACCGAAGAAAATTACAGGAAAAAGCCTAAAAGTAAATCAGATTGAACTTAAGATATCTCTGTTGCTTTTTGACATGTATTCATAAGGTAAGTACCATTCTCTAGCATTTTATCTCCTCTTCTCATTAATCTGTCAAGTTAAGTTTTTTTGGGGGAAAACATATTTTTGGGTACCCAAAGTTGCCCCCAACTGTACCCAAAAAATTTGCTTTATTTTTATCTTCAAGACAGTCTACAACAAATTTTTAAATGACAACATAGATTAATTGAGCACAAAATTGTGCAGAAATTGTTGCTGGCAGATAGAATTGAAAAGAAATTTTAAAATATTTTCATAACTGAAAGAGATACAATTTTTTACTATTTAGGCCGTTGTCATAAAAACTGAAGAAAATTACAGGAAAAAGCCTAAAAGTAAAACAAATTGAACTTATGATATATCTGTTGTTTTTTGATGTATAGGCATAAGGTAAGTACCATTCTTTAGCATTTTATCTCCTCTTCCCACTCATCAGTCAAGTTTTTTGAGGAAAGTTTTTTTGGGTATCCAAAGTTGCCCCCAACTGTACCCCCAAAAATTTGCTATATGTTTATCTTCAAGACAGTCTACATAAAATTTTATGTGACAACATATGGTAATTGAGCACAAGAAATGTGCAGAAATTGTTGCCAGATAGAATTGAAAAGAAATTTTAAAAATATTTTCAAAACTGAAAGAGATACAATTATTTTTAGTATTTAGACCGTTGTCGTAAAAACTGAAGAAAATTACAGGAAAAGCCTAAAAGCAAAACTAATTGAACTTGTGATATCTCTGTCAATGTTTGACATATAGACATAAGGTAAACACCATTCTTTATGATTTTATCTTCTCTTCCAATCTGTAATTCTATTTCTCAACACAACATTTTCTGGGTAACCGAAAGCTGACCCACAATCACCGCAGGCATATAGCGGATGCCATTGTCATCAAACTCCATATCTGTGTGCGACTCGTTCACTTCGTATTGCCAACAGTCTTGTGTGATCTCTTTGACACGTTTTATTCATCAGGAGAATCACAACTTTCATTAATATACGACCATTCGTCGGTCAGTGGGCGAATTTCTTCCTCCAGTAAACAACGCTTCGCCATTTTGGGACATTTAAATATCCATTTTTAGCTACACGCTGGCCAATTTAAATGCCCATTTTTATTGGTAGTTTTTTCTATTTTGAGGCGTTTTCCAGGGATTCCGCTGATGTAATATGGATTAAAATTATACCTATTTGCCTAAATGACATAGAATTCTAAAATTATAAGGACTTCAAATAAACAAGAGGTTACGATATGACTAGCCCACCTACTACCATTTAGTACCGTGAGGTCGGCTGCCGTTACTACCATTTACTACTGTGTGGTCGGTAATGAGTTAATGTGCATAGAGTTACTGGGTTGTACTGTGTGCAGTTTTTGTTATGTACTTTTGTAAATGTACTGTATATGTGATTTAATGCATTAATATTCATCACACGTGCAGATTGGATAAGTAATAGAGAATTTATGAGACAAAATATTTTTTGACAGGTTTTGCTTTCACAGGTATGCTACTTATTCAGTGTGTTTTGGGCCTAGTGCATGGTGATTGTAAAATAAATCCATTAAAAGCTGGGAGCTGCTGAAGCAAACGGATTTCGGTGTGTAAATTTAGGTCAAAACTTTTTCACCTGGATTTAGAAATAGATTTTAAGCTGAAAGAGTAGTCTTGGAAGTCTCGTGCATTACTTCCTTCACCATTTGTTTGTGCATCATTGTGATTGATGCTAATGTCTATCAACAATAAGTCTGTCTTCTGGAGCAGATAGTTATGTGGTTAAAGTTTTGTGTGACTGAATGCCATGTAATGAAAATGGATGCAATGATACGCAGGCCAGTCTTTGCATTCAGTGCTCTTTGTCTGTCTGACTTACAGCCAATGTTCCATTTTTGTAGCAGTGATTCCAACACTGATGAATCAAGTCACTGTTTTAATATCAGGACTAAAACAGCAGCCAAACAATATTATTACGTGATGTTGTTATTTACTCTTCTGATTCCTTTGGGACGAGGATTTCTGCCTTGCCAGTCTGGACAAGAATAGCCTTCAGCAATACTGCAGAGCAGACTTGGCTTTTCAGATTGTTTTTTTATCTGTCATTCATATATTGGCCTTGCTAAAACTAGATGCCTGTCTGATATGTAAGAGTGGAAAATTAGACTGGAATCATTTGACTGAGTAATGCATGTTTAAATTGAAGCTCTTGTATGCCGCCTAATATGCCCCAAAGTGTAAGGAAAGAGGGAACAGATGAGGAGAGTGACTGACTGACTTGTAAGGCATCAACAGCATAACTGGGACTTTGTAGTCTAGAGATGATCTAATGTCGTTGGTTACAATTCAGGCTCGCAGAAGTTCCTCCCTAAGTTTCTTTTTGTTCTTGCCATCCATTATTCTTAAGATCTATTGCTGATGGTTAGGCTGAGGAATTTATGCTATAGTGGAGTAGCTAGTTTTTAGGTTAACATGCTAGTTGCTGTGTGATTAATATTTTTATATTTGGTAGTTTATAGAGTTTGCTAAACGGTTGCTTAGTTGGACCATAAATTCTCATTTTCCTCCAGCTGTTTGGTCGAATTTCTGTCAGGCAGTTACACTGCAGTTATGTATAATTACATGTGGTTACTTAGTCTGTGTGCCTCCTAGGCAGATGTCAGTGGTGTTAAAGGCCACCAATTTACATGGCGGCAGTACTGCAGCAGGGGAGGGCCTTACACCAGACCTAGACCCCTTACCAAGAGCAGCAGGACATGAGGTGGACTCTTGGTGCTGATGCTGAGTCTCCTGTTCATTTGTGAATTTGAAGATAATGCTGAATCAATTTTCTGTCTGAGCTTTGCAGGGCCACTTTGCTTTAGCAAGGACCATGACAGAGATGCTTAATAGTTGTTCATTAAGGCTTATTTTACATGCAGTGTCTTGACTTAAGAAAGCCTGCATGCATGGGAAAAGTTTATTGAACAGCTCCATGGCAGGTGAAGCAATTTTTGCTCATAAACTTGTAGTCTTCTGCTGCTGAGCAAGGCAGCTAAGAACGTAAAAGAACATACAAGGGTTCCTGTAATTGGTTAACTTACTTTATCTTGCTTATGAATCTTATGTATGTATGTTTATATGTCTCCAGTTATTTATGTTGCACCTTTTGAGAACTTCTCAAAGGGCAATAATTCAAAAAGTTTATTCCTTTTTTTTTCTTTGCTTGAATTCTCTTGAGAATCTATATTTCTACATAATTTGGCTGCTAGAAAAGGGAGAATAATATTTGCAAACAGCAGTTTGTATCTATTGGTAGGGTATCAATATGGTATCTATATGTATTGGTATCTATTGGCTAGTTAGTCTTACATTGCTGGTATTGCTGTTGCAAAGATGATGATTAGCATTGGGAGCATGACTAAGATTTTGTCTGCCTTAAAATTCTGTTTCAGATCATATAAAAAGATCTGAAAATTATGAGATTGTCATTCCACAACGAGTTGATGAGAATGGAATAGCATTTCCGAAACACCGACACTACCTCCGTCGTCGCACGCGAAGCACAGTCTCTGATGGCCAGTCTGGAAATCCAGAAGGAGCAGCATCAGACAGCAGCATTGTTTATCGGCTGAATGCATTTGGTAAAGACATTGACCTTCGTCTAACACCGGATGAAGTGATTCTTCCTGATGGGCTGCGAGTTCAACACATGGCCGACAACAAGACATGGCTTGGTGCAGACCTTTCGGAAGAGAGTCGCCACTGCTTTCACTCGGGCTCTGTCGACCAGGATCCCCTGTCAGTGGCCATTCTGAGTACCTGTGATAGTCTGGTGAGTACTGAAAAGATGGGTTTGCATTGATTTACCATGCAGAAAGAACCAGGCGATCTAGTTTTTCTTTGACTCAATTCTGTGAATACTGAGCAGCTATAGCATCATTGAAATCACTTCAGGTCCTAACAGCATTTATCAAGATTCCAGCTGGATGAGTGAACTTGATTTGAAATTACATGTAAAAAAATGTTAAATGTTTCAACCCCACCCAAATAACAGCTCTTGTAAGTGACCTTAACTGTGCCTTTTGCCAGTTCAAGGACCTATAAAGCCAAGTAATAGTTCCATCTGGCTCAGTAATTGCAACAATCTCAGGCCTCAAGTTGTGTGACTTTTAGAACAATAATTTATTGTTATGAGGTGATTGAAATTGGAGGTTTTGCTGAATGTAAAATGACCGAATTATGTAGGCAGATAGATGTCTATGAATGCATGTTGTGAACTGGTACTGTGGGTAACCTCTGACCTTGTAAGTCCATGAAAAGGTTTAGATCATGTGAAATTGATGCCTGATTAATTATCAAGGCCATTTTTTTGAACTTACAAACTTCTTATCTCCAGGAAAGAGATGCTTTTGCAAGAACAAATTCCATTCCAGATCAGTCTAATTTACAATATTGAACTTAAATAATTATTACACTTGGTAGTTGCAAAACTGCTGTAAAACCTATCGGTTTAATTTGTTTTACTGATGTGATCTTTGAAGCATAAGTTTCCCAGCTGGGCTAACTTCTGTCATGACTTTGCTTATAAAAGTGTATTACTGATACCGTGTTTTTTCTTCATCTGGGTATGTGTTTGCAATATTTGAAAAAATATAATGGAATACGCACAGAATTTATTAAACTAATCTAACTTAGTTTTATATCATGTGAACTTCTTTTTTTCAGCCCTTATGCTTTTTTGCTGGTAAACTGTATTTGTAATTTTGCATTTGCCCTTCTGCTTCAGTGCACTTCTTTCACCTCAAGTTGCATTAATCAGATGCAAATGTTTGATAATAATTTTCCTGCTTATGTGCCGTATTTTCATAAGTTTTGCATTATTTCAGATTTTGAACTTTCTTGCAATAATTTATCTATTTTCCATTCCAAATGTCATATTTTAAAGTGTCCTTCACTTTTTTATCTGTTTTTTCCCTGCAGATCACCCGTATCTCAAGTGTGACATTGGATAGCTTTGGTTGTTTGTGCCACAGACCACTGTGACTCAAACAAACTATTGACTCTTACATGATGGAAACAAACTATTGACTCTTACATGATGCAAACAAACTATTGACTTACATGATGAACTGATGGCTGGTGTCAGTCTGTCTCAGCTGCTCCTAAATCTATCTTCTCTGGTCTTTTCTTAAGAGCATAGGTAATGACATATTTGGTGGACAGAAATGATTTTGTATCATGAATTGATTAGGTGTTTTAGACTGTGATATTTGTACAAGTCCTTGGCTCAGCCATGCATTCCTGTCAGTTTGGCATTCAAAACAAACCATGGGGAGACTTGTTGCACTGAGTGATTTAGTTTTCGACTACTGGGTTGAATTAGTCTAACTTTTTTCTTTCTGGAAACAGTTTTCTCTGTAGGAATGGCTTAAGGTGGTAGAGTTTTTAGTTAACCTAGAAACCATATTCTTAATGTTGGCACAAAGAGGTTCATAAGTCAGCAGATTGTTTTATCTCTACCACTTAGCTGGCAGAAAGTGCCTAGTGGCCAGCTTGCAAAAGCAGCAGTCTTTAACAACAGAGTCTGAAATTTGACTTGTAGTGCAGTGGATTGCTGTTTGCATCATTGGAACCATCTTATAACCACTCTGCATGTTTTGTGTTATTTCTGATGTCACCTGATTGTGGTCATGGATCCCAAACTTAATTTTGCTTGAGGCCTCACTTCTATAGCGCCGTTATCATAATAACCAAGGCAGCATTTGCAAGGGACAGATACAAAAATGGAAAGGACAGATACAAAGATACTAAATGCATTGTCAAATTCTTGTTGCCACTTTAACACAAGCTCATTATAAAGTGATTTTTAATATTGCTCCAAAAGCCTTACAGTAACTAAGCACTTCATTGTTTAAAACCAATGTTAACAGAGGTATAGAACCAAAGTTAACAGACACAGAATGTTTACATTTGGTAACAAAGTGGGGAAAGAATTGCCCAGCTTGGTTTGAACTGATGGCAGAGTTTCCTCTAATTAGGCATCAAAATAAAAGCACAGTTGTGAGAGTTCAAAATGTAAAAGAATAAAATAATGAAAGACTTAGCAATTATGTAATGCAGGAAAGTAACCAAGCTGCATGGAAGATATATGCATTGTGTCTCACGCACTGCTCTCTCTCTCTCTGTCCTTCTGCGTTTGGAGTCCGGCTTGCCTTTGTTGGCTGTTGGTGTCTTTTGTATGCTGAGTCATTTCTGAGTCTTCTGTGCTCATGGTAGTCTGTCTTCTGGATAGATGTGAAGGTACTTATGCACTGTCATGCCTGCTTGATCCTGGCCAATAGAGCCAACTTATACCCTGTCATTGAGTTCATCTTGGCTCTGGTTTTGACCTTTCATTAAGAATTTGGACAGATGTTTTGAAGCAGATTTTGGCTCATCCTGATCCTGTCCTCAGAGGGTTAAAAGAACTCTTTAACAAGGGGTGGGAGTTCTCCTATTTTGCTAGAATAGAAAACTTTCTTAAGGTTTGGACTCTTTCCTTTTCTCCATCTTGGTTCATTTGAGCCTAATGTGCTCTAATGAAAGAATGAGACAAGGACAAATGGCTGACTAGACCATCAGAAGACCAAGGAGGCAGCAGCTCTGCCTATAAACACTGACAAAATCATGCTCTTGAGAACTTTATTTCTCTGAATGCAGACGCCTATGTCCAATCGGAAATTAATGTTGGTCTTCTGAACTGAGTCTGGTGCCTGGTATCTTATGATGCCTTGCTGCTTCTCATGGTTCATAATTCCCTCTGGTACTCACTGACCTTTCCTAGGCTCTTACAGACTCAACTGAAGTTAAGTGATGTCCTACACTGGGTTTCGTGATTTATGTAAGCACTGTGTAAATTACTGGAAACAGTTTAGGATTTTTCAACTCTTAGTGATTGACAAAGATGCAAGCCACTCCAACTGCCCACATCAAGGCTACTCTTAAGCTGATGGATTTGTAGCATCCTTGTTTCCATTTCATTTAAGCTATGTTTGAAGGTTTGTGTTTTGAATATTTTGATGAAATTTAAATGTTATTGATTGTTGGAACAGTTATTAGGTTCTCCTGTAGGTATACAACATGAACCCCACAACTGATGCTGGAATGTTTGAGCACTAGCTTTTCCAACTTGATGGTATTGTGCACTGATAGTCACTTTACGTGTAATTAAAAGTGACACACTTTTAAATACAGTATTGAATCTCAGTATGTGTATAAAAATTTCTTGAATCTGCTGACCTGAAAGAGTTTGATAGAGTAACTTTGCAAATGTAATTAGTACTGAAACTGATTGATTGCTTGTGTTTTATTATTCTTATTATTTTTTAAACCTAACTGTTGGTGAAACCCATGCCATCTTGATTGACCTTTCTAAATTTAGTTTCTTTCATATTAGGGCAATACGTCATATCTGGTCTGCTCTTACCAAGGATTTGTCACAAACTATAGCCTGCTCCTTTGTCTGCTGTCACCTTGATTATGCCAACTTGGTTTTTGTAGATATCTCAGATCTTGAACTCGACTGGCTTCAATGCATCCAGAATACAGGCTCACAGATTACTGCGTTCACCTCCTCATACATACTCCTTAACCATACTCGGTCAGCTGCATTGGCTTCTTGTAGAATTCTGGATAAGATTTAAGTTGGCTTGTCTGGCCTATAAAATCCTTCCCACAAGAACTCTTATCTACCCTCCAGCCACTAGTCTCTCCTTATATCCCTTCCTGCGACATGCGATCTTTGGATATGGATCTTTTTGTCTGAACCACAATGCACAACTGTCATTGGCTCTCGTGTGTGCCACGGCACAGCCCCCAAGGAATGGAACTGACTACCAATATTACTCCAATGCTTGCATTCAATTCTTTCCTTTAAGAAACACCTAAAAACTCACTATTTCTCACAAACATCTGGATATCTAACTGCATTTCACCTGATAACTGGCTAACCACACCTCAGATTTGCATTTTTGTGTGACTTTGAGTGCATTAAAATTTTTTTAAAAATAATAATAATAATTGATGGGGCCAAGAATTTCATAATCCGTCCTGTTTTATCATTATCACAATTCAACACTTCAACGCTATTGCCTTCCACGGTACTTTTGGTCCTCCAGATTTTGAGTTTCTAGCCATCCCAGAATTTTTTAATTCTCCAGAGAATTTTTTAAATCCTGGGGATCATGTGTACCTTGGGTAAAAAATATTAATTTTATTATTAAAATTATTGTTTTTATTGTTATTCTGGTGCAAAATAAGTCATTAGATACAAGAGAACCTATGTTCTTTTTTGTTTGCTTAGTTTGGCATGATACATTCATTTAACGAGCGCTACTTTATTGAACCAATTGGAAATCTCAGTGACAACACAGATTCCTCCTCGTCAACAGATGGAGTACCACATGTCATCTACAAACTGACTGAAGAAAGTGGGAGCTGTGACATTAAACGTAAGTGTTTTACTAGTGGTGGTCTATGGAATGATTAAGGAAGAAGTAAGGTTACTGCTGACCTCTTGAGGTCAAGTGTTGTACAAAAGCCCAGATTCTTTTGCATCTTGTTAAGTTGAGTAGGACCATGGATTGATTGATTGAATGATGGATGGTTGGTATGTCTGGCTTATGTCTTATTTGTAAGTCTTGTCAATTAGTATCCTTCAGAGTAAATTAAATACTAAATTGGTGATGGTGGCTGTCTGCCACTGATATCCTCATCAACCCAAATTCTTGTTATCTGCTCCATCTCTGCCTTCCTCTTCTTTTTGGATACTTTGTCTGTTGAGCCTCTTGCATTCACTATAAGTACTGTTTAGTCTACATGTAGAACTGAAAGCCCTGTTGATTCCCATAATCATCTATCCTTCCATCATCTGGGGTCCCTTCATTTGTCTTAAACCGGCATATATGCAAGTCTCTGCCTTTTCAGTCATACAGTCATGTAGTACTGCTAAAGTTCCACATTGCTAAGATGAAGCTAATAAGTATAATTTCTCTGTTTGGAATGATTAAATGTTTTTCTGTTTATTTTATTAAACAAAATGTTTTTCCTTGAATAACTCTATTAAACAGAAATGAAGTGAAATTTGCTTCAATATTAGGCACCCTTTAACTGTGAACATTCTTGATAAAAAAATTAGCAGCTCGATTCTTCTTTTTTGGGATTAGGTTAGTTTGCCGTAAGTTGGTGATGTTAATATGATTATTGGCTTGTGGTGGTCAGCAGAAGTTTATTGTGAAGATAGTGGCTGATTTTGGAAGAAGTGTTTGAGGGCTGTATTGGATTGGACCTATATGTTGATTTAGAAACCCTGCTTGTGATATTGAGTTGTATTTATATGTGTGCATTATCTGGACTTTTATTCAGTATCGTTAAGGCTGAAGTATCCGGAAACATGGCTGTCTAACGGATATGAAAAAATGCATTTTGACTAAGAAACCCTGGAAATGTTTCTGATGCTGTTTTTGTTGGAAGAGTTTGGATTTTACTTTGAAAGATCGTTCGAGAACGTTAGTCCATTTCATGAGAAAGCTTTATGAGTCACTGCATTGAACCACTGAGTCACTTTTTTTATGATATCCAGGGAAGCCTTATCAGCAGAACAGCTGCTGTAATTCTGCAGCATGTAGCTGCATTAAATTATTAAATTATTGGGAATTTGAGGTAATTAGAATCATTGGCTGAAACAGTGAGAGTCAAATCCAAATATTATACACATTGAGGAGGAGGAGGGGAAGGAGGAGGTGAAGAAATGTCATATGATATGTGGAAGGATTGTAATTGTCTGCAAAATATGGGCTGATGGGAGGACACTGTTTGGTAATGCTGCATCTTTTCATAGAGGCTTTTGTTCTCACATTTCCAGAGATGCACTTTATGATCTGATTCTCCATCTGCTTCAAGTATAACTTTCAGAATTTTCCTTTAACAGTCTTGACTACTGTAAATGCAGTTCTTGGCAAAATGGAGGTGCCGATGTGTAAGTAATTGTAACTAAAGACAACTTTGCTGCACTATGACTGTGTCTTTTCATTTTGTGGCTTAAGTTTTTCATTCTCTAGTCATATTTTAGTGGTTAACATATAGAACTTTAAGGCCGTAAGTCAGACAGTCAGATGCCCACCAGCATATAGAGGTACTTCAACATTTCTGTTTGACTATTACCCTCTAGTGAACCCAGCTATAAAATGAGTACAAGAGTGTACTCACTGATGGTGAGAAGATCACACATTGAGGGAGAAGACTGGCTGGCCACAGGCTAAAAGAATGAAGTCACAAATGCTTCATAGCTGCCTCTTGGTTGAGCTGGGGAATGCTCTTCTTTTGTATAGTTTGATTTCTTCCATTCAGTTGTGTCTGAGATGAATTTGAGGTGAAAATTTACAACTTTTCTGTTCCATGGGGTTATATTAGGGTTTATACTTTGACCCCTATTTTCCTTGATTATTGTGCAGCTTTTGGTCCTAAATAACACTAGGTTTGTTGGAAATGAGTTTGATGGACAGATGCCATTCCTAGAGCCAACTTCTTTGTTTGGCACCTTTTTAATACAAGCCTTTGCTAAGCTTTGCTTCTGGGGATTAAAATGATGCAAATGAAAATAGATAAATTAAATTTTTTTAACTATGTGGAAATAGTTGTACAATTGAACATTTCAAACTGTGCCTTGAGAATCTCTTCAAGTCTAGTCAAGTCAGGTCACTTATTGTCTGACAAAAACATGTTGGACATTTTGGTAGGCATACTTTTGAACACTAATTTCTCTCTAAGTCAGTTAAATTGAAAGTGATTTATTGCTCCACTAGCACAAGCAAAGCTGTTGTACCATTCTTGCCTTGACTGATTCATGTGAAGAAATGCCTGAAGGAAACACACAGTTGACAGACAGAAAGTGGAAACTTGTGGAAGAGCAGAGGGAGAAGGTGGAAGTTTAGCTGCTTCTAAAAACAACTTGTCTAGCCTATGTTTGTATGCAGCTGTGTTTGTCTGACATTCCTAAACCGCCTTCTGTAGTATTTACAATGACCTAAATCACTGAACTGTTCACTGTTGCACGGCTCTGATTTAAATTTATTGCTTTGGAGGCAGCATAGATGAGGAGAGGACTGCACTGATGAGTGCAAACTGTGTCCTAGTTTTCAAATGAATCTGTCAGGAGAGGACTGCTTCCTCTGAACAAGATCACATACAGTTGATCAATAGTCAGAAGGGAAATTTGTTGGCAGCAGTTGGCTTGAAACTGTGTATGTTGCAAATTGATTTTGTCTGCTTCAGACTGATTGCATGTGTAATGCAGAACAGATACTAGCAAAATTGCTTAGATCTCAGCTTGCAAGAGGTCATTCAATTGACACGATGCTAAGCATGATCAGGCAGAATGGGGACTCTTTACTGGAGAATGCTGTAAAAGAAGGCGACAGTTCATCAGAGTTGCGTTATTTAAAGTTAATGAGCAATGATAAATGGTGCTTTTGGATAATCTGACATCATATCGTAGCTGGTCTGGGTTAAGCTAATAAGCAGTTGGGCAACTCCTTTACCTTGAAGAGCACAGAAGAACATGGGACATTTTCTGCTGACTGTGCAAGAGCAGTGTAGATGGCACTTCTGCACCTTAAGCAGATAAATGGATTTCTTCAGCACCCAAGAAAGCCAAGTCAAAGGAATTGGTATTTAAATGGTAGAATGGTTCTTCTCTGGGTGTTTGTTGTGGTGACTTTGTATATAGGAGTTGTAATAAAGGGGTTCTTCATAAATGAGTGCATCTTCTGTTCAGTGTGACCAACCCTGTGCATCTTGGGCCTGCCTGTAAGTGGACTTGGAGAACTAACTGGAAACGAAAATCTGCTGGTGTTTCAATACAGGCCACTCCAGTCATTTCACAAGCTGTAGTGTGGGGTGCCTAACTGTATGCCTGCCTGCTGTCCCTATCCATATGTTGCTGGTTGGCTTCAGAATGATGGCAAGCTTTTCTTTTTGAGGGTCCTTAAATGCAGGAATGTAGTACAAGGTATTTATCAATATAATTGGCCCTCCTAGGGTACTAAATCAATCCTAGATTAGTAAGGACTACCTGGGCTAACTGTAGAGCCGCTACTTAGCCGCTGCCTACTGGGTTAAGATCTAATCCTAAACAATTCAAGTGACCACTGGTGTTTTATGCTGAATTGACCAAAAGAATTCTTAGCCATTGTCAAATCTTGGGGATTTATGGAGCAGACTAAACGATGCATCTGGCCCAAGGGTCTAGACTTGAGTCCAAAGAGCCGTGAGCAACACATTCGAAGACCTGATTCATGAAATGAGCGCATTTACCTCAACTTACCACTGATTGTTTCTGCTATGAGGCTCAAAAGCATTTAATTAAATCACTGTCCATTACTTAAACGCTACAGTCATTCGGACAGTTCATATATATATTATATATATACATACACACACATATATATATATGTATCCATGCATATCTTTATATATATATATATTTGTATCCGGACATTTGTCTAGTTATTTTTAAGAGGCTGTAAAAAATGACTATTCACTGAGCACAAGGTGCTGTGTAAAGGAAAAATCTACTGGCATATGCTTACCGATCTTATAAAGACTCACAGGAGGCAAACATGTCCATGTTGCCAGTTGATACTGTGTTCACGCTAAACACTGAATTATTATCTGCACTCGGGTTTTCGTCTGATGTTCTGCTACAAATAGAATATGACAAAGCAATGAAGTGGTCACAAGGCATGGCAATCCTGAGACTCAAACAGTGAAACAGATTTAACAGAAAATCACTTAATTTAGACATCAATATTAATCTGATGTGGTCTGAATCGATCTGATCCAATCCGATCTGATTGCAAAGAATCTGTTCTGATTTGATGATATTAGAACAACAGAGATCTGTCAGTGCCTGATAAGAATGATGCCATTTGATAGTTGAGTGTATAACAGAGAGATCAGTTTTAAGTTTACAATAGAGAGATCAATTTTACTGCCTCATTCCAAAGACAAAGAGTAACAACCTGTGACAAATGCACCACTGTCATATAAATGTAAATATTTATTTTAGAAAAGATGTATAAATGAAGTATTTAGATATTTTTCTAACTTTCTGAGGAAGAAATGCAAACTGTACATGGACCAATATTAGGGAGTAAGAGAGAAAGTGTGATAGAATTTGTGTGTTTGTTTGTGTGTGAGAAAGAGAGGCAGACAGAGACAGAAAGAGACAAGCTCAGGTAGACCAAGAGAGATGATCTATCTGAGATAATAGACTAAAAATCAAGGTATGGTTGTCCTTGTTGCATTTAAGTGAAAAAAGTTGGTGCCACCAAGGACATTTGAACATAGAAGTCATCCATAAAATTCAGTTAGTCATTCATTGATCTACCAGTGTCAGACTGTTAATGGTGAAGGAACATTCTCATGTCTCCTTCATGGGCTAAGTGGGTGCTGGCTCATGTCACAAGAAGCAGAGATAAGCACCCTCTATCTCGTGGCTGTCGCCAGCGATTATGAAACTATTCACCTGCACTTGAACCACTGATAACCACTTTGTTCAGAAATTCACCTAGACCTGCACAGTTTAGATAAGCATATAAGGGCATCCTGTGTTCCCCTTCCCACTTCCATTTGTGGTAAAAACTAGAACTGTTATGAATAGCATTTTTTTAAATTTGGTCAAATATGAATAACTGATAACACTATTCAGCCAAATACAGATATGAATAGTAGGTAAAGCAAAGTAAGACATGTTAACAATAATATTTTTATTTTTAAATGAAAATAAAAAACTATACATTAATATTTTTAAAATGTTTAATATATTCACTTGTTCTGAAGTCATTGAACTTCCCAAAGCTTGCAATCTAAAATCAGAATGTCTCTAAATGTCATCGGTGAAGAAAGTAATTGTACCAATTACTGAAAGTTATATTCAGACAGACTCTTAACTTGTCACGTGAAAGGCAACTTCCTGGTAATCTTTCACTTTTGGCCACTCGCAGCTGCTAGGTTACAATATGGCCATCCCAGATTGAGAGAGAAAATAGAGCTCTGCGTTCTGTACATATCCAATAAATACCCGAGGTAAGTAAGTAGTCAGTAACAGTAATGCTTATCATGTCCAGTGGATGGAAAGCATGTGGGGATCTGGAAAACTTAGAGAACGGCACTTTCATACAACTTGTTGTTTATTTATTTTATTTATATTTATTTATTTAAAGCACTTATAATGCGTGCAATGTCAGTACATCTACATCTGAGGTGTGGATGTATGTTCGCTAGGGGCCAAGATGGAATCGAGCAAAAGTCAGGGTGAAGTAGTTAGTCTTAAGAAGTGATTTAAAAGATGATTGCGAGTTTGCAAGTCAGGCCTTGTGTGGTAGATGATTCCAAATGCGAAGAGTACAGCAGCTAAAGGCACATGATCCTACAACTGTCCTGAACCTAGGTTTGTTGTGCATTTATTTCTTTTATTGTATAATTTCTGCTGGGTAAATGCAGCTCTTTATTTGCTCTTGCAATCTGGGACTGCCACACTGTTGATAAGTTAGAGGACGCAAGCAAAAGATTACCACCAGAAAGCTTGTGCAGGTCCTCAGTTATGTGTTTATGTGCCTATTGTGTTGCCACCATATGACTAGGTCTGAAGTTTTGGTATGCAAGGTTTTGTTTGGGATCTGCTAATGTAAGTTTCCAGGTCTGTAGTTACTGAAGTCTTTTATGTATGTTTGTATGTATGTATGTATCACTAAATTTGTAAAGCACCTTTTAAGTAACTCACAAAGGCGCTGCAGCACGGCTACCTAACGGTCTCTAAATAGGAACGTCTTGAGACGGGCAGAAAATGTTTCTTGAACTGTTGAACAGGCAAGGGATCGGATGTCTGGTGGAAGAGTGTTCCAGAGAGACAGTCCTGCAGCGGAGAAGGTGCGGCCCGCCCGAGCAGACGTACAAGAACGCGGTACAGTGAGTGACCATGTGTCGCTGAATGTAGTCTCTGTCGACCAGGTTGATAAGCAACCGGCGTGGTGAGCAGCTCATTGATATAATCCGGCGCTGAGCCAATGATCAAGGACCTGACCTTGAGGAATATTTTGAACTGTACCCTCTTCTCAACTGGAAGCCAATGTAGGGTGTCTCATATGTAGGTAGAATTATGCGAGAATCTGGACATACCAGCGACGAGCCGAGCAGCACAGTTGAGGACTGATTGGAGCTGAGGATGCAGAATTTAGGCAGGCCGACCTGGATGGAGTTGCAGTAGTCCAAATACGTGATGATGAAGGAATGGACAAGCCTGACAGCCACGCTATAGGACAGGTTTCGATGTATAGCCCTTATCTGACGCAGTTCATAGTAGCAAGTCCTGCAGAGTGAATTAATGTGGCCTGCCATCAACAGTTTTTCATCCAATAAAACACCCAGATGACGAACCATTCGCAGCGAGACCCAGTTCGAAGACGCTGCCAGAATCATATCTTGATCCACGTCCCGAAGCCTGTGATGAGAGCCGAACCAGATGAACTGTGTTTTCGTTGGGTTCAGCCAAAGCTGGTTTGAGGACATCCATTTCTGTATATTGGTAACCACTATCTGGACCCTTGAGACACAGGCTGTGGTGTCAGATGGATGGCAAGTCGCATATATCCGCACATCATCGGCACATTGATGAACCAGTGCACCGAGAGCTGTGATGACCTGGGTTAGATCGGCAGTATAGAGTATGTAGAGGAGTGGCCCGAGAACTTAACCCTGTGGCATGCCACAAAGAACCGGTATCCAGCTTGATGCATCCGTCCTAACCTCAACCCTCACAGTCCTCCCATCGAGGAAAGAGCGTATCCATTTGAGTGTCCAGCCCGCAAAACCAAGGTTTCGAGACAAGTGAGGAGAATTTGATGATCCACAGTGTCGAATGCTGTGCTTACATCAAGGAGAGCGAGCATCATGACCTTCCCTGCGTTGACTGCATCATAGATGTTGGAGACAAGTCGAAGGACCACCGTCTTGTTACAAAAACCCACCTGAAGATGAGAAGAATTTTATCCTGCCAAAAAATCAAAGTCATGTAGAGAATATTGCTGAAGCTGTTTCTTTTCTGGTGATTCTTTTAATTATAGTTGTTTAAAATTTTGCTGCTCAAAGTTTTTACCAATTTGACTTTCCTTCAGCGATGCAGCACATTTCATGTTTACTATTTCATTTTCATCAGCATAAGTATAGTATACTTTAAATATTTCAATTATTATTTAGAGCATTGTTCAGTTAGCCAGTGCCACCTGAAATTGATGCATTGCACGTGGCTCACGTGACCTTTCTAAAGGTCATTGTCCAGATTATCTTAATTAAAACACTTTCCTACTGGACACCTCTTATCCATGGGCTAAATGAATTATTTTAGAAAACTTTATAGGTTATATGAGTTCAATTAAAAAAATATAAACATAAAAAATATAAACAGTTAAATATTGCTTAACTGAAAAGTAGGGTGCAGTAGTCTAGAGGTTTACATCCTGGACTGTCCATTGGAAGGTCAGGATTCAAATCCCTGCCAGGGCAGAAATTTGTTTCCAGTTTTTGACTCCATTTGCACCCCTAATGATCTCCTCTATAATGAATGCACTGACTGTCCTGTACAAGTGGCCAGTTGGAAAATCTGGTGGCGACCCACCCTTATATGTTGAGGCTAAGAAAAATGAAGTCGATAGAACTTCATACCCATGGCTGCCTCTCTGGGACTGTTCTTCTACTTGTTCAGATAGTAAATAAAATACAAGCGTTTGCTACATATCCAGTGAAAATGAATGGCTGAGAACATTAGATAGGATTGACTCAGGTGCAGTTTAAAGACCAAATCTAATTATGTTGCTTTGCTGGATTTGCCATAGTGATCACTGGAAGTCAAAGTGAAGGACTGAGGGAGACAGTGAGGAATGGTGAAAAGGAGAGTGGAGTGGAGAAGGGTCTGAGGAATTGTGACTGGGAGGAGCAAGAAAGGAGAAGATAGTGAGATATGGGAAGGGGAATGTGATTTCAGTGATTACAGTGGAAAATGTTTGGGGCCAATTTGTTTTTGATCTGCTCCCAGTCAGCTTCCAAGGTCTTTTAGCCTAGGGTCAAGAATGCAGTCATGACTGTATTCTGCCTATTTTTGGCTGCTGAAACGTTGCATCTGCAGCAGTTCATGTGGATTTTTGTCTTTATCTGATGCAGAAATGCAATGCATACAAGAATTTTCAGTTGAGTCATTCAGTATAATCTTTAGAAAACTTGTTTTGGTGTCTTCTAAGCCATGTCTATGACTGTAAAGAAAACAAGATATACTTACTGTCAGTGGCATGACTATAAGCATGCATGTAACCAGGACCTAATGATAATGGTCATAACATAATTATTATATGTATGGGTGAGATAAGTAGAATCATGACTAGTATGGCAGTGTTTATTATCTGCATGGGTGAGATAAGTATAATCATGACTAGTATGGCAATGTCAGTGACATAATGATGTAATGACAGTGAGCATGACGTAATGACAACGAGCATGGCTATGTTGAACCTTAGAATGGTTTTTCGAGAGCAGGAGGATTTTAGGGATTTGGAATAGAGTTGGCCGGTGGGCCTTGTGATGTGTGCAGTTGAGATTACGAAGACTGATCTATGGAGTTGTCTGAGTGCCTCTTCTTCTTGATTTTCTTCTGCTTCTTCTTCCTTTGGTGGTTAGTGCTGGTGAACCGTTTTATTTGGCCTATATCCACTCAGTCCGTGAATTGGCCCTTTGGAGGCGTGCTGGGTGGCCTTTAGAGCCTGTCTGCCAGGGAATGAAGCAGAAAGTTGGGAGCTGCCTATCAACTGTTTGTCAACACTCTGTTAGGAAACATTTGATGGGGCTCCCAAGGGAGAGCTGCCCTGGAGGCGGCATTAGGCCACTCTGGCTGCACCTTGTTGTTGGTCCTTTGCTCTGATGTGATGGTGTTGTTGTTGTTAAAGACTTTGTCAGAGTTCTTGTGTGTTAAGTGGTCTCTTCTGTGACCACAACCAACACCCATTCCTTTCACTTCCTTATACTTCCTTATATAATAATGGACTGAAAACTAGGTAGGATTTTTCTTGGTGCTAAAGGTAGGGATAGAATGTAATCCGTAGTTTTTTTGAGAAGTTCTCTTCTGATTCATTACATAGGATAAGAAGATAGGTAAACTAGGATTGGAAATGGATTGTTGTGGCCAGGTTGAAATAATGAGGGTAGGTAGGTCGATTAAGGAGGATTTCTTAAGATAGGAAGACATCTTACCTCACTTTTGCCTATCCCCAGTAATTATTCCTTTTCAGTTCTCTAACTGATCCATATAACACTCTGCATCCGTGTAATCATAATCGTAATTGTAAACTCAAATTCTCTGAAGTGCTACTTAAAAGCTAAGTGCAGGGCATCAGCTTATTCACTGGCACTGTAAGTCACTGGGGTTGTCCAAAGATGTCATGTCAAGATCCAAGTGTGGTTGCCAGAAGACCAGAGAGAGAAGGGGGAAAGGAACTGTTATGGTGGGTTGTGTTTAAGCTGAGAGAAATGGGACTCGACTCTGGAACAATCTCCCTCCTGAATTTTGAAAATTATCTGTTCCTCTATCCCTTCTGTCATTCACTCACCATCAGCTGTCTCAGGCCCCTCTATTTATTGCTTCTCATGCTTTCCATACAAAACTGAGGTCCCACCTTGTCAAGAAATCTTATCTTGATCCAACCAGTCAGCAGCTGTCTTCCCACTTTCTCTCATCCTAAACACAACACATCATAGCAGCTCCTCTGTCCTCTTCTTTTTCTGGTCTTCTGGCAGTTGGACTTTATTCTTCACTTGGTATCTTTGGACAACCCTTTTGATGTGACGCAGCATTCACGAATAAGCTGGTAACCTGTGCTTAGCTTTAAAGTAGCGCTTTAGGTATTTTCAAGATTACGATTACATTACTGATTACAGCAAAGAATTAATAAGGGTAGCAAATGATTTGTAACGGTAGAAAAGGATTTGTAAGGGTAGCAAAGATTATGATATGAAGAAATTGTGAGGGTAAATAAAATAGAATTGATAATATTAAGAGATGATGAAGGCTCAGGGATGCTGTCATCAGATGTTTGATCACTTGTAAAGTTGGAGCTGTCAAAATATTGTGTGAATATCTGAGAGACAGATGGAGTGAGGCCATGGTGAATTTGATTATGCTGAGGAAACATGGATGAAGTGATTACAAGCATCATTCTGACTGCTTTGCTGGTCTACAGCATCTTGACAGACCAAGTCTTATACAACAGATTAATTGTTTCAACAGCTTCATCAATCACCAGTGTACTGCCAACAGTCTGATATTATTTGGTTCATGTTGGCCATTAGTAAATGCATCACTGGCCGTCAGTTCTATGTTCTCAGTATGATGAGGTGCAGAGTCACATCACTTATCCAGAGGAGGAGTTCTTCTGATTTCTATTTATCCCAGAGAGAGGGAGTCTGCCATCCACCTCTAGTGCATTCATTTCTCAGTGAATACACTTTGCTGACATGGTATTAAAATCAGGCTAAGCCATCATCACCTGTGCCTAAGTCATTTGATTTTATGAGAACTTGTGATCTTCTATCATTTTAACTCTTAAGAATCTCACTGGGTCATTGTTTGGTGGCTTGGTTTCTCTGCTACAATCTCATGATGTCTGGTTAGATTTTTGTTGTCGTGTTGTTTACCCATCAGAGAATCCTCCAGTCCAAGGATTGCTGCACTGTGAGGACTGTTGCTGAGAGACAGATAGAAAGGATGAATGATTAGTCTACCTTACCATCTCTTTGTTTTATAAATTGGAAAGCTGTAGATATGAAGTCAAACAGCTGAGTCTCTGGAGTCTTGAGTCACTACTTCTCTGTACTGATTTCCTTTACATAACTAAATTTTTGGATGACATCTCCTTACAGGTTGCATGGTTTGACCACAGTTTTGTTATTGTAATTTAAGATTTATAAAGCACCTCTTAGAGATTAAACTCAACAGGGGCGCTCCTGACCCGAACAAGTAAAATCACTGTTAAACAGTACAGTCTTCAGGCGCTTGCATGCAGAACTCTGAGAGGGGAGCTGAGTTTTGCATGATGCACCCATTATTCGAACCAGAGTCACACAGAAGTGACAGGCAAATGGCAGAGCAGTCTGCCATCAGGCCATCTGAGGCAGGCAATGACAAGTAATGCTTTCAAGGCATTGTCTTCCAATTTTTCCTAAAAAATTTTTAAAAATTAATTCAGAATATAGTGCAAGTAGAAATTGAAGTGCTTTACAAAATTTTAAACCTAAATACATAGTTCCTTTTAATAAATTGAAATTATTTGGGATTTTTCTAGGGCTTTTCATAAATTATTTTAAACCCAGACATTAAGTATAAGTATATCATAAATTACTTGTAAAACAGTTACAATTAATTTATGACATATATTTTGTAAAATCAAGGACATAATTGAATGCAATGATCCTTTGCAATGGTTAATTTTGAAACCTTGAATTTGAACTTAAGAAGGCTTTGCTAGGCAGTAGGCTTACTCTGACTTATATTGGGAGTTTAACTGCGATAAGGTCACTAAGACAGATATTGTGTTGTCCACATAAGGTCTGAGTACTTGTTGCCTGTGCAAGGCGTTAGGGTCATTACTTGACAAATGATCTGCCGAGTAGAGGAATCCCAAGGATAACTAATTTGACCAGTCTGCACCTGGTCACAATTGTTCCCATTAAGAGTGCTGCTTACTTGTAGCAGTTTTCTGAAGTGACCAGCAAATCAATTCTGATTCCAGCAAGAATTTAATTTATCCAGATGACTGCACTCTTAGGTTTTATGTTAAGTTCACTTATCACCTACACTGATACACAGTTCTTGTCAGTTATTGTTCAAATATGCACTGACATCTAAAAATGTCTGCATCATACAGCTGCCCACTAAGTTCTTGGAACGTGGCCTGTTTTCACTTTTATATCTTGGAACTTTCTACTTTCATTGATGGCACCAGCACCAATGACCAACATTTAATGATAAAATAAATTTCATTATATCTTAAACATTATTAGATTTGCAACTGATGAATTTAGAATGTTGGTTGCAGCTTCAGAAAAGTTTGCATAAATGTGATAAGGTCACTAAAGAAGAACAGAAGTTTGTACAAAAATTGAAGGTATTCCCTTAAATCAGCCTGCACTGCAAAGCATCTCCACACAGATGTTCTACTGAATGTATCAGTTTCTAATCTATCGGAAGCCGGACTTTGCCCATTGAAATCTTCTCGACCATAACCAGTATGAAATAATGTGCCACAAGCTGCACAGGTGCATCAGAGGTAACATGGTGTCTGAGTGAACTTAATATGGTCAGAGACTGGAGCAGAGTGACATACAGGTCAGCCAGTTCAGAGATCGAGAGAAGTCACATCCAGATTTTAAAGCCCTTTGCATAGGTCTTGACTATACTGAACTTTCTAAATGAATTGAGTCCCAGTAAAAGTCTGAGGCCCCTTAGATGGGCCAAATGGAGGCCAAATGACTCGTCTGTGCCCACACCTTCTGACTGAGCCTCATTACAACAGGCCTACATTTTTCATGTATAAGTACAGATTATAGCTAAACCAAATCACAACATCTTTTTTGGTTATTATATCTCTTAGTTATGTGTTTATGATATGTATATCAGTGTAGGCCTACATGCATAGGTCACAATCATATGCACTGATTATTTCCACGACAGTGTGTGTGTGTGTGTGTGTGTGTGTGTGTGTGTGTGTCTGTATGATTGGCTAGAAGACATCTGATGCAGCTACATGCTTGGTAATCAATGGCCTGAACCCATGTTGGCCTTTTAAGTAACTTTAGGCAAAATGTTTAGTCTTTCTTTTCTTTTATGGTTGAAATAAATTTCTCTCTGACTGATGGAGTCAACAGAAAAAAGTCCGGATGGAAGTATTCTCTGATAGGATGCATTTTCTGACAGTATTGCTGTGCAGGCTGCTTCTGGGGCATCACCTTTAAGTTAATCTAATCTGATCTGAAGACACTGTAACGCCTTATTGTAATACAATAAGCATCAGTTGGCTACTGCTCCGGGGTGAATCCACTGTCTGTAATCATCGGAGAGGCTCAGTTGAGATCTGGAAAGTCAGAGAAATCAGAAGGCAAAATGCTAATGTGTGTAAGTAAGTAGGAAGAGCTTGGGTTTGGATGTAACTGTCATGAAGAAACTGATACAGTAGGCAGAATGCCTCTGAGAGGACTGCATACATGTAACTCATACAGTTTGCAGCTGACGAAGGAGAGCTGCAAAAGGCCTGAATGCACACATTTGTATGTGTTCTTATATATTGCTGGGCTTTTAACAGGCTTTCAGTGAACAGGCTAAAGTTTCAGTGAATGATCAAGGCTTTGGAAGTGATTCACGGCATGTTTGGTAGTTCCTGTGATTTCTTTAGATAGACAGAATCTAGAAGACAGCTCAGGGCACAAGGGGTTAATAGATGGATGGATGTATGGATCAGCTGGAAGATGGAGGGAGACAGGGATCTGATGCAAAAAGGGCAATGCCTGGGCAGGAAGGCCAACAGAGACTTGTAATAAATATTAAATTTATTGTTGCCATGCATGCATAGCCTGTTATGTGTTATATTTATGGGCTGCTGACAATGAGTCCAACAATAGCCTCTGGGCTGCTGCCTATCCATTGCTATTATTGTCAGATGCTAAGCTGTCCAGGCAACCAGATGGAAGCTTTTAGTAGGCCAGAGTTACCCTTGTAATCCAGATTGAGCTTCTTATTTTAAACCTTGTTGTGTGTTCAAAACCACAATAGTTCCTGGGTTAGCCATCATGTACCTTTGTCTGTCTCCCTGTGTTAGTATCTTTCTGCATATGGCATTGTCTTTCTGTTGTCTGACATCAGTTGTGCCATGGTTGAAGCCACATTATGCACTTTTATTGTTTTTTGCATTAGCTGTTGTTACCATTAAACATTGTTATATGTATTGGTTTCTTTGTTTTTTAATGTTATCATTAATATTATTATTTTGTTATATTTTAAGGATTTATTGTATGGGCTGGCTATGTCTGGGTTGTTTGTTCTGAGTAGATTTTAAGCCGTGAGTGACTGGTGATGCCTCAGAAGAGATTGCAGCCATGCCAGAGATGGAAAATGAAAGATTAGTTGACCATTATTTGCATCTGATTTTCTTTACCATAAAAAATGATATTAGAGTTCATGAAGAAGAAAACATATATCTGATGAATGATATTTGAAAAGCTGGAAAGGCAGTATTTGTGGGCTTGTGAATACACCTTAGAACCCAGCCTACAAAGTCCCACCTGGGATCGAGAGTTGACATTGATGTCTACTGTCAACCAAATTCACAGCCTGAGTAATGATTATTGGAATTCCACCCCTAAGCAAATGCCAACACTCAGTCTAGGCCTCCTTTAGCCTTTTTGTGCTGTTTGACCAATTTCATGTAGTGTGGTGGTGGTGGTGTGCGAATCTTGTTTGGGTGGGCTTGGTTTTTCAGTGCACTCTGATTCAGAGGCTGGAATCAGATGGTTTTCTTTGATGGAGGCAACACTACCTCCTAGGAAGTCATCAATTATGCATCAAGACTGTGACCTTCATCTATGTCTAATAAGTCAGGCAATTTGCTTAGACCCCCACAGCTGCCGCATTTGGCCAGAATTCCTTGCTTAATTAATTAGACATCCCGTTGACCAAAAGAAGAACCAGATAAGAAACCTTGGAATTGCCTCAAACCACCTATGACCACTTGCCCATGACTCATGGTCTGGTAATCTATATATATATATATACACATATATATATACATATACATATATATATATATATGTATATATATATATATGTATGTATAAGCATATATGTATGTCTGTTGGACCAGAATTTTGCAGGAGTTCAAAACGCATGTATTTCCATTGAAAGTGTCCATACGACATAACAAAAACCAGTAAGTGGAATGGATTCCTTATCTGAGGGAATTTGCAAATGCCCCTTAGTCATTTCCAGTGTGGTAAGGAATTTTAACTTCCCAACCTTATCAATCATAGTTTCAACTCAGCACATGGGAAACGGATTCAGAACTGTGACAGCATTTAATTTCTAAGATCTGCGCTTATTTTTGTTTTGTCTGCTTCTTTTAACATCCTTAATCCTTACCTCTGCATGTTTTATTCAGTTCTTATTGACCATCTCCACTTGTCTTGTCTTCTCCATTATCTGCTTAAGAAGTTTCTTTTCATCTACTGCCTGCCATATTTCCGCTGAGATCCACGATTCCTTCTTGCATGCTCTTTTGGAACCCAGAATCTTTACTCCAGCTTTTATGACTGTGTTGCTCCATCTCTCCCATTTAACATCAATCTCCCCATCGTCATGGTTAATGCTGATCTCATCTACATCTTCACAGTTTTCAAAACTGGTAAACCTGTTCTTTAATTCCAACTCAGTTATTGTAATTTGGCTCTTCTTTTAGGCTATCTGTATTTTTAAGCAAAACTCCCTCCGATCTTTAACTTTTAACTGCTGCATAGGCTCATTAATCTTTCTCCAAATCTTTCGCCCTCTGCCCTCCCTCCCGTAACCTCTTCCAGCCGGCTGTATTCGATCCAATCTGTGCATTGAAGTCTCCATGTCATGCCTTGGAATCTCATTCCGTAACGCCTTGTAGCTGTTCATAAAATCCTTCCTTTTCTTCATCATCTGCTTTGTTTGTTGTAGCATACACCTGAATTATGGTTGTTTCAAAGAACCTTGTCTGCAACTGTAGCAATTCTCCTGATATTGGCATTGTATCTATGTGAAATAGTTGGCTAGAGCGTACGTAGTTAATATAATGCTCTGGTGTAGTGTATATGTGTGTTTAATTATGTATAAAAGCCAGCATTTACATAGGTAGATATATTAAATAAGTTTATGCCAACATATTAGGGCATAAAAGAATATTTTGTTAGTCTATGGGGAAAACACTAAACACTATTCACTGGATTAGACCAAAGACAAGGGGATCCAGTGGTGGAAATTTAAACTCTGTCGTTAGGCGATGAGCAGACGACTTTCATGCTTGCGTGGCAAAGTGCAACGCTCAATCTTCAGTTGTGCAGAAATCATCGATGAAGGTAGATGTATAAATGGTGAACTCTGACAACTCTGAATCGTTCTTAAAAGTGCTGTTAGATTGACGGCTGTTTGACAAGCGGATGGTTTGAAAGGCCTGTTATCATACGAGTCATATAGTAGTTCATGCGTAGTTCGTTTATAGATTGTGAAAATCATTTAGAGGGAACTGGCTTTCAGAGAAATTTGTTAATTGGAAGTACGTTAGGTTCAGGCGACGTATGTCCACGAATCTACATCTTCAGTCGATACCAAGTTCAACAAAGATTCGAGCTAGCCAACATGGAGCTAGTCAGGAAGAGATTGTGTTTGGCCATGGCGACAGGGTTGCGTAAGTCGGATGTTCTCTTACACCGCTGCTGCTGTGAAGGACATCTTTGCAAGTAAAAGAAGTGAGTGTTGATGAAAAGAGTCACCACCCACAGACCTATCAAGTCAGAAAGAACCGAGTTCACGTGTTCATGCCAGTGAGGGATGTTTATTAGCTAAGTAATATTAAGATAACTTAGTAGCAATGCTGGCTTAGGTAAGTAGGCTTTGGTCTATGATAGGTTGAAAGTGTCATGGTCTATTGATCTTATTCACTGATTGAATTGTGGTTGGACTATCATTAAATATTCAGATTTCCTAACTAATAGAGCTAGACTCATGCTGATCTTTTATAAATATTCTGCTTCATGTTGATCATCTTCTATACTTATAAAAAGTAATGGCCAGAAGATCAACTGGCGATACCGTTACAGCAGCCTTGCTATTACTATTCTGTTGCTTATCAGTTCTCTACTTAGTAATGTATTGAAGGTCTCTTTACTTAGACGAATCCCCACACTTTTTTCATGTCTTTGTCCTCTGGAATAGAGTATTGTTGTGCCATCCAACTTCAGTCATCCACTCTCCATCCTTCTCATTTCAGTTATCCCAAGGATCTGTAAACTTCATGTCTTCATCTCCTTTATCACCTGTGCTTGCCTTCCAGTGATGTACAAAGAGCTCACATTCTACTGGTGCCATGCCAGTTAAAAACTTGGTTGACAGAAGAAGCTGAAATCTCTGAACCCTGGGAAGAGTGGCTTTGATTGTGGCTTTTCATACTGGAACTTGTCAGCCAACCATTCCTGTAAGGTTGTGCAGCCTCCCCACTACTTTATCTCTACTCGTCCTTCATTTTGACAAATGAATCTGTTGCATTGTTTCTGTTGCTTATGGTGTTTTACCTGGGCAGGTTGGAAGCTAACCACAGAACCATTCTCATTTATCTTGGCTTAGGGCAGGCTAAGACTTTCAGAGGTAGTCTGAGGCAGAGTATGTATGTATATAAATATACAAACGGCCCAGTATATATTTGTATAGATATACATATAAAATTGTACCAGAGTAGGTAACAGAATGAAAATGGGGCCACCCAGCTGAGGGATATGGTAAATACTTGTTGGTGGGTTGTTCTTTTATAGTTTTGTAAGTTGGTCTGCTGGAACCAACCTGCATAGACCCTCGGTCATTGAGGGGTTTGGGGTTTATGTGCCTGGTTCTTCTGGGCTCCCTCAGAGCACTTGGCTTCTGGCTAGTGCTGTTCAGCTTCTGAGGCTGGCCACAGATGGATGGAGAATCCCTGTCTCTCAAGGGAAGAGTAAGAGCCAAGGGCTGAAGGGATAGAAGGGGAGGGAGGGATAGATTCGGCATGATTCTCTTCAGGTTTCTTCCTTATTCCATCTGAGTAAAACCATTCATTTAAAGAAAGAAGAGGAGGAGGAGGAGGACGAGGGCTAGGATCTGATTTTGACACAGATCATTGGATTTAAAAAGTGGAGGAAGACAGAGCCGTTCAAAGCACCAGTCAGCACTAGTTAACTGAGCAACTTCAAGGGCCGAAGCTGTCTGGTGCCATTCTATAATACCTTAATATTAGTCTTTTTCCAGTAAATGAGCAAAATGATAAGGCTAATGCAGGCACTCAGAAGAATGGGAGTGGATTGGAGGGACAGAAGGCTTATAGGAAATCTATACATGGGCCAGAAAATATGGATTAGAATAGAAGGAGAATATTCAGAGCCTAGAAAACTAGGCAGGGGAGTGAGACAAGGGTGCCCTTTGTCACCACTACTCTTCAACATCTACATAAAAGAGCTTAACCGAGAGGCACTAGAAGATATGGAAGAAGGGATTAAGTTTGGAGGCAGACTGATCAAGGCTGTGAGATTCACAGATGACCAAGCAATGTTGTCGGGTAGCCAGGAGGGTCTGCAAAGAATGATGGACCCTCTGAACACCACATCAGTCGAGTATGGTATGAAAATAAATTTCAAGAAGACAAAGATCATGAGGATAAGGAAAGGAGAAGAAACAATAGTAAGAATAAACATCAGTGGAGAGGAAATAGAACAGGTAAAAGAATTCTGCTACCTGGGGATCGTTGTCATGCAAGATGCCAAATGCCACATGGAAATTAAAAGAAGAATAGCATTCAGCAAAGATGCATTCTCCAAACAAAAAGAGTTACTGAGAGGAAGAATGAGCAAGAACACAAAGAAATGAATGATTAAGGCTCTGATATGGAGCATAGTGGTGTATGGATCCGAAACATGGACCATGAGAAAGGAGGACATCAAGAGATTGGAGGTCTTCGAAATGTGGATATGGCAGAGGATGGGAAAAGTTAGTTGGATGGAGCACATAACAAATGAGGAGGTGCTGCAAAGAGTTGGGGAAGAAAGATCTATGATAGCTACAATAAAGAGGCGACATCGAAAATGGATTGGTCACATATTGAGAGGGGACTCACTCTTGAGAACCATCACTGAGGGCAGAATGGAGGGCAGGAGGACAAGAGGAAGAGCCAAACAGATGCTGCTGGATTGGATGATGATGGACAGATACAACAGGCTGAAAGAAGGAGCCCAGAACTGAGAGGAGTGGCATCACCGGGGGGGGTTTGAACCTGCCTGAGGACAGAGAACCAGAAGAATAATAAGAGCAAAACAAGCATGTTCAGTAACACCCACAAGGGTGTAGTATCTTCTTCCATTTTGGGAGTGTAGACATATGCAGCTTTATTAAGTTCACCTGCTTTGGAACTGTATTGCTGTCTTCAGGGCTTAAAGCCAGCTGCAGCCAGCAACTGTTGCCACCTATTCAGCTGATACAGACTGTCTAAAATAATGATGATGAAACCGAATATTAGCCGGTGCAGCATGTGTATTGATTTTACAAAAATTCTGCCATATAGTGCTACATAGCAAGTTCCTGTATAGTTTGTTAATGTGTCTCACACGTTAAATAAGCAGCATCCGGAGTCATGCCAAAACTTCACTTTAAGTCGATTCGCATATAAAAGGGTTGCGTGTAAACAGGACTTCCTGTATGTGCTTATTCTTTTCTTGTTTCCATTGTCATTCCTGTTGACCTGTTCTAGTCTAACTGAACATAGTGACTAGATTGATTTTTTATCTATAGCCAGGTTTTTTAGAAGGTTTTTAAATCCCCAGATGAACATTGCAGATGGTAGCAGCAATCCAGGTTGATGTATGGAAGCTGTGGTAAGCAGACCTTAAGATGTAGACAGTGTTGGATAGTTACTTTAAATTGTTTTATTTTCAATGTATGAAATCCAGTTCCAGATGTAAACCCAGTCTGTTTAGCATCATGCTTGCATGAACAAATGCAATTAAGTTTAAACAAGTTCTCAGCAAAAATGAAAATCAGTTAAACTTGAGCTGGAAGGTGAATGCTAAGTACTAGCATTCAGCTAACACTGATCCTATGGTTTAAGAGGATTTGTCTACACGTGTGAGAGTCTGGGCACTAAAAGGATTTATCTGTTTGGCAGCTCAAGAGAAGAAATTCAGTACTGGCCAGCATGAGATGTGGCAGCCTTAAATTGAAGACTTGATTGAAATAGAACTGAGATCTGAAAGGTATTCTGATTAAAAGACTGATACATAATGTCAATTACAAAATTTTACTAGAATTTGACTGCAGTCCAGAAGTAAAGCCCAAATATTTCCAAGATTGGCTCTGTCACAGTTTTTTTTATTAGCAGTGAAATGATTAATTGGACCAATCATTTAATTTAGTTGTCAGCTGAGTGATGTTGATGGCTGAAATGAATTTAGGAAGTGGATATTTGGAAAATTTCTTCTGCAGTGTTTTCTCTTTTAGACTAGACATTTTATGAATTGGATTTATTGGAACTAATTACTAGTTCAGTCTTTTGGCTGAACAGGCCGGATTCTGACTCTGATCATCTCACCCACATCCTGTCAAAATGACTCATGTCCTTCCAACTCCAGCTGCTTGGTAGCTTTTGTCTTATGCACAAATTCTGGTTTTCTCTCATTCCCTGGATCCCTACACACCAGGCACTACTTTCTACCATTTGGATTGTTGCACAGCTGAGTCATCACCATCAGGGGATTTGTGACAATAAACAACTGCTCATTTTTAATCTTGGCTTAATCTTACTCTTTTCAAGCCTTTTTCTTTATGATTTGATTGTCTTTGATTTAAGCTGAGCAGCATTCTGTCCACTACTAACTGCTGCCTACTTAGTCTTTGCTAAAAGCAGCATAGTCTGCATAGCTTCATGCTTCTCTTTGTCACCAATTTACATCAGTGTTAAGCTGCACAGTTTCCTGTCTGTGACAGTGTTTGTGACAATGCTTTCAGTCTGCCTTCGAAAAATAAATAACAAAGTAGTAAATAAATAGCATTTGATTTTGTTTCTATTGGCCAGGAGTTGAGAGGAATGCATGCGGCTGCAGATTTCTGCCATTTGCCACAAACTGATGCAAACCACTGGCTGCAATGTCACAAGTTCCTCTGTCTGCTTTACTGATGAATTATTACAAGTTCCATTTCAGACCAGACATTGATGTGGTTTAGGAAGTGGCTGTTGTCAGGAAGCAACTGTAAAGAAGCCTGTATAAATTGTCACTGCACACATACATACATTCAAATGTGTCAGATTGAAAAATTTAATAGTTTTTGACTGCAGAGAATGAAGAGCTGGAGCTCTACAGGTGCAGGTACCAGCTCACAATACCACAATACAAATACTGTACATAGAAAGATGTAAACATTTAGCTTTTATATATTGGCTCTCATATCTTTCATAGTGAACCATAACACTTCTTGTGTTACTGTTAGGCATCAGTTGCCTAATAAACAGAGAAGAACCAGAGCAGAGTGTGTCTTAGAAACATTCTGTTCCATTTTCCATTGAAGTTAATCAACAAACTATCATTAATAAAGAAGATAATAATAAAAATTATTACTTAATGAGGTTGGTGGAAATAAATGTCATGCTAGCTGGCTAATGCTGTATATGTTATTGTTGTTTAAGAATAGTGTTAACGACATTACAAAGGAAAGTGCAGAAGCTTGCTAATAGCACTCGTAGTAGGTGGGAGCTTTTGTGGCACTGATGTTGTTTTGGGTCTTAAGTCTGGCTACATAGAAGCCCTCTGTTTAAGAGAGTTTGGAAAAGGCATTACTTTTGACTACTGTCTGAAATGCAGTTCAGGGCAATGTTTGTATGGCAAGCAGCTTGTTTTGCTAGCATCGTGGTCTTTTATCATATCTTCTGCTTCAGCTGTGGTTTTGGTATTAGTATATTTTTCTCAATTTCCAGTTGGTTTCCCAGCAGAATAATTCAAATTGAACCTAATAATATCAGTAATAAATGTAAATTTGCACGTTTTTCTATAGCGACCGTGTATGGCCTTGACCCTGCTCATTTTTTCAATGAATTAATCATGTGAAATCTTTCACCACTGCCGCCCATTTGAATGAGTGCTAGGCCATTTAAGGTCTGTATGTACCAACCATGCTAGCCAGTGTTACTCTTCACTTTTTGCTTGCAATCAGAAAATTGAAGGATTTTTCATGTCCCAGATGTTGAAAGCATTTCTCAACTTTAACAGTAATAGTATAACTTTAACTGTAATACATATTATTACCTGGTACTCTCCACTTTTTGCTTGCAATTCGAATTTAGGAGATTTGTTGTGCTTAAGCAGCTTTAGGTAATTAATGCAGGGGCTTTTTGGTAAGCCTTTGACTTGCTGAACTGGCTGGCCACCTAACATTCTGTGACTTTTGGAAACTGAAAGGAATTGCTTAATTATTTGAACCCTGAGACAGTTACATAAAGCAGAGTGTTTAAAGGTTACTTCTCACTAGGCCATGCTTAGCACCTGTAGCACAGACTGGAGTATGGTCTTTTGGAACAAGCTGCTTGATTGATTAGTTCACTGCCAGATGTTTTGCAATTGTAATTGTAATTGCAATTGTAATTTGAGATTTATAAAGTAAAATCACTGTTAAACAGTACAGTCTTCAGGCGCCTGCGGGACATTGAGAGGGGGATAGAAAGGAGCTCAGGTCGCTATTCTTGAGGGAGATGATTCCAGCAAGTGGGACCAACGTAGGCAAAACTTCTGAACTGGGCCGCAGCGGTTCGCATGTGATGGACAAACAGGAGATCTTGAGTGGATAATAAACCAAGAGACAGATTTGGAACTGGGAAGCCACTGCTCTGAAATTCCACTACTGAAAAAATATACCAGTAAACTTGTTTAATTATGGGAATTTAGAAACTGCATGTTTATGTTTTGGCAGTAGAGACTGTTCACAAAATTATGATTCCAAATGTCACTGAAATAAATGGAAATATTGCTAGTTGGATATTGTTTTGAGCGGAAAGTAATGTTGCAAACTGAAGAAAGATCTTTCAGACCACTCAGTCTGTCCTATGATGAAATTGCTTCTGTTTGCTTTGCTTTCACTTTTAAGAGACTGAAAGCTCACAGCAATCAGTCAGTGATCCTTCCTTCACTTTTGAAACTAATTTGCTAATAATAAGCACAACCACAAGGGGTTGTGCAAGGCAGAGAGAAGTTGTAATACAATCAGTGTGCCACTTGCTGTTGGTCATCTACTTTCTACACAGCCTGCATAGCAATGCAACAGATAGACAGCCAAACAGATTGACATACATACACAGACAAGCAGAGAGACAGATAGGCACATGGATGGAAAGAAAGACAGGCAGACAAGCTAAGGGACAGATAGATGAAGAGATAGGCTCACAGACTGAAAGTCATGAATGCGAAGGTGATGTAAGTAGAAGCCATTGGCAAGAATGATTGTCATCAGTTCATTCATCAGTTCAACTTGAAGGACTTCATCAGACACTAATAGTTTCTGAATACAGGGCCCAGTTGTGTCCTTCTCCACTGAATCTGTCAACAGATTAACCCTGAAGCACTGTTTGGGGCTGCCCAGAACCTATTACAGTACCATGCCTGCTTGTGGTCTAATTTTAACTACACCTACTTATCAGTAGTGCTATTAATAAAGTTCATGTCTATAATAATATTAATAATAATGATTATTCTAATATTAATATTAAAAATAACAGTCATATTAATATTGTTATGAGACAGACTAAAAGAGATGAAGGAGGAGGTAAGGAGGCAGGAAAGGAGAGCAAAGGATGAGGAGGGAGTGCTCTATATATATACATTATAGGGCTGCCAATTCTAATGATTAATGAATCGATTATTCGTTAAAAACTTTAATCAGCTTAATTTTGGTTTGTTTTATTAACTTTTTTACTTATCTAATACTGACAAGCAGCCCATTTCCGGAGTAAACAATATGATGAACAATGATAATGTAAAACATTTGAGTGGAAAATTAAGTAATCATTTTGCATTTAAGTTAAATGCTGATGGAAAAGTTGAAGATGGTGACAAAATTAACTGTCTTCATTGCAATAAACAATTCACCTATTGTGGTTCAAACACATCGCTAAAGTATCACCTTCAGCAGAAACATCTTTCAGCATATCAACAGGCATATCAACACTGTTACTGATGAACCAAAGAAGAAAGCTAGTGAGCAGCTGAGCAATGTTGTTCAATAACAAATTATTTATCATGTCAGACAGACAAGCCGGTGAGTGATAAAGTTTGTGAGGATTTAAAGGTAGCCATCGCCCAGTGTATCGCCAGTTCAGCACATCTGACGGCTACAGTAGAAGACTTTAGCCTACAGACAGTACTTTGCATAGCCCTCCAAAACAAAAGTTAAAACTTACCTAGTCACCAAATGTTCGACACTATAACTGTACAGATGTACAACGAGAAGCTGCGTGAGCACAAGAAAGATATGGTGAATTGTGAGAGTTTGGATAACTACTGATTTTTGGACAGTTAAATTTTTAAGATTAATCGATTAATTATTTTTTAATCAGTAACAGCTGATACAGCTATATAGAAGATGAGATTGAAATACTGAAAGTGTGTAATATAGATACTATGTGTGAGGAGTTGAGAGGAATGCATATGACTGGAGAGTGTAGCAATTCTCTCTGTATTCACAGTTAATCTACATCAGATACATTAGCTGTGCTGGCCACCGGTATATGTATATATATATATATGTGTGCGTGTGTGTATATATATATATAGATTAGGTGAGGCTAAGTTAAGTGTAAATAGGTGTAAATAAATAATGATCAGAATCAATGTATATATAAAGTAAATGAGCATTTATTAACACTACATGTGTATATAAATAAGTCCCAGCATCGTAAGGCATAAAATTGTTAATACTAACCTTTGGGGAAGTTATTCACTGCTTCAGAAACTATATGGAAAGCAGGGTGTCAGTTGAAGTGATTTTAATGATGCACAGCAAGACACAATGTGATTTCTTCAGTGTAAGGAATTCATCAATGTTGCTGAAAAATCATCCATTAACTTTGGATCGATCGAAAAAGGACTGTGCGATCGACTGTTCAGTCAATAAAAAGAAGGTCTGTAAAGATACTGCTTTATGTTGCCTGTGTTGTGTCATCGAATGATTTGAGTTAATTGAATCAGTGTGCATAGCTCTGGAGAAAAAGTCAAATGTGAACTGTGACAGTTTCTTAATGAAATTTGCAATTCAGAAACAGTCATTGTTTTGAGTTGAAACTGACTGAAGTTTGATCATCTTATTTGTGAGAAACTATGATCGACATCAGAGTCAAATGAATCCTTGAAGCTTTGAATTTGAACGGGAAGAAGCTCTGGTGAGACAAATGATGGGAAGCACCGATTGTTTATCAGAGACTACTCTAATCTGAGATCCTAACAAGGACAACTTCAAAGAGTCTACAGCTAAAGACTGTACAAGCCAAAAGATGCAGTTGAATCGAGCATGCCAACAGTGGAGGTTCTACAGATTAAGTATAAAAATAGTATACCTATATTTAATCTGGTGATGGCTTAGGTATGGTTAGTTAAGAATAGGCCTGGCAATTGGTACATAGATTAACAGGTGTTTTGACTAATTGGTAAAGGTGATTTGATTGGGGTGGACATAAATATTTCTACATAACTGAAAGGGCCAGTAAACTGACCATTTAAGTTACATGTAGAAATATTTAATCTTACAGGCAAATCCAGTTACTGATATACTCCATTCCCACATCATTACCAATGTATTCACAATACAAAGTGTTCAGATGGCATAAAACACTGTAAGATGTCACTGAGACCTGCAGACAGAATTTGAGAAATGGTTATATGATATCTACTATAGTAACATCATCCTTTGGCTATTTCTTGAACTGGGTATTGCTTCACGGAAACTACTGATGTGCCATGATTAATATGCTATTTAATGCCACTGATGTGCTAAAAGCATGCTAATATGTCAAGCAACTGTCAGAATTGTTAGTGACTTGGCAAATTTATGCTACTGTGATAGCCATGGTGTTTCATGTGACAGTGCATTAACATAAATGTTTGTTGATGAATGGTCACAAAGAGAGAGATTGACAGTAGGATTCTGTACACTGCCTATGGGAGAGCATATTAGAATTATGAGATGCCTTTACTTGTCTATCAGATGCCATGTTTCTACACCTTGAAATGTTCCTATGAAACATTGTATAAATGTTCAGATACACACATGTAATGTATATTACATACATAGAAGCATGTATACACACATGCATTATGATTTGCATGCATACAGTACATACATACACACGTAGAAGCTCTTAGAGATTTTCGTTTTTTGATTTCTAGGTATTAATGGGCCAAGTTGAGAAAGAAAAACTTGTCTTGTTAGAAGGCAGGATATATGTTATCTTAACAGTGCTATACACAAGTCCTTAATGATGCAATCTCTGTCTGTACCTCACAGCAGAACAGTGTTGGGCTGTAAGGCTTTCGTGATGGCAGGTTCAGACCTTTGCCCAGTTCTCTTTGATGTGTCAGTTCTTTGATGTCTTTCAGGTCTAAATTCCAAACATGTCTGATTCAGCTTGCTCAACCATTGTAGAAGGACTTATGTTCTCAATTTATTTGACTGGATTCTAACAAATTACAATTTTCAACCTTTCTAAAGTCTTTGTTTTAAATCTGTTACATAACCCACCATATTTCAGCACCTTTTTTGAGGTTTTTTTAGTAGGCATTATATAAATGATCAGATATACACATACATACGGAATACAGATACATACATAATACATACATACATAAATAATTACATACATATGTAGCTACATACACATGTATCTAAATACATATATATATATATATCTACATACATACATACATATAGATATTACATTATATGTACATACATTCATAAATACAACATACATACATACATTCATACATACAACACACATACATACTTTCATACATACATATGGATATCTGCATATGTAAATGCATACTTCCATATGTACTTATGATTGTGGACTGCAGTTTCACTTAGAAACAACTTTCAGTTGCTGTTCTGTGCATGATGCTAAGGATGCTACGGAAGTGAATGGCTTACATTAGATGCAGCAGAAGTAGCATTGTTGTTATCAGGTCAAGAAGAGGAGGAGCTGGAATTGAGGCATCAGGGATTGGCTAATAATGATGTCTATCGACCCGGATCAACCAGTCCACCCAGGAGACGGAAACGTCGATATCTGTCACAACAGCGGTTTGTGGAGGTCATGGTAGTTGCAGATGCTGAAATGAAACGTTTTCATGGAGATGATCTGGAACACTACCTCCTCACCCTAATGGCTATAGTAGGTTGCACTGATATCAAGATCTTCATGTCATGTCATTCAGTGCACCAGTCAATCGTCAACATAAGTTGCTGTTATTGGATATGTTCTGTTACTTTGCATGAAAATGCCTGTTTCAGAGTGGATCAAATTAAAGATTTCAGCATGGGTCTATGGATGCCGGTTAGGGAATGTGCTTATCTGCTCGTGGGACCTTGTTTCTTTGCTTCAGTCGACTGGCTATTAGAAATCTTTGCTCCACAACCTGAGGTGAACTTATTTTTCCTTTTGCATGCACTATAATAGTGCAGTGCTGTGCCTTTTCGGTGGCTTGGCCTTCTACCTGGAATAGCCTCTGTCTGGATCTGCATGTCCTTCTGGCCACGACTGTGCTCTCTTTTGGTGCTGGAAGCAACTTTGAGTAGCTATCTTGGAGGAGCATTATATAAATGGTCTGAATGAATGTTAATAACATTGACCATGAACTGATGCTGTAAATTCAGCTCCTAATGTAGGCAGGTTTGGGCAGCTGCTTGCCAATGTGAGGGGCCCTTTGTGAATGGGGGGGGGGGGCTAGTAATTGATTTATTGCCAATAGCTTACAAGAATTTGAGAATTTGGTAATCATAAATGTAAGCTTTGGTAGCTTTAAGTTTGCTTTTGTTGTTTACCTCTTGGGATGAGGTCATATTATAACATATGAAAGGTGTGAAGATTGGAGAATGTAATGTTATGTGATGTACTCAGTAACTTAATCAAAGTTGTCTGTGAGGCTTTCAGGGAGTCTAGTCCTGTCACAGAAGTCGACAGCCTGGATAGCAATAGAATCAGAGGTCAAGAAGTCAATGCTATCGTCCTGGGATGAATGCTCTGAGTGATGCCTCTTGCTTTACAGCGATACTTTGTGCTTTTCAGCTGATGTCTTCCTTTAAACTCTGCCTTTTCCAGTTTTAATAATATCCTTCAATGGCAGGACCATGCCTCTAAGGATTGTTTTTGAGAAAATTATGTAATAAATTGGCAATTACTTTACCTTGGCTTATCTCCAACCTATAATTATTAGGGACGTTTTCTTGAACTATGACTATATGGTGCCAAACGTTTCAAACTTCAAAGCCAACATCTTTGCCTCCTCCCTCTAGATGTGCCCAGCACAGACAGCTGCTGAACTTGCCATCCATGTCAGGTCTTCAATTCCCCTCTATTCTAGCAGGAATGAAGCTCAGTACAAAGTGATTTTTTAATTAAAATATACTAATTAATAAACCTAGTGGAAAGAAAGTTAACATTCAATCTAGAGAGTTCTTCTTAGCTGGAGTTCACTGCTGTGTTCTGTCTGATCCCCTTTCAAATCTTAATCTCTCCCTCCTTTGAGTGCATTCCCTTTTATACCAGTCCATCAAACATGACCCCTTCCCCTGGGATCGTGGAATGTATAAGGGATGTCTATTCATAACCATACAGCTGCATTGTCTATCCCCTATACATGTCCCTCGCTGTCTCTGTCCGAGTCTGTGGGGGGTTCATGTCTTCCTCCCAAGATATGCTCATCAGAGTGCCTAGCATATTATCTGATGTCGTAATGGCGACCTCTGGCGGGTGTCATAGTCGCCTTCAATGTTGACCGCTGATCTTGGGTGCGACAATCCAGCTAAATTCAACTTTGTCTGAAATCCTGGATAGACATTCCTGCTGGTTCAAAGAAGGTTGCTGCAGCCCCTCTCAGCCCTGGTATAACTGAGATATTGCTGCTGCAAGCTGGCTTGAAAGGTGTTGGCGACAACTCCATTTACCTTTCCATCTTCTCAAATTCAGGTGCCAGTGTCACATTGTCTGTAAATTTTCTAAGCCACCAAATCCACCTACTTGTCTCATTTGGTCTCTTTTGTAAGGTTAGTATGGCAGGCAGTGAACATGATCCAACACCATGACAAAAGCAGAATACTACCTAGCTTGTCATCACATTCTTCTGTTGCCACCTGTTTTGAATTGTAGTGTTCCTTCCCTTTGTTCTGTACTGGGTCCGCTCCTGTTCACAATATCTACCCCTCCACTCGGTTCACTACTTATTGACAGCTTTCTTGACTACCATTTGTATGCTGGTGAGAACCAACTATTCCTTTCATTTGATAGTTTGATAGTTTACTCCTGCCCTCCAACTACTTTTTTCCGTTTTTTGGCAATGTTCAGTCTAGTATGGCTAATAATAAACTTCTGAATCCTTCTAAAACCGAATTTCCTCTTCTAGATATAAACCAACAACTGTGCAAATTTGATTGCCTTGCATATGTTCAGTTGAGTGGCTTACTTGTTAACCATGCTGGCTGCACATGCAGTTTGAGCATGGTGTTTGATTCCAACATGTGATTTTCTAACCATGTTCAAGCCATATGCAGATCAGCTCAATTTCACATGTGGGATATTTGTAGAATCGGATCTCTTGCCTCAAACTGTCATAATCCAACTAGCTAATGCATTGGTTTCCAACAGACTTGACAACTATAACTCACTTCTTATTGGCATCACTAAGAGAGACCTGCACAAAATACAAATTGTTCAAAGTTCTTTCACCAGAGCCATAGCAAAAACCCCTAAATATTGGTATGTTAACCCAATATTATATTTATTGCACCAGCTGCCCATTGATCGAAGAATTCATTTCAAACTCTGTCTTATAGTCCACAAAGATAGGTCAGAAAAACCAGATGCTAGGCTGCTGGTAAACTGCATGCTGATTCAGTGTGGCTAATAAGTACTCCACCAAACTGAACAGCTGTAAAGCATTCAGATTTATGAGTCCTACCCTTCCACATCCATGCCTCCAAAAATGACTTTTTCTAAATGCATCAATCTATTAAAAACATTTGTAACTCAAACTTTCAACTTAGCACAGACTGCTGCTTGCAGAAATAATAAATACCTGATGATTCATGCAAATTTTCTGTACACATGCATGCTTAGAGCTTGCTGACTGAGCAGTGTAATATTATGTTTACAAAGGTGCTGGAAAAATCTTCTCAATACATTCTCCTAGTTTGACTCAAAGGCAGTCCTGAATTTTATGGCTTAGACTCTTAAAGCTTGAGCAGTGGCAGCCAACAGGTGTGATGCTTCTCTGTCAGTGACTTCAGTTTGATCCAAAACTGCAGTCACGTACTGAGTAACAAAGGGATTCTTGTTCAGGTTTTACCAGATAAATATAGCTTTCTTTTTGATTCATTAATGCAATTTTTGTCATTTTCTTCGTCAGCTGGGTCCTTATTGTTACTTCTTAATGATGGATAGAAATTTCCTGTCGTGTTCTGATCTCTCACAGCGCACTCCTAGGACTCTGTGTTACAGGATTTCTGTGCCATTTTCTGTGTCATAATTATTGAAAAATTTATCTAGCATAAAATTATCTAAGTCTTTAGATACTCTTCATTTATTATTAAAGCAGCCAGACCTACACTAGAATACATTTCCAAGTAGGTGACCGAAGGAGGGCAAAACAGCGTATTGGGTGAAACTTCCAAGGGCCTGGGCAACCTCTAAATGTCCTCCAACTTACATCAAATTGTGCCTGATTTATTATTTTTATAGTGGACTTATTTAGCACCTTCCAGTGTTTAAAAAACTGAAACTTCATTTTTACCATTTATGCATAGACTACCATAGTACTCATATAAGTCATGAGTAGTCATTATCATGCTTATACATATGACTTGAAAAGTGCTGTATAATTTATCAGATGCACAAAAGTCAATTCTGTTTGTTTTGATTTCTTGCAGGTTGCTCACATTTACAGAGACCGTAGCATTGGAAATCCTATTAAGGTTGTCGTTGTTAAAGTTGTTGTTCTAGAATCGGAACTGGTCAGTAAACTTTTCTCAATTTATGTTGCAAATACATTTTAAAAGCATTTTTCAATTAATGAGTAAAAGTTTTTATTTATTTATTTTGTGATTTCTGTTGCTTCTGAGAGCAGCACTTCATGTGCTCAGTATACACCATGTTAGAGTTGAGGAATAGGATCAAGTTTGTTTGCATTCAAATGACATGTGCAAAGCTGAGGAAGGTTTCCATGCTAAATGACATCAGTGATAATTGAGTTACACTAATGAAACTACTAGAAACCAGGGCTTTAGCTTGTGAAACCAAACAGGCTGAGACGTAATTCTGAGGTTTGATTCTGCATATGCGAAGGTGAATAGATTTACAAATGGCCTGCACATGCTTTGAGAAAGACTTGATGGAATCGAATAAAGGGCCAAAATTGATTGATATTTATGACAGAGAACACTAAGTACTCCAAACTGTGTTTGTGTAAAATTTATTAATTGGTGGAATTGATTTTTTGTAAGGAAACTGCTAGAAAAGTTATTAAAATTGAATGCTGAACTTTTTTATGCTTTATGCCTTCTATAACAGAAAAATAAGCAATACAATAATACAGTACGATACTTACAATAAGCAAAGTAGCTTATTGTAAGTTTTTATTTTCAAGCAAAAATGTGTAAGAAGTGTTTTTAATAAAATAAAATGCATTGACTCATTTTATGCTTTTTATCTCAAATGATAGGGAATATTGAGTGCAATAATAAGGTTCAACTTAAGCTGTAGGTTTATTTATTTAGATTTCTCCTTATGCAAAAACATCAGCGCTGGTAAATTGTAGCCATATGTACTAGCTTTCAGAATGCTGATTACCTGCCCAGCAGTACATTTGGAAAGTAGTAGCTTTTCATGTTGCACATAAATTTTTTCTATTGTCTAATTAACGCTTGTCCTTATGCTGTGAAGGTTTTCTACATTAATAATGAAATAATTATTTGACATGTTTCCTCGTCCACAGGAAGCATGTGTGTGTGTACCTACATCCACCTTCCACCTCACTTACTCCACTGCTGAAATAGCTTTTGTTGCTTGTGTCTATTTGGACCATTCCTATTTATGTTTTTGGATGAGCTTACTGAGACCAAAGTCAATGCCCTACTCCAGGCAGGACTGGGTCATAGTTCTTCCACTTGCTTATTTACTGCATAGCAAACGTTGTTGATATTTGATGCTGAATATTCTGGAGAAATGAAGTCAGTCTCTTGAGGCAGGAAACAGTTGATCAATAACAGATACAGTGCACTTGAAATCACGATATGTGACACACAGAAGCATAGATAGACACACAAACAGATACAGATATACAGGCAGACCAGCAGACAGACAGACAAACAGACAGACCAGCAGACAGACAGACAGTAGGCAAACACTGAGAGACAGATAAAGATAGAGTAGTAGTAGGAGGTGAGTTAGAGGCAGTAAACAAATTCTTAGTTGTGATGTTGCTGACTTGTCTTAAGAAATCGAAACCATGCAGCTGGATAGATGGAGCAAGCGGAGAAAATTGAACTGATTGAGATTCAGACTCAAGAAGCATGTGACTTCGGACAATTTCATTATATCATAATTCTATCTACAATGACAATTGCCAGCATGACCCTGAGCACACTATTTGTTTTGCCTTGAGGTGTTGGTTTTGGTCATCCTGTTTGACAGGATGTTGGCCAGCTAAGGCTTTGTCTTTTGATTTATGGGCATTTGCTTGTGATTTATCATTGATTCTGACAGCGGACCAACATTGTTCAGATCTGTGAGAGAAGAACTTGCTCCTCAGATTGGGTGGCCAAATGCTGAAGGCCCATAGTATTCTGCATGTCATAAAACCCTAAATTGCTGCTGGAATGGTGACACTTATTTATGCTCTGTTATACAGACATGTTGGAGTGAATTTCCTCATCTGAGGCACTTTCTGCTTACAGACCACTACAGCAGGGGTGACTGAATCAGTTCACCCTCCCTTCGGAGAAATCAGCCCTGGCTCAGTACTGTGCATGCCCTAGATCTTTGATGATATTGGATTTTGCTCCTTTAGCCTGCACCTTAATTAAATTACCAATTCCTTAAGAACATTCCACTCAAATACTCAGCTGCAATGGTTATTTTGCAGTCTTACATGTTTAAGACGACCTATAGCACTGGTCTCTGTGCACTTTTATCTTTCGACAAATCTAGTTGCATTGGCCCTGCACTGACAATTTCAAATAATTTTAGAGTATCATGTAGTACCTCTGTGTGACAATTATGCCATCCTTATCCAACAGATGAGGTTCAGTATAACAGGCAGAGGCTGCTACTCGGTGAATTCGACCACTGTTCATGGTTTCTGTGGTTTGCAATGATTGTTGTTGTAAAACATATTGTTTCCACTGTTCTGTTTTTATTTGTGAACCAGGAAAGTATTAAACATTAGGTGGTATTTTGGTGACATTTTATAAACCATGGAGGCATTGCATTTTCAATCCTTCACAGTCATATTGGCACAGAACCAATGTAGTCATAGATAATGTTTTCACTTAGTGTTGCCCTATCAGCATTATAGACCTACTGGCATTGAAATTTGTAGATTAGATCAGATTAGAGTCAGCTAGATCAGGCAAGACTAGACTCAACTTTATTTGACATGATTTACTAGACCAGCTAGATTAGATTAGACTAGAGCCTTTAGATTTTTCTTGGACTGAAATTAAAAAGCCAATAGAAATCTTATCAGTCATCCGATGAATACTGAGAATTAACAGTTTAAATCAAATTTAGATTCTGAACCTAATTTTCATTACTAAGCTGAATTGAATTTCAGTATTCTACCATATGCAAACTGGGTGCAGTAGCTTTGCATGAAGATAATAATGCGGCTTGTTAGAATTATGTCTTGCATGACATTATTTGGATTGTTGAATGAGGAAAACTTTTACAGTTTAGAAATGGGTTCTGTAATCAGCAAATACAGCTTTGCAGGTTGTCTTAAGCAGTATTTCCTACTTACATGTATCTGCAGAATAATCCTTGTTACTCATATTATTACATAAAGATCAAGGTTCATCAGTGTTGCCTATGTTTCTTCTAAAGCAGTCATTTGATCTTTGGCTTGACACCATTGCGTTAAATCAGGGTTGTCAATTGCCTAAACTGACTTTGATGCAAAGGTTAATATTGCATATATTTTAAAATTTAAATCACTATTTAGTAATATTTGGGAGCAACTGTTGTATATGGGTGTTCTCTGTGATTCAGATGTTTCTGCAGAGAATAAATGTGTGTAGTTTGATTCAGATCTGAGTGTACAGGCAGAAATTTATTGCCCAACAACTCAGTGCAACAGTTAGGATTACTTGTTAAATAGTAGTATGAGCTAGGTTATGTCTAGTCACCCATCCATCTAGAGAATCTCCACAATTTATGCAGCTGGCTTTTTCAAGATAGCATGTAGGTGAATGGAGAGGGTCTTTAGACAACTGGCTAGTGCAGGGCACTGTTTCCTTAACTTAAGATGACCCAATTAATTGTTTAATGAAGTGAATGAATTAGAATTAATGCTGTGCTGTCATTTGATCTGCCCGACTGCTCTGGTGACAAAAGTACATTTGAAAGTCACTGAAAATTTTTCTTTCACTGCAAGTTCATTCTTGGCTGTATACCTTTCTCTGCATTTTACTTCATCTTCTAATGTTCTGGCTTATTGTCTGTTTTTTTATTATCAGTATTTTAAAATTCTGTTTTATTTAATATTTTGAAGTGATGCAGTTCTATTTCTTAGTATTCTGATAGCAAAACTGATCTAAGTGTGATGATTAAATTGTTGATATTCACTATGCAAGTGTTGTGTCTGGCATGGATTGCAAAATTGCAACACTGTTAGTAGATACCATATCCAGTGACATGCCATGAAGCTCATTCAATCAGTCAATCCATCAGTCAAGCAAGCAAGCAACTACTGTTTCCTTGTTGATACATGTGTATATCCACTGATGCAACATCCTATCAAGCCAGCTGTAGATGCTCTTGAACTGGACTTTTGAGCACAGATTTAGCTTTCATTGTTTTCAGGATATATTGACAAATACAGTGTCTGATATCAAGTTCTAGTCCCTTTAGTGTATGCTGTGAGCAGACATTAGTTATTAATCTTGATCTTCTATTTTGTGTAAATTATTTTGGTTGTTTTTTTTCTTTATAAAAACAACAGTGTATGTGTTATGTGTCTGTCTCCACAATTCCTAGAAGAAGATGAGTCATAATTCCTATGAAACTACAATGTGTAATAAGACAGTCTGGTACCAGGATTTCTTATGCAACTTTTACTTCAGGTCATGGTCATAAAAGCAAGTCTAGGCGCAGAGATTCCTGTCTGTCTGTTTGTCTCTGCTTGTCTGCCTCTGTATCTTTTTGTCTGCTTAGTAATATAAACATTAGATTACCTATTGGTTTCCTCTTAATTTAATGCTGAATTATGTAACACGCTTGAGTGCTTGATTTGAATCTAATCTTGACTGCGTGATAGCTGCAAGTAACCAGACGTTTTGGTTTTATTCCTGAAACCTTGAAGAGTCAGGTTCCAGCAGTAGAAGGCAAATAAATCTAGGACTTGAGAATGAGTCATTAATTAGTCTACAAGTGCTGTTGAGAGTGTCCTTAATGGGTTGTTGCAAAGACAAGGTCAGTCCTCTGATTTACTGTCCTTAAACAGCAGTCACTGTTCATAGGATTCTGTGGGGGCAATTTTAATGACCAGGCCAGTTCCAAGTATGCAAACGATTCTGTTGTCTTAATGGTAGGTGCCCTAAATGCTGATTACTGTAAGGGATGCTGATCTATAGATAAGTAATCGAAGGACCTACTCTTCTCTTTAGGTCATTTTGTGTGCTTGATGTCTGCTTTTGTCCAGTTTCTTTTAAAGAATATTCTTCATTCTCTTGTTATTTGTCGGATTCTGGTTCACAGTCTGGTGTTTCAAAAATGTTATTAGCATTAAACAAGGATTTATTTTGCTGATATATCACTGGTTTGCAATTTGAGAGCACATCCTGCTTAAAATTTTGGTCCTCGTGTGGAACTGCCTTGTCGGTTGCACTCTGACTTACGCTAACTTTGTGTCCAAGTTTCCACCATCCCTGGCCGCAGATTATTGCGGTCAGCAGCTCAGGTAGACACAGTCATCCCTTGAACTGCTACAGCACAGCGCTGTAGTTTTGCTGTCATTGGCCCTGCCTCATGGAACAACGTGCCTGGTGATCTTTGGCGGGAATTCCTCTCTCTCTGTCTTTTCTGCAAGCGCTTTAAGACCGCATTATTCCATACTAGCTGTGGGACATTAGGCCGGGAGCACCTCTGATGATTCTGTTTTAAAGTGACACTATATAAATTCTAAATTACAATTACCATATCATTTCTACCTTAAAGTAACTTAAGTTTCTCTTTTTTGAATGATCATTTCTGGTAGAGAAATTATAGCAGCTACTTGTATTTTGCTTCATTTGATGCTAATTGATTCCTTTCCTAAGGCCATGTGGGTGGGAGTTTGGCACTCTGATGCAAATGGTGGCATGCTCAGTTAAGCAATGCCAAGAATGGTTAGTACTTAGATGACATACTTTTCTTGGAATACCAGACCATCTGGACCAGGACAACCCACTGTCCGTCTACGGTCAATAAATGGGTACCAGTACAGTTGCAGGGTTAACAAAGGTGTCTTGTTGTTGGATTGCTACAGTTGTTCTTGCACTTCAGCCAAAAGATCTTTCAACTTTGCAACCATGCTTCTTATATGAAAAGTGCTTACAGAGGAATGTGAACAACTGTTTTACCTTTACCTTATATTTGATCCGCTAAAGAAATCATTGAACCATCATGAATGTTGGTATTCGTAAAGTAGTTCCTGAAGAGCATGGACGCAGTTCAGCTGTCATAATTGACAGAACTGTTGCACTTGTCATTGTGTCCTGCTCTTCTGAAAACATTCTTCACATGCACCTGGTGAGACAGGCCACATATTCTGCCAGCAACAGTGGAACATCTACAAGTGGAGGAGAGGAGAGGAGAAGAAGAGGAAAGAATAGAGACAGGAACTTAGAAAGTATTATTTTCTGCTGTAGGCTGGAAAGATGATTTCAAAGAATGCTGCTACAACTCTGAGAGGATTCTGTGACTGGCAGAAGCAAGTGAATGTGCCCAATGATGACGACCCAAGGCACCATGACACTGCTGTTCTACTGACCAAGTAAGATTCTCACAACTTTCTTGTATTTTATCTGAAGTGTCTTAATTCCCTCTGGTGCTTATTGCATTATAATACATTGTTGCACTGATTACAACATGTGTCTAGTTTTTGCTTTTCAATATATTATTAGTCTTTGATTGGGGTGTGTGATAGTCTAGTGATTAGCTTGCTGGACTGGCAACCCAGAGGGCAGGGTTCATACCCTTGTCAGGCAGAAAGATGTCTTGAGATTTCTGCTCCACTTGAGTTCCCTGGCAAGCTCAGGTATGAAACGAGCACACTGAATGTACACTGTTTTTGGGAAGATCAGATGGCAAGGAAGAACATAGGCCACCCACTGTGCTCTGCTGAAGGTAAGAAAATGAAGTTAAGTTACTAACACTTGATACTAATGGCTGCTTCTCTATGTTACCAAAAGTGGCTGGCTCTTGGGGTTCGCGTAAGAGACTGCTTTTCTCTTCCTCCTTTTTTCCTTCTTCCTCCTTCTCTTCTCTCTCCTCCTCTTCTTCCTCCTCTTCCTATGCTTCTTCTTCTTCTTCTTTTTCTTCTATTTTTGTGATTTTTAATATAATGGAAATATCCAAGTACACCAATGTCATTACTTAGTTTTCACAAGACTTTGCAGTTGTTGTAGTGAAGCAGATTGACAGTTGGCTTTGTTTATCTTGAAGTAGATGCTGAACAGAACTTTTGAGCTGGACTAGATGAACAATACTTTTTTACAAGCTCATATCAAGTGCCTTAAAGGACCTTCTTGACCTGTGCAGGTCATCACAATGAGTGCTCTGACATTGTCATCTTCTACTGTTGTGGGACTCCTCTCTATTCACAGTCTGTCTTCCCTTTGATGTAGATCCTTTTATTCTGCTTTCAGTCAGTTCTAAGCTCCTAAGTACTGGCTGCACTTGTTTCTTTTATCTTCTTGTGCTGATTGTGTCTGACAAGTGTGGCTGAACGAATCTAAGTACATCCGTTTTTATGTACCCTATGTATGTATGTATGCATGTATGTATGTACTCTTGTATGTAATGTATGCATGTAATGTATGTATGTATGTATTTATGACAAGTTGGATGGATCTGTATGTAGTATATGTATGTTTTTTTATATCTACATGTATACATATGTATGTACTGTATAAATTCATCTTCCTATTTATATAGCGCTGTTTAAGAAACTCACAAAGGTGCTGAAATACAGATCTAGCTCACATGTGCTTTATAGTTTGTAGGATTTTATAAGTTGTTATATATTTTTATGTACAACTCTGTGAAATTCTATGCTTAGATTTTTTGAGCAGCCCACTTTGTTACAAAACACCTATAATTTATGGAACCTGTGTTGTTGCAAGATCTTCGTTGAATGTAATTTAATTTGGGTGATGATGTGACGGAGATGGACAGGCTAATAAATTTTGATGTGTTTGAACAAACAGTTAAAAGTGTTGTTCAAGTTCAGGAACTTAAAAGTCTAACATCTGAGTTGCCTGAACTGAATGAAGAGTCCACATTAACGTGACTTTGTTTGAGGAGGGAGGGTTTAATGAGGTTATACCATGGTGTTCAGAGTTCAGGTGAAATTTTGCTGAGTAGAGAAAGGTGGAGAAAGTAAGCTGTGTCCAAGTATGAAGCTGATGAATCTGTAAACAAAAACATGTTAGTTTGGGTTGGAAGACATTTGGAAACTTCTGCTCTTCCATATTTTCTTGTAGCGGTAGCTAAGACTATATATGCAGATAACAGTGTGTTTCCCTGAAAGCCATATTTCATGTACAAAACAGTTTATGCAGTTTGCATGTGAAGGTATCTGGCCAATAACCTCTTGTGCAGTAACCCTCCCCAGCCAATAACCCCCTGGCCAGTCACCCTCTAGGATAAAACCCCACCAGCCAATAACTCCCTTGGGCAGTACCCCCAGGAAAATAACCCCCAATTAAAAAACTCATGGCCTATAACCTCCAAAATTCATCTCTATCTATATATAGCATATTTAAAATGTGACGAAGAAGTAATGATAAAATTACTCAGTGTGAAATCAAGAATATTCTACTATGGAGAATTAATAAGTGTATGCCAAAAGTGGGCTTAGTGAAAACTAAGTAAATTGTTATAGAGCTTCTTCATTATTTACATAAAAATTATTGTACTCCATTCTATGACATTGTATCAATGGGATTTTATTACAACAAATAATTATAATGTTAGGTCTACTTGGACGATGACAGCTCAGTCATCAAAGATACATTTTGCAGTCAAGCCTTTTATGATTTGAGAGAAACAATGAGGCTGGAATTGAAGAATTCAGAATGTGTGTAACTAAAATGCCAATTTATGATCAAATCGGTTGACATCAAGTCAGGCTTATCTAGATATCAACATATGCAAAATAAGTTTAGTTAGCATTTAATTAGCCTACTTGCTTATTGACTTGATTATGGCTTGTTTTTGGTGCACCATGGGTTGATGCATTAGATGTTAGCTGTAGAAGTTGATAATTAATTAATAATAATAGCAATCTTTGATTGTTAAAGCACAATAGTCAACTATTAATATGTACATATGCGGTCAGATAATGTAGTGTGATCCCTTGACAAAAGTTAGGTTCCTTATGTAATAAATGGGCCTAAATAGACTACACACAGAGTGAATAAAACAGGGCTGACAGGATAGAGAGCAGGTTGGTAAGGAACAGTGATCTGGATGGAGGACTGATAACTGCTGCAGTAAGCAGGCCCAATGACCTGATTTTAGCCAAGCCTGAAGATAGATGGAACATAAGGCAGTGCATAGCCTCTCTTGGGGCCTCTTTGGGCTGAAGTTCCTCTTTCTCGTGAAGTGCCTGGCAGCAGAGGTGTGCAGAGTCTTTTAGTGCAAGTGCTGGTGCCGGCCGTAGGGAAAGCAGATGTGAGTGAGTAGTGTCAAATTTTGGCAGCAAATTCCTTGACTATTCTTCTGAATAATTTATTTCCTGCTGTAAAACCTGCTAATCCCATTCAGTTTGCATGTTCCTTTTTAGTGAAAAATGAGTAAATTGTTATATTGCTGCATATTTCTTAATGAATAAGTAGAGGTGCTAGCAGCCTAAAAGCGATGTAAGAATTGGGTTTATGTTGTAGAGTCATACCTTAATCAGGCTAATGGGCTTTAGGTATGTCTTGTAGGTCAGTGAAGTACAGGCTGGTCTGAATGCTGGTTCATAGAAAAAAAGTACAAAATCTTTTGTATGAACAAGTCTTATTCATACAAACCCACTTCTTATAAACTCACTTCTTGTAAACTCCTCAAACTCGCTTCTCACAAGGTCCATTGTACTTTACAAGATACCCAGGATAACGTAAGATAGTGTTATATTTCTGTTCTGAACATTTAATGATAATCCACTTTGTCTTGATGTTAATCCACTTTGTTTGAACAGTATGACCAGTACAACAAGAATTTACTGCAGTTAATTAATTCAAAAGCAGTTTTCACACAGTCCTTTGTTTTTTGCAACATGGCAATGTAGTCTTTTTCTGGTCTGCACAGATATGTGCAAATTTAAGTTCATGTATGAACATTTTCTTTCATTTCTAAGATAAATCCAAAGTTGATTATTAAATATTGATATGATAATCCACTTGGTCTTTATGTTAACTGATGTCATTGAACAGTAAAATGTTCAGCCCAAAGCCTCTTAGCAAACTCCTTTTTAGTGATGTATAACTTTGAACCAAACTTCACTTGATCTAACCACCCTGAACTAAAGTAGCATTATTAAGTTCTTAGGAACAACTGTTACAAATTTTGCTTCTTTGGACTAATAAAACACTCCTTAAGCACAAGACATCCGTAGTCTACCACATTCAAATGCAGACCAGCCTGTACTTCAGTTACCTACAAATGTAATGAGGCCATAGTACAATGACTGGCTGACTCTCCACTCTATACTTGGATCTCTGTGCCTAAACATTTCTCTATAGTCTAGTCTTCTTAGACTGTCTCTGCCTGATCACAAACATTTCTCCAGCTGACCTGAGCATGGCTGTGTTAGGCATGTATCCCAGACATGGGTGAATGGATATTGCAGCCCCTGTAAGATGCTTTGAAGATTTCTTTAGTAGAGAAGGTTCTGACTTTAGCTTGATCTTAAGAGTTCTTTCATGCATCTGTCTTTATCTAGTCTGTGTTGGAATTTCATGTTGGTTGTTTAGTATAAGTGTGAACTCATCCAGTTTCAGTTAGCCATTTATTGGTGTTGCCTGTTTTGGCGTTATACTCGGACCCTCTGAAAGAAAGTCTGTACTTCAGTTGTTAATGCCTGACATTGTCTTGCCATATTTGGCCTGTGATGTCATTTCAGTTGGCTTATGGGTCAACTTGACTTTAAATTGCCTGCATTCAACAAAAGATGAATTAATTAATTCTTGGTTCTAGTGTTTATTTACATTTTCAGGGCATGAAGTTATTTAGTTTTTGCTTTGCAAATTTCTGTTTAGTTATTATGCTATTATCTATTATAATTCTGAACATGAAAATGTTCACAACTTTGCGGCACTGGTGGGATAGTCCAAGCTTTTATACAAATAAAGCTTTGAAAAAGTTGCTGGAAAAGGGCAGGGACTGTTCAAGTTAGATGCGCTGGTACATAGTACCAGTTTTCAAGGTAGCTACATAACTACAGAGCTTACTGCTAAGCAGCTGAAGCCTCTTTCCAATGGCAAGTTTGTGAAAGAATGCTTGGTTTGCACTGTACAACTCTTATGCCAGACAAGGTAGGCCTACAAGCAATGGAAAGTCTGTCATTTGAATTGTATACTCCATTTGGTTCATGTTGACCCATTTACTTTAGCCTAAAACACCAGTAAACTTGATATAGGTTTTGGGGCTTAGCTCCCAAGACTCAGGGTACAAATCCTACCTTGCCTTTGGACCATCCCTGTTTGCAGGTTTGGCCTGTCACCAATAGTTTCCCAAGACTGGTCTAGTTGCTTGTACTGTCAAGGATTATGCCAGTGGTGATTTAAGAATTTTTTAATGGCCTATTATCTGGATCTGATTTTCAGCTCATAATAATTTTGATTGGCAGTGTGCATCTGGACCAGATGTTGCCAATGGCCTGGACCAAATGTTGCCCAGTCCATTGGTCCATCAGCAGTCTATTGACTATTTTGGAATTTTGACCCTGATGTAGATTGTAGCCAAAGTCAGTGAACTGCAACCGATTGTATTGGATTATTGCTAATGATTATTGATGTTAGCGTTTTCATTTTATATTGGAACTGATAATTGTGATTGGTCTGTTTAAACACCACATAACTTTTCGAAGTAATGATATTATTTCTGTGCAGGCATGACATCTGCAGATCAAATCAGAAATGTGATACACTTGGTGAGTAACCGTTTGTAGGGGAAGTACATGAAGAGAGCTTTGAGAAGATCCTAAATATGTGCTAGTTAAATACCTCATTATATTTTGCTTCATAATTTAGCTAACTTGTTTAACTTTGATTAACTCTATTGCTTATTATTGTTGTTACTAAGCTAAGTAAACAATGATTGCTGTCTCACATTGAGTCATCATATAGACATATTGCTGGTCAATGAATTGGTCTTTGTTGTAATTTTGGTCGCATGTATGCCTTGTTATGTTATCATCTTTCCTTGGGCTTGAATTTGCATCTCTTCTCGTAGGAACGTCTCTTTTCTCTGCATGACACAGAGTCCAACGTAAGACCAATCTATAGCCTGTAGTCATTGTGTTTCCTTGAGGCTGACCGTGGTACTGCAGTTGACTTTAGTTGCCTGTTTATGGCCAGCTGGACATATCTTTGAACTATGAACTGTGAAGCTTAACCTTGGATGCTTGTAGCTTAGAATGAATTGATCACGATTTTGAAGAAAATCTGACTGGAAAGAGGTGAATGGGAATTCTGGTTAGTTATGTGAAATGTTCTTGCTTGTGGGGCTTCCTTGCAAATTGTAAATTGTAACCATAAACTCGAGATTTCTGCAGTGCCCAACAAAAGCTAAGCTGTGGGAACCAGTTTATTCACAGATGCTCAGTCAAAATAAAATCAATAGACTGGAAGGGTCAGAATTGATTCCAGGTGAAGATCCAAGAGTCAGACAGGCAGTAGTCAGACGGCTATGGTGGATGGTGTTTGGAATTGGAGCAGGAAGAGAGATGCAGTGAAGAATCAGAACCACGAGAGGATTTGTGGAACAGGAGTGTTTTTAGTTTTGAGTGAAGGACCTGCATAGAGATTTCAAGGGGTGAAGTGTTGGTGAGTTTGTGTAATGGGTCAGATAACTGGAGAGGTGTGGAGCAGGGCTTCCTTTCAAATGGCAGAATTATGGAGATTCTAATGACAAACAAAACTGGTTTACGATTGAAATTTGAGTCAGTGACAGCTTGAATTTATCGTAATCACTATGGCACAGCACAAAGTAATAAAATTCGTCTGCAAGCTATAAAATGGACAACTCAGTAGAAGATTTGTTGAAGGTGTGTGGGAGTCTGTCCTATGTGGATCAAAGGCAATGTGTTATAGTCATTGTGTTTTGGCATTGGTGAAATTAAAGAGCAAACTGTTCTGAACAAACTTTCTTGCAGAGAATGTCTCTTTACAGGTTTGGCTGAACTTGGCACAATGTGTGACAGTCATCGAAGTTGTTCTATCGTCAAGGACAGTGGCCTCAGTGCAGCCTTCACCATCGCTCATGAACTGGGACATGTGTAAGAAACCATTGCATTCAGCTGTTGATTTATTCTAGGAAATTAATGTATTGGCCAGATATTTAAGTCCTAGAAGAAATGTTGAGATGAGTGACCTTGAGTGATTCTACACTGAAAGCATTAAATTGTTACTGTTAAATGTTGCTGCATAACTTGTAATGTTTTACTGTAACTAACTGCTATTTTTGGAAACTACTGCTGTAACTAATTAAAAAGTAATTCACAGCAGTAACAGATTACTTTTACAAGGTAATGGTAACAAAATCACAAAACTGCAACGTGCCCAGAAGTTATTAGCCCTTCTGGTGACAGGTACCTGAAAGTTTGATTATGTCACTCCTGTTCTGGCAAAGCTACATTGCCTGTCAGCTCCAGAATCACTCACATGATAGCTCTGCTTACACATAAGACTCTCTCAACCAATCAGCCACCTTACCTGTCATCTTCCTTACAGCGCTACCTGCCATCCCAATCTGTGATCAGGTACACAAAACCGTTTGCCCCTACCTGACATCAGAGACTATCAGTCAGAATTCTCTCGACGTGGATTCAGCAATTCTGCACCAGCCATCTGGAATAGTCTCCCTGTTTACATCAATCACGGCAATGTCTCACTAGACATATTCGTAAAGCAGCTCAAGACCTATTGGTATCGTCTTGCTATTGTTGTCTGACCCACATCAGTGATTCCTCTCACTCAGTTGATGGACATATGGCATGTTAACAGATCCATTACTTACTTACTTGTAAGGAAAATGGTGGCCAGCCTTTGGTGATTGAAAACCTGTTTGTTCTTTGCAACTTTACTATATTTTAGCCACTTTATTATGAGTTAAATCAGTTATATAAAAAAATGACTTAAAGTCCAATAAAAGGCACACCTTTTAATTATTTTGTAAATTTGGGATGTGCATTATCAGTCAAACCAATCAAGACCTTCATTTATTTAATAGGATATACCTTTCAATGAATTTATTATGCACTTTATTATTACCCTGCAGAACTATTATGCAAAACCGCCATGCAGCCAAGTTTGACTTTATCATTCCTACATGTAGTACCTAAAAATAACCAGTTACCAAAGATACTCGGTTATAAGTCAACGTTGCCTATAAGTCGACCACTAAATTTTCTACCTCAGGGAGGGTAAAAGTCTATGACCTGCGACAAGAGATAATTTTTTTAACTATCACTTAACTTCCTTGTATGCGCTCCTGTGTGTGGAATTCATTTCCAACTTCAAAATGCCGTGCATCGTGTGAGATGGATGGCAAAGGTCATCTACACCACTGAAGTGTGGCTCTTTGTTTGCTCAGTTCAAAATGACAGCTGCAGAAGAAAAAGGAATTCATGACCTAACCATCTTTGCCACTTTGATTCACTGAGGGCTTGGATTACTGCATCACTAGCTACAGAAGTACCACTGAATGACTTCAAGCTGATGAAACAACTTCTCAGATAACAGCATTCATATGTTCTCTGGCCAAGTGCAAGAAACATGTGTTTCATTTATACTACCTGTCCTAGAGCTCTTTGACAGCGGATTCCCTCCAGAAATGAAGATGATGTTAACCAACATGGACAATGTAGGCCTGGTGTTGTGATGTTCCCATGGTAACTATGGCTTTAGTGAATCCCATTATTAGCCAATTAGGACATATGAGGCAGTTTGAGGAAAATGTCCGAAAATTATAAAACACTATAGGAACAAAATTAAATAAAGCTGTTATAAATCTAATTCATACCTGAAAGTAAACTACAAAATTCAGCTCACTAGATAAAATGTCACAAATTTGAAGTTAAGCAGTTCTACACAATAGATTAAAAGTTACAGGTTCAAAGTTAGGCTAAACAAATAATACAATACCATGGACCAAAGGAATGGGCTGAGCAAGAAGTGGTGAATGGGATGATGTAGCGATGACAGGGAATGACAAGACTTACAAGTGTGATGACAATGTGGATTTCATGAAGGAGGACTTCACTGAACAACTGTGTCCTGCAGCGACAAATAGGCCATGACGACAACTCGTCAGATGCGGAAATCGAGGGACAAGCCTTGCCCCACAATGATGAACTGAGTTCGCGATGGTGTCCCAAGGCTTGATCAGTGAAGACCCTAGGGCTCAGGTACACTTCAGCACCAATCTGGCGACCCTCTAGGATACCTCAGTGCATCATTTTGTGTACCAACCCTTGTACTGGCAGGACACCCAAACTCTGTAGCTCTGTCTACCTCCCAACTGCCTTCCACCTGAACGAAGTGGTTGGCGACGCACGTGAAACTTAGCTGCAAGCTCTAAACTGCGCTCCCAAAAACTCCCTGAGAACTGTCCTGCAGAATTTCTATATGGATCTCGTCTGACATTGCCATTTTAAAGATCAAGTCAAGTCTTGTGTTGCCTTACGTGACCTTGTCTTTGTTGGCTGAGGTCAGTTGCCCATCTCATGACGGTACCTGGAAGATGAGACTGCTCTGCTTACACATGAATATGATGGAAGGGTATGCTCACTTTGTCTCAAGGACTGGGGTTGCATACATAAGAATTTTTGCTTTTAGCTGTAACTGGTTAACTACACTTTGCTTCACATATACAACATGAATTAAATACAAGCAAACTAAACTATGCTAAATAAATCTACATAAATGTTATCTATAGATCAGTACAGATTTCCAATATATATGCAGTGTCGTTCGTCTATACAATGGAAAGGAACTGAATAGACCAAACTAATTAAACTAAGATGAATGAATTATGAACCCTATATTTATAACTAATCTATGGTAGTGCAAACCTTCTCTGAATATCCTATACACATTTACGATTGGGTTGACCTATTCACAATACAAACACAGCTGTATAAAGTAAACAATAGCAACCTAGGTGTAATGTCTCAACCTGAACTCTGTAACACCTGGATCATCCTCCAAAGCGCCCAACAGTTGGGTCAGCTGTATTTCTTGGAAATAGGGTGTGAAGGAATTTTGCGCATCTAACTGCAAAATAATGTTTTGCTAGCTGAGACTTTTGGATACATTCCTGTCCGAAGATCTGTCTGAATAGGAAGAAGATGATAAAATACACATGGAGTCTGCAGGTGGTTAAGGCATTAGCTGTTGTTAATGGCAGAGTTTAGAGAGAGGCATGGGTCTCATTCAGCAATTCAACAAACGTCTGATCTAATCTAATCTCTAATCTAATGACTTCTTTAGCGCCGTCATCATAATACCCAATGCATCAGTTGATGGTCTAACAACTACTAAGAGACCATTATAATGCCTAAGACATCAGTTGATGGTCGCTTCAAGGGAAATTATATTGAAAATCGTGATCCTTTGGAGCAGGCATGTCGAATACAATCCTTTGGAGAAGACAGGTCAGTACAGTTGACCAAAGGAGAGCAGCAGCTTCAGTTTCTTCTGTAGATTGTCATTGAAACTTTGGTGGCAGTTTGCTGACTGTACTAAAAGACCCATGCAAGGAAACTGGTGCTACAGTGTCAACAGTGGACTGGTCAACTGGATATTATGTTGATTGAAGTAACACTGACTGAAATTTTACAGGAGTTCAAGTTTATAACTTGAGTTAAATTTAATTATCACTATCATGTTATTTTACCATTTACAGTACTCAACATCAGCCAATAAATATAAATCAAAAAGACTGATCGACTAAATGCGTTTATAAAATTTTGTCCTATAGTAAATGTTTTTGGGAATATTTTGAAATTCTAGCAGTCTAAAGTGGTGCTTGTCAACAGTTCAGAGCTCAGAGGCCACTCTTCAATATTTTTTTATTTCAAATGTATTTTGCACAGTGTGTTTTCTACACACACAGATTGGTGGGGTGAGACAGTTAAATTTTTAAGTTCAATTATTTGGCTATGTGCTAAGGGCCCCCCTAATGTCTATAACAGATACGTGCGTGTGAAATAGCAATAGCACAGCAATACAAATATATGTGATGCTTCTCACCAGTATTGGCAATCGGAGAAAAGAAGGAAATATCTGTACAATACTTTGCTGCGTGTACATGTACTGCAGTTTGCTCTGCAATGAGTTGGCTAATATGTAGCGTCTGTCTATATACTGTGCGTTAATGATTTCTCTGTGTTAATTTGGTATTGGTGGAAGGCTGCCCATTAACGAATTAGTGCTTTACTTGAATGTGTATTATCGGACTTTTGCTGTAAATAATTACTATTTTTTACAAAATAACTAATTGTGGTAATTAGTTACTTTTTCCTGCCCAGTAACTATTCACTGTTACTAATTATTAGTGGTGGGCATCAATTAAAAATTTTAATCAAATTGATTGCATGATTGAATTTTTAATCATCCAGTTAATTGAAAAAACAGAGGAATTAAATTTGGTAAGAAATTTTTAACGATGCTGTACAATTGATATTTTTAGTAACTTAATTAAATTACAAAAATGTAAAGTAAAAAAATGCCAAATTTGACTATAACATAATTATAAAGTTAACAAAATTGTTTGCAATTTTTGTAATTTATCTTAAAACAAGGTTCAAAATTCAAGAATATGTTACAGTTCAGAAATATTCATAATATAATTATAAATTTGGCAAAATTTTTGTAATTTTATAATATATTTTAAAGCAATGTTAAAACTTCTAGAATGGCTCAAAGTTAAGAAGTTTCTATAAGTACTACCTAATGTTAAACTGGTTGTTCAGATAGAATAGTTCGTTCGCATTTTCTGGTGTAGGAGTCACTCTGCATGTGTTCAATATATGGCCAGCCATAGAAAGCAAACACTCACATGGCACTGTTGTATCAGGTGTTCTGAGCTACTTTCTGGTGAAGACAATAAAAAAAGGATACACCAGAGTAAAGCACTTACACTAGGACAAAATGTTAGTTTCTTCGTAAAAGATGGGCTCTGATCTGTGCTGTGATGTTCAGCAGTAACACCATCTTTGCTTGGTCTATCTTCATAATTCTAGTCTATTTGTAGATTAAGTGGGCACATCCTCTTCTGTGGTGGCTCACTTGATGACATTTTTAAATTTAAGGATAAGAGTAAATGGGTGTTAATTTTTAGATGATTTTGTAGCCTTGGGTGATACTTAAATTCTCTCCTGCAAAACTTTCACAGACCATAGATTCATTTTTAGAAGAAGCTGTCCGTCTAGCAAATACTGCCATCCCATCTTCCTGAGTTAATTATAAAATTTATTTTAGTGATGATTCCTTTAGCTCATTTCATGCCATTCACTTAATGCAAGATTTAATTATTGTGTTAAAAATTTAATTGAATTACAAGTTTTAACTAATTAATCACTTTAATAACATGTTAAATGCCCACCTCTACTAGTTGTTATTTAAAAGTAACTAGCAAACACTGCAAATTGTAGACTTATTGACTTACTACCTGAATAAGTAAAAACCATATGATTGTGTGGGTGAATGACAGAAAGAAAAAAATAAAAGAAATATTGAAAGAAGGAAAGAAAGAATTAATAAATTCAAGTATTAGTGATCAGTACTACATTTAGGTAAACGTGTGAAAATTATGTGGCTGAGCTTCGTTTTAGTGGATTGTATTTGACTGCTTCGCAAAATACAAGTTAGGAAGATTAGTAATTCTGTATGACTGTCAAGGTGCAGGCCCCGCTTACCGACGTGATTTTGATAAGGGCAAGAAGAGGCAAAGAATTAGAGCAGTAGTGGCAAAGTCAAGGAATCTTGTGAATGGAACATGCGTTATTTTTATGCATGATGCATTGCATGTGAATTGGTCATTCACATTCTTTAAATGATTTCTTTAGTTAAGTGTAGACCATCAGTTAGACTACAAAAATTCAAGGGACCATTTCTGAGTTGTTGACTTATTCCATTGTCTTGCTGTGATCAGATTCAGTCTTCGACATGATGATGAATGCTACCAGTTTAAGAACCGGAGTGACCTCTACCATATCATGGCACCAACGCTTGACCATGAGACAAAGTACTGGTCATGGTCTGAGTGCAGTCGCAACAAAATGACAGAATTTCTTGGGTAAGCCTTGTTTTTCTTTTGCAACAGTTGCCTCATTTGTTCATAGGACTCTACGCAGATGATTGGAAGTTTCTCATCACTTCAGACTTTTCCTGTTATTTGAAGTGAATTGAATTTCAAAGTTTAATTTTTATGCTGACAATTCTGAATTCTCAATCTATCCATCTGTCTGCCTTGCACTTCATTTCTTTTGCTTGATTTGTCTTTCTGGCTATTCTCTCATTTGTTTTTAAATTACACTGATTTTTGCAGTTTAAGGCCACAATGTTGAAGTGACAATCAGAGTTTGTTAATCGTTTTTTGAAGTTAAGCTGATATGAACTAGCATTCTAATTTTGTCTGAACTCAGTTCACCCTATCAGCTGCTGACTGTTCTGTTGACTGACCCTGTTTGGCTCTGCCTTACAGTGGTTGACTACATGGGAGGCATTATATCTGGCACACCTGGCCATAAATTATATACCAAACTTGTTACAGCCTTTTGTTAAGGCTGTAAAATGTGAGGTGGGTTTTAACTTGTTGCCTTTGTCTCACAGCCAGTTTGGCTCCAGTGTATTATTCTGTTTCAGAATTGATTTTTTCGAAACAGCAAATAATCTGAAAATTGGTTAGAATCAGTACAACATTTGAGTCAGGAGAACAGTACCTAGATGAAGCCAACACCCAGAACAAGGTGTAGGAGAATGGAAATCTGAGACTGTAAATATGGGTGTGCCTAAGACAGGAGGAGCAACAGTAATAGTTTAGATATGATTCAGGAGAGTGAGGAAGCACATGAGCTCCATTATTAGTCTAGTCAAAACATGGCTTTTTCATCTGTAGACAAACACGTGTATGCACATTGCTTATGCACACATGCACACACATAATCACACATACACTCACAGATATCCCATGACTAATGAAGAACATTAGGAATAGTGCAGGTTTCGTATTAAGGGATTACGTGTTAGCTTAAAATGTGACTGATGAGTGTTCAGACGTCATGTGAAAGATCAATTTATGTTAATTTGTATCAATAAAATAAATAGCACATGACTCAATCATTCTGTGCATACTTATTTAAGTTAAAGAAATTTGAATAGAAAGTATATCAGCAATGGCCAAATTTGATGTTTTTCTGGCCATTGGCCATAGCGATCCTCCAGCCATCCTCAGCTTCTTGTCTCTTTTTTCTGATGACATCCTATGTCTCTGATAACATCTCATACAGCCTAAAGGGCTACAGAGGCTGTCCCAACATTGGCTAAGATCAACTCTGTGTCACCCCATCTATAATGTCATCCTCTGTTGGGTCTACAGAGGCTGTTCTGACATTGCCCTGGGCTTACTTATCTCTGGGTCCTCTGACCTGGCGTGCAGACCTTGATCAATTTGTCACAGTTTTGCCTTAATTGAACACTTGTAAATAAGTTGATTCTTTTGACCTGTGTTTGTGACTACACAAGTTAATATTGTTGCACGTCTTTCTGTGTAGTGCAGGTTATGCTGATTGTCTGAATGATAAGCCGCCGGCAAGTGTTAAACCATTTCCTGTGCTCAACCATGATCCTGAAGGAATCCTTATGCTGCCGGGAAATGCCTACACAGTTGACAAACAGTGTGCTCACATCTTTGAACCAAATTCTGTTCGTTGTCCATACTTGGTGAGGGATTCAAAACCTAGAGAAGTGCTTGTTAACTTATTAAGTAAAGAGGTTAAGGTGTGCACTAACAGTGATGAGAAAGGTGACGAAAACTAAGACATGAAGATGGTAGAACACATACAGAATTAAACATTTCATAAGGGTATCCTACTGGAAAACTGCAAATCAAAAAGAACAGAATTAAACAGGGTGCATGTTAATAAGGTTCAGAATTATAAGGATACAAATAATAAAGGCAAAAATATTGAGGACATGTAGTAATAAGTAATATGATTTTTGCATAATCATCACAGTAGTAATCATAATATCAGATAGAGTGCTTGGCTCGTGATACGGCAAGGATGGTTCAAGCCTCTCTGAGATGGTTACAGTTTAGGGACCTTAGCAAGCCTTTCACTCAAACTGATGCTTAGTCATGATATGATGGTGCTTAATAAATACAGAGCTAATAAAAATCAAATTATTTAAAATCTTAAGAGATGAGAGGATTGTGGCTTTAATGGTTACTGTCCTTTAAAGATGGTGCAATTATTAAACAATGTTTTAACTTAGTAATGCTATTGTCCTACTTCAAATATTGATAACTCACTGGCACAGACTACAAGATTTTTTCCTAAAATTTGCTTAAACTTTACTTAGCTTCCTTTTTAGATTTTCATCTTTTTGATGTTGTGCTGTTATTTTTATGTGCCCTGAATCTTTCACCGTTGTTATTTGTGGCATTATTATTTTACGCCTTTATTGATGTGTGCCCTTTGAAATTTCTCTCTTTTGAGTTGCACCCAGTTGATAGTAAATCTTTTATAATTGGTTGCCTTGGATGTTGAGTGTCAAAGATGATGGATTGTCCTGGAAGCTGAATGGGTTGTTTTGGCTGAACCGAGAGGAATCCATAGAATAATGTCCACAGAAATTTTGCCATGCCTTTTTTGCTGAAGGTTCATCCAAGAGGCACTGTCAGTTTTCTGAGAGCATCAAAACACAGTTGATGCTTTGTGTGCTTTAGAATGGCTTCTGATCATAACAAAACTTAAAATCTTGGAGATCAAGACTGTTAAAAACAAATGATACTGATAACAATAATATAATTAATGTAATGGAATGATAATATTAATAATAATAAAAGGAAAAATTACTGTATCAGAGTTCACTTCGCTCTTGACATTCTGTGGACTATTCTATTGTGTTTCTATTTGGATTGGAAGCCCTGGGACCCCTTTCCATTTTGGGTTAAAAAAATATAATTACAAACTTAATATTGTTGATTCGTGTTTGGTTGCAACATAAAATCTCAAAGGCATCAATCAGTGGAACTCTGTTTTGGATCAGTTGTTTTTCATATAAGTTGGACACTGGATAAGACTCACTGTGTTTGTAGCCTACATGGAAAAGCAATTGGTGCTGCCAGGCACTGAACTTCACCTAATCTACCCACTGTGTGCCTGCTTGATGACTTTTCTTTGTTGCTTTGATGCTTTGTAACTCTTTACACTCTACACCACATTCCAGCTGTATGTCTGTGTAGGCTGCTTGCAGCAGTCTCTTGCATCAGTTGCGTCAGACTGTCCTTAGGAAAGAATTAGACATTTATTGGGGCCCACTTAATGCAAACAGCTCTTCAAGAGCTCTAGAGACATACCCTCTCTTGCATAAAGTGTAAAACTGTGACCATGCTACTTCATTTGATTTTTGTGCACATACCAAGTGGCCACACTATTGTGTACATGTTAGTTTCAATGTCAGATTAGTTTGTTTTTGTCTTTAAATGATTTTAAATATATTTATATATAAAGTGTAATTTTACCTGTCTAACGGGTCATTTTGTTAAATGTTGTGGTTAGCCTGTCTGTGTGCGGCTGTGGTGTACAAATCCCGATGCAGAGCGTGTTGGATGCAGTACAAAGCATATGCCATGGGCTGATGGCACTCCATGCAGCAATTCAGGAGCCAATGAATCCATGGTAAGACTGGCAACAGTTTGTGCTGGTGGTGGAGGTAGCTGCCATAGTTTTATTGGCATTACTGGAAGTTAAGCTGCATGTTGTTTTGGTCTTAAATTCTGCTAGTGAAATTTCCTATTATACACATTTTTAAATTAGCTTATTTTATGAACTGGTAGATTTAATAGTTAGTCTAGAATTTAATCGAGGAAGTATTTTATTTTATCTATCTTGGTCTAGTATATTTGTATTTTATGTAACTAGTTGAGCTACCCTTCTGTTTCCCCTATTGTTTTCCATTCATTTATCCTGCCAGCTTGTTTACTTTCTGAAACTCTGTTGCATGCATAGAACCCCTCCTTCTCGCTAACATAATTTGAGCTTAGATCCACAACTGACTTAGGCCTGGGACCCTTTGATTTCACTGAACTTATGAGCTGGTCCTTAAGCTGAAGATTCTTGACTTGTCTCCTATAGACTATAGACTCCCTCTTTTATACTCACTGTATGTTTCACTTTTTACAATTGGCCATTCTGTGCTTATCAGCCAAGCCTGTTTCTCCACAAGCTGTTGATCCTGCAAATTAAAAACTAATATGATGCTATGCACATCATTTATTGCAATTGTCTTTGTTATAGTCCATCTCTTCTGTTCAGTTTCACATAAATTCTTGGCTTCTTCCCAACTAATGACATGGGCCATACACTTTATCTCCTTATAACCCTGTCCAGCTGTTCTGCTGTTACAAATATCTCTCCTTCTGAGTAATATTTTTTCTGACCACACTGCCATTTGCTGCTCAGATTTCTTTCCACCATTAACTATCTCCTCCTTACTCTTTCATCAGCTACCATTTTTGAAATCTGCTCAGAGTGTTCAACTTCAAAGCAAACATCCTGGCCTTACCCCTTGTGCCTTATCCCTTGTGGTCTTGCCCAGCAAAGATGTCTACGAAAACTGCTGCCCATCTAAATGGAATTTAATCTAAATTCCTGGATAAGCTCATTCTTGCTGATTCTAAGTGGGTTGCAGCACGCCCTTTCCAGCCATGGTGCAACTCAGACATTGCTGCTGCTAATAGGATGCACAGCCAGCATGAGAGATGTTGGTGACGTTCCCATTTACCTTCTCATCTCCTCAAATTTAGGCACCAGTGACGTAAAGCCCAGTAACTTGTCTCGGCTATGAAAACCACCTTCTTGTCTTGTTTGGTTTCTGAATGCTGCTCTTCTCTAAGATTAGTATGGTAGGCAGTACACAGGATCCTACACAGTGTCAAATGCAATATATTGCCTAGCTCTTCGTCGCCCTCTTCCCATGCTGACAGGTTCTTGCACTTCTTTTCTGACTAGATCTCGGCCCTAAGGCTCAACTTTTCCAGCATTCCCTCATTTTAAAGCCTTTCACGTCCTAAATACCCACCCCAAGTTCTCATCTTGCTCCAACCAATAACCTTGACTTAGATTCATAATCTCATTTTCTCATCCCCTGATAAATAATGTGCCTTGGACCTAATTCCTACCTCCCTTTTTATAGAATGCTTTGATATATTGGGCCCAACTATTGCATTCATGTTCAACCTCTCTCTGTCTCTGTCTCTCTCTGTCTCTGTCTCTCTCTCTCACTGAAGGCTGCTTTCCCACCAGTTTCACTCATGCCATAGTTTACCAGTTTCTTAAGAAGCCATTTCTCCCTCCTAATAATTTATCTAGTTATCGCCCTTCTCTACTCTCAGTTATTTCCAGAATCATGGAAAAAGTAGTTGCCACGTCATCTGAGCTGTCACCTATCATCCTGCAACTTGTACCTTCTATACCAACTGCCTACCGCAGATGCTATTCTACTGAAACCACACTACTGTTCATAATCACATAAAGATCTCCATGCACCTAGGAAAAGTAACTGATCTTATTTTCTTTGACCTACCTACTGCTTTTGATACTGTTGATCATGGCAACTCCTTAACTGCCTTGAACACTGGTGTGGTCTTTCTGGTTTTGCTGATCATTCATTTGCATCTTACTTGCACCCTCATATTCAATCAATTTGCATCAACCAACTCACTCTTGCCACTACTGTCTTGAATTGTGGCATTCCACAAGGTTCTGTCCTGGGCTTGTGCCAGTTCACAATAGTAAATTGCAGACCATGTTAGACATTTTATCAAATTCTGTATTGTGTTTTCTTGACGAAAGTCTTTGTATTTTGTTACTTTTATTGTTCAAGTGGTTGTGCATCTCGACTCAGGAACAATCTCCCACCTGAATTCCACAAATTCCTGAATTCCACAAATTTACTAATCATCCACCAATCCTGTCATTCCCCCCACCTTCATCTGTATCAAGCCCCTCTAATTATCACTCCTCAGGCTTTCCATTAAGAATTAAAGTCTCTCCTCTTCAAGAAATCTTACCTTGATCAATCCAGTCCACTGCCTTCCCATTTCTCTCAACCAGAACACAACCCACTGCAACAGCTGCTGTGTCTCCTTCTTCCTCTGGTCACCTGGAAGCCGGATTGTAATCTTTGTGCAGTATCTCTTTGTGCAGCACCTTTGACTTGATGCAACATTTGTAAATAAGCTGGTGCCTGCGCCTAGCTTTTAAGTAGCAGTTTAAAAATTTTTGCATTTACAGTCAAAATTATGATTGTGTTTTGTTGTCTTTTAGTGGTGTATTCGAGGTCAGTGTGTTTTAAAGAAGATTCTTCAGCCAGTGGATGGCCAGTGGGGCCCGTGGTCACCCTATGGACCTTGTACACGCAGCTGTGGAGGTGGAATACAGCAATCAAACAGACAATGTAACAATCCAGAGTAAGGGTGCATTTGTTTGTTGATCAGTCATTTGAATTTTTGGAAAATCTTCACCAGCATCTGTTTTGACTGAGCTAAATTGGAGATCAGCTTTGAGTCAGAACTGAAGGTCACTTATTTTGAATACTTTTTTGATATGGGGTAATAAATATGATCATGCTTGAAAAAACCCTCACAAAGTTAGAAAAAGTTAATTTGCTAGAAATACGCTCTGAGGGCAAATAGACATAAATGGAACAAAATGAGTTCTTTGCATATTTATATTCTGTACGATGTTAGCTATCAGACTGCAAGTCCTTGCCTACAGTTTTGCTGTCTAAGTATATTTATTTTCAATTCTATTATGATACCCTAGAACAAAACCTTAATTTAATATTTCCCTTTGGAGCCCTAATTTGAAGTCATATGCACATGTATTATTACGCAAGTGACCAAGGCATGTATATATTTGTCAACCAATTTTTTTTTTAAATTTCACTGATAGCAGCCTCAGAGGTGTATGAGCATGCTCAGATTTACTGTGCTTATAAATATTCATGACCTCATGGCACAGCGCCTAGGTTGACTCATGATTTCTCAAAAGTAGCCACAGAAAGACCTATATCTTTAAAAAAATTAACTTTTTTACTGTTTGTGATAAAAACTTCCAGTTTTTGCCTAATTTTTCAGTAATTCCAACCAAATCTTGTGTAGCATCATTATCTTAATAACCAAGCATCAATTGATGGTCGCTCCACGTGAAATCTAAATCAAAGAATCATTGGAGAAGCCAGAGGATAGGCTATGGTGAGCAAACAAGTTGAAAGAGATTTGTCTTAAGCTTACATCTGAAAGGCATCAAACGACTGATAGAACAAACAGAACTGGGCAGAAAATTCCAAAGCCTTGGACCAACTACTGAGAATGCTCAAGAACCCAACACTATCATCCTGGTACAAAGTATGAGGGTGAGCATGGAGCAGAGAGAGATCGGTCGATTTAATTATTATGCGTTGTGAAATATGACAGATTTTAAACTGGATTCTTTGCTTAGTGGGTAACCAGTGTAACAAATGCAATATTGGCATAATATGCTATCTAGGTGTCTTTGTTATGGTTCTGGCCACAGATATTTCAACTATTTGTAGTTTCTTTCTTTCTTAGCGATACCAGTCAGAAGTGGGTTACAGTCAAGTCTACTGCAATCTAACATATAAACCAGTTTGAGGCAAATATGATCTGTTTCTATGAATATCCCATATGTGAAATTGAGCTCATTTGCATATGGCCCAAATATGGTTAGAAAATGATACAGTGAAGACACATGTTGTGCCTAAACTATGTGTGCATTCAGTTCAATTTACAAGCATGCCACTCAACTGAACAGATGTAACAGATTTGCAGAGTTGTTGGCTTACACCCAGAAGAAGGAACTCAGTTTATGAAGGATTTAGAAGAAAATTTATTACCAGCCATCCAAGACTGAAGATCACCTAAAACTGAAGCAAGTAGTAGAAGAGCAGGATTAAGCATGCTACTGTCAGATGAGATAAATAGCTAAACATCATCAGTTTACATGTAGTCAAAAGAGCTATCAGTAAGTAGTGAACCATGTGAGGTCGTATAGAATGTAAACAGAGCAGGCCCAGTAGAGAACCCTGTAGAATGCCACAATTCAAGACAGTAGGAGCAGAGGTGAATTGGTCGATGTGAACTGATTTATAATGAGGATGCAAGTCAGTTCTTGAACTTTCTCAAGGTTTGTTTTTGTGCATTGCTCTTTTTGGGCATGAACAATGTTTGTAACTCTGCTGGAGGTTTTTTTCTACTAATTTGTACTTGCCATTATTTTTGTCCACTTCTCAAGAAATCATTCCATTTCCCAGAAGGTTTTTTGAACTACTCACCTGTCTTTGCTTTTTACTTCCTTCTGATTAGAAAGGTTAGGCTACGTTATCCCATGCAGCTGATTAACTAATTTTGTCGATGAGCTCATACCACATGTTGTGTTGAGATGTGTGCAACGGATGAGGCAATTTCTAGGATCTGTATGCATGGCAATTGCATATCTGCTAGTCCCAGACTAACTCTGATTTATGCTCGACTAGCAAATAAAATCGGTATGCACGATCCGGTCTTTGCACATTACACCACATCAAATGCTAGTTCACCTCTCAACCAGGGAGTAATTGGGCTGTCTTAGCTTAATGAAGATAAACCAGATGGCGGTTGCCATAGTTCATCAAAGTTTCTGATGTGAAGAAGTGTTTAGTTACTATTGGAATCCACTCGACTCATTCTCAACAATATGATTAACAATAAAACTCAAAATTTAAGTACTTTTATGAACTTCATTTTACTAAAAATACTCTGAATAAAAATCATTAATGTTAGAAATGACCACCTCATAGACTTCATGAATATTACTATATTAATATAGAGAATATGAATATATGCATGTAATCACAATAATAGCTTTCACGCATGAATGATCAGCAAAACCACATTAATATTGGAAAACCCTGCATAAAAACTGACCGCGCAAATCTTAATCCACGACTAGTTAGTCCCTTACCGAAGTCAGCCTCATGCATGCCGTTTGTCAAAGGCTGCTTGTCAAGAGACTATCTGAGCTAGGCATAGGCGCTAGCTGGAGACTAACTTGAGTACTGCTTGTGCATACGGACCCAGAGAAGTCGAAGGTTGAAAGCTAAGGTTAAGCTAATGATCCAAAGCAGGGTTTGTAAGCAGGAAAACATTTTAATCTGAAAGCTGTAAAAGAGTTCTTCATAATCTGAAAGCACTGACAGAAAGACTGAGAAACAATTAATAAATGATTATTATTATTATTATTATTATTTTTGCATTTATTAAGCACCACTGTCTAATGACTAAGCATCAGTGGACGGCACTGAGCATTTGTGAGCAAAGGACTTGCTCAAGGTCCTTGCACTTCAAGTGAGGCTCAAACTCATACTCTCCATGTTACAAGCCAGGCACTCTAACCAATTGGCTAATGTACTGGGTTGTGTGAAATTTATTAAGGTCGATCGTTGATGAACTGTGACAGATAACGGAAACAGTGATGTCAGTGCTAATGAGATTGGAAAGGAGAGTTAGTTAGTTCTAATCTAAGTTATTTAATCTATGCTGCTGTCATATTACTTGAGGTTCAAGTGTTAAATACAGGTCAAAGTTAACTGCATCAGGCAGGTTCCATGAGGTTAGAGACTCTAGAAGCCAAGCTACTGTTGATGATCAAGTTGAATAAGATGAGTTTTTAGCATTAACCTGACTAAGATAAAGGAATTAATATAGAGAATATGAATAATATAGAGAGTGTGAAGTTGCAGGGTGTATTCCAAAACTTTGGATCTGTCAGAGAAAGTCGGAACGTATGGAATGCATGGAGAATGGCATAAAGTATGTCTTTAACACTACTGCAGTTTATTATGAAGCACCTTTTATACACTTATTAGAACAGTGAAGCCTGTTGAAGAATAGTGCCTCCCTTTTCCTGTCCTCTTCCTCTGCTTAACAAGGGTCTCTGGAGTATGAAGAGTTATGCTAAGCTGAGCAAGATGGTCATGACACCTAATGACAAAAATACAATCTACCATCACTGGTAATCAGACAAATTACAGTATTTCAGTATTTAACTGTAGGTCTAACCTTATGTATTTTTGTTTACATTACAGACCAGATAATGGTGGCAAATATTGCACTGGACGTAGAATCAAATACAAGTCTTGTAATCATAAGGTACTGCCATTTTTTTATCATACGAAGAAGATGGACTTTCTGTTCTAAAACAATGTAATTTCTTAATGCAATGATGCAGTTAAACTAAGCATGCAGATATCTTTATATTAACTTTATGGTAGAGAGTGACACGGTAACAGTTACTGCGGTAATCCCACGAGAATTGGAAAGAATTTAGAAAAAACGGTGGTAAAGGTATAGTAATGGATAAGTACTGGACAGTAATATTGTGGTAATGGTTAGAGAAGTTGCAGTAATGCTGTGGTAATGATACCACAGTTCATAAATTTATTTCTATAATTGATTAAATAATAGTTAATAAAAAAATGTATTTCAGCATTCCATGAAATTGATTTTAATTACAGATAATTAGCTTACTTGCAGCATTTTTGTGTTTGACTTTTCAAAAACTTCAGTAATACACTTTCAATTCTTGTTACTCGTTAACTTGTCTTTAAGTTGTGAGGACAGTGAGTGGATAATTGTAATTGTAATTGTAATCTGACATTTATAAAGCGCCACTTCAAGAATAGACTCATCAGAAGCGCTCCCGACCCGAACCAGTGAAACCACTGGCAAATAATACAGACTTCAGGCGCTTGCGAAACTGCGGAAGAGACAAACTGAGGAATACTAGCCGGAGCTCTCGGGAAAGGCGATTCCAGCTATTGGGTCCAACATAGGCAAAGCTTCTAGACTGCGCTGTAGCAGTGCGCATACGAGGGACAGTCAGAAGTCCAAGGGAGGCCGACCGGAGAGTGCTACGGCCTGGAACCAAGGAGACCGAAATGCAGAAGTCCTTAAGATATGATGGAGCAGAGCCAACGAGACAATTACGCATAAGCGTTAGGATCTTGAACTGGATACGCTGCTGAATGGGAAGCCAGTGTAGAGTGATCCATCATGCAAGTATAGTAAAGGGATGGGTTTTGAGGATGGTGAGGTGACAGGGACAGTTGTCTGCAGGGACAGAAGGGGATGGAATTAAAACTGAAAATGTGGAGTGGGAATGGGCACAAATTTCTGTCCCCATGTCACTCTCTACTTTATAGTCTTCATTCAGCTGCTGTTTTTTTTAAAGACAGCTCTTGAACAAGAGACTCTGAACTTAATATAATGACTCCTCTTATTATAATCTATGGTCACTGACTGAGGAGAGCATAATTTTACTAATTTATTCATCTTTGCATTTAATGAGTAACACTATCAGATGACTAAGCATCAGTCATTGGTGCTAAGCAAATGTGAGTGAAGGACTTGCTCAAGGTCCCTACACAATAACCTTTACAGAATAGGCTGAAACTCTTACTCTCCCTGTTACAAGCCGAATGCTTCATTCGATTGGCTGCCATGCCCCACATAAAGGGATAATGTTTGTCATTCGCCTTTGAATCTTGATTTTAATTTTTATTATATTGTTTATCTGTTTGTCCACAGTAGTCTAGTGGTTAACGTGCTGGACTGCCAATCCAGAAGTCAGTGATGAACATCCCTCAGAGATTTCTGTTTTACTTGTGCTGCTAGCAAATTCAGCCATAGCATGATTACACTCTGATCTCCCAATTGTTATTGGAAAGATCAGGTAGCAAGGAAGAGGCTGCCTGCCATCACATGCTGAGTCTAACATAATGAAGTCACTAACCCATTGCCCAGGACAAGATTGATGGACTGGTTTTCGTCTTCTCCTCTTACTTTTCCCCCTTCTATCGTTTTTGCCAAATATTAAGAATATGTCTTTGCTTCGATCTTGTTGACTTGGCAGGATTGTGCTGAAGGTTCAGTTGACTTCCGTGAGGTGCAATGTTCATCTTTTAATGGAAAGCACTTCAACATCAATGGCCTCTCACCAGACGTCAAATGGGTCGCTAAATACTCAGGGAGTCAGTCTCTCCTTTCTTCTGACTTGGGCAGACAGACTTGACATATTCTCTGTCTCTGTGTAACAGTATGAATATAGGTAAAGTAAGATAAAGTATGGTAATTGGTATTTCTTCACATGTGATATGTGTATGTGTATGTAGCTGAACATCTCTAAAGGGCCTTCAGAGATGGTTGAGTTCTGGAAAAGTCATCACTGGCAGAACATGCTGTGTTCAAATAACAGTTTGCTGCCTGGTCCTCAGAGGCATGATCCTAGAGAGTGAACAGTCTTTTGGCTGAAGTGCTAGTACAACTGACTTAATCCTACAACTGAATATTCTAATGTTATGCATTACAAATTGTCAAATTTACCTGAGCTTCCAGGATTTGAACGCAATTTGACGAGTAAGCAATTAATGCATTTGTTGAGATGTCATTTGTTCGTTAGCTGAACGAGGAATTGAGTGGTGAAAGGCAACTCATTAGCAATCTGCTGCAGTGCCACCCTAAGAGGTGTCCTTCTGTGAATCAACTGTCAGATTAGGAGCACTATTTAAGGAAAAAGTTTATTTAAAGTAGTGCATAACTGTTCAGTCTGTATGATCTATTCATTTAAATGGATTTATTCTTGTGTCTTTGAGTTGTCCTTGGGCTTTAAGTCATTTCTTTTATCCTTTGATGTATGGACTTAGATTTGTTTATTCATTATTGAAATGGTAGGCAAGGTTAGGTTTTAAAGCTAATTGAGACTTCTCAAAGTCTCGTCAGTCTTGGTGTTTAGGGTCTCTTAGTTGAAGTCAAACAAAACCAAACAACCTTCTCACATGAATTTCATAACTTGGAAAGCTATGAGTTTCTTTTTCAGCTATGAGCCCTGCTAGGCCAATGATTTTCTTTGTCTTACATGACTGTAAGACCATCAGTGCTGCACTTAGGATGAAGAATGTTCTGGGCTGCCATCAGCCCCATGATCATGCATGCACCCTCAAAACATTGCATGCTGTAGTTCTTATGGCAGTATACAACATTTTGTATTGTGATGTGTTCAATCGTTTCAGTTGAAGCAAAAGATCGGTGCAAACTTTTCTGTCGTGTGTCAACAAATGCTGCATATTATCAGTTGGCTGACAGAGTTATTGATGGCACCAAATGTGGCCTGGACACCACAGACATTTGTGTCATGGGACAGTGTCGGGTTGGTGGTTTGCCTTTCCATTTCACTGATTTAAAAGTGGCCTGCTGTAAACAGCTGCCTGCCAATCCTTAAAATAAATTCAGCTGAAAGCTGATCTATTAATTAACAAGATGAACTGTACAGCTGAAAATGAAGCTGCCTGTATTGATGCTATTCGACACTGCTAAGTGGTTTGCTGTCTTCTGTAAAGGAATTCGGAGTTCTTAGTTCTGCTTCCATAAATTTCTGTATCAATTCCTTCAGTAGTTATGTAATGACTTCACAGAAGACTGAAGTGAAGCAGGTGAATTCAGAGTTTGAAATAAGAAAACCAGTTGATGGCAGAAAGAACAACAATATAGTTTTAAGTTTTTAGTTAACCCTTTAATGGTTAGAAAAAAAGAATAGATTTCTAAAATCTGGCAGTTCAGTAATTCCCAAGCCTTTGACAACCGGCATTTTTGTAAAATATTTGTACTTGCAATACTCCTGTGCAATTGTGTTTTTTTAGAAGATACTCTTTTTCATGCTATTTTTGCAACTGCCTAAGTGACATTTCTGGCTTCATATCACAACGTCCTGATCATAAGGCCTCTTTAAGTTGCATCTGAGTCTCAAATGCAGACGGGAGGGAGCGTGAGAGGAGTCCAAAATAGGTCATATTTTTCAGATGTCCTTTCTGGACAACCCCCATGACCACCGCTATTATTACGACTTCAGATGATCCAGTCTCCCTTCTTCAAAGGGTGAGCATACTAACACCTCACTATGTCTGCTGTATGCAGAACTGGATGTTTGTCCTTAATTGACTAAAGAGGGTGACGTTAATTATAAGTGTTATGAATCAGTTTTGTAAAACTTAACAGTGCAAACAGGTGCTTCTTTGAATTGCAAGTGAAGTCCTGGATAACAATTATGTTGAGATCGCTAATGCCCTATCTTATCAGATGTGAAGAATTCGATTTAATTGTTGGAACCTTAATTCATCAAAGTCGTTATATATATATATATATAAATCTTTTATTTACCATAAAACCACAGAAAGAGATGGCAGACTTGCCTGTTTCATCGTGAATCTTTATATCTACTAAGAAAATGGTAGCAGAGGTTAACACACAATATTTGGCTTTAATCTGAAGAGCTCAACTGCAGCATTAGGGATAGGCCTGTATAACCACCTGAGCTGTCTGCTTACTTCTTCAGTGTGGTACTCCTCTTGTTAGTGACCTTGTTCTGAAACCGACCAGACAACCTGCAGTTATGGACTTTGAGCAACTGCAAAATTTCACATTGCTTTTGACATTTACATATGGAAAATGAGCTTCACCCAACTCTCCAGGCTGTGGAAAAATTTTTTGTTTGCACTTTTTGTTGGTCATAAATCCAAAATCTGTTTAATCCCATTACACCAAAAATCACGCATGTACCAAGCCAGTCGTGTGGCGGGCAGGATTCTATTTAATTCGGGGTGAGCAGACCCATGACCAATACAATCCCATCCATCAGACATGAGTGGATCCACTACCAATTCAATCCCACCCATCAGACATGAGTGGATCCACGACCAATTCCATCCTGCCTTCAAGGTTAAATGCCATCAGGCATGGGGCGTGAACGGGTCCACGACCAATACCATCTTGCCTGACCGCATTATCAGGTGGCCAAAAACACGTGACATGCATTAGCCAATTGCATGATGGGCTTGATTGCAGTTCCTAGTTTGTGGATCATTTCAGATTCACAACCATTTTAAAATTGTATGGGATTTTAATTTTTTTATGCCTGCATCGTTTCCTAGATTTTCACATTCTTAGGTTTCTGCAACCTGTTAAAAACCCACACAACTTGGTTATAGTTGCTGTAGATTTTATTTATTTGGTTTTTACTTATTTCTAGTACTTTTGAAACTTGGGACTGTTCTTGGCTACACCACTCTACTACTTTCATGCTGCCTTCTGCTGACTCTTTGGTGCACGGTAGCCCTGCACCACAGTTTCTACGATGTCGTTTAAATGACACTGCTTAGTAACCCACAAGTGGGTGTGCAAAATAAATCGCCCTTCCCTCCATCTGTTTTTCTCAGGGCCAATGTTCCTCAAAATTATCCCAACTTTGAACCTTGTTGTCGACTACCTACCAAATTTCATAACCTATTAACAGATGCCTTGCCACTTCTTGTGAGTTAAATCCCAGAGACTGTGGCTGGCTTGTAATTGACAATGGTATAACGACTTCTACCAGTTGATTAATTATGGTATCTAAGGAGTTTTCAGGAGTGGTTATTTTAAGGTGTTGCATCATATAGATGATATCTGATTGGAGTAAAATTGGGAACCACCTGCCTCGACATCAATATGGTTTACTATGATATAACCATCAAAAGATTAAAAATGCTTTATTACAGATTGTTTGCACAGTTTGACTTGTTTTATTTACAGCAAGCTGGCTGTGACAATCGTCTTGGCTCTTCAACGGCACGTGACAAGTGTGGCATCTGTGGTGGAGACAATTCCAATTGTCAACAGATTAAGGAAGAATTTCCAGATAATGTCAAAATAGCATATGGTCAGTAACTTGCATACATCAAGATATTTACGTGGTACCTATTAGGAACCTCTCAGAGTCTCAGGAGTCTGTACAGCGATGAACCTCGAGAGCTAAAGAATAAGGCAAAATGGTTTCAAAATCAATTTAATTGAATTGTAGTCTTAATCACACTGTAATGTATTGTTATAATAACTGTATTTCTAATTTATTAAATTCCTTCTATTAATTGTTTGAGAGAATAATTATGATGTTTGGCTTGCAAATGCAACAGCAGCATGCCACTGGCTAGATAACTTTTGAGTTGCTTGATGAGCACTCAGTGCATATGGCATGTATACTATTTTAAAGCAATGCTTTTGATGTCATGAAGACATAAAAAAATTTATGAGTGCATTCAGTCTGTTTCTGCCTTGCATTCTGGTGCAAGGAATACATTCGATACAATGTTAAGCAGAAGTTATTTTAAGGAATACATTGTCCTTCTTTCATGTGTCTTTCGAAGCACACGTTGAAGCTACCAGGGCTCAAGTTGTTGTTATTCTGTAGGTTACAACCATGTGACGCGCATTCCAAAGGGTGCAACAAACATCGACATACGCCAGTATAGCCCATTTAACACCAAGGATGATGACATATATCTTGGTATCTTTGATTCTCTTCTGTGTTTTTTCCAACTCTTCAAACATTTTGGGTGTATTGAAGTGGAATAATATTAATATTTATTTATTTATTTATTTAAAGAACTTATATTGCACTCAATGTCAGTACACCTGAATCTGAGGTGTGAATGTATGTTTGCTAGGGGCCAAGATGGAATCATGCAAAAGCCAGGGTGAAGTAGTTAGTCTTAAGAAGTGATTTAAAAGGTGATAGCGAGCTTGCAAGTAGGACCTTTTGTGGTAGACGTTTCCAAATGCAAGGAGCACAGCGGCTAAAGGGACATGATCTTACAATTGTCCTGAACCTAGATTCTTGCAGCAAACCAGTATCAGAAGAACGCAAGAATCTGGGAGGGCGATATGGAGTCGGCATTGTATTAAGATATGATGGAAGGCCGGTATACTGAACCTTAAAGGTCAAGCCTGCAATTTTAAACTTAATGTGCCACTCATCAGGAAGCCAGTGAAGTGCACGAAGGCAGTCTAATGCATTTGATGAAGAGAACATGTAGCAACCCTAGAAAGAGAGTTTTGAACCCTCTGGAGCTTTTTTGCATTAACAGAGCATATATCGTGTAACACTGCATTTGCATAGTCTAATCGAGAACCAGCAAGTGCACTTGCCACTGTTTTAACCATGTCATTAGTCGGAGAATGTCTGATGTGATGAAATGCCTTGATGTGGTAGAAACAAGACCTGCAAATCGATGATACATGTGAATGCTCCATCAGTCTTTAGAAGTTTCGGCAGTGTCCAGCTGGTTACGGTAGAACTGCTGTTGAGATGTTATCATTAGTTTATCAGACACCTTGCATTGATCTTCGATTGGCAGTTCAGTCGCTTTCCTGCAGAGTTTTATTCTACCGACGTTCCAGGCGATGACGATCATGTTTGGCCTGCTTTGCTTCATCAGAAAGCCATTTTGTGATTGGCTTGGCAGGTCTTCTAAAGCAGGCATGAACAGGTGCAACTTTATCCAGCTCCTTCGAAATAGCGGTAGAGAGTTGCTCTACAAAAGCATCTGCTGTCTGGGCTGGATCTGAACAGCGCCTGCTCAAACTCGACTGAGTTGATCTGCTTGATTGGGCAAAAGGAAAAAGCAACTGGACGGTTGGACGTACCCACTGCTACTATAACAGTGATAAGACTGTGGTCAGAGATACAGCCAGCATCAATGGCCCGAACATTTCCAGCGTTCGCAGGGTTATCAGTGATTAGTAAATCCAGCAGGTTTCCACCGCGAGTTGGAGTTGAAACATGCTGGTTGAGAACGAATGATATTAATAGATCATCTAACCCATGGTCAGTGCGATTTCCATCACTACCTGGACAGTTAAAGTCGCCACAGATGAGCAGGGGGTCATTTGTACTGGCACTAATTGTGGAAATCATGTCCGAAAATTCGTCATAGAAGGTGTGGTGATGGTGGATGATAGATGTTGGCGATGATCAAAGAGGAAGCAGCTTTACGTGCTCGGACCAACTGAAGCTCGTACGACGACGGATGAAAGGAGTCGGACAGAGGATGGATGGTACTTGAGTGGACGAATGGTAGATCACTGCAAGACCACCGCCTTGGCCAGGGCCGCCGTCAACTGGGTGCCAGTGAACATGTTGTGTGGAGAAAACTTCAGGTGCCACTCCTTGCTTGATACAAGTCGGTGCCTCAGATGTAATCTGCTTCTTGGTTAGAGCAAAAATGTCCAGATGTTCATTGGCCATGATGTCAGGGATATTCGCAGCATGATGCACAGCAGATATTCAGGGTTCCAAACTTCAGTGACAAAGATCGAAGCACCTCCTTGTTTACATAGCCATGTGGTGGTCCAGGGTTGAGTCTGATGTTTCTAGACTTGATCAGCGGTAGTGCCACAAGAAAGGCACTTACCGACCGTCTCTTCCGAGGATGAAATGGACATCCAGTTTAAACCCAAGTCACAACAATCGGGAAACTGTAGAGAGAGGGGCGAGGGCGAACGATAGCATTTAATTTATTGACCGTTAAACGTACAGATAAATGGGTGTAAAAGTAAGCAGGAGATTTAATGATTAAACTCGACAGATCGTTCAAATAAGAACAAGTATTCAAAAATGCTTCTGCCTCTGCACATGGTTGAAGATTATAATCGTCAAATCCATCGCATAAAACACTGTTAGACTTGTAAATTTGACCTTTTAATAAACTAACAAGCCAGAACCAAATTTGAAAAGCCATCTTGGCTAGGGAACCTTTTCATATGCATTAATGTATGTTATTAATGTATGTTATGTACATTAAAAATGATGCATGTGGAATCACTACTTTTGTCTTTGGCTGCTACAGCATGAGGTAGGGTGATGTACGAATAGTCTCAGAAGTGTTGTCCTCTATTGAAGGAAGGATAGTTTGCCTGAAACATGACTGTGGCAGTCCAACAAGTAGACAGCTTTTCCTTTTGAAAGGTATTTTAACCATCAGTAAATCAGGTTAACCCCTAAACTGATAAGTTCCAAAATTGCAGTAATAGCAGTTGAAATTCTTCATCATAAAAAACAATTGGATTTAATCTAATCTAATCTAACTTAGTATGCAAATTTATGGCATTTTATTTTGCATGCATCTGGGAGAAATGACCAGCCAAAATTGCCCTGTGGGGAAAATGACAAGGCGAAAATGTCTGGGGAATTGTTTGTGAGGGGAGTAGGCTGTCCTAAACTCTTTTCTTTTGATGATGAATTAAAAATCTACTTATTTAGAGGATGATTTTTATGTCTGACAGCATTGAAGAACAGTACTGGGAATTACCTGCTCAATGGTGACTTTATCGTTAGTGCATTTCATAAAGAGCTGCAAGTGCATGGTAGTATTTTGGAATACACTGGTTCTGGAAGTGCAGTTGAACGAATAAATGGAACTGGAGCTTTGTTGGATGACATAGAAGTGTACGTAAGTACATGATTTATGATCTTTTTCAGAGATACCATGCTTTCTTTCTTCGTTTGGTTTTCCTGATCTCTGTCTGTTTGTTTGCCTGCCTGCCTCTCTATTAACCTATGTATCTATTCCTAAGACTTCTATAGCATGATTGTCATGGTGCATGAGGCATCAGTCAGTGGTTGCTGCTGAACGAACCTGATAATCCAGCTGAAATCTGACGTTGTGCCAGTCAGAGTCTTGCAAAGTCCCTGCACTGATTTTAGATTGCTTTATATATATATATATACATATATAATATTATATGTATATATATATATATATATATATATATATATATATATATATATATATATATATATAATATATATATATATATATACATTTGTCTTTCGTTATCGTAATTGTATTCAAGAATTTATAAAGCGCCACTTCAAGTTAAACTCATCAGAGGTGCTCCCAGCCAGACAACCATGAGCCACTGGGGAACAAAATGGTCTTCAATTGCTTGTGGAAGAGAGGGGGAGGAAAGCAGAGAAGTCTTTACTCTTCCCACTTCTTCCTTTCCATTCAGCTAATTGCAACTTCCATGTTTCTTCTTGCTCTTCATAATTTAAATTTCATGTGCTCTGAGAGATGGCCAACAAAGCACATCACTCATGAAATGACTGAAGTTTGAAAGTAATGCCATCTGCACACCTTGCAGCTGCACACAGCCTACATTCTAAATGCACAGTCTGGCTTAAGGAAAAGCCTGCACAGATGACACTGGAGTAGTTGTAATCTTAGGGTAATGTAAAACTCTTAAATTTTTCAGCACTACTCAACAGTTGAATCTAGTGGACCAGCTTGTTCACCTGTGCTATATCAAATCATGTCTGCACACCAGGTTGTTGGGTCAATTGTGATGCTAGATCAGAATTCCGGGGAAGGTCAGGCCAGCGGAGACAGTGTGGTGCTGTGGTGGAAAATGATTGTGATGGCAACAGTGGTAGTAGGATGGTCCAGGATTGGGTGTTGAATAAGATACTTTGAAAAGTTTGCTTTCAGCCTGGAGTGAAACTCTCCAGGAGAGAGGGCAAGCAGAGTTGATTCTGCGGCTAATACAGGCATGGACACAAGTGAAATTAGTGCTGAATGTAATAAGAGAATTGGAAATAGCATGCAGTTATGTGGGTGATAGTAGCAGGCATGATTTCAGATTACACAGCCAGATGAACTGCATTTTGTATACTTTGTATTAAGATTTATGGAAGTGTTCAACCCAGTTTCGTCTGATCAAATTCCTAGTCACAGAAATGATTATGGTGAAATGTCTTGACACATTGCTATTAGAGCTTTCTCAAGGCGGAACTGAGGCAACAGCTTTTATTTCTGTGTTGACAGCTTTTGTTTCTGTGGTGTCATTTGTTGTGCTTGCTCTGGTGTCAGTTCTGACATTGCATTTTTGTTGTGCAGGTGCTGACAGTTGGTGAGCTGCTTCATAAGCCGCATGTCGAATGCCAGTACACTGTTCGTATCAATGCTTCTAAGCTGTACATCTGGAGTAAGACTACGATGGATTGGGCTAAATGTAGTCGTCTTTGTCAAGGTTAATTGAGAAAAATGATTCCACATAGATAATAACAGAGATCAATTGTTTTATTATTCAATGACTTTTAAAAATTGTGATGCAGACTATTTATTTCAAATAATTTTTGTGTTAAAGTACAGTTATAAATTTTGTTGCTCTCAGTCAGTTCTTCAAATCTATGTGAAAACTTGAGAGTTTAGGAATGAGTATTAATGGAATGTAATAGAATTTCAAATGAGCAAATATTGAGCACTGTTAGATTTCTTGCTGGTCAAAAGTGATATTGTTTATTTGAAGAAGGCTTATTATGTAATTTTTTGCAATTACTGTCTGTTTGAGCAGGAAAGAAGGTGAAAAAGGTTGTATGTCTGAGCACAAAAACTGGTGCCATAGTCTCTGATGAGCACTGTCTAAAATTTGGCAAGAAACCACCTGATGCTGTGAAGCCTTGTCACAACATGTGTAAACTAAGGTGTGTTGGTGTGATGATTGATGATAGCCAACTGCATCATTTATACTTTATGACCTCCTGTGAAATGCATACATTCAGAGAACAGGACTTCAGAGCAATGATTTCAGGCATTTAAGTTATTCACAGCAGTCATCAATTCTCTAAGTATGTTCAGAGAAATAACCATTTGTTTTGATGTGTTTAGCTTTAAGTGATTTGGAATCATTTTGTGTATTTGAATTGTGTGTGAAGAATTATCAAGTCATTTCAAAAGAGATAACTAAATATTTTTTTCACCACTCACAACACAGTATATGAGGTACTTCAACAGCATCATGTCACTGCCAGTGGGTGTGATGCATGAGCCCTGTGGCAGAATCTGCTAAACAGATTTTTCCATTGCATTTGTGCCATTAGCAAATGATCGCTTTCCTTGTCTGCTTTTTCTTCAAGCTGTGTTTCTGCAGAGCATCTGTAATTGTTCTGATGCTGCTTTACTAGAGGGAAAAGTGTATTTGGATGTTTTTAATTACCAGTTTTACTGAAAAAGCAATTTTCATTTTCACTTATGTTTCCTGTGGATTTTAGTTCTTTTTGAAAATGACTTGCAATTTTCTTACTGTAAAGGTTTTTATATTTGAAGGGCCAGTCAGTTCTCAGGGTCATTCCATTCTTTGGTTTTTATCAGAGTTCTGTAAGAAATTGGAACAGTCATGTGTGATGATTATCCTGTGGACTTGGGTTGAGAGAAATAATTTTGGATGCTTTCAGTTGGAAAGTTGTGGGTGAGAGCGAGTGTTTGGCCAAGTGCAACGAGAAGGGATTCATTCATCGAGACATTCGATGTCAGAAGGAACCTCTGGACTCAACCAAAGTTGACCTCAACGTGACAATGACCTTTGTAGACACTGAGCACTGTCGCCATCTTAGAAGTCAGCCAGTGGTCGATTGCATTGGACCATGCCTGTCTGCTCGCTGGGCATACACCAGTTGGTCTGAGGTACAGTAACCCATAGGTAGACAGAAAATCCTGCCATGTGAGAGTTCAAAACCCTCAATGCATTTTCAGTATTTGCATTTGAAATCTGGTGGCTTACTCTGATATTGTGTGAAAGTGTATTGTGCTGCCGAGTTCTTGGTGTTTTTGTGTTAATTAGTGTGCTTATAATGAAGATGATGATGTTGATGGTGATGGTGATGGTGATGATGACGATGATGATGAGTGTTTTTTTGCAGTGTAGTAGACCGTGTGGAGGAGGGGAACAGACACGGAACGCTTTCTGCATTAATGAACTTGGACGAGAGGTGGCTGAGGAGGCATGTAAAGTGGAGCGCAAGGTCACTGAGCAGAAGTGTAACACAGACACCTGTCCACACTGGCTGCCGAGGAACTGGACGGGCGTAAGTTGCTGAAAATTTTTCTCGAGCTGTTAGTGTTTTCTCACAATGTACAGGAGTTCAATGGATGCAAACATTAAAAATTCAAACATTTGCAGTGATGAAGGCTTTTGCTTCTCTCTCCATTGATCAACTGGGCGATGTTTGCCTTTTCTAGTTAACAATGGAGACTCAGTAACCTGTGATGCTTTAATGCACAGTGATGCTTAACGCACAGTAGGCATATGGACCCTGCCAAAACAGACTTATCATTGTTAACAGAAACTACGCTTTCTCTTTGTCCCAGATTACTAGTCTTTGCTGTTCTTGCATAGTTCATGACATTTTCTGTTAATAGCTTTAGTGCCATGGAACTTGATAATTTTTGTCCGTTTTTACTTACTTATATACAATTCAAGAGATATAGCTGGTTTGCCCTCCTGGCTCAAAGTGGCTGATTTTATTGCAATCCCGGCAAAGGATACCTCGTCTGTAAGAAATGGGGTTTGTTTACCCTCAGTTTGCAACTGACTTTCGACCCGCTATACAGTTGGCCTGTTTCTCATTCACTGTGCACAGCAGCCCATCCTACCTCCTTGACAGCAAGGTAAGGTATGCTGCGCACCAGATAAGGTCCCAAACAGCACATTTTGTGACATCACCTCCCTTCTTCAAGAGGCAAAATTGTAATTCTGCATCTCAAACTCACAAAATGTGGTGACATACTTGTACAGTCCTAGACAAAAGATGATGATGTGTTTTTGTGAGAGTTTGTTTTGATGTCTTTTCTGTGTAGGACAGTATGACAGTGGCTGTTAATTATGACTAAGGAAGAATCTTTGCAAGTTGTAATAGCAAGTTGTAAGCAGACATTGTAAATAGAACAAACCACTGGTATTTGTAATTTGCAAACAAATTCACAACAACAACCGAATAAACTAAGCAATAATGAGCTGGACCGAATGTCTCAACTGAACTCTGCAGCAAGGTCGGGATTTAGGTTTTAGCTTTAACTGTTGTTTTTTCCTCTTCTGATGCCAGTTGATAATGGAGCAATTGTTATTTCATTTAGTGTTCTGTGAGTTGTGGATCTGGTTTGCAATTCCGCGAAGTTGACTGTGTTCAGGGCAAGAACATCATTACCAAGATAGGGTGTAGTCCGAGTGATGAACCAGAACATAGGAGGGAATGCAATGCTGGTCTTTGCCCCACATGGGATATAGGAAAATGGGGTCAGGTTGGTTTTAATCTAATCTGGAATCACAACGTTATATAACTGCCCTCACTTTGTCAACTCTTAAAAGACTTTCTTTGGTCAGTTTCTTTAGACTGTCTGCATCTATGTGAGTGTCATTCAGATCCATTGATTCAGCTACAAATGCAAGGGACATTCTTACTGAACTCTAACATTTTGTAGTACTTATGATGGGCAGTGCCTCTTAGATGTTATTTAAATGTTCAGAATATTATACATTACATGCATCCATCCTTCATAAATATGGCTTGTGGTTACTGTTTGTGTATAAAAGCCAATCTGTTGAATTCACTGTGCTGCAAGCAACTTTTATGTGAACCTTGTGTCTCGTATTCGTTTTGTAAAAAAAGGAGAACTCAAGTGTTTTCAGATGCCTGTTTTGTGAAATGAATTCATTTATAGGCTTCATATAAAAATCAGGCAAAAATTATTGCCTCTGCTATAATTATATTGTGTGAGCTTATCCTGCGACTGGACCTTTTGCTGATGCTGTAGTGTTCAACCACGTGTGGGAAGGGAATCCAGCGGCGTGAGGTCAAGTGTCAGTCCCCAACAGGAGCCACTGTTGATGACAGTGCTTGTGATGCTGGCAGCAGACCGAGAACTGATGCCACGTGTCGGATCACCACATGCACCACAACAATTGCCACTACTTTGGCCACTACAGAACATAAACTGCTACGTGCGGTGACTCCTGTTACGCTTTGGAGAACAGGAAGTTGGACTGAGGTTTGTGTCTTATGCTGAAAATCATGCATGTGACCATTCTAAGCCATTTGTTCACTCTCATTAACTCACCAGTGTGTTGCAGAGAGCAGAGTTCAGACTGTTCAGGCAAATCACTATCTAAGGCCATCCTAGACAAAACTCTTCTTAAAGGAATTCATGTCTGTGGAAGAGCATCATATGACTAACTGTTCATTAACTTAAAAACACCGAACCATCAACCAACCACAGCTGTTGCTTTAAATTCAGTTCACTTTAACTTTATCTGTGAACCAGAACAGTGATTAGTTATATATACTACAAACCAAACTGTATCATGTCAACACATATTTATGTTAATTAGAATCAAATTGAAGTTCGTGATCGTAATCGTAATTCGGAGATTTCTAAAGCGCCCAATGAAAGCCACATTGCGGGGACCAGCTTATTCACAGGCGCTCAGTCAAAACAAAATCGATAGGCAAAAGAGTTCAGTTCCAGGTCAAGATCCAAAAATCAGACGGAGAGACAGCGTGGCAGCTATGGGTGGTGGTGTCTGGGGTTGGAGAGGGGAGAGAGATAAGAGGAAGAAGAGGTGTCAAGATAGGATCTGTGAAAGAGGAATGTTTTCAGTTTTGACTGAAAGGCCGATGCAGAAATTGGAAGCGGTGGAGTTTGTATGATGGGTCAGAAAATTGTCACAGTTCTGGGGGAAGTTTATTCCAGAGTGGTGGGGCAGCTATGGCTATGGAACAATTTGATTCTAAAATCAACAGAAAATTAGCAATTTACTGGAAACTACTATCAACATTATTAAAGCATATTAGTTTCACAGCTGTTACAGCCTAGGCTCTGATGGGCTTAAATATCTGCTGCTTCAATGCAAACAGCTTCTCATGGCATCTGCTTTAAGGCACACACAAATGAAGATTAACAATCACAGATCAGATAAGTTTCCCTAACAACTTTTTGTCTTGCCCTTGAGTCTAAAAAATAACAGTATACATTGAATAAATGAATGTCTGTTTTATGCAGTTTCTGTAAGCCTTTCAAAAACCGGCCATATTTGTTTGGAAAGGCATCTGTGTAAGTCATCAGGTGAATGGACGTCATTCTTGTCTTTTGCAGTGTTCTGCATCTTGTGGAAATGGTTCCAGGCAGCGGTACGTGAGTTGTCGAGATCTTGAAGGCAGCATTGCTTCAGATTCCTTCTGTGAACATTTTCCAAAACCTGACTATATTGAGCCCTGTAAGATCAGATCTTGTGGTCAGTGGAGGACAGGAGACTGGACACACGTCAGTTTTTTATTTTAGTCACTCTTATGTTAATGTTAATACTTTGTGCCTTCTTACAGTAGATCAGTCCTGGTTATCTCTTCTTGTCCTGCCATCAGAGTGGCTAAAGTGATGAAGGAAGTTGATTGGATTCAGCTCAGTACAGTATTAATCTTGAATTTTAGAAATGAAATGATTGCAAGAAAAGCTTCTGTGGACTGGGAATAGAGCCAACAGGATGTTTGAGCAGCTACATGCTGCGTTTAGCTGATCTTACAAAGTATTCAAATTAGAGTGTCATAACATAAGACGACATGAGCTTTAAGTGGTTCAGTGGGCTTTTCATTTGTAGATGGAACCACAGCATTTTTTACTGGAGTCATTTCAGCAACTTCCTGTTGGTTGCAGTTGTGTCCACTGAGACACCAGACGTTGTCCAAACTAGAGAATGTTTCTTGAAGTGCAGCTTCCTTAATTTCCACTGATAATCAAGCTTCATTCTAGTCTCCTCTGCTTTTCTTCTTTCTAAAATGTTATTAGCTTACACCTTTTCTGCCTCACTTCTAAGCTTGGATCCTTATAGCCCCAAAGGTAGCTTTCATACATCTTTCTTCTTCGATCACTTTCAGTACTTACCTCCAGATGCTTATGAAAAATCTTTGTTTTTCTTCCCCATGTGCACCACCAGATATGTTTCTAAATTATACAAACATCTGCCAGTCTTCTGACTGCTTGAACAATCAGGGTCTGAATTCCCTACACGGTATCTACACCTCTTCTTTATAAATCACTGTCACATAGTTTTATGACTTATAAATTTTCACTACAGTTAAAGCAATAATTTGCCAATGTACCTGGTAAGACTCTCCATAATCTCTGATAAATAGTGTAACACTTCAAATTATGTTTTACACAAGTATTGATGCAGCTTGGATCAGATCTATCAGTATTTGGTGTGATTTACATCTGTAGATAGAGTTGTTTTGCTTGTCTTTGTATAACCAGTGTTCGGTGACATGTGGTGAGGGTCGGGAGACACGTTATGTGGCATGCATGTCATTAGAGGAGCTGGAAGAGCAGATGTCTACTCAATCAGAGTGTGACATTGTCATTAAGCCTCCAACAGAACGTATGTGCAACCGACAGGACTGCATTCAGGACAGGCACCTCAACATTATTGCCATCTCGAGCAACAGTGCAGTTGGTACTACAGTCTGGAGAGCTGGGCCTTGGGGTCCGGTATGTTTCTGTCTCTGTCTGTCTGTCTCTGTCCTGTCTCTATCTGTCTGTCTGTCTGTCTCTCTCTCTTCTTTTCTAGAACTGCTAGTCAGGAATGGAGATAACATTATTTTAAATTTAATTTCGCGATTCAGTATCTATTTTATTATTTTTCTTAGATAGTATTTTCACTCCCATTGGTTTGGCTGCATTTTATTTTTTCTCTTTATTTTCATCCCTTAATGTTTAAATGAAGGAATTAAGCTGTTCCAGTCCCATGAACCTATAAGAGTAGTTGTAAATAGCTGTTTTGCATAATATGCTGGATTTTATCATTGTTTGAGACTGCTCTGTTTGACTGTTAGTGTTCCAGTACGTGTGAAGATGGTTTACAGAGAAGGCGAGTGATCTGTCAAGACGAGAAAGGACCAAGTGATAACTGTGATCCGTATATTCAACCTGTAGAGCAAAGGTCTTGTAACATGGGATCATGTCCTTACTGGAACTATGGTGAATGGGGCCAGGTCAGTCCAAGGTTGTCTATTCAGCATGAACTGAAGCTTTCAAATAATGTGCTTCTTCAAAGTTCTTATATTGTGGTTGAATAAGATGACTCACAGTTGCACAGTGAAAGTTATTCAAAGAAGAAATACATTTTTCTTAAACATAAGATTATGTTTGCCCAGCAGTTTTCTGGCATATGTAATTTTGCAGTGTATCAAATTTAGACTTTGTATACTGCAGATTGACTTTGCACAAAATAAGTGGGTTGTCTGGTTTTATTTGATTGCATTAAATATTTTAATTTGTTGGCCCATCTTTTAATTTTGCTGAGCATTCAGCAGTTGACTTTCAATATTGAATATTGATAGTGTACTTGGAACATTTATTTATGTCTCTCAGAAGTGTTTGAACATGAATTCATAATAATGCTACACAATAACTATTAATAATTTCTCCGAATTAATTATGCAGAATTAGGTTTTCTACTTTCTATGTAAAGTATTAGCCCAAACTGACCTGGTCCTTTTGTTTGGTAACATTAGAAACTGGCATTATAATTTACTATGGGAGGTGAGTGGTTTTTTAGAAATACACTGTACAAGCCTTAATACATATGCATGAGTATATATACATGTGTATATATATATATCTAAAGGTGGCTGTTGATGCTAATTTGGGGATTATTTTCCGTATTGTATATGCAATTTTACGTTCGGTGCTCATTTTTACTGAGCATGATTTTTTGCCATCTTCAAATCTTTGTGGACATCCTACTTTATAAAATTGGTTGACAGTCAGCTCCCAGATATCCTTTCTTCAAAAATTTAGTTGGGTTAACTTAAGAGTTTGCTGCCAGATATCCTTTCTTCCAAAATTTAGTTGGGTTAACTTAAGAGTCCGCTGCCAGATATCCTTTCTTCAAAAATTTAGTTGGGTTAACTTTAGCCCAGCCTGCCTCCAGCTCAGTGTAAAATGATGCTGAAATTTAGGATCTGTATGTGCAGTGATCTACCTTATATTCTGGACTATAAGTTATTTATTTTATTTATTTATACAGAACACTTCTATAGCGCCCCTTCAAGAAAACTACTCAGAAGCACTCCCAAACCAACCTTGGCAAAAAAGAACAGTCTTAAGAGAAGAATAGAAGATAGAAGTAAAATCCCAGGGTAGAAGACGTAGCGTAACAGGAAATCCGTTCCAGAGGGCTGGGCCAGCAACAGAGAAAGCACGACGCTGCATGGTCGAGGTGCGAGCGCGAGGCACTAATAGATTACCACTAGTTGTGGATTTTTACATGAACTTCTAGGGTTACATCTTATGAAAAGGAGCAACATAAGTCCAGAAATTTCAAAAATTTTCTGAATAAGTTGTATTTAGCAAAGATCAATAATAAACAAAATGAATGACAATCTAACGCGTAAATGTTTTATTGTTAGGATGTTGTATGAATATTAAGTTTTCTTGTGTTCTTAATTACTTGTAAACCTATGTGCGATTAGCTATTGGTTAATAAAGAATATACTTACTTACTTACTTACTTAATGAAATCACATTTAGTAAAAGCGAAATTTGCATAGCAAACCTTTGCAGTATTAGGCTTACTGTAGCACCAAATGGGCCAGATAAATAAGTATGGTGTCCTCTATTTTGTTAAATTGGATGAAACTTATAACTGCTGATTATGTAGATCTGCAGTAGGTTTACTTGGTACTGGCTTTGATAATTAATAAAAGGTAGACTGATATTTTAAACCAGTTTTTGTTTTGAACAATAATCCAAACAGGTGTAATCGAAATAAAAAAGACTGATTTTCTTATTCTACAGTTGTTGCTCATAGGATTTATTGGTCTTTAACCAAGCTTTCAATTTTAGTGAGATTGTTACAAAACATTTCTTCATGTATGTATGTATATATGTATATATATATATGATTTGATGGATGCAAGTACATGTGTATGTATTCATGTGTATGTATGTGCCTATGTATGTATGTATCAGGACACTTAATTTAGCACATTTTAAGAACCTCACAAGGACACTGCACACATCTATCTGATCTAAGCAGGTGCATTTTAAGACAGTTTGAAAAAGTTTACTTCCAATTTGGGAAAGAGAACAGTTTCCAACGAGGGCTAAGAATCATGTTTGGGATGAGCTAAGACATCTTCACAAGGAATGGCAAAACCTCAAAATATGTATTTCGAGGAAGTCTGACACCAAAGAGGGAAAGCGTGATGCTTTCAAGGATTCCTTGCAGGATCTCTCTTGATATTGCACATGAAGATGCCATGATTATAATCAAGATAGAAGAAGATTGGCAGTTTTTGAAAGCACAGCATGAGAAAAGATGGCATGGTTCCATGGTGGGCATTGATGTCTAACTTGCAAAGCAAGAAGAGAGAGCGCTGGCAAGATCAGCAGCAGTTGCACAGCATGAGGAACGATATCGTGGAAGCACAGCTGTAACGACGGAGGTTTCTCTGTTGGAAACATCATCTGCGGAAGAGGCGTCATCAGATAGCTCGGAAAAAGAACCAGAACCTTCAGCATCTACTGGTCACCAAAGCGGCAAAGGGGAACAAACTGTAGTTACCTGTGGTGTTGCAGCAGCTCTAGATCGCACCAAACCAGAAGCAGGAAGGCCTCTCACATTTTTCTGGTCTCGCTGCATCCAATCTATATGCTGCATCCAATCTATATGCTGCATCCAATCTATATGCTGCATCCAATCTATATGCTGCATCCAATCTATATGCAGGACCAGCTGGTGAGCTGATCATCAGTCCATCTGTAATCCACCGAGCAAGGAAAGATAACCATGCAGCCCTAGCAGCTGAGATTCGTGAATCTTTCGATCCCAAGGTCTCCCTACTATCCACTGGGACGGCAAGATCATGCCAGATTTTACAGGAACTGGATGATGTTGTGTTGATCGTCTTTCAATAGTGGTATCTGATAAAGATGTGACCAAGCTATTGGCCATCCCCAAACTCCATCCGGGACTGGATGCGTGTATGGCCAAGGTCACAAGTTGGGAATTGGAAGACCAAATCGCGGCCATGTGTTTCAACACAGCGCCGAATAACACAGGTTGCAAGGGTTGCGTATACATCAAAGTGGAAATGGCATTAGGAAGGGACCTCTTGAACCTTGCCTGTTGACATTATGTTTCAGAAATTGTTCTGGAAAAGGTTTCACTTTATGATTGTGTGAGGTCTCCAAAATTGGAACCCTTCAGTCATTTCCTTGACTTTTGGCTGCAAATCAATGAGGCCAAGTATTACATGGCAATGGAGGTTAAAGACACAGAATGGCATGTCAAAGAAATTCAAGAAAATGTCATCATCTTTGCACTGCAGCAACTGAGTAGTGAACACCACAGAAATGACTACAAAGAGCTACTAGAACTGACAGTCATTTTCTTAGGAGGAATTCTATCAAAAGGAATAAAGTTCAAGTACCCAAGGGCATTTCACCAGGCACGTTGTATGACGTGTGCGATCTATGCAAGCAAGATGTGGCTTTTCAGAGAGCAGAGTTTCCCGTTCAACAACGCCGGAGCACAGAGAGGGCATCTCGACAATCCTACTCTCAACAGATGTGGAATCATTTAATTTGAGTGTCACTTTTTGAGACCACACCCTGTGTGAAGTACTGCTTTACCTGTACATCACCCAGTGAAGCCCCAAGGAGAACGATCTTCAATTCTTGAAGACTATCGATACTTACCCAGACAAGGAAGTCTCACAGGTCGTCCTAACAGCATTTTCCCAACACCTTTAGTATTTGTCGGAGACCTTGGTTGGCCTAGCCTTTTTGACGATTCAGCCACCATCAACGAAAACAATGCATGGTCTACAGCATGCGCAGCAGTCAGGGATCTAATAAACCTCCACAGAGGCTTCCTCCCATACGTGATTCAGCTACAAAAGCACTACCCGATTTCTTCACCACTTCTACCGCCAAACTTTTTCAGATCCTCAGATTGGATGACGCTTTTCTTGATTGAGAACCGCAACAATGGGAGCCAGAACAATCATACAGTGAGGCAAAAGACATCATACCTGCCTTAAAAGTGACGAACGATTTGGTGGAGAGAGGAGTGGCTCTTATGTAGTCCTTGAATGAAGCCCTGGTCCACAATGAGGAGAGAAACAATTTGTTCTGCAAATGATTGAGTACCATCGAAACAAATTCCCAAAAGCGCTGAAGTGAATAAATAAATGACAAATAACTGACTGTTGTTTTGCTTTTGCCTTTTTTAAGTTTAAGTGTTGAAATTGTTTGGATCTTTGAAAATTACAGTGTATCACATTGCTTTCTAAGTGATAATTCTTCTGGGGCTTTGAGCAAGTTCTAAATCTATTCTGATTTTTGTCTAATTTGGCAGATAACAATATTTCTCAAGGTGGAACACAAAAACAACCTGGCCGATTTTAATTTTGAAGCTTCATAATAAATATGTATATAATATATAAAGATTTAGTTAGGTTTCACTGACAGGCATGTTGTTGTTGTTGTTGACATGCCTTGTTCAAGTTAGTTCATCATTTGCTTGAAAATTCTCATATGTTCAGATGATTAATATATTTGGTTCCACATTCTACATTTATTTCTTAAGTCTGCATTGGATTGCATGTGTTTTAGATGATACTTGGGCACCTGTTATCGGCTAAGCCCAAGCATGATTTGTAACTGGTCGACCTGTAACGTGCTGAATGGTTCACATTTGTACACTTGAGCGCAGCTTTGCTTGCAACTTCTGTGACCACAGAATCATAGACTGACTGTATTTTCTGGACTATATGTCGTGATTTTTTACACGAACTTCAAGGGGTGTGTCTCATTTAACGATGTGACTTATGTGCGGAAATTTTAAAAAAATTTTGAAGTAGCTATATATTGTGGGCAAAGACCAATAACGATTTAAATTAAATTAAATCACATTTATCAAAAGCAGAATATACATAGAGAAAGCTGTACTCGGCTTGCAGACGGCATCTATACCGAAACGCTAGAGTTCAGGGCACCTCTTGGCTGCTAGCCCACCTCATCCTGTGCCCTCTGCCTCTGCCGCATTCTGCGACCTCCACCTCTTAGTCATGTGCCTGTTGCCCCTGCCATGTCCTATGACCTATGTTTCTGCCGTGTCCTTTGATCTCCCGTGGCAGGCCGGAGAGAACCGGGGTGTAGGGCACCCTTGCCAAGCCTGCATGGCAGCTTTCTTGGAAAGGGCAACGAAAGAGGGGGTCAGGAAGCTGCGCTGGCTGGGCCGTGTGGGGCCTTTGGGTAGGCTGATAATTTGCTGGTATTTATTCTTCCCGCTATATACTACTGCCTTGCTATCATTTTATATATTATCATTGGATGCATTCACCTGGGTGGATTTACTTACAGAACCGAGTAATTACTATCAAATCACAAATAACAACAAATGTTGGAAAGCTCTAATTTAGAAGTGCAAAAATAATAATTTTATTTCAACAAAGTTATGCTTGAGCAATTATTTGCTATTGATGACCATATATTTACAGCCGTCTATAGCAAACGCCCTTATATGCATTGTTACCAGAAATTTGTGTATGGGTGCATCTTATAAACGACATATGTGACCTGTGTATTGACTTTTCAAAAATTTTGCCATTTTTATGTCACTGTGTCTTATACTAAGCTGCGACTTATAGTCCAGAAAATATAGTAGTGATGAAGCGGTGATCCAAAGTTTTATGGATTGGTATTGGCCTTCCAACACAGAGAGGTCTCTGTCATTTGGCCTTCTGCACTGACTTGGTGGTGTGAGAGATATTTGGATGTGATGTGTTATGCCATCAGCCCAGCGATTGCCAGTCAGGAAGAGTAACCATGTGCTACTAATGCTTTATTCGGCTGTCATAATTTCAGATCCTCAAAAGAATACAGACGAGAAACTCCTTAACATGGTGTCAACTGTCAGCTTAGGATGGGACTCCATTCATTGGGTTCTATGTATCTACTAGAGCCTGTCAGTGGTGGCTTTTGCAGATATTTGAGCATTGTATGCCTACAGATGAACTTGTTGTTCATAATGAATACTAACTTCATTTAGGGTAGTGGTAGAAGTGCTTAGAATGCAGTATATACAGATGTTCTATTATATATCTACCAGTACATACGTATGTGACAGTGCAGTAATGATGAAGGCTGTAGTAATGTGTGTGGTGATGATGATTACAGTGTGATGTGACATGTGGTGGAGGCTACCAGCAGCGCATTGTCCACTGTCAGCTGCCAAATAGTGACATTCTGCCAGATGCCAACTGCTTGGATTTTGCTCCACCTCGGAAGCAGTCTTGTGCCCTCATCTCCTGCCCTCCAGCTCGTCCGTCTCGTACTCACTGGCAAAAAGGGCGATGGTCTTCAGTACGTAGACTTTTAAACATTGTTCTTTGCCAAATATTTTTACACCAAGAATTATCTGAATTTGAAAATGATAGATGGCACTTTTGCAGCCAGGCAGATAATGGACCTTACCTGTGCTAAGCTAGTGAAGCATGAGAGATATGAGAGGTTAAGGTTGCTTCATTTAGAATTAGTTTGTAATATCATTCTGAAAACTTTATAGTCCAAACCTTTTTTAAATGACAGATCTATGTGATAAGCATAAGCTTCCAACTTCTAATGCACCACCAGAAAGCCACGTACAGGGCACCAGTTTATGCACTAGCGCTGCTTCAAGTCGGTGAAGAATAAAGGTCCATTTCCTGGGCTAACGAAAAGGTTGTAGACTGAGAAAACTGTTATGGTGAATGGTATGGGGCTTGAAGAGGGCAAGAAATATATGCATACACGCTTAGCATCTACCCTGCACTTGTATGAGTATACCAATAGCTACATGGCACAAGTTATGGGTTTTCACTTTTACTTTTTACCTTTTTCTTATGAGAAGTATATTGGACTCTGGTTTTAAAAACCACCTCTAAATGACAATGGTTTTGAAACCATGCCAAACAGACTGGTTTGAACCACTCCTAAAGGTACTGTCGATTTTAAATCAATCCAAAATGGGTGATGGTTATAAGTCGCTGCACAGTGAGTATTGGTTTTAAAACATGGGTATTTATTATTATACTTAAAACATGATTAAGTATAATTTTGAAAGAGGACTAAATGCCTCTTTTAGTGGTGGTTCTAGTCCATCCATAAGTACAGGTTTGAGCCAAAATGCTTTTGCATAAATAAGTAGCTTTTCTATAGGATGTATTGTAGAGAATGATGTAGAGTCAGCTATTAAAATGGTTATATATACTTAAAACACTTAAAGTTGTGTTTAAAAAAACAATAATCATTTTATGGTGTTTTAAAACCATCACTCGTTTTGGATTTATTTAAAATCAGTAGTAACTTTAGAAATGGCTTAAAACCACAGTACCATATACTGCTGTGATGTTTACTTTGCCATGAAATAATATATGCAACACAAATCCCAGAAACCATGTATAGTTTACTTCCCAGCACTATTCCCTGCCAGCTGGTGAAAATTTTCAACTTTCTCTGTCAAAAGTCAATCTCTCACATCTTCACTGTTGCAGAATTAACTGCATAAAAATGCTAATTCTCAAATATAATGCTGTAGCTAAGGAAAAAGTGTTCATCTGTGACGAGAAAAGGATGTGCACTGAAGGACATGTTAACTTATCCCTGGCAGCAAACATGTTGAAGTAATTTAATTTAGGTTTTTGCAAGGAATTGTTATAACTCTAGGCACTAATCAGTTCTGAGGTCCAGTTTCAAGTTTCCTGCAACTTTATCTGTTTCCAGTTAGTTTCTGATTTTGGCTCATTTGACTTTAGTTGCCAGTTTTGCGGTTGGCTGCGGAAGGGTTCTTGGCAACAACCTTCTTTCTCTTTGTTTTCTGAGTTTTCTTCCACTTTGTTTTCTGAGTTTTTTACTTCTGGCTGCAGTTTTTTCTGTTGCCATATTGTCTTCGTTTCTAACTTTTGTTCTTGTCTTAGGTTTAGTTTTAGCTGCCAGTTTTCTTTTTCCATTTTGTTTGTTGCCAATTTTGACTGGTTGCCATTTTATTTTGGCTTCTGATTTCCTTCTTTGTTGCAATTTTGTTTCCTTGTTTTCCTTTTTATGGCTGTTTTCTTCCTGCTAAAATTTTATTTATCTCCTGCACTGTTTTTGTTGCTGTGTGAGCTTTATGTTTTTGACTGATTTTGTTCTTACTGAAATTTTTTGTTTCCTTTCTATTTAAAAGGATTTGGCATGCGATTGTACTCAGCAACTGAGTGTTTTATATGACTATCAATTTGAGCTTATCTTATATCAAAATCAGTGAATTTTCAACTAGTTAACAATTGGACTGTAGCTTTTCTATAAGTGTCAGAAGTGTTTCTTGTCCATTTTGTTAATGTTAGTTTTTATTTAAACTGTAACCAGCACTGCCTGCATTCTTAATACCCTAGAATATCAATATGGGTAAGATGTTTATTTATATGACTAATATGAGTGTTTCTAAGCTGGTAATGCTTATGTTTTTCTGACTTAGAACTTGAATACATCTCTGTTAAGTTAGCGATTTGTTGTTAAACTTAACATCTTTTGTTACAGTCAAAACCTTTGTCACTGATTGAGAAAGAGCTAAATATAAGCTCTGTTCATCATCTGAAACCGGTAAAGGACAGTGAATATTTGGTGTCGAAAGTGATTAATTTTCAGTTTAATGTTGCCTCTCGTAACCCTGCACATGCTTCTTTCACAAAAATTGTGTCATGTTTGAGTGTATTTTTGTTGTGCTTGTGAATTCAGTGACGTGCTTTCAGAATAACTCACTTTTTAAATCAGGACTATTACATTTTATGAAATGCAGATTACTTTTCATTTTGCTAAATTGGATATCTTAATTTATTAAAACTACCATGTTTTCCAGACTAAAATGTCTGGCTTTTTACATGAACTTCAACTAGTGTGATGTAAACAAGAGAGAAATTTAGAAGTTCAAAAAAAATTAAAATTTAGTAATCTGCAGCACAGGTTAACCAAAGATAGAGAAGATATAGGTTAGGTGACATTTATTAATAGTGATGGTTGCTTGGTAAAGGAGGTCTTTTTCTTTAAATATAACTTCCAGTATATTGGCTCCATGTGAGTCGTGTAAATGTGGACAGTGCTTCTTATTCATTTGGTCTTAACATGCTGATGCTAATCATGTAGATCCTGAAGTCAGATTAATTTAGTACTGGTTTCAATAACTAAAAATATAATATAGAGACTGATTCTTAAAAGTGCAGTTTTGCCTGGAAAGAGCAGACTCTGATGTAGCCAGGACTCCATAGACATATTTGTCAAGTAATACAGCTGTGGCCTAATGCCAGACATTAATATAGCATTTTATAGCAGTTAGACTAAATTGTCTGTCAGCAAATGACATTGAACATGTTTTGGCACCAGACAGTTAATGTATGTGAGTTACTAGCAGACATTACTTTTAAGAGTTTTAAGGACTACTATTTAAAATTGTTATAAGTGTGCTCAATATATTCCAAAGATTTTCAGATATTACCAACATGAACACTGATCTGTTATGCAGGTTCCAAGAAGACAGTAAAAATAGGATATTACTTTTTATTATTTATAATTAGCAACTTCTATAGCACTGGTGTCAACCGATGGGCACCAAAAGCAAGCCTCAGTCAGGTCAATCAATATCCAGAGGATCAGTCCAATAATGCAGGAAGGCAGCCTATGATGGACTGAATAACTGAAGAAGGTGAGTCTTCAGCTGAAACCGAAATGACACAGGAGACTGAGCAAAACGATCAGGTACAGGAAGGGAATCCCAAAATTTAGGTCCAGCAACCGAAAAAGTTCATTCACAAAGAACAGTACTAGTTTTGGCACAACGAGAGAAAGACATTCAGATGACCTGGTTGAATAATGATAAATAAGTCTGGTGTTTTGGATTAATTTTAAATACTGTGGTTGGACATAGTTTAATGTTTTATAAACCATAAGCCCCAATTTGAAACTAATCCTGTGCTGAATTGGAAGCATGCAAAGATTTAAATACAGGGGTTGTGTGCTCATATTTTCACATATCAGTTACAAATTTAATCCAAAGAGTTCTGAACTCTGGAGTTTTACATGTTTGACTATGTAATACTGGTAAGAAGCAGGTTACAGTAATCAAGGCAACTGGAGATCAATGCATTTGCCAGAGGTATCCTTAACACGTGGGGACATGATGCCTACTTCTGCATATGTCATGAATATATATATATATCTGATAACTTACAAATACCATTTACATACCATATTTTCACACATATCCATGGATTATATCAAATTTTACAAACCTTGCACCTCCTCTGTGGGTATCTTGGTGTGCGGGTTTTACCAGTTTATTTTACACAGGTGGTCATCATGAGCTGACTGTTTTTTCTCAAACGTACTGCAACTACGGCAGTGTTAAGTTGCAGAACACCGATAGAGGAATTTTTGGCAAAATTAGAAGTGACTGCTAAAGATTATTTTTGTTCTGACTTACTGGTTATTATTTTTACACTTTCTGAATTCAAGATTTCTTGTGTGTTGCATTAGTTTTGGATTTGATTTCATGATGCTACAGCAGCAAAATGCCCAAGGAATCTAAATATAGCACCTTATGTTACTATATACTGTTAGAATATACTGGTGAACTATTAAGTAAGGCAAATGTAAAGAAAACTTGAGTACTCTTAGCCTAAGCATTTATGACCACGGCAGAGAAAAGGACCACCTACAGCTTAGTAGGGCATCTGGAAAATGCCCTTTTCAGTAAAAACATGAATATTAATTTTTGTGTATAATTAATGGAGCTACACCTTGGGCTCACATATTATGCTGCATGCTACATTAAGGCCAAATTCTGTTAACAAAGCATTGGATAGAGACTCAATGATTAGATGTGCACTAGCATTTAAAACCCTTTTGCTGAAAGAAAGGTAAAAAATACACATTTCCATCCAGTTTAATGAGAATATAGTAAAAATAATTCACACCAGAATGCCAAGCAATACCTATTTGTTGCCAGATATGAGAGTAGCAGCCAGCACCTCAAATGACTTGGGTGCTGGAATAGGTAAAGTGAATCTGTGCAGAGGAAGATATGGCTTGAAAAGAAACATTCCTCACATTTACCCCTACACCAAGGTTCATTTAGGATATAGAAATTTGGTGGAGTGAGATCAGAAATGATTACCAATGTATCATTAGGTTGAAGCCAAGTCTCATTAAGGGCAAATAAATGTAAGAAAACTATATAGGGTTGCAGCTTTATTTCAAGGAGACAAATTGACCCAATATCTAGACTCTGACACCTAACTGGTCCTGGGTTTATTTCAGTATCACCAGGCAAAAGAAGCAACGGAAGCAAATTCAATGACTGCCCTTGTTGGGTAATTGAAGATGTTCATGGTCCCGTGTCCCATGTTCAGGAGGTTGAGACTTATGGCAAAAATGAAAACCTCTAAATTTCAATTATTATTATTGTTAAACAGATGTTTATAGCGCGCGCAATTAACAACAGCCTCAGAGTCACATCTGGTTATGGGTCAATGTAACAATACACTGCATTCTTTGCACTGGCATTCTTTCAGAGAGTTCAGTGTCAGTCTCAGCTTAAAAAGTAGCATACTTGAGTCAACCAACCTATCTTTCTTCCTTGGTTACTCTTCAGGTTCAAAGTATTCTACTTGAATGCTAACTTTTTCTACATGTCAAACCAGGAGAAACATTGGGCTCCTGCCCTTCTCCGTTGCTGGTCTAAGGTTCTGAAATTTACTGCCTGTTGCTGTCAGCTCCACCAGAAGTTTTGAGATGAGATCAGATTTACCTTTAACTGTTAGCAGTAGCATTAAATTTTAATAAATAAGAATGAATTAAATTATTGCTGTTGGAAATCTTTAATTTAGAAAGCATAACAGTTTTTATTTCAGCAATACTTTATTGTATAAGCAGTTGTGTAATATTCAGGGATTTTGCCAATGTTAGTAAATGACATTCTGACAAATGTCATTGTGCTGTGGGTTCTGGTATGCAATGCTATGGATGTATATAAGACAGTATAGCACTTTTTAAGTACTTCACAAAAGCACTGCACACATGAATATATAATGACTTTACAACATATAGAAATTTTGCCAATGCTTATCACCGAAACTTATATGAAAAAGTGCCTTATTATTGTAGTTTGAAAAACAGTAAATCACCCCGTGCAGATGTATCACATTGTTTTCAGATTTACAAACATGCATTTATGTAGTGTTAAAATTTCTCTGATACAAGGGCCTTTTCTTATAGCTCAAGATTTTTCATGCCTCACTAACTGTGCGTTTAGATTAAAACATTGTTATCCATTGTTTCCATGTTTGATCATTATAAATGTCGTGGTAACATTAAAGTTGATACCTGTTAAATTAAAATAATCCTCTCATCACCATTAGTTGGTACCGGGTGGTGCTGAATTGTTACCTTTATAAAGTTAATTGTCAGATTTCCATGGTTACTCTAACATATCCTTTCTTCTTTTGGAATTTTTTAGTTCCAGTTGAGACTTTGTAATCATGAGTTAATTGATTTTAAACAGTTCAGAATGTATTGTCATCCAGTTTAATTTGATGTTCGTCTTGATAAATTTGCAGTATGTGAAATATTTGATGGAATGCATAATTGTATATGTCCTTGGTAAATTTCTGGTCAATAACAGAGTGTGCCTGGCATGAATGTACACATCTTTTCTTTGTTCTCAGAATATGACCTTTGAATAGTGCATCCATGTGTGAAAATTGTCTAAAATTTGCATACGTGATTGAATAATTTGATTAACCAGGAATTGTCTTTTGTGCAATCGTGAACTGTGGAACAACTTGATTGCAGTTTTGCTATTCAAGTGACCTCCAGTCACAGGAGGTCAGGCAAGAGGAAGAGAATTATAAAAGAGTGAAAGGAGAGAAGGACAGTGGAAAGAGGAATGAAGCAGAAAGATACGAAAGTAGGAGAGGGCAGAAGAGGAAGGAGCCAGAAGAGAAGGGATGCTAACTGCTTGGTGGCTTTACTGTGTGATGTCCACTTTTGCATTATTCTTATATCTCAACAGGCCTTTCAGACCCTTCCTCTGCTCTGTATTTATTGATCAGTTTATGTAGCATATCTTTATTATCAGGGACACTCTTGATTATTGTAATGATGGGGGGAGGGGGAGATTGTGCAAACTCTTTCATGTTGCCAAATGTGCCCTTTCCTAATTCTACTTTTGTTTTGTTTCACTGTTATTCCTCTTGAAGGATGAATATTCATATTCAGTCGTGGATTGTTATGAGAAAGTGGAATCTTAATTCATGTTTTGATTTCAGCTTTGTTGATGCATATGGAAATACTGATGGCAGCAATAATGTCAAAATGTTTGATAACAGTGGCACATATATGAAGTCTTAACAGCATTTTCTACAAGACTAGAAAGAGTTTGTGACTTGGTCAAGTGTAGCAGATGTCTTTTTATTCAGTTTGTTGCTTTTTCTAGTGTTCCATCAGTTGTGGCAAGGGTGTGAAACAGAGACCAGTTGTTTGTGTTGATGAGGCTGGCTACCAAGTGACTGACCATTTGTGTAAAGTCCAGAAGCCCAAAGTCACAACCTGGTGTCGAAGAGGACGCTGTCCATTCTGGTGGTCATCACCATGGTCTCAGGTACAATGGTAACAAAGTTAAAAATGCTCACATAATCATGAAGTATCTGTGTTTTGAATCTGTGTGGATTAATTTGCATTCAGTCAATCAGTCGATTTCCAAAAAGATCAAACCAGAATGGAGCCAAGTGAGATCAACTGATGTAGTAATCACTTAAGTAAATTCAGTCTACAAGGACCAGTGAGACACTGAGCACAGTCAAAATATGGGTAGAAGTGCACAAAAGTCAGTTAAATGGTTTATTCATTATAATATAACCAGAGTATTTTATAGACAATAAAAACTAAGAATAGAATAAGTTCAAGCCATATTTAAGATCATTTTCTTGACTGATCTGTTGAGTATTTTTTCTGTTGAACTAACTTTTCTGTTGTTGTAGTGTTCTGCAACTTGTGATGCTGGCGTTAGGTGGCGCACAGTGTTGTGTATGCGCAGCCAAAACAGAACTGTCGATCCGAGTCGGTGTCAACACTTGACAGAACCTGCCAGCGTCAGTCCATGCACTGTCAGGAAATGTCGGCAATTCTACTGGGTTACTGGTAACTGGTCAGAGGTATGAGCTCAGTGAATTTTTGGTAAGTTGGATGCCCAAATGTTGAGCATGGGCTCAGGTGCTTCAGTTTAATGGAAAAGGAAAGGAAAGGGTTAACTTGATTCTTTTGAAGGATCTTCGATATTTTCCATTTTCAGCAGCTATCAATACAGTCTAACCACAGATATCATTGCTACAAGTGACTACACAGCTAGTCCAAACAACAGTAACTGAACCACTTTCTTGTTCCACATGTGGCAGCCTTATTTATTGAGTTTTAAAATTGTTGCTGCAACGAATCCCCTGAAGTTAATAATTCGTTCATCAGTCATGGCCATCTTCTATTTATGTATGTATGGTCTGATTGTTTATATTGCACCTTACTAGAACCTCACAAAAGCACTAAAACATCGCTACCCAACACATCTAAAGAGAATTAAGAAAGGTTGAAAGTGTTTTCTGAGCTGTCTCTGTTGGAACAGTACATATATTTTGGAAGGACGGTCCAGTGCATGAGGAAGCACAATGCACTCTAGTCATTGTACAAGATCTTGGAACAGGTGGGTCCACATGGGTTACAGAATGTAAGGATCACTGACCCAGCTGGCTCAAGACAGGAACACAGAGCTATCTGATGTGTTCTGGGGCTGCACTGCCTATCAAGGTTTGTACCATGAGGAGGATCTTGAATGCAATCCTGGGCACCAGTGCTGCATGTCTCGCAGAAACATTTAAACATGTGAAAACTTTGATGGGATGATAAATTCAGGTAGTGGAATTAAGGATAGACTGAAGCTGAAAGGCATGTCAGAATGGAGAAGTGTACAAGAGTTGCACCTAAATCAAAGTATTATTACTCATATCTGATGCAGACATTAAAGCAGGACCTGCAAAGGAAGTTGACGTATTTCACTGTGATGTTTCTTCATCGAGTAGAACTCTAGGTCCAATACAACTAATGTGTTTCTTAAGCTGGAAAACTTCATAAAGTATCACACAAGTGTTCAATCACCTGCAGTGACTAGTGGAGCCATAAGATGCTGGTTTATGGCCTGGAAACTCAGAATAGATTTTGCAAAGTATTGACTGTCTTGGAAATTGCAGGTGATTTGATTTTTGAAATACTGGTGCTCCTTTCCTCAAAAATCTTTACATCCTCTTGTATTTGTTTAAGTGCATAGATTGGATAAGTCAGCAACTGATATGCTGTCATCTGACAACAGCTGCAAAATAACATTTTGCAAGTAAAAATATGTCCTGCTCCTGATCTGTTGAATTTAACATAAGAATGATCCTGCATTTATTGCAATGAAAATAAAAATTACCTTTTTCTCTGAAGATTAGTATATGAAATGGTTTTTTCTGTATAGAAATAACATGAGAATTGATTATTTACTGTTAAACTGATTAGAATGGTTTTCTTGTGTCTGTTGCAGTGCACTCATCCGTGTAGCTTTGGCAGTCAAAGCAGAAATGCATCTTGTGTGGAAATGATGTCGGGAAGAGAAGCTGAGGAGAGTTTCTGTTTGGAAATGGATAAACCAGAATTGCAGAGAGACTGCAGTGTGGTTCCATGTTCCAACATTTGGATTACTAGTGACTGGACTCGCGTATGTTGTTTTTATTTATCGTGTTTTTATTTATTATTATATTTTTGATGCCAGTAGCTGTGTGTATTTGCAGATAGATTCACGAAGAACACTGCAGAAAATTTGGCTCAGCCATTGCAAATGCTGTCTTGCTCAGAGTATTTTTCTTTCTTCCTTCTTGCAATCAGAGCAAGACAGCCGGAGACCTTGCAGGATACTGGTGACTCTGAGAATTAGCATTTTTTATAGATGCAGTAGAAACGCAGTACGTGAGGATGATGGGAGCCAAGCCATCAGAACCGCATGATAATGGAACCAGTGCTGCTGAAATTTGCTGAAACATCTCAGAATCTGCATGTTACATAATCCTATATACGTCTATATTTCATTATGTGCATTTACAGCATCCTTATGTAGACCTAGTGACCTCATTTGTAAAATATAAATAGAAATATGCATATAATAAAACACTTAAATACACAGTAAATCATTAAAACTTCTTTTAAAGTGTTTTAAAAGTGCTTTTTCAGGTTAGATTTAAACAATAAATCCATGCAGTTTATTACCAAAGACTATAATAATAATAATAATAATAATGATAATGATAATAATAACACAGTGAATTCAATAAGGTCGACAGCAGAAAAGGCTGCCATTCGTAAAACTGAAAAATATCTAGGCTGCCATCATTACATCTTTTTCTGCCCATCGCATTCAAAACACTGGGCCAAAATAATTCTGCTGAGGTCAGTTTCATCTGCAAGGTTGGCCGTTGCCTTTCGACCATCTCAGGAGAATCACGTGAGATTGCTTGCCTTCTTCAGCGCCTATGCATCTGTATTCAGCGCTATAATGCCATCGCTTTCAGAGGCACGTTTCTTGATGTTGCTGAGGACGAGGCCTGATTTCACAGAAACCCCTTTACAGCTCCTTGAGTAATTTTTCAGTTCCAGATACTAAAAGAGTCGGCTAATGCATAATGCCAGACTATGTATTGTGCATTATTGATATTTGCATGTTAATTTGGTATCACTGGGAGGCATGACATTGTCGCACATTACCCAAATTAGCGCATTAATGGAATGTGCGCTACTGGATTTTTACTGTACTGTGATTGACCAGAGTTCAGTGTCCTGTACAGAGTGCCAACAATTTTGAAATCAATTTTATGCAACCTTGCATACAAGTTAACCTATGTACAGCAAGTATGCTAGTGTCAGTAATTGCAGCTGTAATCAAATCAAGAATGTGTATAGCGTCTCATCTCTTGTAGAAGAATTTGTTATAATGCCTCTTCTTTTGAAGAAGAATTTGCATTGTGCCTCATTTTTTAAAGAGGAATTTGTATAATGCCTCTTCTCTTATATGATGCCTCCTCCATTGAAGAGAAGTTTGTTTAATGCCTCTCTTTTGGAGAGGAATTTGTATAGTGCCTCTTTTGTTTTGAAGAGGCACTAGCTAATTTGGGTATTAAAATTACAATTATTGACAATTAGCGTACTATAGCAATTGTGTTCTGTACTTGATGTTATTTTATTCAGTCTAGTCTCTTTGCTCTGATCTACTATACTCTATTCTACTCTACATCATTAATACAAGAGCATTTAAGAAAGGATGCATATCAGGGATGTTTACGGGGAAGGCCATCCCTACCTTTGGTAGTGGTATAAAGACTGCTGCCAGTGATTTTTATGTATTTTAGGAGCATATCTGAGTAATTTAGAGAATATTTTATTTTGGTAGGAATCCAGACAAATTAGAGGATATATAGAACTGAGCATTATTAACTTTATTTTGAGTATGTGAGGGTCCTATCCACTGCTACCTGATCATCCATTTAGAGTAAA